>CP144066.1:0-1200000 GCA_036428585.1 Kwoniella sp. CBS 9459 | reverse complement strand
TCGGCGCTATTGTACTTTTGTATCTTATCTTACATTTACCCCTGGCCACCCAAAGTGAAGTTTACCCTGAATCGCCCATCAACCTGCAATCACACCTCCACCATTTGTAGCTAGCTTCACTGCATGATCTTGACATTGTTGTTATTTATCCTTGTTATCGCTGATTGTTCGATGCAACGTCGTACCTTTACCCCTGTCTCAAGTGATTCCATCCAAAATGTTGAATGAGCGAGCGATGAATGAAGTCGATGAGCCAAACGATGCCAAGGGAAGGGAAGAGGGAAGAGGGTGGACAATTTGATCAAGACGCTTTGATCCCTTGAGTGCGCTGGCTGTGAGTAGGTTGTGAAGTCTCTCTCGTTTTGGGCTTCCCGATATTTCGCCATAGAAGATGGATAGAATGCCTCACACAGCTCCAGTTATGCCATGCCCGATCAGACATGGAACGAGGTATATAAAGCCTCTCTCTCTCCTTTGATTTTCCACACCTCTTTCTCATCCTCATTCACTCTCGATACATCCATCTCTCGCTGCTCCGACCACTTCGATCATCCCACACCCTGATCAACCCATCAGTCCGGTTGGTACATGCCCAAGTATTTACTGGACTTATCTCCCTCTATATATAGTGGCGAACGATTGACAGCAACACAGGCACAGCCAGACGACTGCGACAGCTCAGACGAGGAAGGTGAGATCGCTTCCAAGCCGCTTTTGGTGCTCCTCATCCATATGATCGCTCTCATGGATCTACGCTCTTCTGTTAGGCATTGTTCCGATTCGGTTCTTCTGGCAGAGAGCGTCTGCTACGATCGTCGACGCTGACGCTGAATTCCCATACCACCTCAGAGACATCCCGTGAAGTCACTCCATCCACGTCATCCACTCACCCACTGTCCAAAGCCCTGATCACCGCCATCTATAACAGAGGCTACAACGACGCCCTCTCGTACCCGCTCACGTACATCTACAGCTTGTCCCAACGACACCCCGTCATGACTGCAGTAGCTTTCTCGGGCCTCGCGGCTGGCTCTCTCGTCGTCTCCAAGCGACCTCTCACCTCGACGATCCTTCGTTCAGGCTCGGGCGTGGCGCATGAATCCAGAGTCGTCTCGGCCCTCGGTGGTGCCGCTGCTGCTCGAAGGTCCCTCTCGTCCACTCCTGCTTCGTTCGCCGCCAAGCTGGACTCAGTCACCGAGTCCTCCACGACCGCCGAGCCCCCAACGCCCGAGCAGATCAAAGCGCTGTTGAACGGTCCGATCAACTACGACATCCTCAAAAAAGTCACCACCGACTATATGGAGAAGAACAGGGCCGAGCTCTCCCGCAAGGTCAACGAGGATATCAAGACGGACATGGTTGATCTCCTGAAGGGTATGCTGAAAGATCCAGAGATGTTCCCTGGCCTAGCTAGGAAGGGGGACGTGGACGTTGAGAAGTTCTTCAAGGATAGGAGCGGCGGTATGGCGCCCGGAGAATTCGCGGGGAAGATTGCACAGGTCATGAAGGGCGAGGGCAAGCTGGTCATCGAGTATGACGGTGGTGATGGTAAAGTGAGTACAGGTGTATCGCTTAGTTATCTGCGGAGGGTGTAAAGCACGATCGGCCAGCATCGTGGTACCTTGCTGACCCAACCCGCTTTACCGCCGCAGAACTCCGAGCCGACCGTGACTTTCAGGGCTGGCTCCAAATCAGAGACCCCCACCGAGGACGACGTTGTTGATGAGCTCACCAATTCGGAAGACGGCTACAAAGGCATCAACAAACGACCTTTACTCAGCGAGCTGTACCAGCTCATCCAGAGCTTGCCTCTTCCCCCATCTTCTTCTGAAGGCGCTTCGGCTTCTGGTCCCGACTGGGGGCTCGCCCTCCCTCTCACGAGGTCTGTAGCCAAGGAGATCACACCCCAGGCATACACCAGAGGCGACTTGATTGGCAGTACCGAGGCCGACCGATGGAAGGAGGTCAGGTACCAGCTGCAGGATTTTAGAGGAATTGGAACGATGGTCAGGAAAGAGCATGCGGAAGGGATCTGGGAGACGACCGGTAGTGTCAAGCTTTGGAAGAAGGGTCAAGTGAGTCCCATCGAGAGCATCCTACTAAAATCATTCATGAGATATCGCTCTCATATCGATGTCGGTCGATGCTGATCTTCTCCGCAGGGGGACAACTACATCTTCGACGAAGCTACCGTCACGTTCAAGGACGGCGCCGTCTACTCGCTCACCCACAAGAATGTGACCTACCGGATCTCCAAGGACCAACCGGGCGTTTTACTTGAAGTTCTCGCCGATGACAGCCTCAAGCTCGTCAAAGATCCATGTGAGTGATTTACTGGTCAGAAATCACTTGAAACGTATATGATGGCTGAATCCAGGCCTCTGGCATATCCCTGTGGTCACGGCGAAACAGCCGCCAAGCAGCTCGGCCTCAACGACCCGACCACCCCGCACATGTTCGACCAAGTCATGTTCGAAGCTCGGGCGACCAACGAAGAGATCTACGCGATCCCCGCCAAGCGGGTCGAGCCATCTCTCGTCGCCGAGATGATCAACAGGGGCGACCGGCTGGATTTCTGGCTGAACTATGCGCTCGACGTCAGGCGGGACATCGACGAGTACAAGCAGGAACGGAGCTGGAATGTGAGGGTGGCCAACTTTGGGTGAGTAAGGCTGATGTTTGTTAACCGCGGGCTGTGTCTTCCGTTGCCATGGCCATCGTCATCCTTGATGTACGCGGACTATGCTGAATCTTTGCCCTTCGCTGCTTGCTGTCCTCTTACCCGCTCGCAGCCTCTACGCTGAGCCCTCTTGGTACTCTACCGACATCACTGTGGTGTACAAGACCTACCCGGCCGAGTTCCGGGTCACCGACGACTGTGTCATCCCCGTCGATTACGACGATGGCAAGTTCCAAATCAGGTCGGACCGGGACGAGGCGGATGCGGAGGAGTAAATGCATCTCGGTGTCGGAAAGGGGACTTTTAGTGACCAGACAGGATCTGACAGTAGTAAAGTAGGGACGTAGAGATCGATCTGTGGACGTGGGATGTCGACGATATCGTTCCGCATGACACAGCATCGATCGTTGCATGATGATATGTATGTTCAATCTGTGATCGTCAAGCTGTGCCTCGGACAACCGGGGACTGTCGATACATGCGGCGATGCGGCAATGCATGCTGTATATATCAGTGATAGTCACTCAGCCGAGTTGGGGAGCTATGAGGTACTCGTAGAGTTAAATACTGTGATTACCCTGAGTGGGTGACTGAACGTTTAACGCGTCGACGTGGAGCTTAGGCTATGGCTACAGTAGTATACTTGCAGAGCTTACCGAGACATGTTACTAATCAACTTCATCCCTTTGTACCTCTTTCATCGTCGCCACCGCTCTCTCCCAGATTGATATATCTTTTCCTACTGGCGTGTTTGAGTAGACTAACTTAGTCTCTATCCGCTTGAAAAGAAAACCCGTTCATCCATCGTTTACTGTCCCCCGTCCACCATGAAGTTCACGCAATTGACAATCGCCCTGGCGGCGCTCTTGCCCCTCTTCGCCTCTGCCTCTGCTTCGTCCGACGTGCTGGACCTGACGGAGTCGACCTTCTCGGATCAGGTCTTCAACGAGGATCTGGCTCTTGTCGAGTGAGTGCAGACTCTCTCCTTCCTTACTTTGCAGCTGCAAGTGAACAAGCAAGCAATCGAGCAAGATTGCTGGGCCGGCTAGTCTATGCTGTGCTGCATAATCCCCTTGAATGAGTAGCTCGATCGGGACTTTGCTGATTTCAAGGTCCTTGTTGCGCTCTCCCGCAGGTTCTTCGCGCCATGTAGGT
The DNA here is from genome assembly GCA_036428585.1 of Kwoniella sp. CBS 9459. NCBI lineage: Eukaryota > Fungi > Basidiomycota > Tremellomycetes > Tremellales > Cryptococcaceae > Kwoniella > Kwoniella sp. CBS 9459. Next base: position 1,196,165 of record CP144066.1, on the reverse strand, counting down.
CTCCTCTGCCTCCGCCCACAACCATCAACTGATACCAACGAAACGTCAAGCGGCTGTTTGGAAAGAGAGGGAGAGGTGTATATGCTGATTGATCGACTTGTTGCTGTCTGCTTCGTTTGTTCCGCTTTGGCTTTGATTCGGTCATCGCGATGAACAGGGTGTGGACACTGTAAGAAGTGAGTACCCATTCGCTGCACCTGTCTATCTAAACTTTCACCTTCACTTGTGGCTTGCGGATGACGGATGGCATTGTGAGATGAGCTAAACGCTGACTGGTCTGTGCTTGTTTCTCCCCTCTCAGCCTTGCGCCTCACTACGAGGAGGCTGCTACCGAGCTCAAGGAGAAGAACATCAAGTTGGCCAAGGTGAGTGAACAACGTCTGATCTCGCTGTGCCTTCGATCTGTCGGGCTTTCTCTGCCGGCTTGTCAGCTGCAGCTATATGAGCGCACTCGATATCCTGCTATTCCCTCCGAATCTCATACTGATCCTTGCGTCTATCCACCCTCCTCCCCCAGGTCGACTGCACGGAGCAGGCCAAGCTTTGTCAGGACTTTGGAGTCAGCGGATACCCGACTCTCAAGGTCTTCAGGAATGGTGTGCCCACCGACTACTCTGGTCCTCGAAAGGCCGACGGTATCATCAGCTACATGGTCAAGTGAGTTGTCCGCTTTCGCCATGCTGCTTTGGCGTTGGCTTCATTGTAGCAAAAGGCCCAGCTGACATGCCCTGTCACCCTTCCAGGCAATCGCTTCCCGCCATCTCGGATGTCACCTCTGACTCGCACGCCGATTTCATCAAGTCTGACAAGGTGTAAGTCGAATCGAACATTACGGTACGCTCGTCATGTCACGCTTACGCGCGCAACTCTTAGTGTCCTCGTCGCCTACGGAGACGCTTCTCACCCCATCCCTTCAGGCTACTCTGCCTTCGCCAACACTGCCCGAGACTCGTACTTGTTCGGCCAATACCTCGAAGCCTCCCTGCCTGACATCCCCGAGTCTCCCTCATTGCCCGCCATTGTCCTCTACAAGTCCTTCGACGAGGGCTACGCCGTCTTCCCTTCGTCTGAGATCGCCAACCTCGAGCCTGCGCTCCTGCAAGAATTCGTAAAGATGAACTCTGTCCCGTTGTTCGATGAGATCTCACCCGAGAACTTTGGCTCATACGCCGAGCAAGGTCTTCCCATCGCGTACCTGTTCGCTGACCCCGCCGAAGCCTCTTCGCGAGAGAAATTGGTCGAGGAGCTCAAGCCTTTCGCCAAGGAGTTGAAGGGCGAGATCAACTTTGTTTACATTGACGCCGTCAAGTTCATCGACCACGGAAAATCACTCAACCTCCCCGGAGACGAGTGGCCCGCTTTCGTCATCCAGGACCTCGCTCAACAGACCAAGTACCCCTTGACCGAGAAGGTATCTGCCAAGTCAGTCAAGGCTTTCCTCGACAAGTTCACAAAGGGCGAGATCCAGCCTTCGATCAAGTCGGCCCCCGTACCCGCCACCCAGGACGAGCCCGTCTACAAACTCGTGGCGGACGACTGGGAGAACCTGTTCGGCGACAACTCCAAGGATGTCTTTGCCGAGTTCTTCGCCCCCTGGTGTGGTCACTGTCGTGAGTTGGCATGTTCCACTACAGTTGTACAGCTCAATTCGCTAATGAACCTCACGCAGAACGACTTGCCCCTATCTGGGACACCCTCGCTGAAAAGTACTCCAGCAACAAGAACGTTGTCATGTGAGTATGGTGTCGTATATCACCTCGCAGTGGCTGTGGAAATCGAGGGTATCGACTGACGCTCCTGGATTATTGCGCTGTGCGACCGAACAGTGCCCAGATGGACGCTACCGAGAACGACATCCCTCCTGCTGCCCCCTTCAAGGTGCAAGGTTTCCCCACTCTCAAATTCCGACCCGCCGGCTCGACCGAGTTCATCGACTACACCGGCGACCGATCGTTGGACTCGCTCGTCGAGTTTGTCGAGAACAACAAGAAGTCTGAGGCTGGTTCGGCTGGTGCCACTGGTGGTGCTGATGTCGACGAGGAGGTCTGGGAGGACGAGGAGGCCCCTGAGCACGATGAGCTTTAAGCGGAAAAGAAGTTGTGCGTTAGTGTCATCGTGGTTGGAGTATGAAGATGGAGGAAGATGAGGCTGGGCGAGACTAAGCTGGAAGCTGGAAGTCTGACGTGAAAGCCTGAACGCTAGCTAGGTGATCGAGCATCCCGAGAGAGAGGGTTTTAGCTAGTACACGCTCGCCTCGCTGAGCAGGCATGGTATGGACGGGCTTGAACGGCAACGTAGAAGTGGACATGCGAATGGATGGATCTGCTTTGGCTATGCATATGCCCCGAATCAGAGATGCCGGCGGTGCAAGCTGGATGGTAGGGCACATGTGCAGTTGATTTGCCGACTACCGACTACCTGCTGTATGCGCGAAGAGATCCAGGCACGGGCGCGGAAGTCGGTACAACCAACTGATTCGCGGCAAAATATTATATGAGATGAGGATTTACCTGATGGATCTTCCTTGTAGCTGCATAAGCCTCGACATCATCGTCATACTCGTAATCGTAATCAACAGCACAGTTAATCTTATCCAGTGCACTTGTCAGAGCGTCACTAAGTCCCAGGTCACTGCTCCGCACTGCGCACTGCGCACAAAGACAAAGAGAAGACGAGCTCGGTCATCATGGTGAGTTTTACATGTTGTGTGTGTCTGTGTCTGTGCGTCGTCAGGGTTGTTTGGTTCTGGCCGTGGCGTCAAAAGGAAGGGATAATTTATCTTCGCTCGGACTGCCTTTGTGTCCCTTGATGGTATGGGGTATCACAGAAGCAAAACTTTGCTTGCTCGAGGCCTTGCTTAGCGCTCGTCGAAGCTGCTATAACCAAGGCTGGTAGTACCTTTTCAAGCTTCTATGAATGGGCTTCTGGTCCTTGATCCCTTTGTCCCCTTGACTTCGTCCTCGACGTGTATCCATACGCTCAAGCGCTATGCGTTATCTTCACCGGCTAACGGATATTCTATCTGCCCTACTCAACTACATCTCCAATCGCGCTGGCCCTGATCACGACCCCGATACCGATACGAATCCTTATGCCGGTGCCGGTTTTCGTCTCCACTCGATATCGATCTTTGCGTCCACGCGCACGCGCACGCGCACGCAACAGCTCCGAGAATCCAAACGCCAAAAGACCTCCAATGCCACTTCAACCCCGGCGCCTGCGGCAGTGGGCTCTGCGCTCAAGAAGAAAGAGCCGCCTGGACCTGTGTACGAGAAAGGGATAGAGTACTGGGACGGCGTTGAAGCTAGTGTTGATGGTGTGCTGGGTGGATTTGGGAATGGCGTAAGTACGGTCTCTTGGAAGTCCATGTCATCCATCATGTTCAGACGTCGAGAGATCGCTTGGCCTGGTGGACTCAGCGTGTATGGCGATACATCCCTTCCTGAATAAGAGCGTACTCTACGTACTTGATAACCCGCGCCTGTCTGTCTGTCTTGTACGGTTGTGATGGAAGTGCTGTATGCTGATCAGCACGTTGTTTCCCCTCTCGATCGTCGTCCCCTCCATTATCGACTCATTCCTCGCTAAACCTCCCTCATCAAACATATTTGACCGTCTCCCACTGCATTTTGCTTGACACACGCACAGCCCGTCCCGCATATCGAGCAGCTCGCCTCACGTCTCCTGCTCTTATCGCTCATCCCGACCTTATCGCCCTTTGCCAACCCCTTGACTCCCGCCGCCTCCCTCTCCCAGAGCCAGTCACAGCCGGCGAGTCACCGACGACGAGTCGTACTTGACGTGGGAGCAGGTATAGGCCGAGTGACGCGGCATGTCCTGTTACCTCTGTTCGACGACGTCGTCCTTCTCGAGCCTGTGGACAAGTTCGTCCGAGAAGCGTTCAGGGCTGCTTCGGCGGGCGAATGGAGAGATATTCCGATTCTGTCCAACATCGCTTCGGCTTCTAACGGTGCAATGAGCGAAGAGCTTCAAGAAGAGAATGAAAGACGCGTGGAGGAGTACAATAAGGGACGAGGCAAGCGAGTCAGGATCATCAAGAGGGGGTTGCAAGGCCTGGACCCCAGGTATCCTGGTCAAGAAGGGGAAGAACTTGGTGTTGTTGGCGAGAGTCGCGGAGAGATCGCGAGCGGCGGTTGTGGGAGTGTCGGCGATGAGGTGGTGTATGATACGTGAGTCTGCCATGGGATCGTTACCCGCTCGTTTCCCAATGTCATTTTTTGGAAGGGGTGAGAAAAGATCCCCGAAGAAGGAGGTGGGAGGGAGCGGCATGAGTATTAGAAAAGCTGAAAACAGGGCTTCAATGCTTTCCGACGAGAACGTCAAAGGCAGTCTTGCTAGCTGAAACATTTGCGAGTACGCAGGAAGCGCTGACAGGATTTCTTGCTTGCTCTCAGGATCTGGGCTCAGTGGTGTCTCGGTAAGTCTTGTTCTGCTCTTTCTCGGTCGATCACGAGCACGAGGATAAGGATGAGGGGATTCCGTTCTGGCTATAAAGCCAGCTCTTCTGAATATCTGACTGTCCGATCACATCCACTCACGCACGTCCTGTATTGCCGTTCGCACAGGCCACATGTCGCACGCGGACTTGGTAAATTTCCTCAAGCTGTCCAAAAAGGCCCTAAGAGCATCGGACAACGCGTACATCTTCGTCAAGGAGAATTGCTGCGACGACGGACCTGATGGTGTGGGTCAGGAGTTCCTTGATGAGGAGGACTCGAGCTTGACTAGGTGAGTGAAGTGCGCAGTACAAAGTAAGGGCATATTTGGGGCTGCTCTCGGAGCGTGTTCAGGTGTGCTGCATCAATCAGAGCAAGTAGGACTAGGGCGGTCTGTTAATGGCTGAGGTCGGGGTTGACTGTTTACCTGACAAGTGCGAGTATAGCTTAGAGCTGACAATGCGCCTTCCCGTCCCGCTTGCTACGTCACCTCATCTAGGTCGCACCAGAAATGGCGAGACTGCTTCACCGAGGCAGGACTGAAGATCATCAAGGAAGAAGTTCAACAGGGTATGCCAGAGGAGCTATTCGTGGTGAAGACGTGAGTCGATGGCGTTACTTTGTTTAGAATCTTGCAAAACGCAATGGCATGAACAGCGGACACCAGCTGACCTGGCGATCCCTTTTTTCCAATGAATTGTAGTTGGGCATTACAATGAGCATAATGACATCTTCTAATCACGGCTGAGGGGCGTAAAGAAAGGTCTCTCGAGCTGAAAATGACATTGTAAATCTGATCGCGTGTATGGGATGTCAGTCCCACAGCTCATATAGCCATAGCATGATCGAACACGTCTAACAGGATAGAGTATGGTACTCTCCTACATCGTAACGTCACATTGCAGTATATAATAGAGCGAATATGTCATCATAATCATGCCATGTCCCGAAGGCTGGAGCGAAGTTGTCGGGCATGCAAATTTGGGGGAAGACGACTCGAAACTGAGGGCAGCGTATCATGCATCAGATACACGCGTATTGCTGAAGCTCATTTGAGCTGAATCGTGCGATTGAACGTATGAGGTTGAGGATGCTCGTATATGATATGTGGGCTGCCTCCCGACAAGGTGCGTAAGAGGACGCATGAAGTGAAGGAAGACGAACATATCGGATATAAGGATCGCACGCGTAATCTCCGACATGGTGGCGTTCCCGGTGCGCATGCCCTGGCTGTGCCACATCCGGCTTGGACCCTCCCCTTGTGCTGAGAATTTTGATTCCGTCGCTTACCCCTCCCCTGCTTCGATGTAGTCGGGTGTAGCTGTTGGTGCAATTGGTGGATGCATGCAATTGGTGCTCTCCCCTCCATTCCCTTGCCTCTCCTCCTCTACTCCCCCTGACCCTCTCGTCGAATGCCTTGCCTAGCGGGATAGCACCACGAGCACACCAGCACCATACCGTACCGCACAATCTTCAACAAAACATCGTCAAGATTCTTGCGGGAGAGAGCTTTCTTCATCCTTCAAGTCATCCCATCGACCCGGTGAGTGTAGCGTCTAGTTGAAGGATATCTCGGAGAGACAGACACAGGATACACCTCGCAAAAGGTATACAAGGGGGAAGCGCTGACAAATTTTTCGATCTCACCTTCTTTCGCCATCGACACTCACTCGTTAACCCACATCTTACTCGACCAATTGACTTTTACATACATACTATTCGTTGATACAACAACGCCAACGCCAACGCGAACAACAGCCAAAATGCCCGCCCACATCCCCATCGTCAAGAAGCGAACAAAGACGTTCAAGCGTCACCAGTCTGACCGATACCACGGTGTCAAGGAGTCATGGAGAAAGCCCAAGGGTATTGACAACAGGGTTAGTTGGTGTCTGGTGTCTGGTGTATGAATCGGGACGGTCCGCAAAGGGAAGACGGGTGCAACGAGAATGTTTACAGAGGGGGACATTGAGCAAGGGCACAGAAAGAGACAATGTGGGAGTGAAGCGAAGGGATAAGGGAGTCATGTCGTTGGAGCTGCGATTGGCGTGCCAGGTGGCAACGTGGACAGCACTCAAAGACGCTGGGATATGCGCTGTTGCTCGATGCGATGTTGTGTACGGGGATGGGCTGTTGGGCGATCGGAGAGGGGAGGAGATCATCATCGAGGATCTAGGATGGCCAGGCGGGCATAGTGTCCGAAACACGGCGTTGAGGGGAGGGCAGCAAGCGGAGCATATGCAGATGCTCGCACCAGGCCGTAATCGCAAGACTTGAGCGTGCAACAGTAGCTGACATCCTCAATTTCCCACGATTTCGCTATCGCTATAACCCAGGTCCGACGAAGGTTCAAGGGCCAGCTCCCCATGCCCAAGATCGGTTACGGTTCCAACAAGAAGACCAAGCACCTCCTTCCCTCCGGCCACAAGGAGCTCCTCGTCCACAACCTCTCCGAGCTCGAGCTCTTGCTCATGCACTCTGGCAAGTACGCCGCCGCCATCGCTCACGGTGTTTCCAGCAAGAAGAGGGTAGAGATCGTCGCTAGGGCCAAGGTTCTCGGTGTAAAGTGAGTGGAGATCTGTTTGGCCGTCTGTTAGGTCTGATAGTCATGGGGGCTTTACCACCGCGGCGATGCTTCGGTCAGATGTCGCAAAGACTTCTTGATGGTATGGGGGAAGCAACGCATTTGCGGTATTATAGTGCACGAGACAAACACGCTGACATTGCCGCCCCCCCTTCTCGCCTCTCTTCAGGATCACCAACCCCCACGCCAAGCTCAGGACCGAGGAGGCCTAAAAAAATCCAATTCATCACCTGCACGTTTACCTTTGGAGATTCGACGGTTTTACGGCTTTCGGTCGCGCTTTCAGCTTGATAGGGCTTTGGGCTGGAGTGCGTCGAGGCGATGCATGATTTGCATGACTAAAAGCATGTGTGTGGGCTCGCACGTATCAGCAATGTGACTGTGAGGGATCGTTGGGTCGTGATATTAACGAGGTGCTGAATCTCGATTTACCAGATAAAACGGCTGAAGAAAGTGTCAAAAGGGTGTCGCTGATCACATCCGTTCGACCTTCTTCATGCTCATACTGACGCACGTTGTGTCCCCGCCACAACCCTTTATAGAGCTAATCCCTACCAGCTTCGCTTCTCCACCATAGCGGGTCCCCCTGTCATTCGCTAACCTAGAGCACCCGCATCTTCACTACTGACGTCAATCTTGTATTGATATTTGGCAAGCTTTTTGTACTTCGGGCCTCGATCATCGGTGAAAGGTCTTTCTGATATCCTCGTTGATCAGATACTCATCGTCAGACAAGAAATTATAAACTAGTCCATGAGATCCGTGCTGTCTGACTTCTCCGGAATGGACAAGGTGGTTCGTCTCGGCGGATCCTTGTCGAATTGCTCACAGATAACTCCCCAGAGAACACGGTTCTACTTCCCAACCCCTGCGCGAACCCTCGAGCCGCTTGTGCCGCTTGGACATTGGCCAGATTAGACCATTCCGCCTTTGTACGCTTGCCATTTCTTCGGACGCGACCCGGATGGCGTTCGAAATCTCGTCTCGTCACTTGCAAGACGAGAGTGGCGGACTTGGTATCTACGATACTAGTAAAGAGCTGTGAGCCTGGAGTCTGAGGTTGCGCGGTCCGAAGATGCAGCATTTGAACAAGATGACATGGGTGTACATGTATGTACAGTGCACGTGAATATGGGACAAAGATCGGAAATTCAGATTCTCCAGTCTACGAGGAAGATTCCGGGCACTGTACATACATGTCGAGCCTTTCGGACGACATGTTGTACAGTACACTGTACATAGCTGGCCATATGTACGCATTGTGGCGCCGAAGCTGGTCCAATTGATCGCTCGCTGGGCACCACACACTAGAGCTATGATCTACACCTCCGTGAAACCGATCCGTCTATGATAGTACCGCCTCGGGGGTTGCATGTACTCTTCCCGGAAAGCCGCTGTCAGCTGTCTGCGATCCTTGTATTCCTCCGCGGAAGAAAACGATATGTTGTTTAGATGTCGGGATTCTCGTTCGCTGTGGAATTCGTGAAGTGCGGACCGCGAATAACGAGACCGTCGGGAGGTTTATTCACCTCTCAGCGAGCACTCATGCTTCACAGCTAAGCACTGTTCGCTTCGATGGGTGACTCGTGCGATGATGCCATCGTTGAAGTCCGGCTGGGCAAATCTTTCATCGAGGATATACTGTTGAAGCAAGAGATTGGTGCGGCGTGACCTTCGCTCCGCCGAGTCTCGCAATGTCACCGCTGTCGAAGTCCGTCTCGAAGTATCCTTTTCAGCGACTATGCTTGCGAGGTCAAAGGACTACAAGGACTGATAGGAGGGGCTGTGCAAAAGAAGCACACATTTGGGGAGCTACAACGCCTGGGTTAAAAAAAAGCTTACAGGGCGGAGGCTTCTGAGGGCCCGAGGTCGAGGTGACCTAGACAGAAGCATCCTTTCTGGACCTTGCGAAGCAACTTCAGAGAGTCGGTCAGGCTACACAGGAAGTGAACCTTTGAACGATAAGAGGAGGAGGGTGTATTGCATTCAGCCGGGAAGTTCTCCAGAGTCGCCAATTGCTGGTGTTATGCTCATACTCGTAACAGGGCAGACGTTGTTTATAGACTAGCCGAATGATCAGTATTATATGCAACGACGCACCGCTGCTTCCTAGCAGAGATTATCACATATTGCAGCAGTATGCGTGAGGTGAGGAGCTGAGGCATATATTTCGCATAACAATGAGGTATTGATTCGGTGAGAAGCCTTCGAACGTCATGGCCTCGGCCACGCTCTCGCGCAGAGTTTATCGTGTAGCCCACGAGGAAATAAGGAGGTACACTGCATAGCGCGCGAGGTAGCTTTCCTACAGCAACAAAAGACATGGGAAAGCGAGGATGCATCGGACGACACTTGACGAAGTAGTTGACATCCTGTTCGGAGCTAAGTTTTGATTCTGTCATCGAATCTCGAGCACTACGAGCCGGACTACTCGCTGTACGCCGAGCGCTATATGGGCCTCTTCATCTCCCCTACGCCCAACGCAGGGCCCAATGATCCGCCTTCGCTGCCCTTCTCCTCGGTCTCTTCAGACGGACTGCTATCGCCATAGGTGACGCCGTACTGACCTCGTTCTGTGTCCGATTGCGACGGCGACGAGGGGTAGAGGTCGTGCACTGCGACTTCGACCTGTGCTTCTCGGGCAGGGAAGAACCTGTTCAAGAGAAGGTAGAGGACGATGGCGACTGCAAGTAAGAAAGCGATTCAGGCGAGGAATCAGTACGATTCTAGTTGCGGATGCTGATGCTGGATCTCGAGACGGTACTTACTGAAATCGCCGACAATATTCGACACCATGTAGACGTATCTGATGTTGCCAATCTCAATGTTGGCGTTGATGGCGTTCGCCATACCAGGAACGTTCGGTGCGATTGCACAGATCAGAGCGACGTAACTCCTCCAGTTCCATCCCTTGGAGAAGTAGTAGATACCGTTAGGCTTGTATAGCTCGTAGATGTCGATCTTTCTCTTCTTGACCACGAAGAAGTCGACAGCCATCAGAGCAGCGATGGGAGCGAGGACGATCGAGTAAGAGGCCATGAAGGTCAAGAAATTGGCGGCGGAGTTGAGTACCTTCCACGGCGCGAAACCCCATACACCGATGGTGATGGCAATCAGCTGTCCTCGGCGGATGTTGATGTACTTGGGAGCCAGCGAAGTCATGTCATTCGCGGCCGAAATGGAGTTGGCGGTGATGTTGGTCGTCACGTTGGACAAAGCCCAGACCAAAGAGGCGAGGAACATGGCGGCTCGACCCCCTGCAGAGGTGTTCCAAAGGGCCTGCGAAAGGAACGGTTCGAAATGAGCTTCCGTGATTCGAGAGACGAGCCAAAGATCAGATTAAGGTTGGGGAAAAGCGGTACTCACGACAATGCCATAAGGCTGGTAGAAGGTGTCCGTGGTGTTGTAGACCGTGTTCAAGCACGAGGCTGAGATGGCAGCGAAAACGGATAAGATACTGATGAGGAAGGGGATAGCGACGAGCTGGACGTAGGTGGCTCGGGGGGTCTTGCAGTATCGTGAGAAGTCACCGATATTCAAACCTAATGGAGACATGAGGTGTTAGCAATGCGTGATGCCGCGAGGTATAATGTGAAGATCAGAAACGTCGTTCGCGACTCACTCAAAGTGGCCCAGGTACCCTGACAAGATGTTACCGAGTACATGAAAGCGACGAATCTGGGAATACCAGGGGCGACTCGGTTGGGAGGGCTTGAAAGTGCCTCGGAGGTCAAAGGGCCAGCCTTCTTTACAGCCTGCGAGAGATCACAATTGCACTCATGGTCAGCTATAACGATCACCGAAGGTCGGAGCTGAGAATATCGGACTCACATAAATCAAGGTGCCGACCGCAACGACAGGGACCAGGATAGCCTTGATGTTGAATACCCATTTGAGCTTGGAAGGATGAATGAACGCGAAGGGAGCTTGAAGCAGCCTTTGTATTGCAAGAAAAGAATGATCAGACAGGGTCAGCTCGATACGGAAAAGCGCTGGTTTGAGGCCGGAGAGGTAGATCTGAAGCTATGTCTGAGCACACTCACCAGAAGAGGAAGAAGGAGAGGAAGTCTCGCGAGGTAGCGCCTTGACCAGCGGGAATGGAGTTGTGCAACCTTGCGTACTGGGGCCAGATAGCTTCAATCATCAAGCTAACGAAAATTCCGCCTCTGTGATGCGATGCAGACCCATTTGTCAGAAACGTGCAGATGGCAAGCCCAGACTGACTGTAAAGGCTGGTGGTAGTCGATTCGAATCGGAACACGAAGAAACTCACGACCAAGAGTTGATGGAGAGCCAGAAACAGGCCACAACCATTCGCGAGAAAACCACAAACTTGGAACCCCAGTACCCGTAAACCGATCTCGAAGTCACGGCGAAGGGGGTGTGGATCTAATCGAGGTTTGTCATTAGTAACGGAGGCAGAGATCAATTGGCTGATACCGTTGAAGAGATGGAGTGTGGACTGTATGGCAAGTGCAATGCTAAACTCACTTCGGCACCGACATAGGCGTTGGCTGAGAAAGCATCCATTCGAGGTTAACATGAGCTCTTTGGCCATGGCAGAAATTTGGCACATACCAGTGATCACGATAGAGACCAATACACCGCCCACAAAGATGGCAAGACACGACTCCCACCATGTCAGACCCATCGCGACGAAACTTGACACCGTCGCCCATTGACCAGGGTTCATGAGGTCCGAGAACCAGTCTGCGTTATGTACGAGGTCAAGACGGCCGGCATCGAAGAGTGAGCCACAATCCTCCTCAACGAGGCTGGACATGACATGATCACTAACAGGTGAAGAAGGTCCAAGCGGTCCACACTCGATGTTCCACCGGGGATGGATCCATGTCTACATCGATTCCAGGAAAGCAGCGTACGTCACACGACCAAAAGCACCAGACAGACATAAGCCTCCATTCTCAGTTGCATATTCATTGCATAGGCGCATTGGAGAGAGGAACGAGGATACAAGTTTCGCTCGCTCACCCTTGTTACTCCATATATGGTCCGGGGCGATACATGAGTCTTCCTTTGGCAGCACCCACGCCGAGGTGGTCGTCGCCCTCTTTCGGATGGTTTGGGCGACCGTCATGGTGAAATGTCCAGCTGCGGGCCTCGTATCTATATAAGTCTATCTGACTACCGTCCTTTGAACCAGCAAGAACGAGGAAAGATGATAGGAATCGAATGCGAACGAATTGTGTGCAGGAAGAAGTCAGAACACAGAATGGGCTATCTATCATGACCCAGGTGCACCTGTATGAATGGACGTATGGCATTTTCATTTCCTTATCTTTTGGAACAGTGGAGCCAGCACGCTGCACGCTGCACCAATCCCACTAATTTTTTTCGTTCTTACCGTCGTACCTAGCTTCGGTAAAAGTCCTGCAGCGTCTGCACGCGGTCACACCCGTTATCTTACCAACCAGTATTTAGACCCAGAAATTTGCTGTCCCGCATTCGCCGGAATCTATCTCCCTCTGCTCGGCTACCGGTTGCTCTCTTTCTGCGGCAGCTGGTCGTCTGAGCCAAAAGTCTTCGCTACGGAAGAAGGGATCGAGGAAGCGGAATTGGGTTGTAACCTGATCTCAGGGCGGAGAGACGTAAGCTGATCTGCAGACTCAGTTCGCTTCTCTTTTCCTCCGCTCAATCTGCCTCAGACCTTTTACTGCACAATGGGTCAATCGACACCATAGCCAAGCCACGATCGAAATACCTCCACTGCACAGCAGGCGCGCGAGGCCCAATCCGATTTTCGGTTTTATGCGTGTGGTGCAGTGGTTAGCCCTCAGAGGCTTGGCTTTCGTGCGGGAGGAAGCGATTCCTTATCTCTGTCACATGCTGGCCATCTGACCATGTCAACCAACTTCCCTCCGACGTGATAGGAGCTGCTAATCTCAAGAGTCTGTGACTGGATGTCAGAACACATATTGATTGTGCATGACTATACGTGCAGTCGTACATGTCAACAGGTGCCTGGGGGCCACCTCGGAGGCACACACGGCCTGCATCGACGGCGCCTTGCTTATCAGTCGTACAAGGGCTCTCTTCATACTAGCCAAGTCCTAATATCGTCCTTGACCAAAGCATCGTTCCATCCTCCCCGGGCACCTTTCTCATTCGTGCCTGAGGCGTTATTGCCTTTGTGCAGCTCTCTGAACGACTCGACGTATTCGCCTTCAAGAGGGACTGGCCAGGCGTGAGCACAGAGATAGGGCATATCTACAATGGAACAAGTTAGAGGTATCGGTTAGCGTGAACCTAGATAACGTCCTTCGCGGAGCCCGGGATCGGACCTGGATCGAGGAACACGTCGATACTCACCCCCTGTTCTAGGCGTCTGATCAGGCAGAACCCACTCGACCTTCTTCCACGCTGCGATCCGTTCCGTCTCTATCCTCAGCAGTGTCACAGCCGGATCCTCCCTGAAGAACAAGTTGAGCGTCGTTGGGATCTGCTCAGCCGATGAGAAGTGGATGAACCTGTCTTGCAAGTCTAGAGGGAGGAGGAATTGATGTGATGAAGGGATGGGCACGGGAAATGTGAACCTGTGAAGTCATTCGGCTTTTGGTAAGCAATCGGTCTTTGATCAATGATTTTCTGTCCATGCCCGGTCTCGTCTAGCTTCCGACTGAGGTACATTTCGCCGTATACCGCCTCGAGCTACTAGCCTCCAGCTTCCCCGGCCATACTTCATCAGTTCCAATATGACTGATCAGTCGCCAGCACTTTCACTCTACCCCTCGTATGCGCTTACATCGTAGACGCAGCTAGCGAGACACCGAGCTTGCCTTTTTTCTGGGACGCTGTCATCTCTCGCTCACCTAGGATCCACCGAGGAATGCGGGATGATCTTGTAGATATATTTTGGTGCTGCTCCTGCTCCTGACATGGTGTTGGTTGTCTTCTTGCCCAGTAAATTTTTGATGGTCTGCATTTGCCGTCTGAGAGGCTGCTGTGAGTGTTTCAAATGTCGGGTCGTCTATAACGGTTCTGTTGAGCGAATTCGCAAGTTCACAGTGATACAACACGACCTTTTACGCTGTTGGATGAAGCGAGGAAAGCGTTCTGGAGCTTCTCAAGGGGGAAAGCGGCAACAGCACGTCATAGAACACGCCCTGGCATAATTTGGGTAGGCGGCGATCGCCGACATACCTCAGTCCTCATTTGCTTCTGCGCTGCATAGAAATAAAATGGACTCTCGAATGTCTCGTCATGCATAGGGTCATACGGAAGGAATTACCTGAACCAAGATGGATCACTGTGATCTCAAACCTCCAGTCTGCCTGTACCCATCTGCGGCGCGCCGTAGACCTCCTTCAACAACGCCTCAAGGTCCTCGAGCGTGAAGTTCTGACCGATGCCGAAGTCTGGCAGGATCTCGCCCGTTCCCGTTCCCGTTCCGATATACGTGGACGCGTCTGGTCGTGCAGCAGCCACCGGGTCCGAGACCGAGGTCGCGACGGTACTTGGCTGCGACGCTTCCGGCGTCCCAAATGACATGATTTGGAACAGGTGGACGTGGCGAGCAGGATGCTCTGACTTGTTTTGATTCTGGTTGTTCGATTGATGAGACAAGATACCTGCCTGAGGCTGATCTGGCGAGGTCATTGGCTGGACTTCTCGAGTGGTATAAGGGTCGATTACTCTATCGCACTCCGGGGCAGTTGTCGTACTTTGAGGAGTCAATATGGCGCTTTCCCCGTTGATACCTCCGTTGGTCGCGCCAGTATTTGGATCGCCATATCGAGTCAATGTCGCCTGCCTCTTGCGTTCATGCGCGAATGGCGATTTGGCGCGCTCGGCGAGTCGTTGAAGGATGCCCAGAGCCTTCTGATCCGCCGTTTCACCTTTGCTCAGATCTTGGAATCGAGCCGTATGATCGACCAAGACATTCATCAACCCCACAGAGGACGTCAAGTCGTCCATCCAACCCTTCCATGAACTGTGTCTTGGACCGTGCTGGATCGCTGCGAGAGCGAGAGTTGCGCCGGCGAGGAAGATCTTTGATCCCATATTCCATGAAAAGGTGGCTTTGCCCTCTGGCCAGCGGATCGTGATGTGCCACACATACACTTCGGCTGTGACGATCAGTCGATGGGCGGCATGCAGTGATCTCTCAAAGGCAATCTGGATGATTTGGGCGTTCTCGGGCGATGTGATGGGCAGCGACAAGAGCGGTTGAAAAGTCGACAGGACTGCACCAGCAATTCCCAGATTGCTCACACATGTCTGGGCGAGTATCCATGGCGGCCGATTGGGCCCGATCAGATGAGTATGTCGTGCCGAGGGCTCGGACAAGGTCTCGAATCGGAATTGGATAGGGATAAACCGATAGAGCTGATCTTCCATCTCGCAGATGCGCTTGACGATCTCCAGGTTGACGACTTGGTGCGGCGAAGAGGGCAAACAAGACTGCCAGTCACTGAAAAGGCGAGCCGTATTGCCTTTGCATTCGACATACGCCCATTCGACAGGCTTGGTCAAACATGAGGTCGGCACCTCCGCATCAATCAGTGTGAGCGGCGGGACATGCAGGATGCCCTGAGCGTCGATTTCCTCTTGAGTTATGTCTTCGTGTAGCAGCTCGTCGGGAATAAGGGTTGGCTTCCGGATCGATGAGACCGGGAGGCCGCTCGGCAAGCGTAACTTTTGCGTGATGATCCTACGGAGAGGACATGACAAGCAATGATTAGTCACTGAAGGGCCAAGACAAGAACGGAGCGTAGCCGCTCGCACTCACTTATCACCGAGGTCCAATTGCGCCCACATCCTCCTTCTCATCTCAGCCCAGAACGGCGTGGGAGGTGGTCGCAGGTCCGCCGGGTCTATGTGGAACTCCAGCAGTACCGCGATATAATGTACTCGGCCTAATTCGCACCAGGTCTCCGCGAGCGAGGATGAGTGGTGCAATATCGCTCTCTCGATACGAAGGTCAGCCGCATGAATATGATAGTACTGCGTCTCGTGGTCCTTTGCTTGTGGCGTTCGGGAAAGGATCAGTTCCTCGGAGAGCTTCATGAAGCGGTCGTAGAGACGGATTACGTTATCCTCGAGCGTCACACCAGCCGAGGAGCCTGTAGACGCCCCTGAGGAGGGTGTCGTTGTCGATTTGGATTGAGCTGGAGGCTGCAGATCCCCTCTTATCCTTTGATCGATCAGACAACCGATCGCCAAAGCCATGGTTATCGAAGCGAAGAATGGCGCCTGATCACTTGCTATCGATCGAGCCGCCAGTATCTCTGGCGTAGGGTAGCGCAATTCGAAGTGTTTTCGCATGGAAGGAGCGTGTGAGAGACGGAAGAGCGTGTCGGCAAGGAAGTATCGGTCGAGAAGGTGACTCGCCAGATCTTTCGGGGGCAGTTGGGACAAGAGATAATGCCATTCGCCTTCGTCGTCACCCTGAACTCGGTCATCATCCAGCTCGGACGAGCGATGTCGAGGCGATAGCTTTGCGGTGAGGAGAGACTCTATGTTCGCTAAGCGGCTTTCGATCGTCGACAGACGGTGTTGAGCTGTCGATGGCCCTGGTCCAGAAGATACAAGACCATCCTGATCTTCTGCATCCGTCCGGGATGAGCTGATCGTCTCCCTACGATCAGCAGTAGTCCGCTCTATCTGACTGGATACGGACGATATTATTGAGCTATCAGCGGCCTCGCTCCATACATTAGTGAAACATGGTGCAAGTATGAGCTGGGCCCAGGTCCGAAACCGGAAGCATTGGAAGTTCGAACACGAGTGACTCACCTACTGCTCCCTCTGAAAGGCTCATATACACACTTGTCTTCCACCTTGGCCTTTACGCAACTCGCACACGGTCTCTCCAGATCGCATTTCGTCTTCAGCGCCTTACATCTATTACACACTAGCACCGCTCTCGATCGCTTGATCCTCCCTTTAGGATATGATGTCGACGTTGAGCTCGGACCGGCGTTGGCGTTATTGACCTGCTTGTTGTTTTCAGCATCGTGGACCTCATGCTCCTGTGACGATGAGGATGCTGGTCCCGGGCTCGGCGGTCTCGGCCTGATCATCTTCAGTAGTGGCTTCCAGAGCTCCACAGAGAGTTTAACGCTCAGCCAACACGGAATATGCCTGTAAGTCTGACTGTTATCAGATAAGACGGAGATAGAGGGTATATTCTCAACGACGTCTTGAATCGATACCTGGATGCCGAAAATACCACGGTGCATGTCATGTTAAATCATGTAGACCGAGGCACCGAAGGCTTCATCTGCTCGACAACAAATCCCTCGGCGTTAGGCGGCGGCGATGACGGTGTGGAATGTCGTAATGATGATGCCTTCTGCCGATATCACGTGATCTTCCAAGTCGAACGACAGATCAACGCGATAGCCGATATCCGCCAGCGAGACCCAAGTGTGATGGTGTCAAGCTTCAGTGGTTAGTCGGACCTACCGCATTCTCAAGTGAGCTTCCCCGAGTGCGCTGGATCAGTCAGAGTGCTGGTCAAGACCGAAGGCGCCGGACAATCGGAATCTAGCCGCACGGAAGGTCCGCACGTATTTTGAGCAGACGATACAGACGATACCTGGGATTCTGCATTTTCGACTGCCAAATTGTGTCCCCATCATCATGGATCCCAGCGATCGCTCGCAAGCATCGGTTCCAGAAGTGCTGATCGGCAGAACCACTATGCCTTCCGGCTCATTGAGCATCGCTGACGTGCCGCTCGTCCCGGAAGAAGATGGTCGGCCGCTGAAGAGGTCAAAAACAGGATGCTTGACTTGGTGAGATCATTCAATGGAAAGGAACGTTTGCTTCGCTACCCCAGCAGCCTACCGCTAATAACCCCCTGTCTCTATCCAACTAGTCGGAGGAGAAGTGAGTGTATGTCTCTTCGCAGAGCCAGGTCATAGTCCGAGCTGGCTGACCAGTGATCGCCTGCACTTCTGAAGAGAAGAAATGTCCAGAACAGGTGAGTCCCCTCCTTTTTTTGGTGTTGCAATCGTCAAAGGCCACCTCGAGGACCTCTGAATTGCAAACGATATATCTTCGGTATTGACGCGGAGTGCGGATGTACCTTATAACAACGACTGGACTTGCTGACATTGTTGTCTTCGTCCTTTGCTGTAGTATCAAGGCGACTCATGTCTTAGGTGCAAGGCCGGAGGATGGAAGTGTATCCGGTATTATGGCCCCGGGGAGAGATCTGCCCGCTCGAGATCCGCGAATAACGGTGGCGCCTCGCCTGTTCCCGCTGCTGCTCAAAATGGCGATATGAAGTCACATGCACAACCGCAAGGGTCGTCTGAGAGTAACGTAGCTGGCGAAGCTCTCAATGGAGTTCAAGATCAGGTGTATAACTTGTTGGCCGGTCAATCTACGCCTTCACTCCGCCTGCCACAAGGGACAGGCACCCATGAGGAATTAGTACAAGCAGGGATCGAAAGTGACATCGGTAATATCCTGAATGTCGAGTCGCATCAACACATTTATCTCCCATCTTCGACGTCCTACCAACAGCCCTTACCGACTTCATCTCAATCATACGACGCTGCGCACCTTGGTGGAATGGCCCCCGCAGGTCCGCTGAACTACGACATGCCAATGACGAATGTGGAACTGAACCAACTATCCAACTGGTTTGGCGAGGCAGCTATCAATAGCTCTCAGCCCCAGGTCCCCAGCTCCAATGAATATCCGATTCCGATCGGACCGTGGCAAGACTTGAGCTTCGAAACACTGCTCGATTCGGCGTTTTCGCCTTGGGACTCGACAGCCTACGCATCCATGGGTCAGATGGAGACGGCGCCGTATGCTCTGCCCTCTGATCGACCGAGCGATACTGCGCCATTGCTCTACTCCGCGGATATACCAAATGCTACCTATGTTCCGCTCACTGGTCCAACGCACGAGGATTCCGCCCAATCTCCAGCCGAAACAACCTTGAACATCGACTGCGAAGACGAAGCGGAGCTGTTATTAAAATTCTGTGCGTACTTGCGATATGATCTTTCTCTCAATTTTGCGTGCTCGTCGCGAAAGACTGGGAGGACTGACGTGCGTGTATTATCGTTGTCGTTTGGCCTCGATGTAGATGAGGCGTATATCGTGCCGGCTTGGAGCTGCACGTATCCTCCTGGTGTCCGGGAGCAAATGGTCCAAAGGCATAGAGATGTGTGCTTCGCTCATCGTCTGGCCAATATATGTCGGCTGGCTGCTAGCGCGACCTGCGAGTATCATTCGCTGTACATCAACAATATAAGGATGGAAGATGCAGTGTTACTAAAGCCCATGATTGGTAACTGGTGGCCCTCCAGATATCCATCTCATCCAGCGTGATAGGCGGCAGCGCCATATGGCTCATTCTCACCGCGCTTCCCGACTTGATCAAGTGCCGGAGTACTACACAGAGAAATGGGTGGATCCGGAGCCAATTCTCACGCAAGCCACACTGCTTGTGAGATCGCCGAAAGAGTAAGTGTCCCTACTCCTTTTCAGCGGACCGTTCCCGGCCGCACGACAGCAGGTCACTCGAAGCTCACCATGGTCGGTGCATCACATGTCATGCAGTGTGAACTTGACAGTAGAAGCACATCTTTGGGCTCTGTCGGATTTACATGTGAGTATCATAAGACATTTTGTCAAAGGGAAATGCTATTTTGTGCTCATGCTAACTTGACTGTCTGGGATATTCCTGAACGGCTCAGATGGCCGTCACTGCATATTGCGAGGGATCTCACGCGAACGCGGTCATGCATATGGCCCAACAAGTCTTCCAGGTCGCCTATGGCAACAATCCCGAGTTTGACATCGAGTCAAAGACCGGACATTCCAGCTGGAACTTGATGGTCTTCGCAATGATCGATCTGAATCATAGCTTGTACAGTCGGAAACCCACTTGGTTCAAGTTTGGGATCCAGAACCCACAACGCCGCCAGCGGCATCTTGCGGATTTGCCTTTTGTGAATGATGGGTCACATGACAATGTGAGTTTCACATGGCAACATTCCGTATCTCCTAGTGGGGCATCCAGGTGACTGGGAGAAGCGCTGACTCTACCCGCTACTTTGCGAACATAAATTAGTGGTTCGGACTGCCTGCTACGCTCATTACTATTATGGCACGTGTTCTCAACGGAATCGCTGAATTCCATACGGATCGCAACCCTGTCAATGAAGCAGCCATCAACGCAGAGAACTCCGTGGACGGCGGGACTGCACAACCAGATCCAAGATCCGGAGACCGAACGAGATTCGTCAATCAAAGCCTTCGAGAACTGTATGCCTGGCGTTCACCCTGGAGCGTGGTGGATATTGGCGTCCCTCGACTTCCTATAGAATTTGCTGCAGAACTCGCCGTTGAAGCCGAGATCTGGCGGCATTTCTGTATCGTCCTCGTTCTCAGGGATATCGCTGTCAATCTCACACCGGCTCAGCAAAAGAAGTTACAGGATTCCATCAATCTCGTCATTGATCTATTGGCATCTTTACCTGCGATAACCGTGCCTCGTATAAAGATTCAAGCGCCCACCATAGATTTCTGGTCATCATTCTATACCACCCCTGCTTTCATCGTCGGTAGTCTGCTCAAGATGTCGCCAAACCCGACAGGCCTTTCTGCGTCGGAGTCCGGCTCTCCAAATCGCACCGCTGATGCGGCCTCGAGCACAAGCACGACAGCCAAGACGGTACTGGAACAGAGGCAGATCGTACGCGACATGCTGATGCGCCGGGGTCCCGAAAGAGCGGTCGAGGAAATGATCATGCTTTTGGAAGTGATATGGGCCTCCACGGACGAAACTGGCGTCGTGGCTGACTGGCACGAGGAGGCTAAGAAGGCTGGGATTGACCTGATATTCTTCTGATGCATCTTGGTTGAAAAAGGGGCAGGGCTATTCGTTCTGATCACATTAGGCGAGGTCATACGTTATATTAAGCGCATTCATGATTACGGACATTGCTATATTATAGATACATGTTACATGGATGATAAACGCTACAAACGGCTTCACATGGGAAGCTGAACGGTATCCTGCCACTCCCGTGTAAGACTGGAAGGACGGGGATGACCTCATCGACTTAAGGCAAGCTCTGACCGCCTCGGGTCGCTTTCGCGACTTCGGACTGAGCTTGGTTCTTCAGGTACCTGCAAGTAACAAAGAGGCGATTGAATGTCAGATCACGGGTTGTAGGATCGCAGGTGGATAGGGTGGTTGCTCCTTTAAAGAGAGCAGATGAACCCGCCCAGAAAGCGACTCACCTTTCGAGAATCTCCGTATAGTACTTGTCTTCCGACGAGGTGTTCATGAGCGATTCTCGCTCTGATCATATGCAAATGGACGCATATAATGCTGTCAGTGAACCTGACCGATCGGCCAGAAAATCCAAGGGCCATACGTTGTAGATCGAATGTATGATGATGATAGCCACTCACCAAGCAGTCTCTTCGAATACTCCTGCCAACCATCGCCGACAGCAGACTCGTCCAGTCCCCTGAACTCGACGAGATTGTAGAACCTCCTGACGAACGGCGCAAGCGACATGTCAACTGCCGTCCATTGTTCGCCGGCGAAGTAAGGGCCCTTGACTCGTTGAGCGAGCGTTCGAAGTCCAGCGTAAAGCTCTTCGCGCGCCTTGGATTGGTCCGAGGGGTCTTGGAATTGCTGGAGCTTGAAGTAAGCTGGGATGATTTTCTGCGACCGGAGCATTTTCACACGGGAACGATCAGCGTAACATCCATGCTGCCTTTTATAACCATAACCAGAGGGTGAATGGGATGCAAGTGGCCGTAGGACCCCGCTCACCTTCGTGATGTGCTGCACGTTCAATCTCGCCCAGCTCTTCTCATAAGTGTCCGACGGGAAGATGGACCTGATACGCATCCAACATGAAGAGGTGTATGGTCAGCTGAGAGGGCGACTTCCACATCAACGAAGTAGAAGCGATGACTCTGAGATTACTCACGGATGTTCCTCACTAGGTGGGTACAGGTCCTCGAGGTACTCTACGAGCACGTCGGACTCGTACAGTGCCTTGCTCTTGTCTCCGCTAGCCTGCTTGATCTCAAGTGTTGGTACGAGACCGAGAGGGTTGAGGTCTAGGAAGTGCTTCTCCTTCTTGTACGGCTATGATAGCTAGACTGTCAGCGCGGGTCGAAGGGAACGCTTTCATAGGTTCGGAGATTGGATTGAGGGAGTCACGGGTACTGACGTTGACCTCTTTGTACTTGTAAGGGATCTTCCTCTCCTCTAGAGCCATCCAGATCCGCTAGCAAAGAGGATGTCGCACGATCAGCTCTGAAGTCATTCAAGTGCTTGACTTGCCGTCCGAAATGTATGTGTCGGCATCTGTTTCGATGTGCCCTTGTGAAGGCTGAAGCCTAGTCCCGGGCAGGGGCACCTACCTGGTTGAAAGGGCAGAACTGTCCATGACCTCACGTCAGCACATTTATATCGCGCGACGATCGCTGCTCAACTTAGCATGACGCTTACCCATCCGCTCCAAAGAGTGATGTCTTGGTCATCCTGGTGTTTATCGACAGTCTGCTTAGCTAAGCCAGTAGCAGTCGGGTGAACGCTTTCGTCTGGAGAGGGCATCTTGCTCTGTCCCTGACTGAGTGATATTGGTCTGATTGGGTTCTGAGAATAATGAGGTGTCGAAGAGGTTATCGTTCTAATCGCGTTCGTGAGAGGTTTCCGTGGAGATGGAGATCTGAATGCAATCCCAAGACTGAACATATGTGCAAGCAGGAATCATCTGCGGGTCTTAAGAGGTACTTCGAGGTCACTAGGCTTTTATAAACGCTTTCTGCCTCTTATGTGAGCTTACATATTGCTCGCAACGCTCACTGATCATCGACGTCATTTATCATCATTTGTTATTGCATTATTGGCTTACGAGAGCTGGGTAGCGGCTTAGGTTAGTCACCGCTCCCCACCTCCACTTTCCACGTCTGATCTCGAGATGTCATCTAGACAGGTGCATCGTCCGACAAATTGACCCGAGGCTAGCAGACCCAGCGTACATGCTCAGATAAAGTGACGCCGAGGACTTTGGGTGACCCACTAGCGAGCGCTGCTGCCTCCAGACGCTTGAGGATATCTCGAAATGAAGGTCTCTCCCATCTTCCGCCATAGCCAGAAACACAAGCCTAGCGGGTCCTCAACATATCTATGCTCTTTCTAGTCTCTACAAGTATGAAGAACGCGTATTCGATTACAGCTCGCTACTACCAAGAGATTTCACATCCCACAGCCAAATGATCGCTCGCGCAGATCCCTTTCCTAGGTAGACCTTCGCCTAGATCGATTATTTTAGGCGGTGATAGAATAGCCGTTACCGCGGGCCGGACCGTGTCGCCGGAGCTTGGTGTCAATTCTGCAGCAGGATGCGTCGGAAGGAGCATCAAGTAGTCTGCAAACAGGGTGAGTTGAGAAAGACCCAAAGTCTTTAGCAAAGTTCGTTCAAGTTTTGAAGAATACGTCTCGAAGCAGGAGACAGCGATAGGGTGACATTTGCAAATGAACGGTAGCTCGATGCCAAATGGTGATTTACAGTGGCGATGCAACGATGCGACTCACCCAAAGTCAATCGGAACAAAGCCGTGAAGCACGTATAAGCCGGCTCGCCATGACCTTGCAGCGTCGACTGAGCGTCCGACCGATTGATACCGATCCGATCGAAACCTCCTCTTCCTCCGAAATGCTCTTCGGCATCGGCTGTATCTCCGCTGATAGTGCCCGCCGCACGGCTTCCTTTAGGTTCTTGTGCTGCAGAGATCGCTTGTTGAGCGTGCGCATAGGCGCTTGTCAAACCGCCATAAGGTTCAGGCAGCTCCTTGCGCAACAAGTTGATCATTTCCGAAGCCGATAAGATCCCGTCCTGATCTTTAGCTGGCCTGGTATTTGGTAACGACTTGTCGTCTTCCTTAGCCGCTTCACCTTCACCTTCCCCATCTTCCTTATCGTCCTCGCCTTTCATCGCAGGGGTATTTGTCCCCGTCCCACTGGCTGTAGCAGGGGTTGACGTCCCTTCTTCTTCGACCGGCATAGTGCTGCTTGGTGGGGGAGCGATCTTGTTGGCGCTATCGTGAACCACTCTGGAATCATGGATCCTTTGCGACATGGCCGCTGGCAACGGTGCATAAGGTGCCGTGAGGAGTTGATATGTGGCCTCGTCGGCCTCTGTATTGAGATCTGAATGACGACGCGGTCAGCGTAACTCCATATTGCCACTGAACACGACGCAGTCTCACCTCCAGAGAACACAGCAGGCCAATTTGTGCACCCCTGCTCCGATTGGAAACGCCGTATACTTCGCATCAAGATAATACATTGTCGCAAACGCTCGTATGCGTATCTAAGCATGGCCCGAAAGGAGGTCAGCTTTCCTGCTCTGTGAAAAGACACGCATGGGTGATATTGCACGAAAGCCAATCGCTACAGTGAGACACAAACATCGGACTCACTTGGGGTGCCAGAACCTGTCGGTTTCGTTGTGAGCCTTGTCAGCGGTGACTCGATATTTGCATAGGAGTGCTTGATCTTACAGATGAGTAGTGGCCACCACTATCCCCTTCTTCTCATCCTCCACATCCTGAAGCGCAACGATCAATCCCACGTTCTTAGTCTGTCTACTTCCTCCACGCCTTTTCCGGGCACCCTCGTCGTCCCCGCTCTGGTCTGGAGCAGTCGAAGCCGGAGACAACTCCTCCAGGTCGAGATGGATGAGCTTACTGGCTCGGACAAAGAATCGGGAGGATCGGTAGAATATAACCAGACCATGTTGTTTGCCTGGGCCTGAGCCTTTGACGAATGCATGATGGGGCAAGGACGAGCTGAACTCTTTCAGGCGATCGCATTCCTACGATCGACAGCGTCAGTATATTTGCTTTATAGTGCTGAATAGACTACTGCACATTTCAGCTGAGCGGTACTTCGAGCCGTTTGGAGACTCACCTGAAGGCAAATTACATCGGCAGACGCGTGGTGTTCGAGCTCAGCTAGCAGCATTGCCTTTCTATCTGACCATCGTAGGCAATCCGAGCCGGGAAAGAGCTCTCGGCCTGCGATCATCGGTTTGCAGCAATTCGAGTGGAGCATTCAATAAGCTTAGAACGACTGTGTGAACAGCCGAAGGGCACAGCTCCTTTTCACTCACGGACGAGCGTTTGCGCTAAGACCTATTGTTGGCAGTCGCGACAGTCATGATCACCTCGGAGTCAGCATTGCCACATATCCGCGGGATCCGGTGAGCACCCGGCTCTGCACAATGAGTGCTTGTCAGGTTTACGTACGTTCCAAGTGATTATCTTGACCCGGTTGGCTTCGTTGTCCGTTGAGCTCCTCGAGGGGAGATTTCTCCAATCCCGCTTCAGGATCCTCCTTCGTTCAATCTCAGCCTTTTGCTCATCAGACAACGCACCGCTTGCTCCGGCACCAGAAGCGCCTGTACCAGAGGCAAGAGCTTTTGCCTGGACCTTCTTTGCTTCCTTGGCTGCTTTCCTCTGAAGCTGCTTGGCTATTTGTTCGGGCGTCAATTCGGGTCGGGACGTCATGATGTCTGGTCTGGTCGTGATGCTGTCGCTGACAATGTGGATGGTGCGGTGAGGTAATAAGCGTACGGACGCGAGTTTTCTGAGTCTCTTCCAGTTGACACGAGTCGATCTATCCAGAGCCGTTCGCATGAGCTTCTCAGATGGACAAGTAGCAGATATCGCTCCAACACTGGCGTTGAATACCTACTACGTGAGGACGGATAGAGGGATCACCGATAGAGACCGAGCAGAATATCGAGGTGGAGGCAAAGGATCAACGATATGGCAGTGTGTGGCTGTTACGTTATCGGAGCTAGTGCCTCTTCGAATTCATCTCATCCCATCCTGATCATCGCAGACCGATATTCTCTGCCAAGTTCGTGAAGGCTCAAGAGGACAGATATACCATTGAAAGAAAGCATGCACGTTGAAAATGCGAAGCCGTGAAGCAATTTCATCTGCCAGTCCCTCTAGAAGAGGGGATGGTCGGAACAAGTCGGCATCCAACTCCGATCCGAAACACGTGTATCTCACGTGGCTTTGCTCACTAGTCGAGCGGTAATCCCTCACATTCGAAAAAGTCGAACAGCCGTAGCATCGACAGCTTGTACCGATCCAGACTCCTGTCCCCTTTGTATAGACTACGTCTTCTTGTTCTTGGTCAAAAGGCTAGAGTTCATCTCCTCCTCGATTCTATACCCTCTGTAAAACGTATCTTTCAGCCATGTCCGCTGCTGAACAGGTGGAACAACAGCAGCCGAACGGCGCTGTTCCCGAAACCCAAGCTCAAGACGTCACCGACTTCGAGGCTCAGGTCAACGGTGAAGAACAGGCCGAGGGTATTCAGAGTGAGTGCAAAGCTATTATTGACAGTGAAAGACCAGACACTCATCCTATCTACCGCTTGCTCTTCATGATAGTCCCCCCGGTGACGATCCGGATCCCCAAGCCAGCATGCGCCCGAACCGTCCCCAAGCCCAAGGAAGCCTCCGAGCCTCGAGATCGATTGACGATCTACCCCCAACCCAACGAGACCATGCAAGATCTCAAGCTTCTTATCAACGACTGGGTAGGAGCGTACTGGCTGGGACCTTATTCGCTCAGATTACCTTTCGTCAAGAGCGAAGAGGAGGACGGCAGGGGTCAGGTGTTCAGCAAAAAGCAGGATCTGACAGAGGTCCGAGCCGGAGAGAAATTGAACGACTGGCTCGAAGTGCAAGATGCTTTCGCTCATCTTGGTGAGGATGCGGAGCGGGTCTTGGAGATTGTAAAGGGTGAGCAAATATAATAATACTGTCAGACGATTTTCCCTGGCCGCTGATCTCAAACTCGATCGGCTCGAATCAGAACCCTACGGCGAATTTACCGCTCGACAATCCGTCCTTCGACTCCTGGAGCTTATTGCGCCTGCTGGTACTTCCGCCAATACTACCTCCACCTCCATCGCTCTTCAGCCCGGATCCACGATCTTTGAAGCCGTCCGGGATGGTGTCGTCTCATCCGGTGCCGAGACTCACTACGAGGAGGTTGAGGTCACTTTACCCTCGGGAAGAAAGGGCAAGGGCGGTAAGAAGGAGGTCGTCAAGGTTAAGAGGGCTGTTTCAGGAGACCAGGCTCATGCGTTTGCCGACTGGAAGGGTGACTGGCAATCTACCCGACTGGGCGATCTGCCGATAGCTCAACCTTTGTTAGAGGTCTCACCTTCCCTTCGATCTATCCAGATCTCTCCCTTCAACCCGCCTCCGCCTCATCTCAGGCAACTCGGCCACCAGCTCTATCTTCAGGTAGCATTGCTCGAAGGCGAAACCGTCACCATCGTCTGCTCGACCAGGGGCTGGTACGTGTCGAAATCAAACGTCAACAACTTTGACCCCTCACCTCGGTCGAATGTCGACGGCTCCGTCGCTGCTCCCACTCATTCCTTGGTGGATCTCCTGCATTCCCTCTCACCAATTTTCTCTGAGCGAGTCTCTCATCTGGCTCCTCTATCTTCCGAGCCTCAGTCGATGGACCCCATCTCCACCGTTGCCATCCCTCAAGCTGAACCCGCTTACCCGTGGCTGGCAACTGTACCCAAGCCTGCGACCGCCCCAGAAATCCTTCGAACACAGCTCGCCTTCTTGCATACCGGTGCTTATGGGGCTGACAGCGTCGACGCTGCCCGGGATTGGAATGAGGAGATCCAGGGTATCAGGGAGCTGCCCAGAAGCACGATGCAGGAGAGGGTGTTCAGGGAAAAGATGTTGCAGAAGGTCTGGGCCGAGTTTGACCAGGCTGCTGTTCGAGCCGTCCAGAGTGTCGCCGTGAGTGAAGGAGACCGATATTCCTTCAGGCTTCCATGTATGCTGATTGCTTTCGGCACGACCACTTAGCGAGGAGATATCCCCGCCATCAACCCTGCCGAGGACGCCCGAGCGCACATGTACCTTCAGTCCAACATCTTCATCACTCAAGGCGACTCTGACGCCCTCGATGCCTATTCTCATCTCGGCGGCGATGACGCCATGCGGATCTCACACGGCAAGGACGCTGCCGGTGTCAAGCTTCTCAACAAGCTTGATGTCGACGGTGTTTACATGCTCGGCCACACCATCGTAGACTGGCAAGGAAAGCGATGGATCTGTCAGAGTATCTTGCCTGGCATCTTCTCCAACCGACGGAAGGAGGAAGACGAGGAAGAGAGCTCTGCTGCTGCCAAGGAAGATGAAGCTAAGAAAGATGGCAAGGAGGATTGGGTTAATGTCGGTGGATCACCTACCGCTTCTACTGCGGAGACCGAAAAGGCTGCCGCCGAAGGAGTCGAGGAGGAAGAAGAGGAGGCTGAGAACCCCATGATGATCTACGGTCTCGACTCTGAGAAGCAGACTTCGATCCACTGGGAGTCGGCCACTCACAAGCTCATGGCTCAAATCGGTACCGTCGCTCGACTCGCCGAACACACCGTCAAGGATGGCAAGGGAGAAGAGTACAAATTCTACGCCAGTGCTGAAGTCAAGGGCCTTCGAGGCACTGACGGACGACGATACCTCCTCGACGCTCAGAGACTTTCCCCTGTCGATGTTGAATGGCTTGAAAAGGATGCCGAGACCAAGGACGGGGCCAGGTACCCTCACCGATTGGTCATGCTGCGACCCGAATTGCTGGAAACTTTCTGGGAATCCGAGCTGAAGCGATGGGCTCGAGGCGTTGCTGAGAAGGCCCAGGCCAAGAAGGACGAAGAAGCCAAGGCTGAAGCGTCTAAGGAAGCTGGACCTAGCACCGGCACCAGCGCCACAGCTGACGGAGAGAAAGCTCCTGACGGCGAGTCCGCTGCTGCCGCTGCTTCTGCCGAGACCGATGCAGCGGAGCTACCCAAGGAGGATCAATCTCCTGCCGCCGAGGCCGCTGCCGCTCACCGAGCCGAGGAGGAGAAGCCCGTCGATGCCTCTGTTGTGGGTGACATCAAGCAGTTCGAGCTTCGATTCAACCCCGATGCATTCGTAGAGCAGGCTCCTCCCAAGGGATCCGACAAGCCTTTCCTTCCTTCAGCCATCACCGATGAGTCTGACCCCTCCGTTAAGGCCGTCCGAGACGCCTCGGTCTTCCTGAGGTCCATCGCCATACCTGCCGTTGTTCTCGACGTCTTGACCGGTAACACGTCTGGATTGATGGACGGTGCTGCTCTCACTAAACACCTTCACGGACGAGGTATCAACATGCGATACCTCGGTCATCTCGCTTCCACCATCGTTCAATTCTCTGCCGGACCTGATGGAAAGGAGAAGGCCGAGACCGGTCACCTTGCGGCCTTGAAGGTGAGTAGCGTGACTCGACGTTGTATTTGCCTGACAACACGCTGACTACTGTTCCTTATCAGGCTGTCACCATCCAAGAGATGATCTTCCGAGCGAGCAAGCACATCCTTCGAGAGCTCATCGCCGGTCTTCAGCCCGAAACTATCACCTACGCCGTCTCTCACTTCCTCAACTGTCTTTTGGGTACCGAGTACAACTCTTCCCCCTCGGCTGTGTACAACCCCATCGGCGTTTCTGACCGAGAAGTAGAACCGGCTTATACAAAGCTCACCCCCGAGTCGCTCAAGAAGCAGATCATCGAGGTCGTGCAGACTCGATACAGGTGGTCTCTGGACGAGGAATACCTCTCGTCTGGGTTGAGAAAGAAGCAGCTCCTTCGAGAATTGGCCATGCGAGTCGGCTTCCAGCTTGCCCAGCGGGAATACGTCTTTTCCAAAGCTGAGGAGGCTACCATCGCTCAGAGCGACGAGGAGAGGGAAAAGGAGAACAACAAGGCTGGTAAGGACAAGAAGGCTAAAAAGGCAAACAAGGCGAACGTTGCTGTCCAGAAGAGGACCAACACGTTTGAGCCCGAAGACGTCTTGACTCTTGTACCGATCATCAAGTCGACCGCCCCTTCGGTAGGTGCCCCCATCTGACATACGGATAGCGAGATGTCGTTCGCTGATCGGGATTTCGTGTCCACTTGCATTTGGTGTGTTCACAGGTCACCGTCGCGGAGGAGATTCTTGAGGCTGGTCGGACTACCATTAACCGAGGATCCATCGATCTCGGCCTCGAGTTCATGCTTGAGGCTCTCCAGCTCTACGAGAACATCCACTCTGTCATCCACCCCGAGGTCGCTGCTGTCTACAACCAGTACTCTCAGGCAATTCATCAGTTGGCTCGACTTAAGATTCAACAGGTGGCCGCTACTGAGGGGTCTGATCCTGAGCAGCCGTTGGGTCTTGATGTTGCCACCGCTCTCCGACTTCAGCGACACGCTGTGACCGTCGCGGAAAGGACATTGGGTGTGCATCACCACGAGACTGCCGGTTACTACTTCAACCTCGCCATGCTCGAAAACCTCGAGGGTAACGCCCAACAGGCCTTGAGATACTTCCGACACGTCTTGTCACTCTGGGATGTCATTCACGGCCCTAATCACCCGGAAATCAACACTGTCCTCAGCAACGCCGGTGTTGTCCTTCAGGCTATCAACGAGACATCGCTCGCCCTCACGCTCCAGAAGCAGGCCTACGAGTCCACTCTCGCCCTCTTTGGCTCCACTCACATTCAGACTGGCCAATCGCTCCATCAGCTCACGCAATCTCACTTCCTTGCCGGAGACATGCCCGCCGCGCTGTCCACTTCCGAGCAGGCTCTGTCAATCTTCACCGCCCGACTCGGCGAGGAGCACGCCCAGACTCAGGAGGTCAAGAAGAACGTGGAGCTTCTCCGAGCTGTTCTCGAGAACGTTGAGAGGCAAAAGGAGAGGAACGAGCAGCTCAAGAAGGAGTCTCAAGACAGGCTCAAGGCTGCTAAAGAGCGAGTATCACTGGGCGCTGGACGAGGACGACGACTGGGAGGTACTCTCGGTAACGCGAACGGTGGCGTAAGGCTCGTCGACCCCGCCACGCTTGCTGCCGCGGCTGCTGCTGCCGGTCAACCCCTGCCACAGGGTATCGCTTCCGCTGCTCCCACAGCCACTGGCGACGCTGCTGCTGCCGAGGGGCAAGCCGCGGCCGAGGGTTCTACCGCCAATGCCGGTCTCGATATTGGAGCTAGAGGGACGGAGAGCGTCGAGGAGTTGGTCAGGTTCATCCAGGGTCAACAACAGCCTTCTGCGTCGGCGAAGAACAGGGGTAAGAACGCTCTTCGAGGGAAGCGAAGGACCGGTGCTAAGCGATAGAGTGGACGCGGGACTCAGACGGGGCGAAAAGGGGGAGTTGCGAAGAAGAAGGATGAAATCAAATCTTAATTCCAGACCAGGAAAGCAGGAGGAAGTAAAACACACAATATCACCAGTCTTGTTTAGCATTGCTTGCATATTCTATCATCATCTATTTGCATGGTTTCAGTTCGCCCAAGACTCGTTCGAGACACGGAGGATCGATAGCGTATTCCTTACATACAGCATTGGAACGATGCAACCACCACTCTCGCACAGTCTATAGCTCGTACTCCACGAGAACACCAGGCACTCGGCGCTGCTCTCCGGAACACGGTCTCATATCCTAGCCGATGACTTCCGGTGATTCAGCTAGCAAGGCAACCTGTTCTGGAGGGGAAGGAAGAGTGGCGTACACTGACGATGATGCATCACGAAGTGAATGAGAGAGTTCTTGAAAAAATGCACTATAGCTACATATTTCTATATTCAGGTATTTCGAAAAATCACATTAGTTATCTAGTAAGCCTCATAACGTACGCAACATATCTACGTGACGCGTTCTGATGACGTTGTCGTCTGCTGCCAATGTGCGACCGCGACTTTATTGTCGTATTGAGCGCCGCTCTTGCTCTTTAGCTCTTGTTAGAAGCGAACCTGCTCTTCTCCCTGATCTTATGACCGCTGCACAACGTGACCAAAGCAGTGGACAAAGAATGGTCAGCAATTGCTCCCGGTTCGCAAGTTCTTGTTCTTGTTGACTCGTCAAGCTGTGAGCCTGAACTACTTGTACTCACTATTTGATGAAGAAGAATGGGGCGGGGATGAACAGGCAAGCGAGGCCGCCCAACAGACTGTTCCCGCCACCGATACCGAGGTGCTTGAAGAGCGCGTTGGCGAAGAGGGGGAAGGCAGCACCCCACGACGCTCGGAAGAGGTCATTGAGCGTCAAGACGGAACCCATCTCTTCGTAGAATACATCGCTGCGAGACACATCGACAACGGGGTGTCAGCCGCGCGAGCACGAGCAGTCCAAGATTCGCGCTCGGCGCTACTCACCCAAAGTAGGCGAAAATACATTGGAAAAGCACGAAAGCGCCAATACCGAAGAACCCAGTGAATATCGTTGGCACGATCCAGTGCACCGATTCGTATTGACCGCTCCATCCGAAACCGAACATCGCTATAGGGATACAGACTGCGGCGATGGGAGCCGGGTATAGACGGATCTCGGGACAGGGGATCATGCCGTCTGCAACAAACAGGACAACGGGGAATGCCCGTCAGCGGCTGCTCTCGTGGAATGCATGGTTCCAAGGGGCTCGACGGGTCGGGGCAGCTGGATGCGAAGGCACAACGATGAAGACCGGTGCTCACCATTGGCATCGAAGATTGGCTCCAGGTACTTGTGTATGTAGAAACAGAAGACGGCGCATGCTAGCCAGGCGCCAACGAAGATGCCCAAGAAGCTGAATCACCGAATGAGTCAGCCTTGAACCGTGTTCCTGCGGTGACCAGAGGCATACCAATGTACTTACGCCAGACCGTTTTCGCCCGCGTTGAAGCCGTGTACCTGGACGTATACCAAGGGGAAACTCTCGAACCAGATGTACAAGAGACCTATTTGAAAGTACGAGCAGGTCAGTAACGATCAATCAAGTCTTCAGGAGCGAAACTATTGAGCCGGACATACCATAGATGAGGGCGAGGTAGGTATTGTACACCAGCAGAATAGGGTCGAAGAACAGCACGAAGGGTCGGATCAGGATCTCAGACGCGACCTTGGTCGGACTCCTATCGGCACTGTCGATCATAGCTTGAGTCTTCAAGTCCTGGTTCCCTGTAGCTTTTCGCAGCCTGAGCATTCGGCGATGGAGGATCTAACGGCATGACAAGGTGAGTGTCAGTATCAGAATGGCGTCGACAGACCGATTAACGGGAATCTCCAGAGACTCACGTTCTTGCCTGAGGTTTCGGGGAAGAAGATCACAATGAAGACAAGACAAGCTCCAGAAAGCCAGGTCAAAGTCCTGAAAGCACGGATGCGGGATCAACCATCTATCACTTGAAGTCTCTCAAAATCTTGTCACACGACTATGGGCAGCAGAACTCACCAGAGAGGCCACGTCCATCCTTTAGCTTGATACGTGAATCCACCTGAAAACGGTCCTATCAGTCATGAAATCCACATAATAAAGGTGGTCTTGCCAGTCATGGAACGAACCTAAGAGAGGTCCTATTACTGGTCCGCATACAGCTCCACAGCCCCAGACTCCGATAGCATATGCCAGGTGCTTGGGTCGGAACATCTGGAAAAAAATTGAGACGGAGTCAATCGATGTTCCTGTGCCGAAAAACGACTTGGCTGGATTTTGATCACGCTGAATGCACTCACATCGCCCATGGTGGCTCCTCCTACTGCTAAGGCTGGTGAGCCGAAGAAGCCGGCCAAGAACCGCATAGCGAGTAAGGTATGGATATTCTGTGAAGGCGTGCGGAAGATCAGCGTTGTCGTACCGGAGTGTGGACTGAGTCGAGGAAAACTTACGTTGGCGTAGATGGTAGGGAACTGAAGTGCCACAAAGATGAAAAGGGTGAATATGTCTGGTGGGGGCAAAGAGCCAACTTCATTATCAGCACGTGCGCTTTTAACGTGCCATCGATGGTCGCAAACGAACAGAGCGGAAGTAAGGCCACGCAGAGTGAACTTCAGACTCACAAACGGGCATTCTGCCGATGTTCGGGAATTCAGAGAGCGGCGACCAAATCATCGGGCCGACACCATAACCAAGGACGAAGGTGGTCAAACCGACCAAAGCCGTTGTCTGAGATACGTCGAATTGCTCCATTACCCCCTCGAGACCGGACGAGTAGATGGCCGAGCCGATGTAGACTGCGAACGTGAGGAAGGACATTTGAAGCGCCACAAAGGATTTGTAACCGGTCGACCAATTATACCTACACCCGAAAGGTAGGATATCAGACCAACGTTGATGTCGTCTTCACACCGATCGGGGGTGTAAGACACCGATACTCACGGGTTCTCTGGATCATCAACTCCGTACCAAGTCACCAGATTCGGATCCGCCCTCGTCCCTTCCTCTGCTTCTCTCTGATTGTTGGCATTCCTTCCTTTCTCACCAGACTGTTGTGTCGACGCATTCTTCTCCTTTGGTTGATCCGCTGTTTGATTCGCGTTGTTCTGATCAACGATCGTAACATCGGAATCTGATCGACGAGGTCGCTGTCCTTCGCCTTCCCCTTCTACGATCGCATCATTGTCGCGACTGCCGTTCACACCCCCATTATTTTGTCGAGGCTCACTTCGTGGACGCTTCTCCGCTCTTTCATCGCGCTCGCGAGTCCGAATCGCCTCGAGAGTATATTGCTCTGGAAAGTCAATCTCATCGTGGTATTTGAGGGCTCGATTCCCGGTTACAAGCCGGATGGTCGACCCTACAAGGGTGGTCTGGAACGAATTAAATAGCATGACAGACCTGCAAAATCGCTCCGTTCTTCGCTCGATCGTGATCTCAGTAGTGGCGAGTTCTTATGGTCCCGAGACTCGAGTGGTAGAGCTTAGTGCGATGGTGGGGCGAAAAGGCAATCGCAATTCGCTGCCCAGCGAACACCCGTCCTGACTATGCTAAATATATACCTTTAGTAAGTTCGCAAAGGCGACGTCGATATTTTGCTTTCCGGTATTTGAAGCTTGTCAAGGTGTGTACACATCTGCCGTTGACAGAGAACATGCATGCTGATTCATCCTTGCGTGTGTGTGTCGTGGTTCTGAGGCGTATGATATACGCAACAACAGTGACGTCGGTTTTGTTGATTTTAGTACATCTATACGAGCAAAACGATGCGAATGGATCACCGAAGGTGTGATTCTACCGAAACAAAATTTCAGTCCCGGCCCATCGGTCTTCCCTTCCCTCCACATGATTGCGCGAGCCTGAAGCGTATCGCTTGCATATAACGACATTGCGACAAATCCAAAAGAAACGATCTCGTTTGATTGCAGAACGAGTCAAGTGGAGGAATAGTGGAGGACGAGTGGAGGAAAGATTGGAAGGAAGACTGGTTTTAGGGTGGAGCGATCGAGTGTAACTTCGTGCGATCGGTGCCAGATAACGTTGAAATGACGCACTAGCCGTTTATCCCTTTTGCACCTGTTGCCGCCGGCCTATTCTTACAAAGAATACAGTACCCACAAGATTGAAAAAGGAACCTACAGCCATGTGGAGGGGGATCTAGCTCTTGAGATTCGAAGGACAGCTGCGGATCCAATGCAAACCAGCCCATCGGTCCCCTTCAGGTTCGAATCGTCGTCTTATGGCGAAGCCTCCCATGGAAGGCTTCGGAGTCACTCTTGAGGCCATGACCAAGCAAGCAAGCGATGCGATAGTGCTACAGGCTGCCCGAGGCATGCGAGATCAATTATATAAATGTTGAGACGGTAGATGTGAAGATGTATGTGGGCTGTCTGGTGGGAGGCACGCCGTCACACGTTTGACGGCTGCTATAAGAGGATGGCGAACGGCTGAGTTGTAACCAGCAGTTAGAGTAGCTAGTCCGCCCTCATGGGCGTTGAAACCTGAAGCGCAGGCTGAAAGAATTCATGGCGCGCTACAACTCGTCACGCCGACAGTCAACACTCGTTGTCCCAAGGCTGCGCCGATTCATTCTTCATGATTGGTATCTGCATATCCGTGCCGGCGCGGGAGAGAAGGGGGATGTGCGACAATCTTTCACACGGAGTATTCCGCCTTATCGGACAGAGCTCAGACCGGCTGCGGCAAGGGCGCACCACTCCAGTGACAAACGCCCAGCGCGCTTGAGGTGGGGCCAATCAACGCCGTAAATTCCCACAACAGGGGTTTAGGACCTCGAGATGCAACCGCTGTTAGAGACCGACGCGGCTTCACAGTACGAGGTGAGTCCATCGTCGGGTTTGACCGTGAGCTGGGAAGCAAACATGCTCACCGCGCCGGACGGTGACCGCCAGCTGAGATATGCATAACAAAGGGATCAACCCCTTATTGAGCACCTCACCTCTGTTGATTCGCAAGTGCTATCTGCTGCTGCTTTCAAAGATACCTGCGACTGTACCTCCGAAATGCACGTCAAAGAGCTTGGAGATCATTTACCACCTGTGGGCGGGGAAGGCGTGTTTGGGAACGCTGGAGGGGATATCAAGAAGACAGGCAGTACCGGTCGACCTCTGGAGGAAGGCATGAGCTATTCGCTATGGCTTCAGACCGTCCGAAACAATCCGCTTCTGAATCATCGTAGCACCGAAGAACTCCCCAAAGAAGCAGAGGTGGTGATCATTGGATCGGGTGTGAGTCACCCTCCCTAACATGGGATCTCTTCAGCGTGCTGATCGTCACCCATGCAGATCACCGGATCCTTGACAGCTTTGTCCTTACTACAAAGCGAGAACCCGCCGAAATCTATTGTCCTGCTGGAAGCGCGAGAGCTCTGCTCAGGAGCTACCGGGCGTAACGCGGGTCATTGCAAGCCTGATCAATGGAGAGGATACACCAAGTACGCCAGCGCTTTTGGCGCCGAGCAAGCTATCAAGATCCTCAAGAATGAGCAGGAGACCTGGGAGGGCTTGGTCGCGTACGTGAAGAAGCACAATGTCAGTTGTGATTTGTGGGTTGGAAAGACTGTGAGTCAGGCGCTTTTAGCAGTCCCCGATGACACCTAAACTTGGTTCATGCTGATGATGTTGCGTCCATGATAGCTGGACGTGCTCATGACAGACGAAGTCGCTCAGACAGCGGCCAAGACGTTTGCAGACTACAAGAAGGCCGGAGGCGATGTCTCCAAGATCGAGGTGACCACTGAGCCTGAAGCCGCGGAGAAGGTGAGTACCTCGAGATCGCAGCGGACTCGAGCTGATTCGACAACATCAGATTTCTCGGCTGAAAGGGGCAAAATCCGTGTATGCGTGGGACGCTTCAACCTTACATCCATGGAAGCTAGGTGAGAGAAAATCTGCATGGTTGAAGAGGCGCACCGGGAGAGCTGATAGGCGTCGACCACTTGCATATGTTCAGTCGCTCACGTGGACCAGCAATCGCTCGATCTGGGTCTCAACCTGCAGACCTGGACCCCTGTGACCTCTGTCACTGGATCAGCCAATAACTGGGTGGTTCACACCGAACGCGGTAATATCAAGACCCCAACGGTGGTACATGCGACCAACGCATATGCTGGTGCATTATTGCCCGAAGTGCAGGGCGCAATCAGCCCCACACCTCATATGTAAGCTATATCAATTGTCGCAGTGCCTTCATGCGAGGAAAAAACAAAAGATGTAACTGACATGGTCTACTCGACAGGTGCAACAAGGTGCTTCCGCCATCCTCTTTCTCCGGTACAAAAGCCATCCAAAACTCGTATGCAGTCATCTATCCCACCGGCCTGTATTCGATCAACTCCCGGCTAACATCAGACGGTATCCTTCTCTTCGGCGGCTCGGCACCGAATCAGCATCGTTTGATCGAATACGTGGGGAAAGATGAGAGGCGACGGACGGACGATAGCTTGGTCAACTTTGAGCCAGTCACCGAGGCTGTCCGGAAGCTCGGCACGGAGGGATTCCAATGGTGCGTCCTGGATGACTCTTGAACGAATCGATGCCAGTGGGAGCTGACGAAAATACGTGCGCGCAGGGATAAACCAGCTTCGGGCGCTAGGGGCGCAAGAGTCAGGTACGACGAGTCCTGGAGTGGTATCATCGGGCGTGTGAGTGAGACGAATCCGATGTAACAGCAGAATCGACCTCGGGCTGATCTGTACTCTATGACTGTTTGAACCCCACAGAGTGCTGATCATGTCCCCTTCATCGGCGCTGTGCCTGATAAGCCGGGACAGTGGATGTGTTGTGGACACAACGGGCACGGAATGGTACGTTGTTTCCCCTAGTCCTGTCAAGGCTTGGCTTGAACTGACATTTGTGTGAATTTATGCTCGTTGCAGGCTCGGATCTTCACTTGCGCTCCGGCATTGGCCAAGCTCGTCCAGGGTGCCAAATGGGCAGAAACAGGCCTACCAGAGTGTTTCGAAGTTTCTAAAGTCCGTTTGGACAAGCTACGTAGCAGCGACGCTTCCGCTGTTGTATAGATATGATATACAAGCCCATGGCAGGACAGAATGACGATGCACCTCTCTCCGGTATGAAGATATGATCAATGGCTCGGTCCTTTTGCGAATGCAGGTCCGATATTTTCGGGCCACTTGTACAGACTTTTGACAAGTTCGGGTATGCTAGATAGGCAAATCACCTCAGCGAGGCAGCATTCGATGATGACGACTGCCAGCTTCGTTGGACGCCTGAAGCATGGGTTCTACCTCGATGGGACCTAGCGTGCGGATAACTCGGGTTCGAGGACAGCTCGGCTCGGGGTACCTTTTTTTCAGCAAGTGAATTCCTCCTTGGAAATGGTCCCGAAAGAGCTGCTCTCGCCGTTACCAACTGCGAGAGGCGCCTCGACTTTGAAATACATGCGTCGTCCTTCAAACGACGGCTCGTATGCATACGATCAGTGTCGAATAGCGGATGAACATGGAAATAGGTACGGCCAGACCAGCCAAAATGCCTATCTAGGTATATTAGCGCGTGCTATTCGGCCGATCAATTGGACATTCCCGTTCCTTGCCAAGACCAAAAACCGACTGTCCCTCTGCGCGTCGTCCGAAGTTATCAGATAAGATGCGGCCGAACATTACTGTTTCACCGTACGGGCGCGCTCTTCCGCCTCTGCGTTCGCTGCCCAGTTTTCCCATGCACACTGCAAACGGATGCAAGAGGGTAAAGAAAGTTTGCCGCCAAGCACCTGAGAACTCTCTGCCTCCGCTGCCTGCGTGATTGCTCAGCTTGCTCAGCTCGCTCAGCTTGGCCTTGAGACAAGGTAGCTACTTCCCTCGCGATGTCTGATAGGGCGGTGAGCATCTTCGGGTTCACAGGGTATAGGAACGGATCATGTGCGAGAGACCATCCGGCCGACCGCGGGATTTCGTTTGAGAACCCCTTATACGCCGTGAAGGGGGGTCAAATTTATCAGATATATATACGGGACCATACCTGATTCCCACGAAGACTGGCTTACACACACTTTGCCTCACCAGAGCACGATATCACGTTCTCTTCCTATCATCACTGATCATCATGCTCTTCCAAGCTATCACCGTATCTGCGGCTGTCGCAGTCGCTTCGGCCATCAGCATCGAACGTCGAGCTGCCATCACCGTGAGTATCCTGCCCGAAGCCCGCTTTGTATCGCAGAAGAAGGAGAAACACGGGCAAGGGCGATAGTTCCGGGATTGAGCTAGCACTGAAATTAGCTGGTGCTTCTAGGACTTCACCACAAGCCCCGTCGGCTTCAGCTGGCCTCCGGCTCGAGGCTTCGCCGCCGACACGGCCAACAAAGCGCCTTGTGGCGGCTTCGCAGCCGGTACTCGAGCCAACTATCCCGTCAACGGTGGCGAGATCGCCTTGACTTCCAGGACTCAGGTCGACAACGTCAACATCCTTTGGACACAGGAATCGGATCCTACTCGATTCCACTCGTTCTCCACTTATGCCAACTCCTTGCTCGATCTGGGTGCCGGACATTACTGTCAGGCTGCTCCTGACTTTGCCTCTTTGGGCCTCAACGAAGGTGACGATGCGACTATCATGATCATGTACCAGGTGAGTACGTAGCGTCAGGTGTTTCTCGTGGTGGACTTGGCTGATCAATAAGGGTTATCTCCACCTTGTAAGCTTGAGAACTCCACCTCGGACTACTACTACGAATGCGCCGACATCAAGCTCGTTGCTGCCGACGGCTTCACGGCGTCTCAGCAGTATGTCTGCGGCAACTACACCTCAACGTTGAATGAAGCCAGCGAGGATGAATCCATGCAAGTCGGTTCTACCAAGTCCTCCTCGACCACCAGCGCTCCGGTCAGCGTCGCCTCCGAGACTTCGTCGGCTAGTAACGAGGAGAACGCTTCGTCGTCTTCGGACTCTGGCATCTCAGCAGCCGCTGGCGGCGGAATCGGAGCCGCTGTCACAATCGTCGTCATTGCCCTTTTGGCTACCGGTGCATACGTTGCTGGCTACCTCAGGTTCGGAAAGAAGAAGCCTGTCGTCCTTGAGGATCACGCTTCCGACTCGACTGGGGTGCCTATGAAGATGGCTCAGTAGGACAGGATGTGTCGAAGACACAGCAATATTGCTGGTTCTCAGGAGATATAGAAAACAAGGATTTATAATGCCTGCCAAGTCTGTCTTTACAATGCATTAAGTACACAAATGTTGAACAGGGGTTTGGCATGCCGGTACTCCGAACCCTCCAGACCTTAATGGCTCGCCATTCGCATGTAGTCTGCAGGAATGGCGTCGGTGTGCAGCATCTGGCCCTGTGAGCGGAGGCTCGTCGAAAATGGGAACGCCCGATACACCGTTCCCTTTCTTCTATACCACCTACCTCCAGTGTACCTGTAACATGATGCATGTGAGTGAGCTCACACGGTTGTAGGCTCAATGGTGCTTCACGCATGCAACGAGACGGGGCCACTGGGGCACCTCTGACCATCACGTAAGAATCAGCTCATAACACGACGTTCGGCTATCACCGCGATCTTGATGACCCGATGCCATCGATCTGATCGAGTGAAATCATGGAATCGGACCTGCTTTTGTATGATACGATCGGGCCACCTTAGACACATCGCTGCTTTCCCGATGATCATGCCCACTGATTGGCCGTAAAAATTGTACGAATCGGTAAGATCACGCCTGACCAACCGGTGTTACAAATGGCTGTCAACAGACGCGTGATGACGATCGATGAACTGAATGACGCACTATGGCGATTGAGAACATTACAAGATCTCATGGGTAGCGCGATGATGATTGCGACGCGTTTTGTGTCAGATCGACGTCAGTTACAAGCCATGTAACATGAGTTGAGACATGACGACACAAGCTGACTAGGGGCATACTCAGTACCCAGTCATTCCCTCATCGTGTCTATATAAACTAGACATCATCATCGAAGTACGGTTCTTCCCTCAAGAAATTCTCATCACATAATCGCAACCAACAACAACAACATATTATTCACAATGTCAACTGAACCTGGACACTCCAACGCCGAGACCCACCTCAAGCAGGATGGAACCCCCGACCAACGATTCAAGGAGGTCAGTCAGTCCGCCTCTCTCGTATATCCTGACGCGATACTGACCTTGGTTCGACCTTAGAACGGTGGTGGCCAGCACGGTAACCAAGGCACCGGGTTTGAGGAGATCGGTGATGGGTCTTCCTCTTTAGTGACGGAGGGTACCGGCGAGGACACTGGTACCTACAAGCCTTCGGAGCACGGCGGTCAGAAGAAGGATGGTGGCGAGGACAAGCGTGAGTGCCATTATGTACGGGGAACACTGCTCGCTAGCATGCACTGACAGTACCTATTTTGTCCCACACAGGAGTCAGCTCTGAGCATGGTTTCGGTGGTGACCGAGAGCGAGCCTCGGCGGAGGGACAGAAGGGTGGTTCTGCTAGCTACGAGAATGACGGTCTTACTCATTAGAGCATTAGTAGCCAACTGCAGCAAAGTGAGAAATGCAAGTCCGTGAGAAGTCCATAATTGTGCATCGCCTGAAGACCGTCGAGGATGCCATACCACCGGCCTCATGCTTTGAGTCACAACCCCAACGTTGCCTACATGGAACTTGCCCACACTTACAGTACTTTCTCTGCGTCGCGCTTACGCCCTGGTCACCTTGTCATCAACGGCCTCCGCGATCGAATCATTTGCGTCGGCTACAACAATTTCCTTTGAGTTCTCGGGGAGTCCCTTCACGATCATCCAGAGACCGGGCGCACATGCGACGGTAAGCGCAGGCAGGACTCCGATAGGGACGTATTCGTTCTTGACCTGAGAGTACATGCCGTACGAAACGGCCTGTCCGACAGTCTCCCAGGATCGGTAAACACCTCCGGTTCGAGCGTTGCTGGTGACGTTGGAAGCGAACTGACCGAGGATCCAGTAGACGTAGATCTGCCCCACGTACCTGCACGAATGGAGTGGGGTATCAGCTTTATTCACAATAGCTTCTGACTACCTTACTTACGAGAAAACAAAGTACATCCAGGAGGGAGCGTATGCCGCGAACCATCGAGCGCTGTCGTTGTGGCTGCAGTAATACTAGAAGATGGATAACTGCCAGCAAAGCCAATATTGCTTGGTAACCCTTACTCACAAATCGAGCCGGAGATCAGGGTTCTGTCGCTTGAACCAAGCAATCATATTGAAACCCCACACGACCATAACACTACAGACGATTTCTGATCAGCGTTTGAGCCTCTGAAATGACCTGAAATGCCGACCACTTACTGGGCGACACCTATGTAGACTATGTACGCGGCCATACCTTTGGCTCGGGGTCCCCTTCGTTGCTGATCGAGGATGTAACCGAAGATGGGCTGAAGCACGATCGAGGAGACAGGGGCGATCCGAGACGAGAGCGCTCGGGTCCTCACGGAACAGTGAACAGCTGCATGTGGGGAATCAGCGAGGAAATGGGATGCATACTGAGGATGACTCACCAAGATAGGTAAACCAAACACCGTCGCCGAACTGAAAGTTGTGTCAAAGACAGCGAGGGAGATGCGCTCCCTCATGCCGTATAACACTTTGGCAAAGATTAGGTACCATTGAATCTGGTACTTGCTCAACACTAAGAAGCCAGTACCGGAGAGAGGGGATCCGAGAGCGTCATTCATACAGCCACCAACGATTCTGATGGCGTGGATGATGGGACCGCCGAAGATGCTCAGAAAGAAAAGAACAGACGCGAAGGTCAGCGTGCTATTGCCACATAGGACATTCAATCATATGTTCTCACGCAAAGACAGACGACAGGGCGTATTGGACCGCACTGGCTTGGTTAGCAGTGTGTGGGGTCGCTTGACCACCGCCACCAAGACCAGAGATAGCTGAAATGAGGTGTACATTATCAGTACCGACGTGTCTCAACGGCGATTTGTCCAAAGCTGACCACTTATCGTCACTCATGGAAGGTCCAGAGAAGGACAGCACCCCGAGCATGACCACCTGGAACGGGATTGATAGGTATCGTCTGAGCCATTTGTTCGTCGGGATTTCGATGGCTCGTACAGCATCGGCGACTTCGTGCTGGCCATCATGCTCAGCTATGATGGCGATACCTTCAGATTCGTCCATGCCCTTGCTTCTTGGTGGCGGGGTCAATATCTTCTGGTTGATTCTGCTGACAAGTCGCAGCTCGATGTCATGACCACGGATAAAATAGCCGCGGCTGCTGCCAAAAACATGGCCGCCTTCAAAGGCGCTGCCGACAGCGCGTCTAGTGTCGACATCATCCTTGATCCCGAAGAAGCGGAGAGGGTGAGTGGTTGCATAGCGCTTCGGTTGCTTTGGCTAACATGTCATTCAGGTATCGAGGGTCAAGGGGGCGAAAGCACTGTATGGCTGGAACGCGGCTACATTGTTCCCTTGAGAGCTAGGTGAGTGGAAATATCACAGCGCTTGATGTATGGTTGACTGTCGCGACAGTGGCCCACGTGGCACGGGAGGCTCTTGAATTGGGTCTGCAGCTGCACACTTGGACACCCTTAGACCGTGTCGAGACAGTCCAGGGCTCCTTCGACTGAAAGGTCAAGACCCCTCATGGCACCATCAAGACTCCTTGAGTGGTCCACGCCACCAACGCGTACGCACCAGTGCTGTTGCCAGAGATCAAAGGTGCCATCGAGCCTGTTCCCCACATGTGAGGGCACTACGTGCTCCTTCTTGAACCTTCTTGGACATCGCTGACTCTTCTTCCCCGGTGCAACCGAATCGTACAGCGTTATCTAGCGTTATCGACCAGAGGATAACTAGTCAGTCAACCCTCGCTAAGGTGGCGACCTATTGCCCATCAGGGGCACCCCTCCAAACCTTCAACATCTACTGGACTATGTCGCGGAGGATCGTATCACCAGGAGTGTTGATGATGGCCTGATCAACTTCGAGCCCAGAACGGAGTCGGTCAAGCGTTTGGGTGGCGAGAAAGGATTCGGATGGGATGATAACAACTTCGGGAACAAAGCATTCTATGACCATTCGTGGAGTGGAAGCATCGCAGAGGTGAGAGGACTTAGCAAGTCCATATCATCAGCGTATACTAAGATATGTGAACCCTCGCGCAAGGCGCCGATATGCTGCCTCACATCGGCGCTGTTCCCCACAAACCAGGTCAATGCATATGTGCGGGTCA
This sequence comes from Kwoniella sp. CBS 9459, assembly GCA_036428585.1. Taxonomy (NCBI): domain Eukaryota; kingdom Fungi; phylum Basidiomycota; class Tremellomycetes; order Tremellales; family Cryptococcaceae; genus Kwoniella; species Kwoniella sp. CBS 9459. Next base: position 1,151,645 of record CP144066.1, on the reverse strand, counting down.
CAACGGCCATGGCATGGTAAGTGGATGCATCGATCATCAGCGGATTCCGGTAATGTACGCTTATCTATACAGTTAATCCATTCTTCAGGCTCGTATCTTCACTTGCGCCCCTGGTTTGGTCAAGTCAATCAACGGCGGTACCTGGGCATTTACCGGGCTACCAGAGTGCTTCGAAGTCACCGAAGAAAGGCTTTTGGCGGGGAGAACAAAGGTCGCATTGAGGCTGGAAATTGCTTACTAAGCACATGCCACACGAATAGATAGCGAATGGATAGATCCGAAATGTGTTCCTCTGTGCGGATGCAAGCGGTAATGCACGCCTCTAGCGCATGTAGTTGTATATATGCACATTCTTCATCCTTCATCATCACCCTATCAGCCCTAATGCGGGATGGTCTTCACCTGAGCCGATGGGTCTCTGTCGGTAATCTCTGTCGCAATGAAACTAGCCGCTGGTCGATGAAAAGACTGGATAGACTAGCTCCAACGGTCCACTGATAGGATAGATAACGGCTGTGGATATTACTGCTGGGTAACCGAGCTTCTAGTCTCAAAAGAAAAAAGGCATCACTTGGTGGACTCTCGGGTGCCTCGATGTTCAACTCGCTTGTGGATCCCGTCCATGGAGTTTCTGCTGTGACAGTTTGCCGTGGTCGGCGATCACGATTTGGCAGTCCGCGCTACGGGTCAGAAATGAACGTCTACGGTAGCTCAGATTCTACGTTCACTGTGAAAGGACAATACATGTGTTTCAAGCTACAGCGAACATTCTCCATGAGTCAATCTCCAATGTGGGTTGTTGACCGAGCATATCGACGAGGCTTCATAATAGCCTGACAGTGCCGATGATCCATCGGCATCAAAAGTTAGCGTGGCTCAAACCTTGTCGATCTCGATCTTTCTTCTGCAAAACTCAAAAGTCCTATTGCATCAAGTAACAGAGAGGATAGGTCACATGATTTGGAAAAGAATCCCCGAACTTTGCCTGAACGACCCGTTGCCAAGACTTCTCTGGTTGACCGCGGATCCATCTGGTCAGCACCCTTATGCTTAATCAACGAGGAAGATCCACCCGCAGAAGCGCCGACCGACCCTGCCAAGACCTTCGATGTTCTATTCAGCCCTCAATGATATCGTCATCAGGACAAGTTGTGACAGACAAGCTTATTACCGCATGCTTATTGTGTATATGCCTTTCCTTTGGCGCGTCGCCGCGCTCAAAATACATCAAGGGGTATGAGGACCTCCTCCCAAAGACACACTAATGTAGTCTGATCCCGATGGGTTCCACGCGGCTGTATACCTGTATACGAGTTGCTTTGCCTTGAATTACCGGTGGTCACTCATGTCGTGGAAGTCTCGAAATCTCTAGTCCTTCAGGATCCATGATGTGATCGACAGGGTATATATCTTCGAGCCCCACGGTTCCCCAAAGTCAGCCCTAGGTCGGAGAGATCTGCAACAATCCTACAGCCGATAGCACTGCGAGACACCATGGTCAACGAGAAGACGCAAGACCCCGCACTTGATCTTGACAACAAGTTCGACGTTGATCATGTCGAAGAAGTCGATCTAAAGGACCCCGAGGGGCAGCGACAGAAGAAAGACACCACTGGCGCGGCTGACCTAGTTGGTGATGAAGTCATCGTACTTACTCAAGAGGATGTGAGTACAGTCAAGAAAGGGAACAGCTCTTGTAGCTGCGCGACTAGGAGCTGATTGACGTACCACGCAGAACGACAGGATCCGTAGGAAAACGGACAAGCAGATCTTGTCGATCTTGGTTTGGGTCTACCTCTTGCAGATCCTGGATAAGCTTGTGTAAGTTCTAGAGGCTTACATACTTCCATCGGGCCCCGCTCATTGTTCTCCTTCACATAGTATGGGCTACGGTAATGTCTTTGGCTTATCCGAGGACAACAACCTGGTGGACAACCAGTACTCGGTCGCGGTCACCATGAACAACATCGCTCAGCTCGCATGGATGCCATTCTCGACCTATCTCGTCGTCAAGGTACCAGCTCGGATCCTTATGCCTTGTTTGATATTTGGGTGGGGTACCGCTCAGGCCTGCATGGCGGCCTCGTCAAGGTGAGCTAGAATGTCCCTCTCAAGCTGAAGCCAGATCTGACAGCGGCTACCTCTTGCGCTGCCGTCAGCTTTGCCGGACTTGCGGCCACCCGGTTCCTGCTTGGTCTCTTCGAAGCCGGCTGTCTTCCTCTCTTCTCCATCATGACCGCTCACTGGTACCGACGATCCGAGCAGCCGATCCGTGTCGCCGCCTGGTACTCTACCAACGGTATCGCTCAAATCATCGCTGCGCTGCTTTCCTTCGGCCTCGGCCACATCAAGTCGGACAAGATCGCCTCGTGGCAGCTCATCTTCATCGTCGTTGGTGGGATTACAGTCCTGACTGCGCCGCTCGTGTACTGGCGGATCGACTCGGATATCACCCAGGCTCGATTCTTCACCCCGGAGGAGAAGAAGATGGCCATTGAGCGGTGAGCGATGACTTGAGTCACTATGATGCGTGCCTCTATACTGATACTGATACGATCTGGTCTCACAGAGTCAAGGCGAATCAGACCGGTATTGGAACTCGGGAGTTCAAGTGGGCCCACATCTGGGAAGTCGCTTACGACCCCAAGACCTACCTCTTTGGTGGTCTAGCCCTCTGCCTCAACTTTGGTGCAACCGTGTCGACTTCCTTCGGTCCTACCCTCATCAAGAGCTTTGGATATGACAAATACGTAAGTGAAGTGGCGGGGTGTCTCAGGGTTTGTAGTAGCTAACTCTTTCCCAGATCACCGCCCTCCTCAATATGCCCTTTGGCGCTCTGCAGTTCATCGCCATCATCGCTGCGTCCTACGCTACCCAAAAGTTCAAGCTCAAAGGCCCGGTTCTCGCCGTGTTTATCGCTCCAGTCCTCATCGGTCTCGCTTTGTTGTACCATGCCAATCGACAACCAGTCGTCAACACCAAAATGGCTCTAGGTGGTTATTACATGCTGTCGTTCCTCTTCGGCGGAAACCCGATCATCGTTTCTTGGATGGTTGCCAACACAGCTGGAAGTACAAAGAAGTCGGCTATTCTGAGTGTCTACAACGCCTTCAACGCCACCGGGTCCATCATTGGTGAGTCCTAGGATGGTTTATCTGAGGACCGTTAGGGCCGGTGACCCGCAATACTGCATCACACTCTAGTCACTGCTGACCAAAATCATCATCTGGTCCAGGCCCACTCCTTTTCAACTCGCGAGACAAGCCCCGATACCTTCCTGGTCTTCGAGCCACTCTGGGTGTATTCAGCGCTATGCTTGGACTCATCTTCATCTGCATTGGCCTCATCTTCCTCCTCAACAAACAGCGGGAGAGGCAACGAGTGGCCGTTGGTAAACCTGCAAAAATCAGAGACACCTCGATGACCACCAAGTATGAGACTTACGGTAACGAAGGCGGTCTGGGAGAGAATGGTAAGTGCCGCTGCCTCTGAGGGTGAGATGATTTGGACCAGCTGACCGAGCCGATTGTGCTGTAGCCCTCCTCGACAAGACCGATTTCAAGAACAACGAGTTTGTATACCTTTACTAGCGGCTATAAGTTGTACAGTACCATTCCGAAGAAGGACAAGATAAGATGGGTAGAGCATGTGAAGGCGTGAGTTTAGGAGGACCAGGGAGCTCATATAACGGAGATAGCCTCCTTTCATAATTGAATCGAAGAAACATGTATGAAGTTAGCACAAGGCCGATCGCAACGCTGGCCGAACGGAGAGTCTCTGATGTGTCCGATCCTCCAACTCATTCGCGTACGTGCTCCCATTGCTGGGCTGACTGTCGATCAGGATAAATCTTAGATTCTTTCCTCAAAACGTCCTGGCCGTGGGTGGATTGACTGAATACCTCAGGCTCGAGCATAAATTATAGGTCTTCGATTCTTCGATCATTTCGCCTTTGCTACTCCTTTCCCATGGTTCTCATCTTCCCTCTCTATCTCACACATGTGTTCTTCGTCGCGACACCTGATCTGACTGGCTGTCTATGCTCGGCCGTCAGCGACTCCAGCGACTGGACCTTGGGTCCTACCGACCGGGTCGGCGAAGGGGTCTTCATGAGTGTGGAGATCCTTGTTGTAGCCTCGTAGGGTCGCTCGCCACATCTACGATGAGGGATGGGTCAGCGTGAATCTATGCAAAGCGACTGAGCTGAGGGAAAGGTGTCCGGACACTCACGGTGTTGCTGCGTTTCACACCGAGGTAGATCAGGTACCCAAGGATAAATGTGACGACGATGAAGCCGATCCAGACGAACGCAAGTTGCGCGTTTAGGTCACGACAGGTCGACTTGAAGATCTTCTTTGCGAGTGCTGAGGAGGGGACCCAACCGTCAGCTTGAAGCACGGGCAACGAGCCGGCCACGGAGCTCACCTAAAGCATCCTGGTCCACGTTCTCAAACTCTGGCAAGTCAAACAGATCGTCAAGATGCCTGCAGACAGCTCGGTCACCTCTGCTGGAGTGAGTGGTACTAGCCGCGGCGGCTAGATTGGCAAGACAAAGTCAGCACACGCACAGCAAGGCGTTCTACAGGGGATTTACCTCGCACTCACCTAGCCAGAAGATCCACGTCAAGCCCGCTACAATCGTCTCATGGAGCACCGTGGCAAGACTTGGCTTGGCCCATCGCGCAATAATGAAGCCGAAGACAACGAGGATGGTGAATGCGCCTACGAAAGCGTCGTATGTGTAGGTGCTGCTGTGATAACCGATCTTTCGGGTCTGCCAAAAGAGTCAGCGACGACTGATGGCCTCGAACTGAGACTCACCGTATGCTCCACATAAGCCGAGATACCTAGAACGACAGCACTGCAGATCGTCAAGACTGCGTCGCTAATCAAGATGATACTGTGTGGTGATGGCATGTTGAATATCTTTGACAGTGGGGATCGAAGCCTTACACCTCAGGCCGCTACCCGAAGATACATTCCTCTTTATATAGCTTCTCAACTGCTGCAGCAGTCAGCCACATGACGTGCGAATACCATAAGGCATATATGCGCCTATCATGCATGAGAGGAGTGAGGATCGCCGGCGGGACTTCCAAGCCCTTGCCGAGCAAGCGACATTACTGCACTTGATGGACCCCGGCATGGACACGGACGATTGTGGCAAGAAATCATCACAGGTCTTCTACCGTCATGTTTGTAAATCAAGCTATCGATAAGCTCGATGTCCTGCACTGCCTCATTGTACGACATGATAGGGGAATGGGCTAATGGTGGCGTCGGGTTCATACCCTGCGAAATGCCTATTCATAGAACCGGTTCCGACATTAGGCGGAGAATGCGAGGCAATATCGACATGTCGGCGACGGCCGTAAGGCAAGATATCCGCTCACTTCATCGTAGAGCCGTGAGGGCAGCTTGCGCTCCTTCAGTCCTATTGGCGAGCTGAAGCGATTAAGCGGAACAACGGAGGAGGCCAAATCAGGGCTCCGGCGCCGCTGCGGATAAGCGGTATCAGAGTTCCGGCATCACCCCTGACACCAGGAACGGGCAGTGCGCACTTGTCCGAGCTACTGTTTTCAAGACAACCCAAAGGATGGCGCCGAGAGCGCTCCGTCATGCCAAGACCGGCCGAGCGGACATCACCTGACAGCGAGCAGGCCAGGTGGATCGCTGAGTAGCTGTGTAGCTTGATCGCTCCACAAGACGAAGTAGTGCTCACTCTCGGCATCGCGATATAAGAGCTGCTTAGCTTCTTCGCTCACGACATCAGACTTACGAGACTCACCACACCCCTACTAATCTACACGATAACCACCTGTCTTCCGCCATGCAGCTTCAAAACGCATCGCAAGCCGGCTATGGGTTCATCCAACCCTTATCCGAAAATGCGACCTGGGTGTACCCATTCATCCCTGGTGAACCTCCGAACGTGATCCTTTACGAGTTCGCCGCATGTGTGCCGTCCAATGTCACCCTTGCTCAGGTCTGCTGCTCGGCCGTCAACGGAACGTTCGTTAGCCAACAACTGTCGAACTCACGCACACTCAACGAGACCGAATTGAGAGCGATCTTCGAAGCGCGGTATCCTGGTCAAAACGAGACGAGTTCGGCAACTTATATCACTGGCAATGTCACCGAGGCTGACGGTCCTGGCGAAGTCGGTGCTATCAACTGGTGCTCGATGGCGTACAACCCCTTATCCGACACTCCCTTGGAAGGCGTAGGATACAGCAGCGGTATGGGTCAGCTCGGGAACGTCCCGGAGAGCATGAACAGCTGGATGGAATGCTTCAAGTCGAACGTCCCAGAAGATGCTATCAACCAGACCGAGGCGGCGTACGCGTGCGTCACGAGGGACGTCGTAGGAGGAGGAGTTATCGAAGGCTTCCCGCGATACGTGAAGAACCAGAGCGGGGCGGAGGGTCGAGCGCAAGTATGGGTCTCAGGCACGATCATGGTATCGTTGATACTCGCTGTCATGTCGACATATTAAGGTGAGCTGGACGGTGCATTGGCGGCCGGGCATGGGGGCTAGGTCTAGATCATATCACGATATCGACTATGTATTAGACGACATCGACTGATGTATCGGTGACCCTGTTTGCTCTAGACTTCCAGAAGAGCGATAGATATAGATGGGGCAGCATGACCGTGAAGGACATCACGCGATCGAAGAACGACGCTCATACGTGCGAGAAATATTGTAAATATAGAAATGCTAGCGTTGTAGACATCAGAACCAGGCCGGACAATGCAAATGCATGAGGTAATCCGCTTGGATCACTAGAATGTTATACGTTACCCAGCGACGTTCTCTGCAACCGACTTTCCGTCAAGCCCCTCGATTCCCTCTGCCCTCCTTTCGCTCGTGTCACCTTCGCTTTTGGCACCAAAGATACCCATGATCGCCTCTACAGTAGTGTTTCCGCCAGATAGTATGATCGCGATGTCCCATGACTCCACGCCTTCTGCCTTTTGCTGTTCCAGTGCCCAGCTCCTGAACTTCTCGTTGTAAAGGACGACGGCCAAGGGGACCACTGCGCTCGGCTCTACAAACACCTTCATACGCTCCAGGACCAGTTTCATGGCGTCCTTGATCTGTTCTTCCGAGACACTATAGATACCTTCGAGCAGAGTCTTCTTGTTGCCCGAGTCACTGGAACTCGTGAAGATTTGCCATGGAGACAGCCCGACCGGTGTTCGAAGACCATCAGCAATGGTCAGGGTCTTGACCGTTTCCACTCGTTTGGGCGGATTCGCATTCAATCCCATTTCACCGTCATTGCCCCCTTGATACGAGGGCTCGCAACCGATAACAGCGGTGTTGAGCGACTCGCTGAAGTAAATGGCCGTGCCGGACAGGAGCCCTCCTCCGCCGAGCGGAGTGAGCACGACCCGCAAACGAGGCTCTTCTTGGCGATCGGCCTTCTCAGCTCTGTACTGCCCATCGAGTTCCAGCGCCGCCGTGCCCTGACCGAGCATGATATCCGGATGATCATACGGTGGGACCAGTATCGCTCCGGTGTTCGCGATGACCTCTTGCACTTTCGCTTCTCGTTCCTGGCTCGTAGAGCCGCTGAATATCACGTGCTCAGTGTATGCTTGGGTACCAGAGATCTTTGAAGGGGTGGAAATGGTTGGCATGACGATGTAGGCCGGGATGCCGAATTCCGATGCAGCGAGCGCGAGGGCCTGCGCGTGATTGCCTACCCGTTCAAAGTGGTCAGTTTTCAAGCTGGCAAGTGAGTTAGACTCTGCTGAACGCACCTGACGAATGAGTGACCAGACCTCTTTTCCGCACCTCCTCAAGACCCATTTCCTCCACCAAGTGGGTAACTGCGTGAAATGCTCCCCTGGCTTTGAAAGCGCCTATTCTCTGATAGTTCTCGCACTTGAAGTAGATGTTGAACTTGGGGCCGCCGCTGCCAGATGATGCCGATGACGATGCTGAGGCAATACTGTTGATAGTCTTGTTTGTGAGCAAAGGGGTTTTGTAGACCCTGTCCTTGATCTTATCGTACGCCCGGCGGACCGAGTCCGTCACGAGGGGCATGGTGGTACTTATATCGGCCATCGCGTTGAGAGCCGTTGCGCGGTAAGAAGAGAGATGTCCAACGCTACAATCGCACTTTCATTTTCGCCAGATAATCCTTATCGTGGATATAAAGCACTGCGACGCGCAGGATCAACACCTCGGAACATGACAACATTGCAACCGAGCTTCGGCGATCGCCGACGGCTGCCTATATACGAAAATCAGAAAGCTCTGCCCATCTGCTACTGATCTTTGCGATCGAGGCCAAGAGGCCAACCGAGGACACGATTTAAACATTAGCCATGATAGACCCGATACCATCGAAGCACTTCATCCTCCACTGAATCGGAGTATCTGCCGCATCAATCAGTCCTTTTTGGGGTCATGTCCGCTCGATCGCACGCCCGCCTCATCCGCGGCCCGACTCAAGTGATCATCCGCTCGTTCGCCCATTCTGCCCCCTGCGCATCCACATCGTCCTCTTCTGAGATAGCGTCCGCGACAGCCTCTTCGTCATCGGTCGCGGACCTATCAACATTCGCTCGAGAGCAAGCTCGTCAGCTCAGGCAGCAGAATGGCTCGTCCAAGAAGAAGAACAAGGAACGAGAGGGCTTGTTCAGCGGTGCGAACCATCGGCCATCAATGGGCCGACAAGGGGAATCGGATCTCACTGTCGATCTCTCGATGGCCCGATCGCGGAATGTCTTTGACCGTCGAGCTCGATCTGGCGCACCTTCCATCACGCTGTCACCTCGATCGAAGAGCGACATTGAGATGCCTCCCTCAAGAAGCAACATCAGGTCTAAAGGAAATCGGGCAATGTCGTCGACTCGCGGTGTCGCCAATCTTTCATTGCCTGAGGATAAAGATGTGTCGTCCGTAGTGCAGGATGGAGCTGAGGCCGAGTCTTCGCTGAATCCCTCAGAAATCGAAGGTGAGTCTGTCCCGAAGCGGGATGAAGGGATGCCGTTGCTAATAGTTCTTGCCGCCTGGACTCTGTAGAAGCTCTCACTCAAATCACATCTGCCGAACCGCCTAGTACAGACCTCGCCTCGTCAGGAACTGCGTCAGGAAATATCTCAGCTCGTGAGGTCTCAATACGAGGTATGTTGTACCGGCTAGTCCCTGTGCGCCCAGATAGATGACAAGTCAAGCTGATCTTACTTGCCGCATGTGTGCGATCTTATGATGGCAGAGGTCAAGCCGTTGAGGGAGATGAAGATCGCAAGGCTGCGGCGACCTCTGAGCCGCGTACTGTTCAGGTGCGCATAGCTCAAACGTAGCCCTTTGTTTCGAATAATGGAAGGTTGATGGGGTCTACATTTTGTCTTTCTCCCTTATTGTAGCCCAGGCGTACATCCCTTACGGGACTCTCGAACGGGTACTTGGAACTTCGATCCGTCTCTACATGATATACCGACGCCAGAAGAATTTGCCTTTGACCGATGCCCACAGTACATCACACCTTCTCAGGACGAGGTATGTCAATTCCCACGAACCTTACTTGGCTCTTTATACCTGGAGTACATCGCTGATATCATGCGCCTGCATGTAGGAACTGCTGCAACTCGCAGAGAAGAACGGAGCCCGATTCCTCGGATCCACATCGACCTTGACGAAAGCCCTGAGCCAGATCTACTTCGCCATCAGCGGCGGCAAGGGCGTTGACATCAAAACGCTCAGTCAAGACTTCGCCTCTGGCCGAACAGATTTCACACCTGGAGCGGAACTTCCGGCGTGTATAATCCTTGACAAGCTAGGAGGAAGCGACAAATATTCTGTCGACAGCGACAAGCGGTGGGATATCGAGAATGTTATCAGTGATTTCGGAAGGATCTTGGAGAAGATGCTCACGTCCGAGTCATCGAGCGATTTCAAGCGATTCTTGAATAGTAGTCCCGAGTTTGCCGTGCTCGAGGCTGAAAGGACGGAAAAGGAAGCATATAGATATCAGCAGGTGCGCCTCGGCTTGCATGGCTGTCTCGTATGTTTCACATTATACCGTGACTGATCACATCGCTCGCCGTGTGCGCAGATGGGAAGTCTGTTGATGCGATCGCAATTGGATTGCTACGACCCCCGTCTCCCTGGCTCAGGAGTATTCGACATCAAAACCAGAGCGGCTCTGCCGATTCGATACGACCGAGCGAACTACCTGGTGAGCTGACCTTGGACACCGTCGCAATGCCCGGCTTAGCTGACGACATGTAAACAGGCCAACTCTGCGTATGACATCTCTAAGGAACGAGGATATAGCCAATCATATGAGAGAGAGTACGTTCTATTTAGCCTGCTTAACTGAATCGTTGTCACTAATCCGTCCTCTCCGCTGACTCCAATCGCAGGTATTACGACCTCATGCGAGCTGGCATGCTGAAATTCAGGTAAGCCAGCGCGTGACTGTGACACGCTCATAGGAGCACAGCTAAATCGTCTTGGCCTCATTGCAGTCTTCAAGTTCGCATTGGCGGGATGGACGGTATCTTCCTGGCTTACCATAATACCTCGCGGCTGTTCGGATTTCAATACGTCTCATTGTACGCATTCGCGGATCGCCTTGAGCAATCAGGTCCCACTGTGGCTTGATCTAGCCATTCGCAACCCCGCCTGATCGCAACTGCCCGCGAGATCTGGCGCTTCAACTGACATCTCCATATGACCTTTGTATCCAATGTAGACCCGAGATCGACGAGCGGATCTTCGGATCGACTGAAATGGCAGAGCAAGCGTTCAAGTTGTCTGTCCGCCTTTTGGAAGAGCTGCTGCAGCGCTGCGTTGCCGCCTTTCCGGATCAGGTGAGTACGATAACGAACCCATCATTCGCATTAGTCCCGGTTCTCAACCCTTGATGAAGGCATATGTCAGAGCGTCGTATTATGTCCGACCGGAATCTTCCATACTGATCATTTGCACCAATGTCCACGTTTCACTGTATTGCATCAGGCCATCAACGTGACACTCAAGCACAGCCCGTCAATTCACAAACACAGCGTGACAGCCTACGTGGAGCCGAAAGAATGGGACGACGTGAGCGTCGCTGGACCGAGGCCGATCCAGGCTATAACTTTCACGATGGAGAATTCACTGGACGGTGAGGTGATCCAGGGGCCTGTGGCGTTTTCCGTTGACGAAAAGACTAGGGCTGCGCAGAACTGTGAGTTTATTTGAATTTTATGTTGACATTGCTCCTTGTCGTTCCGAGCGTCAGAATCTCTGTCATTGCACAGATCATCAATATACATCCACTCAGCTATTCTGTCGTCGTTTTTCTGTCGATTCTCTCTCTCTCTCTCTCTCTCTCTCTGTCTCTCTCTCGTTGTGACGATTTAGAGAAAGTACTTCCGCTAAAACACCTCTTGACCACTCGTCCACCTAACAGGGTCGGTGAAATACGACGTCTCGACGAGCGGCACAGACGAGTCGTCCCAGTCTCGCGCGCGAGAAGGCCTCGCCAAGCTGCACAACGACTTATCGGCCATGGCATCGCTCTACGTGCCCCACGGCCAATCGGTAGCTAGTATGTATAAGCGGGATCACGCGGTTCGGAGGAAAGAGAAGAAGGAGAAGGAGAAAGAGAAGCAGAAGGATAAAATCAGACGGGCTACTGAACACAAAGAAGCGCAAGAGATCCAAGAAGAAGGAATGACGGCGGCGGCAACGGCGACACCCTCTTTGGATGGCGAGGGAATAGACGCCGCCTCTGTCTCGCCTGATGCCTCAGCTGAAGCGCAGATCACGACCGAGATCGACCAAAATCAAACCACTACTCTATCGGACCGAGTCAATGAAGCAGCGTCGCCAAGCGGCTCAGCGACACAGGTATCATCGTCACCCTCTTCGTCACTGTCGTCGGCGTCGTCATCGTCAGAGCCGTTCGTGCGCATAAGATGGCGAGAACCAGGTCCGCGTCAATTGCAACTCCGGGAAGAAGCTACGCAGAGCGGGAGGGCTTATGAGAGGCGCAAGAGGGGCTGGAAGAAGGGGCTTTATGCTTGGAAGAGTGATTGAGGAAGATCCACGCCGGCGGCTTCAGAGAGCGTCAGATTCACGCCATCAATCTCCGACCCGTCCCGCACTGACAAAATAAGTGGAAAGGCAGACAGATACCCTGCATACATATTTTGCATTGCATTGTTCAGTTCAACACACATATTTTCTCTACTTGGCATTATACGATACGATATACCCTACTCTTTCTGCTGTACACCAGACTGCTACGGATCTCAGTAGATATATGTTGTAAATCATCTGTCTTCATTTACGCATCACATAACACAACTCGCTCACCCCCATGGATAATCATGTTGTTTTTCTGTCTGGCTCATCGCGGTAGGCTTTGACTCTGGGCAACCGTATCTCGTTCTTCCTGTGCGCCTGGACTTGGAACCACCGGGCCCAGCGGCAACGGCGCCGACATGGGCGCCGAGATCGAGACTGAGATTGGAGCTGAAGCAGCCGAGCCGTCCGTCGCCATGCTCATCCCTCTCTCCCTGTTGTTCCTGATACTTGATCTTGCTGACCTTCCAGAGACATCGGCCCTCTCAAATCTGGGTCTACCGTTACCGTGTGTTTTCGAGGTATCGCTGTCCCGCCTGCTGATCGTCGTCAACCTTCTCAAGAGGCCCACGCCACTCTCACTGGTACCACCACCGTCACCGATGGAACCACTCGCACTCGCTTTCCTCATCTTGTCCTGCTCCTTGATGACCTCTTCTTCCTCCATGTCCTGCTCCTTGTTCTCCTCGGATCGGACCTCTTTGCTCGCCTTCTCTTCCTCCTCCATAATCTCCTTGAGGATCTTCTGCTGCTGGGCCGACATCGCACTGGGCGCGCGGTGTTGCGACCGGCTTCGCTGCGGCGACAGGGCGCTCAGTGAGCGTTCTCTGTTGAGACCGCCCACACCTGGAGAATGAAGGAACGCCTCCCCGCTTCGATTACTACTGTTTGAGCGTAACCTCGTGGGGCGTCGGCCAGAGGGCGATCGACCCAGAGTCGCAGAGAACGAGATGTGTGATCCGGAGCCCGTTCGAGCCGGCTCAGGAGTCATGTGAGGATCCGAGACAGCTTCGGCCAAGGGGTCGGTCTCGTGCTGTGCCGACATGGGACTAGGCGTCGACACACGCGCCATCATTGGCAGATCCAGTTCCGCTGCCGAGAGGGCTGTAGGAGACGGAGGTGACACGAGTCGCATCGTTGTGGGTGGTACCGACAACGTTCTCAGCGAGATATCGTCGTCATCCGAATGCGCCGTTGTGTTTCTAGGGCGGTGGAAGACGTGTGCGAGTGCACCAGCGGCCTTGTGAGTATGGCGACGGATCAAGTGGCTTCCCGAGAAAGTGTCGTGCACCTCACTGCCGATCATTGAGGGCGTTGACACCAAGCGGCGCTCACTGTTACCCGCAGGAGAAGTAGGCAGCAGATCCGGTGTCTCTCGGCCGTCATGGTGATCTCGATCTCGATCGTGATCGACATCGCCCGCTGGAGAGACCATGAGCTCATCTCCTGGTTCATGGACGACGATCTCGCCTGATTCAGCAGAAAACCAATCTCCAATCTTGCCGGCGCCTCCGGCCGAAGTGGTCAGAGCCAAACGCATCTCGATCGTGTCATCTAGATCCAAGGTGGATAACGGATCTCGAGGCAGCCAGAGAAAGTTGTCGATCGGGTCGGTGTATGCCGGTTGATCGTTGTATCCCCTCGCGCGGTGATATGGAGGGATATCCTCCCAGGGCTGGAGCGGAGGATGCGGTTCCACCACACGAACGGTGTCGTCCTTTGCCTGGGCAGGTTTTTCGGTCGCGCACGTTTCTTCTGACGTCGCATCGCCTGGCAGTTCAAAGGAGAATTTGGAGTCGAGCGTCGCGAACAGGAGATGGTCGAATGGTATGGGTTTGCGATGATGACCTGGCTTGTGTCCGTAACCTAGACTGCCCGTCCATTGGGAGAAGCTGCGCTTGACCGTGCCGAATTTGCTGCTCATATTTTGGTCCTGAGGAGCATCGAAATCGTTGTCCCCTTCGGAGAGCTCGGAAGAGTCGTCTTCCTCAGCATCGTTGGTCCCCTCCAATCGCGGACAGAGGATGTCTGCTTCTTGAACGTCCAGTCTGGTATCAACGTCAGCACGCATACCCACACCTTATGGGCCAGATGTTCTGGTGCTCACCTCTTGAATCGGGATTTCAACGCTCGGGTAATTCTAATCGTCAGTCAAGATCCAAACAGCTAACGCACTCACATAAGTTTGATGATAAGAGTAATGAAAAACAGGATCCCGGTCGCGATCGCATGACCCTTCGCTTTGTCTGTTTGTCAGCTCAGGTCAAATATTGAGCAACTCACTTAGAATGAAGAAGGCGAACAGCACGAATTGGCTCACTGTACAATACAAAGCAAACCATATGTCAGCGTTCGCACAAACCGATTATGCACAGCGCGACAACGTCCACTTACGTGCTAAAGCGTCTAAGCTATATCGCAACGCCCGGATGCTCGTTCGTCGACCGTTAGTTTCGTAAAGTCGTCCGTACACGTAAGTGAATTGTCGTTTCCATACAACTAAATATTAGCTCAATTCGTAAACCTTCGGGACTCACCGTAACACGCTCCATAGTATATCAGAGCTGTTTCGGATCAGCTTGCTTCACCGCCCGGACATTGACACGTTATGACAACTCACTAAATGGTATTACAAGGGGACTAAAATCGATCGTCAGCCTAATCCTCAGCCCAAGTAAGACTTACTTTAACAACATGAAGAGATGCATGATCGCTCCGCCCAGCACTGTAAACAGATGTCAGCTGGTCGGGGCCATAAGCCTGCTCGTTGTGCTGCAAACTCACATTGCTGAGGTACTTGAGAGAAATGACTGAAAGTTGGGCTGTCACTGCGTCAGCTGCCGGTCCGACACAACTTAACTCACTGTTCGGTACGTGCGTTTCGTTGACGGGGGATGACCGAGACCCGGGTCCCGAAGACATATACAATCGTTGGCAGCTGCTCGTCAGCTATGTTCAGATTGACCATGAACTCACCCCGAACCGGAAGATCTCGAAGAAAGGCTGAATAGCAACTTGAAGCAAGATATATGAGGCGAAATAGGGTGCAGCAGTAGGCTAAACGAGTCTTGTCAGCAAGTGCATAGCAAATATGGAGAGACTCACGAAGGCAGAAGCTACGATAGGTAGCGGGTCAAAGCTCTTATTTTGGAAAGCGGTGAGGTACGCCTCAATAGCGGATTGACCGATCTGAACGTTAGCCTTGTTCCACGCATCTCGAGACTTACAGCAAAGAAAACCACACCGTTGACCATCACTGAGCGAGGCACGCCATCAGCTTTACTTCATAGCCAGTACGATTCACTCACAGAATTTCCAGAATCGCTCGAGTACGGAATTGTGAACTCCCAAGCGAGTCACGATGGTCTCCGCTTTGTTGGCGACGACCAGTAGAATCGGACAGATCGCAATAGTCAAGAGAGCGACCAAGATGACGGGCGCCAACGAGGTGATGGCGGATGCTACTTTGGGATGGGACGTAAGGAAATTCTGTAGCGGCTTGATGAAACCAGCGATATTCGTCAAAGACGCAAGAGCACAAAGAAGCGAGACTGGAAAGATCTGTTGTCGTCATCAGCGACCACTGCACAACACGGCGGTACCAATTATCATTTCGAGCTTACCCAGACCAATGTGAAAGCCCAAACGCCCAAATGCACAATCCATCCCCGAACAAATTCCGACTTATATACACTTCGGCTCAGCCGAGGCCATAGGATGTCGGTCCAATCAGGAGCCGGAGTTGTGTGACATGCCAATGAACGCTTCGGATGGTTGTCCAAAATCTTGTGGGCCAATCGAGCTGTCTTGGCGTCTTTGAAGGTTACGAACGCGGCAGACGATGCGGGGTAAGAATCCAGGGGTCGGGATCGAGCTTCATTCAGAAGCATCGTAAGGTATTCCAGCTTGGTGCTGAGGTAATCGATCAGAGGGGCGTTCTCATCTCGAAAGATCGATGTAAGATGGGTGAGCGATTGATAGGGATCGATCAGTTCTCGGGGAAGCGTGTGAAGAGCCTGTCAGGTACGTGATCAGCGAAAAATGGTAGTCCGACCTGCATTTCCACTCACATCCCACACGGTAGCATGTTTGGCCGGACCACAGCCCTCTTCATCAACGAATGGGCCTAGGACGTCGGTTAGCCGCTGTAGCCGCTCGATCTTGGCGGCATTAAGGGGCGCGCGTGAAGCTAAAGATCGACCTGACTTGACGTATTCCGTCTTGTTTGATTGTGTCGCATCCATGTGTGTAGCGACCGCGGCCAGGACCCGCTTGGCGAGGTTGACATGTGCCTAAAGACATCAGCATTTCGCCCAGACTGAAACATGACGTACCAGTTCGAGCTTGCGCAATACGTCCTGCCTTCTGCCACGCAGACTGGAGATGGTTCCTAGCTTTCTGACCAAGATCACCTCGTCCACTTCACTATCCAATGGAATCTCAATTCCGCCAATTGTTCCGAGAGCATCGAATGAGGCTCGAGATTTGCGTTTGCCAGAGGTGAATTTCTCGAGACCCCCTTTCTTGACGCGATGTCGATGCAAGTAATGGTCAAAGTACTCGCGCAGCACAGCCTCGTCTCGCACTGCGGTCAAGAGTTAAACTGAGCTGGAGAGGACCATTGAAGCAAGGCGCAGGAAATTGCTTACTGTCGGGAGGTATATTTGTCACCATCAGCGTCCTGTACCGCTTGGTACCCGGACAGTCTTCTGCCATCGACCAACTGTCCTGTCCTTCTTCTCCTCGAGTAGCATGTCGTTTGGCTTCGCGAGCCGCATTGACGCGCTTGGCCAGACCTTCGATCTGTCTCCTTCGATACGCAAGCGCTCCCCAGGTGATCCACAGTAGTGTAGATGTCCACGTGATGGTTATCCACCATATCAGGAGGGCGTGGACCCACAGCCATTTCGAGCCGGACGACTGTACCAGCGAGGATACTGACGCACGGAGCATGGACGTCTTGGCGATGTCCGAGGGAGAATATACAATGTGCAGCGGCATGAGGATTCTACACCGTCGTCAGCGACTGAACAGTGAGATTTTAACACTCACGGCATGATGATAATAGTTTGCAGCAACGTATAGAAGACTGAGAAACGATATCAGCCTGTTCTTTGTTAAATGTCAATTGCGAACTTACAAGCGCCCCGAAGGAACCGAGCATGTAGCGTCAGGTCTAGCCCGCAATGTTCGGGCATATCGCTCTCTTTGACTTTCAAGGACGAAACGATCCACATCAAGGGCCATCGCGGTACAGGAGGTGAAGCGTTGCTAGACATATTAGCGATCTATCCCGTCTTTGACGTGCACTTACACAGCCCATGCTTTAGGTTGAAAGATGCTGTGCAGACGACATCAGCAATCCCTCCTCGGTCAAGCAATAGACCGCTGTGCGAAGTTCCACTCACTAGCCAAACTCCCAGCTTTCCCTATCCCCCAGACGCTTTCTCGCCTTTTCCTCTTTCGTATCGTCGGCTATCAAGCCCTCGCTACTCTGTCTCCCGTCTACATGTCTCTGCGACTCGGCCGTACCGCCTTTCCATCTCCTCCATCCCCTCTGAGCAGCCTTGTATATCCTGACCGGCACCCGCTGGAACCTCCCATCCTTGCCCCTCCGCCTGGGTATGTGCACTTCTAGCTCATAGCCGATCAGGCAGGCGCCCGCTATGGCCAGTGTCAGGTAGAAATTGTCGAGTAAGCCAGAGTATGCTGCTGTGTAATTGGTATGTTGCGAGAGATCGGCCATGCTATCGCCGCCCGCAGTAGCAGTAGCAGTAGCAGTGAGCGGTCAGACCCAAGCTGGAAGCGATCAAGGTCAGCGCTGGGGTTTAGACAGCAGGGTGTGGTGGGCGACAAAGGGTGTTGCGTGAGGCTAAAGTCTTTTTCTCCTTGAGGCGAAGATTACGGTTGAAGCGCAGCCGGGCCAAGAGTCGAGTCGTCAATAGGATACGAGGAAGGTGGAATTAATGATCACGTTGAGCGTGGGGTACTGACTGTAACTTATCTGAGACTGCTGCACTATTGCACTACTGCTCACCAGCTCGAGAACAACAAACCCCGTTCAATCCATTATGATTGTGGGACGATCACCTGTTCCACGTGTTTCTCGCGTGTTTTGGTGATCGTCGCGATCGCAACAAGCTAAGCGCGGCTGACTTCGTCCACTGTAGACTCGCTCACCGTCAATAACAACAACAATAGTTAGTACCTGGCCTCGAACACGACTTTCATGATCACGATCACCCTCCATTTGAGGGATTATCACTTACACCTCTGTCCATTTGATCAAAGCCAGAACTTCAATCTTGCCTCGCTTGCTGTTGTCTCCTGTATATCCTCCTGAATGTACTTCCAACGCCAATGACTTACTATACGGATCCATATCGGCGAACATCACACCAACAAGCGTTCCCCCCTGCTTTCAGCTCGTACGCCAACGCCGGCCCATCGACGGCCTATCCACATCAGAATCCCGACTCTACCAGCTCTCCTTACTCGCATCAAAATCGCGTGTCCTACGCCGTCGCCAACATCTACGATCCCCGATATGGCTATGCGGCGCCTTCGGGACACCCTACGCCCAGCCGAAGTAAAGGGACCGAGTATCTACGCGGCTTGACCAGCTCCATCTCTCAACTCGATATCGGAGCTCGACCAGGTCAAAATGCTTATAGACCGGGTGGTACTGGTAGTGGCCCGGTCACGGCTTTGGATGAGCATGTGTTATACACTTCGGATGCTCCATACCAAGCTCCTGCTCGTGCCACTGCACCGGACGGTAACGTAGGAACATATTCCGGACCCCGTTACTCGCCATTGTCATATTCCAACACCCCGCAATATGACAAGCAGCTGCCTCCTCTTCCGCCGCAGACTCTTACAGCTTATGCGACTGCGTGCTATACCGATACCTCAGCTCTACCGCAACTCGCCAAATCTCATTCCAGCTGGTATGCGCCGCCGCCAATACCCCCTCGACCAGCGTCGTTGCCTTCATCAACATACGATGCGCGCCTCACTGCAGCTGCGACGGGACTACAACCGACTTCTCAAGTCAACAACGATGCAGGCCCGTCACGATATCCGTTGACGGCTGTGAACACGGCCAACACCGACATCGGAGCTGTGCGAGCCAGCGATCACACCTACCGACACGAGGTCCAGATGCTTCCCGCAGAAGTGGAATCTCGACCTGACATTCCTACCACTTCAGCGTTCGTATCATCAGCATCATCATCATCATCATCATCACCATTCACCCCTGCGAAGACCTTCCGACCGTCGGTACACCCTCATTCGAAACCTAGACTATCGGACGAAGCGAGACTCCGACCTCCTGCCCCTCATACGCCACCTCGACCTCACTCAGATCCGGTAGTACCTCTCAGCGAGCCCATATGCAGAGTGAAGCCCAAAACACAGGCACAGGCAAAAGGGAGAGGGAAAGCCAATAGCAGGAAGCATAATGTGGGCGGAAGTAGGAAGGACCCCGTGGAGATGAGACATGAGCGGCGGAACGATGATCGAGACGATTCTGAGTATAGACCTGTCATCGATCTCACTCAGATGTCGTCGCCATCTGAGGAGGGCTCTTCAAGCTCGAGTTCGAGCGATGATGAAACTAACAAACAGATCACACTGAAATCCAAAGTCCGACGGAAAAGAGCTACGTCAGAGCAACCTCTGCGTCCCGCGCCTCAGCACTCGTCAGGTCGGCCGAATCGCGTAGCCATTCCAAACACAGCTGGCTCACCCAGTCCAGCTTCTGGCACAGCTGTCCAATGCTCCGGGTTCACCAGGACAGGTCAGCCGTGCAAACGGCTAGTCAAGACTTCCGCACCGTTCCTCGCGTCTCGCGACAGCCTTTCAAACAAGGCTCTGAGAGCCGAAGGCGATGGAGAAGCTGACGTTGACGTTGTCGGCGACAGGGATGGGGATCGAAGAAGCGATCGAGTGATGGGCAGATACTGCAAGGATCATGCGGGTATGATCTGTCAAGTCGGAGGCTTTTATTGGCGTGGGCAGCGAGGGAACGCGTGTATATGGGTCGATTTTGCAGGTGAGCGAGATCAAAATCGAGATCACGGTCGACGTGGATTCTGGCCCAAGGCCAATGAGCGCCAACCGGCACCTCCTTGGCTGCCAGACGCTGTGATGTGACGGTCGGGACCGACGCTGATATGCTGCGATTTACGATGTAGACTACATA
Source organism: Kwoniella sp. CBS 9459 (assembly GCA_036428585.1). Taxonomy (NCBI): domain Eukaryota; kingdom Fungi; phylum Basidiomycota; class Tremellomycetes; order Tremellales; family Cryptococcaceae; genus Kwoniella; species Kwoniella sp. CBS 9459. Next base: position 1,131,342 of record CP144066.1, on the reverse strand, counting down.
CCCACTTCGCTCGGACAGCAGACACAAGCACTCTTGCGGATGACGATGGAAAGCAAGCTCACGGACAAGGTACGTGCGCGTGAGCATTGGCGTGCGCAGAAGCTGGATAACACGCTTTAGATGACACTTGATGTGCTGATTTACCTTTTGAGGTGTGACTAGGAATGCCCCGGGTATCTGTACGCGTACGAACTGAGAGGTGAGTGACGGAACGATCCTTTAAGCGAGAGAGAGGGATAGTAGTGGTGCATGCACGCCACCTAGGATGGAATATGCAGGGAAGAGCTCTAATGTCATGAAGTAATGCTGACGGAAGCTGGGCGTGGCTGAATTTGACAACCACGTATAGACCTCGAAACGCCCACTCTGGCGTTCTTCAAAGTCGGAAGGACGGACAACGTGCCTCGTCGTATCGGCCAGTGGACCAACCGTATGTGGCCCCAACTGCTCGCTGAAAGAACTTGAAAGGTCAATAAATCACTTTTGCTAATAAGTGTCATCTCATACACGCAGAATGTCAGTCGAAAACCCCTACTCTACGCGATATCTTCCCTCTTCCATCCGTGTCCTCGATAACGGCAACAGCAAAATCCACACATCAATCAAGACCAAGACCAAGACCAGGATCAGAATCGCATCATTCCGCTTCGTCCCTGCACCGCTCAGGCACATTGACCACCTCTTTCCTGCCAGGCGCAACAACGCACCTGAACCCCCCATCAGCCGCTATGAAGCGGTGGGAACGACTAGTTCATATTGAGCTTTCCGACAGATGCGCCTCTCACCCCGAGAGCCAAAAGGCGTTCGAGCGCGTGCGAGAGAAGTGCGTGGATTGCGGGATGGGTCATAAGGAGATCTTCCCGCTGGTCAAAATTGACCACGACGGCGGCCGAGTCGGAGCCGCTAGTGTGGGGGTCTACGAGGATGTTGTGGTGGAAGTCGTTTGTCGTTGGGAGCGGTTCATCTCGATCATCACGGGTTGAAGGAGAAGTGATCTCTATCTTCAATTTCTGTTTGTCTTTCCTTCTCTTGTGGAAGTAATCTAGCCTCACAATATGCATCATTATTGAAATGCTCGGCCGATGAATACAGGCATGAAGCTAAATGAAAGAGCCAGACCGTCCCCACACGGGACACGCCCGTAAAGTCCCGCATATGACTGGAGCTACAAGGACATGTTGAACTGGGTACCGTCAAACGTCACGCCATTGGATTCGAAGAAGCTAGCGACGGCATCGACATCGAAGCTGAAGCTCGAGATGTCCCAACTGTCTTGCGGATTGGCAGGCGATGCGTTGAATCCTGAGAAGACGCTCGTGTTTGCGCTTGCGTTCGGGTAGATGTTCGTACTCGAATTTGGGTCGTAACCGGTGTCTGCATTGAGGTTTGTATTTGTAGTAGTGGTGGTGTGAGTGTGGGTGTGGGTGTTAGGCTTAGGCTTGGGGTTGGGATTGAAAGGGGTATTTCCGACATTGAGGTTGAAATTGGGGTACTGAGCCTGATACTCGGCCTGTTGCTGACCGGGCGTCTGAGCCTGTTTCTGCTGGCGAGCAAAAGACGGATCATAGTCCGGCATACCGCCGACGCCGCTGCTGATGTTGTTGTAGCTCTCTGAAGTGTTGACATCTTGCGGCGTGCTGCTCGAGCTGTTCATCGTCCCGCCAGGCGTGATGATCCCGTGCGAAGAGACAGAGGTCACTTCGGTGATATGCGCTTGACTCTGAGCACCGACTTCTCGTATGCTGAATACGTGCTTCTTGGTACAGCTGGACCCGATGACCCAACAAAACTATCAGTTTGGACCCTCGAGAACCGGACAAATCGCGATCTGAGCTCGACTCACTCGTACACTAATTCGAGAGAAGACTTGGACGCGGGATGGTGATCGATGAGTTGATCGAGCAAGTCATCGACCATCTTGAGATGTCGATTACCCAACGGGAATCGTTCGCCATATCTCCGCAGTGCAAGGCTACAGTGCACATGTCGTCATCAGCTTGTGTTTGTAATTGACAAAAGGCGGTCTCTCGCTTGCCGCCAGCCCTCTCGTTGTCGATCATCATGGCACGTGATGAACGGCTCTGTGGCCATTTGAATCGACACGCACCGGAAAACCTCGATCTCGGATCTGAATACAGAAGCGGAAACAGGGTCGCCCGACTCTGTAGCGGCATCGACGAATCGAATCAGGCCTCGCGAAGCAAGACACCAGATGAAAGAGCACGACGGGGAGAATAGGGTAACTACCAAGATCATTTGTACCGTTAGATAACTTGGACAGGCATCGTATATCGATCGAACTAGAACTACAGCTGATGGTGCAGATTTGACTTACTATCATAACTTGTTGCGGTAACTACGAGCTCCGCAGGTCAGCGTCTGATCGCAAAGATACCTCGAAGGACGCGTCGGACTCACTGTCGTACAGCAATGAGAGAGCAGCGCGAATGGCGGCTAGAGTCATACGAGCTCCCTCTTGCGTCCAGGTGTCCCTGGTGATCAGAGGTTCTCCCAAGCACATACTCGCCCTGCCCAAGAGTCACGTTTGTCAGCTCGTCATTGGTGGATAACCCAATCCCACGTCTAGTCGCCCGAGCTACCGCTTACCCATGCGCAATCCATAAGGCGGCGATCAAATCCCTGTCGAGCGCATCGACGCCACCACCGACTTTGAATTGGGTAGGTCTCCTGAATTCAGGTGGGAAACTCATCCGGAACGAGTTGATCTGGGATAGTAAAACTCGGAAGGTGGGATGTGAAAGGTAGCCACTGGAACAAGATGCAACGATTTCAGCATATGCCTCGTGGTAGATACCATCGCAGCGGAGGACTCACGAGACGGTATGGTGACCCCGAGAGTATCTGCGAAAGAATGCGTTTACATCGGTGTGTAGCTTTAGAGCTTTCAGAAGCAGGCAGAAGCTCTGCAATTACATGGATCAGCCACGCAACCAAGAAGGTTTGTTAACAGATCGCCCGGTCGATCACTCACATCGCGGTGGCGGTCCGGGTCTACGGAAGGGAAAACCCCCGTCAGTACTGCTTCGCATTCCTCAGAAGTCTGGGACCACTCACGAGACGTAAGCAAGTCGGGAGACCTAATCGTTCACGAGTCAGTGGCAGTCATACCTCGGATCGTCTTTAACTCACTGGAAATTTTGTATGCCGCCCAGATCCCCATAGCCTCGATCAAAGGTCTCCTGCAATACCGGTAGCTCCGTAGTGATCTCATCGTCCGCTAGAGACTGCAGTTGACGTCAATACTCGCCGCATCTCTTAGGTGTTGACATGCACACCTACAGTCGGCCATGTTGTCGACGCTGTTGCCGAACGCTCGAGGAAGTAAACCATCCTGTTGACGGATTCTATGAGCACCAACTTCTCGACGCGTGGACTATTACACTTCTCGCTCACCACCAGGTACGATCCCTTTCAGCTTGTTCCAGAGCGGTCTTGGTTGGCCCGAGAAGGAAATTTCCATGTCTGCGTAGAGAGTCCTCGGGCACATCTACAGCAATGTCTTGGTCAGATCGTCATGGCAGAAGCAGTGTAGCTGACCCCTTGAACTCACTGGTCGACTCATTGATTCTCATCGGAGTAGCCATTCGCATGCATGTGCCAGCTTCGAGCCACAGATCCGTCCACCTGACAAAGCGTAGCCGTCAGCCCGGGAGTTTCAGCCACCACCATATTTGTTATCTCCATACGTACCATGCGTTGTATTGATCGACGGTCGTGGCGATGATGTACGCTGCGGTGAGGAACATCTTCAGCCTTGACCTACTATTGCGAGCGAGTCCACTCACACTGGAGACACTCTAAAAACTTATCGCCACGATCCAGGCACGTAGCAAACGTCTCGAAAGCTTTCCTACGATGCCACAGTTGGAATCGGCCCAGAGGGGTGGATGGTCCGTCATGATGTCCCATAGGCACGGTCCCTGCTGCGAATCGACCCTGCGAGACACTGTCTTCGAAATCGCGCATGGGATGCTGGATATCCGAGCTGGATGCGCCGACAGGAAAATACGCTCTGGTCGCAAGCGATGACTCCGAGACGAAATTGGAGGAGATGGCGAGAATAGCATGTAGCAGCGGGCGGGCCTGGCACCACCAAAGAACTATCGAATCAGTCACAGGCTTTGGTTCAATTGATGAACATAGCTAATCGCTCACAGGGAAATTGGCATGCGAGGGGGGCAGCAAGAGATTCTGCATGAACTGGGCCTTGGGAATCATACGGGGAAGAGTCGGGATCTTTTCGAAAAACACTTTGACGATCCGCTGCAACGTAGTCAACAAATGTGCCATATAGCATATCGGTACCGCAGACTTACCTCGACCACCGCAAAAGTGGGCAGGTCTTTAGGCCAGCTGAGATGATTGATGAATCATGCGGTCAGCTCAGTATACACCGACTGGTACCAGGCGGGTTCAGACTCACTCTGGCCATACCAGATCGAACAGTCCGTCAAACGGGTCGAGTTCATCTGCTTGGGTATCGCTCACAAACTCTGGAATGGGCTCGCTCGCGCCGACTCCTCCTTGTCGCATGTAGCCACCAACAGGTCTGGCGGCGCCTATGATCATTTCTGCTTGCAGAGTGCGAGCGGAAGTCTCTATGTCCAGTAAATCTTCCCTGCGCGGATCGGGTCGCATCTCGGCGACATTGGCGCCGGACCTGTCATTGTTTGATGCTGCTGATGTTGTGACCTTGGGTTCGGAATTGACAGGCATATCTTCGAGATAGCCCAAATGGAATGGCGGGTGCGTATATGTGTATGGCTCTTCTTTTGCCGTGTACGACTGAGGTTGCGAGTGCGCGGTATCGAGCGATGAACGGTGATCTTTCCCATAAGTAGCAGGTTGCTGAGTGAAGTCGGAAGCGGATCGCACGGAAGACGAGTCTTGCTTTTGCACCTCCAAAGCGTGCTGACATGCGGCTGTCCATTGTGTCAACATAACGTGACAGTTTTTCGCTTGCGCTCCTGAGATGGTTGAAATGGTGTTGAGTTGCTCACCTATCCTGTTCTCCAGCTCGCTTAGTTTGGCCTTTTTCGACAAGACCTCTGATCCCTCATCATCGTCGTCATCGCTCTGCTGACCCGCAGCCTGAGCTTGTCTCCGAGCTGATTCTCTTCTGCGACGGGTCCTTGCGCTGGGCTCTTTCGGCTCGTCCCATGTACAAGGCTCTGACTCGTTCTGGACTTCTGCCTTCTGTCCACTTCGTACGCGCGGCTTGGAACAATTCGTGCAGATGGGCTTGACAGCGTCGCATTTCTATTCGTTTGCACTACCTGTCAGCGGCTGTATCACTCGCGGGAGATCAAAAATAACGGTCGGCTCGGACCTACGAGCTTGCGTTTGCTGTTCACGAGCGTTGACGAGCGATGTTAGCAGTTCTGTCCCTCTTTGATTGGCGATGACTGACGCAGAGGAACGGCCCACTCACCGGCATTGATGACAAGCAGAATTACGAGCTAGCACTTTCGGGATACCCGCATCGGAAGGCGAGGCGGTTCTGGGAGAGTCTCGGCTGTTGGCAAGCGTAGGAGCGATGACGGGGACCGCCGAATCAAAGTCCGGGATCAGCTCGAGATGGGCGGCCGACATGGTGTAGGTACTATGTAGCAGGCAGGATAGCAGACTAGCGGACTAGCGAAGACTTGTGATTGATTGCCGTTTCAGACGTGATCTGCTCGTTGCAATGTGGTCTTCCAGCAGGATAGAAAAAAACGAATCCACTATGATCGTACTATTATCGATATCGTCGTGATTATCGTTGTTGTTGTCGATGTTTTCCTCGAGCAGCATGGGTAGAAGATGACGAGTCGGAAAGAGGATCGACGTCGGGAACTCTCTTTGCGCAAACCAAGCAACAGCGTAACTACCACTGTGACCTGTTCGGCCTTCGGTCAAAACAGGACACTGCCCGACTTGTGATACAAGATACGAGTAGTTTGTATAATTTGTAATCGACCAGATTCGCTGATTACAAACACATCGCAAGGTTCTCTCATTCTCCCGAGCGGCTGTTTGACCTCCACGTGGTCGATTGTTGTCGCGAGAGCGCGAGAGTGTTAACTTCCGGCAATGACAATCAAGTCCTTGTGCTGTTCTGTCACACTTGCAAGACACAAACCGGTCGGAAATTCAGCTCCCGGGGTGTCGCGCTAAAGCCTTGCTATCATCCCTTTCACTCTAGACTTGCGAGAGGTTCCACGTACCGGGACCTGCTGCAAGCGACCGTTCCCATGGCGTCCGAGTCCTCTCCCACCCTCCTCCCGACACGCGCCAGCTCGCCTGCTCCTCTAGACCCTCGACACATCACGAGCCCCGAGCAGATCGCTGCTCAGCTCGCCTTACTCACTCGCAGAGAATCGGAGCTCTCTTTGTCGCTGAATGCACTGGTAGCCGATCGAGCCCAGATCGACGATGCCCTTTCCCGACTCCGGATCCTGGGATCGGAAGTGGGCAGCCTAGCTGCTGAAGTCGACGGAGGAGACAGAGGAGTGACACCTAGACCGCGTTTCAACAATTCCGGGCTGGGCTTCCAGCCAGATGGACATGAAGTGTATGAGGATGCGAATGAGACATTGGTAGAGCGAGTCAGGAAAGTCTGGGAGACTAGCGAGAGGGTGGGGGGCAAAGTGCGGAGACTTGACGACGAAATCGGAAGAGTCAGGGAAGCGACCGACATTGTCACAGAAGTGCTTGAACTCAAGGTGAGCTACAACCTGGCTCTATAAGGACTTATGTCCGCACAAGCTCAGTGATTGACGTTACTTTGGTCCTGCTGCACAGAACGCCCTGCATACGCTTTCTGCTGCTATCGCAAAACAGGACTGGGAGTCAGCGTCAAGAGCGTGTCGGAGAGCGATGTCTGTCCGTCAAGAAGTGATAGAGGGTGGTTTTGCTGGTGGTGTGGTGGTACGTCTGATGTGTATAATGTCACTGGGTCCGAACATGTCCGTGCTGATGGCTTTTTGAACGCTCCCTCCCGACAGCCTACCCCTCAACACCCCTTACCGCCGGCCCAGACTCTCCAGGAGCTACGCGAGGTGCTCCTACATACCTTCAGAACAGAGTTCGACGCGGCAGCGGAACGCAAGGACGAGCAGAATGTCAGTCGTTTTTTCCGGCTTTGGCCTGGGATTGGCGCCGAGGTGGAAGGCCTGGAGGCGTACGGAGATTTCGTGGTTGGCCTTGTCAAAGGCAGAAGCTCGACAGCTGGCAAAGGTGAGCCGGGACAGTCCCTCTGACTCTTGCCTGACGAGTGAATGTACTGATTATGGGTCATACTGCCGATCTGGATAGCTTCTTCACCTCTGTACTACCTCACCTCTTTGACAAACCTGCTCGAAGCCATCGCGCACATCATTGATCAACATCAGCCCGTCGTCGACAAATACTACGGTAAGGGCAAGATGCGGACGGTTGTCGGGCGGCTGGTTGGAGAGAGTGATAGGGTGGTACGGAACCTTGTGGAGGGATGGGAAGAGGATAGACGGGTCGGTCGTCTGGTATGTTTCATGATTCATTCTCAGCTGCAATGTCGCAAGCTGACAGAGTAAATAGATCTCAGACACAAAGCAATCCCGCTTCGCCCTTCTCGCCAACCCTGCTTTGCTTCCACCGCTTTTTGCATCTCTAGCCAATCCGGCAGCGCAGCAACTCTCCCTTGCATCACTAGCGAACACGACGTCGGCTGCTCTGCCGAATCTCTCTTCCGCCTCGACCCTTCTACAGTCCTACGCTCAAGGGGGTAAGAAAGGTCCGGCTGCACAGGTTCAGCCTCCGAACCCGGCAGAAGAGGAAATGGCAGGACCTGATCCTAGGGATGTTGACAAGGTGCTGGGAGAATTAGTGGCGTTGGGCGGGAGGTGGGCCTTGTTCAGGCGATTTGTCTGGAGCAGGATCATCGTGAGTAACAGTGATTGCTCTGTATCCTCTTATGACGAGTCTCGATTGAATACTGAGCTTGGGTATGTGTAATAGGAAACGGATGAGGATGAGCCAGAAATGCAAGATGGCGAAAAGTATTCTTCGGATGATCAAATGGACGTGTTGGAACAATCGGGTAGTCAGCGGGCGATCGAGAATCTGCTCAAGGTGTATTATGAGCCCCTTGAATTATGGTTCCTGCGTACGAGTATCGAAAAGGTATGTTCCGGACATTACTGCTCTACGCTCTGTGGTGCTGACAGTCACTCGCATAGGCGCATCGTCTGGATTCCCCCGATATCTCGTCACGTCCGCACCTGTCCTCCATCTTGGATGATACCTTCTATCTGCTCAAGCTCGTCCTGAATCGCCTGTTATCATGCGGATCGCTGTCAACGCTGAGCTCGATGAGGCATAAGATTGCAGAAGTGATAGAGAGAGATTACACGGGGGTGATACGTAAGAAGATGGATGCTGTGTATGCTGGTCAACCGGCCAGCACGAGCTCAGGTTCACAAGATCGTGGTACGGAGAAAGATCGACGAGAGAAGGATCAGAGATCGGCCTTCATAGTGGGTGTCTGTATCTTTTTGAATTACGTACAAGGCTGACGAGGGTGCGTGGTTGCAGATTCACTTGAACGATTTGGACATCTCGGCGGATTATATGGAGCGGTTGCTGGATGAGACTGTGGCGAGTTTGCCGCAAGTCTATATCGAGTCTGAGCTGGACACAGTCCGAGATGAGATTGAGACGTTCAGGGAGATCTCGAACCGGTTCCGCACCGCTTGCAAGGTACGTCTCAAACCGTCCGCGGTATTCCAGACTCTGAGGACGAGAGGACTCAAAATCGTGAAAAGGGCAAAGAAACAGGAGTTATCCGTTGATGCAGGGTGCATGGGTAGTATCAAGCTGATCCGTGTCTGTCTTTCTTCTCTCACTCACTCGCTCGCTCGCTCCTATAGACGGGCCTCGAGCAATTGTTCAACCAGCTCACGCGACCCCGCCTCCGAGGCCTACTTGACGACTGCTACAAAGATGTCTCGTACTTGCTGGACGAGGACACGTTTGCCGAAGCGGAAGAAACGGACCTGGTGCGAAAGCGGTTTGTGCGGGCTTGGGAAGGACTTGTGGCTGGCTACAAGGTGAGTGGAGAGTCTAACGAATTTGTCCGTGGCGGTTCCAACAAGTGAAGTTGAGGATCCCTGCTGAAAACAATACGACTATTATTGGCTTATTGGGTCATCCGATTTCGTTATCCGTTAGGACTCACTCACGGACCACAACTATCAGACGTTCTTCAATATGACGGTAGAAGTCCTGGTACGGCCATGGGAGAAAATGATCCTATCCATGAGATTCACAGAGGTGCGCTTTTCTACTTGTACTGAGTCCTGAAATCATCAGCCAAGATGAGATGAGATGAGCGGACTGAACCTCCATCTGATCTGTATTTGACGTCTTATGCTGATGGAATACATTCGTAACGACTTGACCGCGAGTAGCTCGGCGCAATTCGATTCGAAAGGGATGTGCGAGCGGTGGCGAACTACCTGTCTTCCCAAACGACATTCGGCGGAGCGAGAGACAAGTTTACAAGGTTGCAGCAGATTGCCACCATTTTGAATCTGGACGCGGTAAGTGACAGATTCCGTCCCCAATTACGCGTATCCCATTACATCGATTTTCAGGGGGAGGGACGAGCCGAGGTCATCACCTGCACTCGATATGCCTCATACCACATGTAGTCCCACGCTTCACGCTGCGCTGCTGATACATACACTCGGTCTGGATCGCAGGACGAAGACCCAGAGGAATTCTACAGCAATTCCGGCGTACCATGGCGAATCAGCAAGACGGAGTACAACAGTATCATCGAGCAGAGACAATAGAAAAGGATAGAATAGGTGAGGTGTCATCAATGGCGCCATTCGCCAAAATTTGCATCGCATCGCATCGCAATGCCTACACCGTCACCGTGCCGGCTAAGAAAGCTGCGACGCGTTTTGACTCTTGCTTTGCTTTTGATGCATGTGAAGCGCATACGCACTGTACACAATGGTACCCTTACACCTTCCATCATCGTTAGTGTTTGATGGTATCATATCTACTTACTGGATGCGGGCGCACTCAGTGGTATACCGAAAAAAGAATCTCGGCTGCTGTTCATCTCCCTTGATCTGTCGATCAATCTTACTCAGACTCAGACTCGGACTCAGACTCAAAAGTCAATCCCCAAACCCGTGAGATATCCTTCCAAAAAGCCACTTCACTGCCCCGTCCTCCGCTTAGACCACTCCCGAAAGGCCACCTGGCCGAACTTCCAGTTAACTGCTTCAGTTCCGCTTCTCTCAGCGGAGCTGTCTGAGAGCCTCCGTTGACGCTGCCGCTGCCACTGCCACTGCTGCTGCTGCTGCTGCGTGAGCGTGAGGCTAGGACTGCTTTGAGTTGGTGGTGTAGGTGATAGGTGTTATGGTGCAGTTGTCGCAGGAGTAACCTGCCTTGCCGGATCGCTTCGTCCTCCTCGGTGTCTTCGTCCTGCTCGAGTTCGTCGTCTCCATCTACAAAGTCTTGATGGGTGTCAATGTTGGCAAGTGGTTGGCTATCGATCAGATCACCCTGATCGCTCTCATCTACATCCCCAAGAAGCCTAGCGTCTTCTTCCCCTTCGTCGAGCCTTAACTGCCCTTCACCGTCCTCGAAGTCACCGACCCTTCCTCGGCCTACTGCGAACTCGCACATGCCCACACAGAGCTTCCAGGCTCTCTCCAAAAGCTCGAACGCAAGCAACCACCATCCGCCCGTCTTGCTCACACCGGCATGTACAGTCGGCGGCGAGCCTGTCAGCAGCAAAAGAGATCGGTACAACGGCAGGTCTGAAAAGGCGTATGTGATGGTGGTGGATTGGTTCTTCGGTTGATTGTAGGTTGAGTGGAGGGTCGGAGTGGGCGTGTTGGTGGTGGAGTTCTGTTCCGCATTAGAAGGGAAGGGCGAAGAGAGAGGCACTGCGGAGAGGTCGATGAAGACGTCGTAGGCACTGTGATGGGATCGGTAGATTGCGTCGGATGTAGCTGCGACAAACCAATGATCGTCAACCAAGCGCACGTATGTTTGCCACTCTCAACTCTGGGCAGCTCTGGCCAGGAAGCCCGTTGAGATCTGTGATGCTGCTCCCGTGGCGAAGATGCACTACTCACTGGCCACCCACCCGCCTTTACGTTTCTTTAGATCGGTCAAGTCCATCAGGCCGACGTTGCCAAGCCACTTGGACGGCTCAGCGTCAGGTACAGAAGGAGGAGCGAGGGACATGGCCCAGATACACCATGCGAAAGCTGCGAGAGGCAGTAGGGGCGGAGTGGAATAGAGTATCTGTAAGTGGAACAAGGAATCACATCAAGTTTATCAGCTTGAGCTCGGCGCCAGCAATGGATCTGATTGATGTCAGAGCTCGCAATTGCTGGCTTCATCCAGGCGTATTCTACCTAGAGGTACGGTGATATGATAAAAACCCTGGCGTGATTCTTGGGACTTACAACTCGCTGTCCAGAAAGCACTGCTTTGTAGATCGGTACGATCGAAGGTCCGAGTATACCCAAAAGTGAGGGCATGTAGGCGATGGGATGTTCGGGCTGTGTGAGCGAGCGGACGGGATTCGAGATGGTGTCGGATCTCTCGTCAGCTTGGGAACCTGATGATGCAGTACTACACATAGGTTCGAGAGCAGCGTGTGCATGGATCGCTTTTGGTCGTCGCTAGGAGGAAGTTCTTACTCACCGGTATTGAGCCCTTTCCAAGTCGACCTCGACGCCCATCGACCAACGCCCTGACAGCCCTCACATCCTCCCTTCCCGTGACTCTCCCCGCTCTCTCTTTGACACTCGGCGCGTCGGCCCTGTACTCATGCCACACTTGAGCGAGCAGCGAGACGGCGCTGGAAGGTGCAGTCGAAGACGAGGGAGCGAACGGCGACGTTTCGAGAGACTCGAGCTTGTCGAAGAGGTTTGATAGGGGTTGGCGGAGAGTGAAAAGATCTGCGCAAGTTGAGGGAGCAGCTACATGGGGGTTGGGTGTCAAAGGACGATATTAAGCTTCTAGCGGAATGATGGTGAGAACATGAAAGCCGAGGACATCGCTTCATTCACTCACAGAGAACTACACCTAGCGTACCCATCCGTCGGCCACGTGCACCCTCGTCGCTGAGCCGACTCCTAAACTCGCCTGCACCAGGTAGATCATGGTGCGTGAAGAGCACCAGGTCCGAGTCGAGGGCGTGCAGACCCGAGGGTAGGGTGGTGTGCTCTATTGTCGCAGCCGGGAGGTCTAGTTGATCGAGATCCATTGATGAATCAGTACCGAGCGAAGGATCATTCCGAGGTCGCAGAAGGGAGCCAAGAATGCAGAGGAAAGTCAAGAATGCGGAACGATTGTTATCAATAACCCGAGGAGAAGGATATCGTCAGCTATATCGTATCAATCCGCTTCAACCTGACCAAGATGACGTTGAAGCCCAGGACTTACCTGGAAGAGATGCGTAGAAAACGACAGACTGGCCCTTTATATCGTCGAAATGCGTTAGAAACAACGCTGCGAGCGGTGGGAACTCGGACGCGAACTCGGTGCCAGGTGTCTTGGCAGCCATCCTATATACTGACTGACTTTCTACTCGGGTCCTCTTTTGTTGTCCTGCGAATCTAGCGATTCTGTCTTTTTGGGATCTCGGGTCGCGGCGAGGGTATCCTGCAACGGTTCAACAGAGCCGGCAGATTCGAGCAGGATGAAAGACTTGGCCTGGCCAGGCAACAAGAATGTATGGAGGCAACAAGTAAAGATATCCTCGGCGTTGATTGCAGGTCTGGTCGTGTCGGCTAATCCCGGCTGCCCGGTGCGCGCGCTGTGGGATTTGTATGCTCGACCGGCCGGAAAGTCCTCGCTCACACACACTCCGATCATTCTGCTGTCTATCTCACCGACTTATTCAATGTATTCGGTTTTCGCGATCTCTTGGAATGAACTGAAGCTGCTGGACGTCGGGTCTCCTTTAGCAACCGGCCTGCATGTGGAGAGCGAGTATTGGCAACGGGGAATCGGTATCAGCATGGGCATCAGTCAAGGCTCGATGCCAACGAGATTAACTAGGACTCATTCGTCAAATGCCTTCGGTGCAGGCGTACTGGCCTGTCCATATACACTGCCTTATTATAGAAGTAATTATTCGCAATGATACTACAACATAAGTGAGACATGGCTAGGTATGCACACAAACGTATCAAATATATACAAAAAGCCGTTGTACAAGGCTAAAAATCCCCACACGGCTAAGCCGCTTGTCCGCCCGCTGACTCTGTCTTCGCCTTGGGCGGATCGGCAGGGGCGACACTCATCAAGATGATGACGGCCAGCTTGAATGACATGGCCACGACGACGACGACCCAGCTTCCGGCGTACTTGTGCATGATGCCTCCGATGAAACTGCCGATGATCATCGCCATGATATAAGCCAAACGCCTGTTCCTTGCGCGTCCTTTCTCGTTTCCGAATCCCGCAAAGATGTACTTGTCGCCGACCAGGTCGACGTAGGACGAAGTCATGGGTGCCGTGGGGATCTCCTGGATGGAAGCTTGACGGGCGGCCGCTACTTGAGCGCCGGACATGAGGGCGAAGAGGGATATGATCACCCAGTCGTGTTTCTGATTAAGACGGGTCAGAGCGGGCCCATGGGGCGAGAGGAAGATGGCGGCGAGCGTGAGGCATAAGAGCTGGAAACACACGTTGCCGAGCAACCAGATGCGTCGTCGGACACCTACCAAGGATAAATGACAGCCATCAGCAACGGGTATATTTTCTTTCACTATCGACGGTGGCGCAAAACCTCGAGGCGCTATCACTGATCGTGCGTTACTCGCGTCGTGCATCGTGCAAGTTTACATAGGAGAGACACTCACCGAAAAAGTGACCTATGTGAGCGAATACAAAGGCCGCACCAAGAAAACTGCCAAGCGAGATACCAGTAAGCAAGAGTTGACGGCCGGACACTCGGACCACAGCGACGGTGAGCAGGATCGTGTTTCCCGTTTCTGAAAACAGGTTGAGTCAAACAAAAATCAGCGAACCGTGAGCCAATTGACATAGATTCGATCACTCACGATTGGAGGCGAAAGTGTTGAAATCCAGATAGGTGGTCGCGTCGAGAATACTGCGGTGCGCGACGTAAGTAACGAACAGTCCACAATTCGCACTCGACGTTTAGCCTTGGAATGAAAAGGCGGACATGTCACTCACCCCGTGGAGAAAGCCTGCAAGATCAGACTCAATACCAACGCGTTCGCAGTGACTGTATCGCCCATCCAACCTGACCATCCATCCCGTCTCTTCCAGGGCGGCCAAACGCATCTCACTGGTATTTGCGAAGACTCATCTTCCTTGTCCTTTTCAACTTTGGTGTTGTTCTCGATGCCTGTCTGCTTTTCTCCGTTGGGCGAGATCCTACTGGGCCCGCTCAAGGCTGAAACCTCATCATCAGAGTTCGGCCCTCCATTCCGCTGTTGAAGGCTTCCTGCTCTTCCTCGGGGAGCATACGATATGGGCCGGGAAGAGTCTACCGTGCGTTCAGCTGGACCTCTCGCGGGAGGACCAGCTTCAGGTGCTGGAACTCCCCTGGATGTCTCCATAGGAGGAATCAAGTCTGTTGTTGATGTCGACCTGGATGTCGGCGCGGTCGTGAGCGGCGAGATGGTATTTGTCAGAGGGATAGACAAGGACATGCGGATGAGCGATGAGGAACGAGCTGGTCCGTCGTTGCGGATGGTTCAAAGTTGTGATGCTCAAGTGGTGGTGGCAAGAGATTTGGTCAAGAATCAGTCTTGGGAGTATGACAATGGGAATAGGTCAGGAAGGGGAGCAATAGCGTATCGATTGTTGAGTTAGCGAGAGAAGAAGAAAGACATTCATAAATGATTATGTCGAGATAGACGACTGTCAAAATCTGTGCCGTGCTCGTGAACAGTTCGCCTTTCTCGCTTGACCATCTTCACGAATAAGAACCATGAGGTCCCGTGTCGTAAAGATACTTGATGGGTCGAGCACACGTTCGGTGCATGGCTCATGGCTTAATTCCAAAGATCAGTACTCCAATCCCGAAGCCAAGGCCAGACAGATAACGGAGAGGGAAGATGCGAGGTGATCGGCCCTTCGTTATTCGTCATTCGTCATGACGCGCGTGCATGTCCCCCTTTCAGCCTCTATGCTGACATGCTGACTGTTAGGGCAGAAATAAGCATGATCAGCAGACATCTCCAAGATATGGAATGACATTACGATGCAGAGGCAGAGGCGGCGAAGACGGCGCGAGAGCGGATTTGGAATTCTGCGCCCCCAAATCCAAATCCAAATCTAATCAAAATTCCAGATCTTGTTGAGGGGGGTGACATCCCTAATCTGCCTCGGAAGCGGCGATCGCCGATCACCAGTCAGGTGATCTTACATAATAGCTTCTGACATAGTCGGCGTAGTCCGTTGATGGTGACGCAGTAGTCAGTAGTCAGTAGTCAGGGCGATCGAATGCATAGTCGCGCCGAGAATTGTTCCATGAATGTGTGATTATGAGTAATCACAACCTCATTCACCACCATCACCACCACCACCTTTGTCATCTTCAGACATCACTTCAGTCATACAAAATACATATAGAGGTCACTTAGATCTTGCTTCCCGCTGGCCCCAAGTCACTTACCAAGTCGCAGACACTTTCGGTAGCTTGTAACAAGTATAGTACCATACATCCCAACCTCACACGATCAAGGCCACGACAAAATGTCATCTCCGCCGCAGCGGCCACCGCCACCCAATCCGGGTGACGATAATGATTATAACAACAACATCGACGGGCAGCCTTCTCAGCAAAATGCGTTAACGTTAGAGGAGTCCGTACAAGCTCCTACCGACGCTCAGACCGAGGGTCAGGGTTCTCCACCTAGTATAACGTTCGAGTTCACTCTTCCTGGGTTATTGGACGGAAACCCATCGAATCGCGGGCTTTCAGATCTGATTGCCGGCTTACGGCCTGGAGCCGAATCAAGAGACACAACAGCTCAAGGTGGACAAACGGCTGAGAATGGAAGCAATCAATCGACTCGGACTGGACCGCAGACTGGGTCTGCAGCTCCGCCCATACCAGCGCCAGAAGCAAGAGCAGGAGCAGGAGCAGGAGCAGGAGCAGGATCGACAGCGGCAGCGGCCGACGGCAACGCCGAAGCAGGTCATAGTCCGTTGGAAATACTATGGTCATTCACAATCCGTCCAAACGCGGACGGCGGTATACCCTCGATCGGTCTACATCCACCTCCTACTGGTCAAAATATACCGGAGCAACATCCGACCAACATCACCGGGACAGGTGAAAACAATGCTCAACCGCAAGCCGGTCGACAAGGGCTACCTCCACCGTGGCTGTTTCCGCCCTTTTTCAACTTCTTCATGCCTATGCGGACGGAGCCACAACCTAATCCCGAGAAAGCTGCCGAGTTGCTCCGTTCGCTGCCTACTGTGACGAGAGTCTCGCTGGCGAGGGTGGATCGGATTGTCGCTGCGCAGGAGAAGGACAGTCCGCCCGATGAGAAGGGCTGGAAGTGCGGTATCTGCCTTGAAGGCGTCAACGCGGAAGACGTCAAAGGAAAGGGGAAAGCCAAAGAAGGCGGCAACGAAGGAGCAAGCGGCGATGCTGAGAAGATCGAGGTGGATGAGAAGCAAGCGGATCAGCAGTCTGGGACAGGCGTGAAGGCTTTACCGTGTAATCACCTCTTCCACGCTGATTGTCTTGAGCCGTGGTTTTTGACCAAGCATACATGGTGAGTGTCGCTGAGGCTCTTTGCACAACCACTTGCACAACCACATGCCGATTCCATCCTTAGTACTTCCCCTACGGACCAAGGGTCTGTAGAGAATGAATGCTCATCAATCTCTTTCACTACTCCAGCCCAAGTTGCCGACTCGACCTAGACCCCTTGCAAACGCTCAACGACCCACCTCCACGTCAGAATCCTCTTCGTCCCTCAGCAACGGGTGCAGGATCCTCGCGATCGCAGAACGCCCACCCGTATGCACGCAATAATGGCAATACCTCCAGCGGATCTACCACAAATGTTGCGTCGTCAACAGCGCCCGAGCCGGCCCACAACAGTCAACCTGATGCAGGAACATTGCCGACACCTTCGCACGGGCTGCCGAGTGCGAACGGGGGTCAAGGCGATAATAACCAGGACCACGGACCGACCATCACATTCTTCTGGTCGGCACCGCCCGGTTCAGCTTCGTTGCCGGGGTTCAACCCGTTCAGAACTTTTCCCTTTCAAAACTCCTTACCGAGACAAGAGAGCGTATCGCCCATGACCGTTCCTTCGGGTCAACAGCCTCAAGCATCAGCACCGGCACCGGCCCCAATCTCGGGATCATCCGACACGCAAGCTGGAAGTACCACTTCTTTGGCTGGTCAAGGAGAGAATATGGCTGGAAACGCTGGATTGACTGCTCCTTCTACCCCTGGACCGATCTTCGATGCCCCGACCTTCACTTCACCGCTGCAGATGGCTAGTCGATCTAGCCCTGCTCCCGTGCGTTCCGAAGGAAACCGTTCATTGGAATCGCTAGATGCCTCTGCTGCCGTACCATCCTTGGCCGAGACGAGCACTCCTCGAGCGACGAGCCCAATTCCTATCCCTACTGGACCCTTTGGCATCGCAGGTGCGAGCGCGCCTTCAAGCGCTTCATCGGATAATAGGCCCCAACCACAACGAAGACCGCACATTACCATCATACGCACATCGTCACCGGGCCCGGCTGGCGGCGCGGGTCCTCCTCCCTTTGGGCTACCATTTTTACCCTTACCGCCCCACTTGCCACTAGGTATGGGTCAGAATCAACCATCACCGTCGCATTTGTCCTCTGGAACCAACACTGAATCCGCGTCTGCAAGCGGTCAGGCTGCAGACACTTCTTTGTCAGCAGCGAGCGCCGGAACCGCTGCTCCAGCGAGTGGTAGCCGGCCCACTGAAGAGTCAGATCCGTCAGCGGCAGCCGCTCCGGGAGGTGCGGCCAAGCCCTTCGTGCCCGAGTCTCTCGAAAAGTGGATCCTTGACAGGGAGAAATCGCTGGGATGGAGGTGCGATTCGCCTGACTGTTCCTATTATTCGCCACCTCCTTCTGAGATCGAGATCGAGAACGAGGACGGTGATGTTCAAATGGCCGAGACGGATCGGCCGGCTGAAGGTGACGAAGATGACGCCGGCAAGCAGTTGATGAGCGTCTATTCGGTGCGCCAGCCGATACAATCCTCTCCTTATGAGCCATTCACCGGATCCACCTGTGAGCAACCAACGATGTCCATTCCCGAGATCCGAGTAGGTGGAGTAGCGAGTGACCACGAAGGCGAATCGAGCACAAGTGCAGCGACGGGAGCGGCAGGTGCAGATGCGGCGACACCGTCCCCTACAGGGACGAGTGAAAAGGACCCATGGGCCGTACTGGCATGTCCGCATCGATATCATCGAAAGTGCGTCTCGCGCTTGGAGAAGCTCGCCTCAGCTCCCATGGGAAGCGCGCCGACCTCGACACCCAAGGAGAACGACGAGGATGAAAGGCTATGGGTCAGGTGCGCAAAGTGTCAGAAAGAAGGCTGGGCGGGCGACATCTGCTCAAACAGCTCGAAAAGCTCAAAGGGGAATGAGAATGGTGCTGGCGAGACGAAGATGGCTCACAGGGCAAGGGAAGGGGAGGACGACGCGGAAGCGGAGGCGGAGGACGATGATTATGCCCCTAGCGAGAAGGAAGTCGAATCGCTCATAGCCCTCTGATCGGCTTCATACCTCTGGTGTCCGACACGAGAGACATGACGTACGACGGACGACGGACGACTGAGACCGTAAACAGCATTACGGCTTATACATCTACTATCGTAACCCGATGGTCGCGCACTTGCGTTGGCGGCACGCACATTTTACTCTCCACTTGTATCCTGCCTATCGTCTATTTTATATCGTGCATTGCGCTTCTGATTCAGTACGACATATCAAATCGCTTTGTAGCCTTAGCCCAGCATTAGAACTCATCAAACCTCATACCATAATTTATCTACCCCCATACCATATTGCATCCTATCCTCGCATCATGACCGTGAAAGGCATGGAGGTCAAACCAAATCATATAAGATATAAGGGTTATGTTTATCGTTGTAACCTAATCTATCGGTACTATCACGTCCACGTTCACAGATAAGTCTCATATACCACCATGGTAGATACTCGTACTGTACATACCCAGCAGATAGATAGACAGCGGTCAACCTATATCTACATTTTAACCCCCGTATAGCACATCTTAGCGTGACATTGCCTCGCATCTTAGAGCTCAAGCATGAAGCGAAGTACAGCACGTACAGCACGTAATTTCATGCCTTTTCGCTGCAAGGGACATTTGGCCAACCACCTATACTGAGTCATACGTTCACCCTTGGTTCGCATCTCCCGTCTCGCCTACCCGAGCACCTAAAAAGAAAGATCAAGACATCGGCGTGAATCGTAGTACGAGTACAGCACTCTACATGAATTTGAAAGACAATAAAAATGATATCCTATGTAGATCTCGCTCGAGATCTAATAGACTTCCCTTTCACTCAGGCCTACTTGGCACAGCCAATAGGGCACGCTCGCCATTCGTCGGCCGTCAATCTCCTCCATCCAGGGACAACGACTTGATCTTGCTCTTGTTCTTCAGTGTCGCCCTGATGCTGTCGCGCGGGGCCGAGACCGATATCCAGATCAATTCGGCCTACTCCTTCAATATCGGAATTACGATGGTATTGGTCCGCAGCGGATGGTTTGGGCAGCTGTGCTGCTTTTCGAGCGGAGAGCTATGTGATGTGGTCTTAGCGCTCGGTCCCTCGGTGACACGCTTTGGCAGTAAAAGCTGATGACAGGAGGGCAGCAGCGGATCAAAGTAAGGGAAGCGCTCCCAGTTTGAGTTACAATACAGTTCATTAGACAACTCACAAGCTCTTCGAACTGTGCTAGACGATCTTCCATCGCACTCAGCCCTGCATATTCCTCGGTCTCGGTTGCACTTCCAGGTTCAGCTCCAGCTCCGAAACGACGGGTGGTGTCTTCGTCGTCCATGTCAATCTCGAGTCCGTGCAGTTCAGGTTCTTGTTCCCCCTCTTCGTTATCTTCTCCTTCGCTAGGGAGAAGATCCATCAGGCCCATGAGGTTGTCGTGCGGATGTGAAGCTGTTTGTGAAGAGGAAGACGAAGCGGCGAGAGGTGCTGCGTGTTCCGGTTGGTCTACTAAACTCGAATACAGCTTCCTGATTCTGCACGTTTGAACGAATGGATTGATACATCAAGAGGGGCCGGTGTATCTTAACGGTCAGCCAATGTTGTGTCCAACGAAAGCACGAGTCAGAGAGGAAGAAGAGCATGGAATGATGCGAAAGGTGTGAACAAAACATATATCCACTCACACGACATCTTCATGAAGATCCAATAGAGCGCCCAAGATCCTCCGAAGCGAACCTAGCTTATCCTCCGCACTCATTGCTAGCGGTGACGGTCCTGGGCCTGATCCTGATAAAGCTTCGCTCATGGACGCCTCCTGCGCCGTCGAAGTTTCTGGTCGGCTTCTGCCTTGAGCCCACAGATAGTTTAGCCATGTGGCCAAACCCCATCTGAATGACTGTTCGGCTTGCTTTCTATCGTCGCTGGTGCCGGTGACTCCGGTGGTCGTCTGCATATTCATGAAGAGACCACCATCGGAAGCATTGGCATTGATATTCCCATACACATTGTCGCTCGATAGTTGTGAATCCGGGTTCAGCAGCACGTCGAGAATGCGCGATGACAGTGTTGCGGATAGGTCCGGGTGTGATATCGAGGCGAGATGTTGGAGCAGTGGGAGCCAGATCTTCAAGCTCGGCGTTGGGGGTAGAGAAGATTTTAGAGGGGCTCGTTTTCTATGGTTACGAAATTCAGCGCTCAGGGTCTCATAGATGACAGGAATTAGGCCGAGCCCAATTGATGTGTATGCCAGATGAAAGTAGCTTTGCCCCACTCACTTGTCGGCAATAGGGACCAATCCTCCCTGACTGACAAGGACATCGACGATGACGCGTCCATCTTCCACCTCGAGGGCCTTTTTTATCCTCCTGACTTCCAGAGCTGTCTCATCTTCCTCTCTGACCTCTTTCTCCCTCAGCCGTACTTTCTGGACTCTCTTCCACCTTTTTACGAGGCTCTCCACTCGCTTCTTACTTGCTTCCAGCCGCTCTGCCATCCCTGGAGGCAGTCTTCCGGCGCCGCCGCCGCCGTCCGCGTTCGCGGAGGACGAAGACGAGGATAGGAGTGGCAAGAACGAGTAGTGGTGCAGATAGGAGATACATTGGCCCAAGGCGGAATGGAGCAAAGAGGGCGGAGGCAAGTCCTCGTGCGTCGCTCGATGTCGGAGAGAAATGAGCGCGGGGGGAAGAGCGAGCGTCGCTGCCAGATGGGAGATAGGACGTGCGTACGGTCCTGTTTGAAGAGGATCCACGAGCGAATTGACGAATCGGACGATCCCCATGCCGAGGCCTAGACGGAGACGTTGCGCATCTTCGATATTGGGCGGCGGGTAAGGCAGGAGCTCGAGCGAGACGAGGGAGTGGAGGAGGTGGATGAACGTCGGGCATGATGGCGAGGAGATGTAGATGCTCATCTGGGGAGATATAGTAGATGATCAGTGTTGTGCTTGTGTATGAAACTCAGTACATGTCCATGACATCTCGGGAGCCAGACTCTCCATGAATGTGGGACTGCCGCGACAATCGAAGCTTTTAATATACCGAACATCTTGGAGAGATGTATGGGATTGCAGAATCGCAGACTCACCCTCGCGATGCCGCTTCGTCTCGACTCGGGATCAGCAGAAGGCGCAAAGAGCATCTCATACAGCTCTTCCAGCTCAGCTTGGTCGGCCCACGGTGTTCGCTTGGGCGCTTTCATCGTGTCTGTTTATTCTGGGCCTGAGCGTACTCGAATGTTCAGAGTTGGAGTTGAGGTCGAGGGCAAGGCCAAAGCGTATATGTGTATAGCGTCCGAGGTTGAAGTCAATCAGCCCCGGAGAAGTGCAATAGTCGTTCGAGACCGACCTCGTCTTCGTTCTTCTCGTTGTCGGTAGTATCCGTCTGACTTGATGATCTGAATCTCCGGATTGACGGCTTTCGATCAAGTGACTTGCACGTCAGTTCAGTTTCCTGCCTGCTTCACACTTTGTATAGCTGAGCTACAATGTACGAGAGAAAGAAGAGTTTGTCCGTTGGTCGCGAATAACAGTTCAGTCCGGTGGAGGTCCCGAGGTTACTGAAATTTCACTCGAGACAAAGTCAGAGTATCTCGGTTTCGTGCCTGACTGAGTAGAGATTTCCCAAGCAGGACACATCTACTGTTCATATCTAGTATCTGCATGCTTTATGCATTGTCCACAACGCACTCTGCGCTTGGCACATGCAAAGACATGATCGTCATGCACCGGGCCGTTCGCGAATGTGCGGCGTGCAGTGTCCTCCCCGAGCTCGCATAACGACAGGGCACTGCCTTTCCCTAAACAGCTTTATGACGAGATACCCCATTGCGACACTATATTGCATCGAGCACCAAGATGTGCTGTTTAGTAAGTGATTGGTATGGTACAAACTATGTACAAAGAAGCTGGATACCATAAAAAGTGAGAAATGATAATGTGAATGAAGCATTAAACTTTCAGTCAAGATATGTAAAGTGACCGATGAAAATTTTGCTTTTTTTGTTCTTTTCTTTTGACCTTTTCGGTCTTCTCTTGTGGGAGTAGACGATGTCATCGGAGGGAAGAAGAGGCAAAGTTGTCTAGTATCTGCCTGACGACCTGGGCGTCTGGACTGTCGCCGCCCGTGGTCCAGTGGATGGGCGATCGCTCAAACCTATAATTATCAGAACGGAGCTTTGTCAGCTTGAGAGTTTTTTTTTTGTTCCTTCCATCAAGCGTCATCAACTTACCCGTTGAAAGTGCTCGCCGCACAGAGGGTGTAGGCGCCCATCTCACCCCAACCGATCCAATCGCCCACACTCATTCCTCGAGGCAAGTCGACAAGCTGCCGTACGCAATCGATAGAATCACAGGTAGGACCCCACACGCTAGCCTTTTCGACATTGTTGTAGCCCATCTGCACAGGAAGGTCGACGTCGACGGCGACGTTGGGAAGAGGAGGGAAGGGCGGAGGCGTGGTGGTGAGATCGCCATCGATGGTGAGCGGGTGAGGGTGGACGATCTGATGGTCGAACATGATACAGTTGAAAGAACCGTAGACACCGTCGTTGATGTAGTACATGACGTCGGCGGCTGGGTTCTCCTTTTCTTCTTTCGCGACAGCAGCAGCGGCAGCGGCAGTGACAGCTGCGTCCTGCTGAGCTCGTCGTGAGGCGATAATGTTCGTCGCCAGAGTGAACGCTACGACGAGGATAATTCAGTGATGGCTAATCAACAATGAAGATAGATGGATGACTTACCGCTTGACACGAAGAATCGTCCGGGTTCAGCGATGATCCTCACCCCGGTGCTCTCGGGGAAGTACAGATCAAAGCTGTCGCTCAAGACCTCTGCCATCTGCGCAAAAGTCTCTCTCTCGAATCCACCGCCGATGTCGAGCAGGGTGAAGTCGTATCCGGCCTCCTTGCCCATGTCGAAGGCCTTTCGGGACCTCCAGATGGCGTCGGCAAACTGCATAGGATCCTTGCAGCCACTTCCTACGTGGAAGGAGACACCGATGACGTCGAGACCAAGCTGACGAGCGAGTCGCAGAAGCCCAGGACAGGTGTCGAGGGGAGCGCCAAACTTGAGGCCCAGTCGGCAAAGCGACTTGGAGTCATCGGTGAGGATTCGGATGACTAATTTGGCGGTAGGGTAGATCCTCTTGATCTTGTACAGCTCGTCGGCATTGTCAAAGGTCATCATGCTGACACCCTTTTGAGCGGCGGTCCGAATGAACGAGGCCGGCTTGCAAGGGTTGGCGAAGATGATCCGGTCGGGCGAAGGAGCGGAAGGAAGCGCCAGTACTTGATTGATCTCTGCTGCTGAGGCACAGTCGAAGGAGAGGCCAAGGAGGGAGAGAAGATGCAAGACTGGGTCGGACGGGTTGCACTTGGTCGCGTAGAAGGGCTCTACTCGCTTGCCGATAGGCGATGCTCTCCACTCGAGCACAGCTTGGTAGACTGCGCTCAGATCAGCGGCGAAGAAAGCCGACTCATCGGTATCATCCTGCAGTCGCTCGGCGATGATCTGCTGCACAAGCTTGTGAACGTGGACGTCGTGGATCTGCGCGAGGGCAGGGTGGTCCTCGTAGTCGTACGCTGAGCATACGCTGGGCGCGGTCGTGGGCGGCGTGGGAAGGGATCGCGAAGGGATGTAAGGCCCGCGGGTCACGGTCGGGTCGAGTACTTTGACAAGCTCGTTCACGGTCGTGTGGGCGGCAGCGGCTTGCTGTTCAGCCCATGTCTTTTCTTGGGAGAGGGCGACCTCGGTAGGGGTCATGTAGCCCTTGACGGAAGTGATGGCGGCCATTTTGGAGACGGAGACGGTTTGAGGGCGGAGGGCGGGATCGATGGGTCGTCCGTCGTCCCAAGGGGGTTGTTCGCCACCTGTTAAAGGGGGGTGTATGTCAGTCAGCCAAACCAGAGCATGGTGAACTTGCACGATCGTTGTTGATTTCCTCGCGCCATTGTGTATCATCTCCGCCTCCGGAACAACCCAGTCCGGCATCTCCTCCACTCCTAAGCTTGTGTCCTATGCCTGGATTGCCATTCCGACCGCTTCTTTCCGCTCTCCTCGTTGCTTTCAAATCTGTCCCCAGTCGAAAAGATCTGTTGTTTTTCGTTTTCTTTTGATACTCACAGTCAGGGTGCAAGCGTGAAAGATCTTCACACGTGCGACGCGAGAGAGGGTTGGAGACGACGGCTGAAGGCGTTGAAGAACGCCTTTTGACAAGACACCAAGCGAAGGATTATACCTTTTGTTTGGATGCGATGAGAGAAGAGGAGAAGAGAGAGAGAAAAACAAGGTAGGTGAGATGACGATGAAAAGGTGCGATGCGGCGTAGAACGAAGCTTGCACAGGGTAGAGATCGTACAGCATGCATGTGCATGTGCACAGGTTGGAATTCGATTACAAATGGGAATTACAAAAGGTTGAAAACGTGCGTCATTCCTAATGAATAGCTCCGGATTCCTAATAGCATGGTAATGACTTCCCCCTTAGGGCCTTCCTTTGAAAACAGCTGCAGGGGTAATGGGATGGATTGTAATGACCACCATACACCATACATAATCGAATCACCGTGTATCTCGGAAATTGTTTGGCATGTTTCGTGTGGCACTTGGTAGAAAGATTGGTAAAGCTTCATGCAAGCAAGCAAGCGTCGATATCAATGTTCTTTCAATGCTCGAATGATCGACATTGCAAACGTGCATTTGCATGGGTTCGTTATTGAGGCGATCAAATGATGTTTCGGTCGCTCGCTGGGGCCTCGTCACGACCCATCTCGGCCAAACCGCAACCATCGAACGCTCGGAGCCAAGCGATTCGATCCGCACAGCGGACTAACACAACTGACCAACTGATGGTATCCGTAGCCGAGCTCGACCATAGTGATTGGGTAGATTCAGCGTATACATACGAAGAGTACAACCTAGTCTGCTGTCACTGATATGCAACAACTATTCATCTAAATACACACCGCAAAGTAGTATGTACACAGCCGAACGAGATCAAACAACACCCACGACGACCGTGGCTCTCAAACTACATTGACCCTGCCCCGGACCGCCTGGCAACTCCCCCGTCCAGCCAAGGATGCCCTCGTCGCCCTCGTCGCCCTCTTCGTCCCCTTCCAAAGTCACGTTGGCGCGTGGACCGGCATTCGCACTGGCAGGGGTGGTACTGAGGTACTCTTCTGACCTCAGCGCGGAAGACTTCCAGCCCCAGCTCTGAGAGATGGCAAAACAGTCTGGCCCAGATGTGAACCGTATCAAGGACGTTCCGAGCGTCGAAGCGCACGAGATGGAGAAAAAGGCCTTTGTCACCGCCCGCGTATCTTCATATGGGGTTTGACTCTGACTTTGCTGATACGGATAGGTGAGGGCTTCGGGTGACGGAGGCGACACCGTAGTGAGGCCTAATGAGCCGGGTGGGTGGCGGGTGGCGTGAGCGGCCGCTCCGGGCGGAGATCCCGGTACAAGGGGTGAAGTCGAGAGGTGTCTGGCATGGTTGTTTGGAGTAAAAGGTGCGAGAGGTGCGCTGGGCAAGGGAGCCGCGAGAGCATTGGGGATTTTGAGACCCTCTCGCGCCCGGGGTGCAGACGGTGTGGGGAATGGCTCGTGGGGGGACTGGAAAAAAAAGGTAAATGATCAGCTTATCGCGTCTTCTAGCGTGGAAGATTAGTTTGCCGACGCACCTGACGATGTAGGTATATCCCCAGCTGGACGCCCTTCTCCTTGCGCTTGATCATCTGTACGTAGCTGTTCGGTGAGGAATGGGCGATATCAGCATCCGTTGCGGGGCCCAAGGCGGCGGGAACTCAGTGCTCACCAGTTGAAGTATGATCCCGCGTAGAAATGAGTGGAGGAGTAGAATCGCTCCTTTTCTGACAACTTGTCAACGTCGAAGAATTCGACCGAGAACCTGAGCATTGGCGGGAAGAGGTCATCAGCACGAGAGCAAAGGGATCGTGGTCGAAACCCACCTGAACGGCTCAATCTTTGCCCATCTGTCCTCTTTGATGTTTTTACTCGACACGTCACCAAAACCCAATCCAGAATTGGCAAAAGCCCCGCCTTCGGTGATCCATCTCTCTTCAATCTCAGCAGCCGTCTTCTTTCCCCCCATCAGACCGAACGAGTTGTTCTCGCCATGCGGTGGGAGTTGAGCTTTGGTGTTCTTGTTGATGTGGGGAGGATCGTTAGGATCGAGGAGATCAGGTCCAAAGTCTGGCACACCCTGAATAGATATTCCGTTGGCCGAAGAAGTCACGGATGAAGTCGTCGCTCCGCCGGGAGCAGAAGGGGACAATGAGGATGTCATTGAGAGTAGGCCACTTGCGCCAATTCGATGCGTCTCGTCCGTCGGCACGGGATGATATATCGCTTGAGGAGACGTGTGTCTTGGCGTCGTGAAAGCAGTGTCAGACGGTGAGGGGGAAGATGGTCGGCCGGTCCAAGAAGAAGGAATAGCAGGACTAGGTAACCGACTCCTAGGGACAGGGCGTCGACGTCTCTTGTTTGAGGAACATATGGCAGAGGTGGTCTGCATAAGTCCCAATTCATTGTCCTTGTCTTCGTCAAGTGAAGGCGTGCTGTGGGAGGTAGCCCGTTCGTGTGCCGTGACGCGAGCTCGTAGATCGGCTGCGGTCCAGTGTGCCGCTTGTAGGACGGACAAGGGTGCGTAGGGGATATGAGTGGTTGGATCGATATCCGAGGCGATGATTGACAAGTCATCGAATGTCTGGGGAGAAGGTTAGATCATTTCAGCGGTGGGAGTTTTGTTGAGAGGTAAGGTATCACTCACCATATGACAGTAGTGGATACCATCCGCGAATACTTTTTGGATCTCCCTCTCATCTTCCTCCCACTCTTCCCATCCTTCCTCCGAGCTAGTATCAGCCACACCAGCAAAACCCAAATCCCCTCCATCCTCCATCTCTTCGTCCCAGCCTTGTCTGCGAAGGTCCATCACCTTTCTGGCGACTCGATATCGTTCCATCTCGTCCCTGACGAAAAAATAGTCAGAGCTGAGGACGGCCCGGATGAATCGGCTTGGCAGACCTCTGTGGGCCCAGATTTTGTAGCGTGGAGCCTCTGCTTCCGCCTGCAGCAAATCGACACCCCATCTGGCCATCCAACAGCCACACGCCTCTCCGATCTTGTTACCCAGAACACCGTAGAAGTGAGGCATGAGCATAGGAGGAGGCTCGTTTAGGGTCAGAGTGCTTCTAATGGAGTTGGACCGAGATGGCAGCTCGATCGATGGGACACCATGTCTGATCGGAGTTGACACCTCGCTGACTTTGGTGTCCGAATCGGTCGAGTGACGGGGACTGTTCTTGATCGAGTGCAGTGCTTCTTCCACCTGGTCTTCGTCATCCTCGTCAAGCGGGGAAACGCTATCGGTGGACTGTGTGGTCTTGGCGACGTTTGAGAGAGACTTAATGCCTTGATCCGTTTGACCGGGCCACTCTTCTTCGCCTATCCCGTCGCCTACCGCGAATCCGAGGTATCGACCCACCGTGACGGGCGAAACAGTGCGCAGTGTCATCGCGAGGACTTCACGCATCAGCGCACCTTGACCGAGATAGGTGGTCGTTGCGAGGAGCGACAACAACAAGCGAGGAGAGGTGAGGTGCTCGTTCGGTGATGAGGAGGAGGATTGTAGAGACGGGAAGTCGGGGATGGCAATGTTAGGGAAAGAAGACGTCAAGGGGTGATCTGCGGTCGGTAGCAGTCCGGTCGGGAAAACAAGATGGGGGAAAGGGGAATATAGGCGAGACAAGCAGATTCTAAAGCAAAGGGGGTCAGCACTTCCTGATTGATCAGCCCAGACGTGGACTCACTCGAACGCGGCCCGAGTGATGTTGGAGTCATCAAAATGCAGTTCGAAATCTTCGCCCGACCAGGGCGTATCCGTCACGATCTCTGTCCGCGCTCTTTCCTTGCCTTTTCGGGTGCTTGCAGCCGTCTCCGAGAAACCGCCTAGAAAGAGGGTATTGAAGAAGCCTAGAGGGGGGAAGGGTTAATCAGCGAGCGAAACAAGGGCATCGGAGAAGGCAACTCACTGGTCTGAGCGAGGATCATCTTGTGCACATGGTAACAGACACCCCACTTGACGATGACCAGCCTCAGATCCGCGCATACCCCGTTCAAGAAAGCTTGATAGAGGTGGTTACCTAGCGCTTGGCTCGACGGTACGGGCGTGATCGCTGTCACGGGGTTGAGAGGAGCTGGAGCCGATACCGGCCCGCGGAGGGATTGTCGCGTTGATGACGTGACGGTGGTGACCGAGGTAGCGATCGGAGTCTGTCGTGGTGCAGTAGCCGCCGTGGACGTCGTGATGGGTGGATTGGGTAAAGACGTGCCAGGTCGAGGTAGGGCAGGGGACGAAGGGGAGAACCCTGTGAATGCGTTTGTGGAAGGCGCCGATGTCGGTGCCATAGCTGACGGCGCAGGGGTGGGGGTGTCTACGGCGAGAGTGCCGGCGGGTCGATCAGTGGGAGTAGCTGGACTGGCTGAAGAAGGCGCCGTGAACGCCCGACCTCTGTTTTGAGCGACGGCGATTGCCAGTGGTGAGGAGACGGGTGGAGATGTTGAGCCTGCTCCCGCGACTGCAGCCAGCATCACAGTAGGGTTTTGAGAACTGTTAGGGGTGACTGCACCACCATTGGCTGATCCTGACGATCTCCTTCTGCTTGCACCATTTTCACTTCCACTCGCATGTCCGTGCCCGTTACTACCACCACTGTGACCTTCCGATGACCCTCCTCGAGACATCGAGACCATCTGGTCAAACGTCACGCCAAGCCTCTCTATGGGCGGAGTCGACATGGGACTGGTCGCCCTTGAACTCTCTCGAGACGCTTGAGCGGCTATTTGAGCTCTGATGGAGAGATCGGGGAAGGGCAAGATCTTTGGTTGCGCGGCCGTTGATTTGGATCGAGAACGCGACTTCGCCTTTGAGGACGAGGAGGACGAAGATTGCGGCGGCCGGGTGGTGGACGGGGAGACATATCTTGGGGTAGTGCTGGTGCCGGCGGACAAGGAGTAGGATGATGATGATGAGCCCAGTCGAGGCGGAGTGGGGCGTGGTAAGCGGGACGAGGAGGGCGGTGTCGTCATGAGTCTATATACTCGGGACTGTCGGAAGGGTTTGATGCTATATTCGTTCCTCTGAAAAAGAGTCTGTGATTGTAAAACTCATTCAAGTAACTTTACAGCGGAATGAATCGATGATGATGCGAAGTGACCAAGATAAAGCCAAGCCAAGCCAAAGGACGGAAAATACGAACAGAATGCTTAGATAAGTTGGTTGAGAGATGGGATGATGATGATGCTGCGTCCCCTGTTGGTACTGCACCGGAACAATGCTCGTGTGCAGCCCTGTCGTCGCAACAACAATAACAAATCTCGCGCATGCCCTCGCCCTCGTCTTCACTCGTCATGTATATGTATATGCATATGCTTTGTTACTGTTTCCGGATAAGACGGCCGAAGCCCGAAGGTATGGTATGGGTATGCATGCCAATCACCGTACGCGTGCTCGGAAGTACCTGTACCTGTTGGTCAGCCCGGGCCGAGATAGTTACGATGGGCGGCCATCAGCCACGTGATAAGAAAGCATGATTGCCATGTGGCTCCATCGCGTGTCTGGCACAGTGTCAAAAACGCGTCGGTCCCTCGTAGTAATCGCGCTCGCTCATGTTCACGTTATTTGCAGTGTGGATTGTCACATACACAGATACGCATCCTCTACACTTTCCACATATCTTTTCTTGTGACTTGTCTCCAAGCTAGACTTCGCTTCCATCCACCAACAGGCTCCTCGATCCGCTGCAGAGCTTTCAAAACGCCATGACTACTACTGCTGAGGAAGTGAACAAGAAGGAGCTGGGAGAGCATTTCCGAGGCGCGGTCAATGATCATCCGGACGTCATGGCGGAATGTGAGTGTAGTGTCCGATTGATCATCACAGTCTTTCAAGATCGTCGAGCCGCAGTGTACACATGGTCAATGGATCTTCGTCGATCGTATGGAAGTTGAGCTGATTACGGCTCTATCTGCGGGATCATTGCGTACAGGCCTGTCCATTCTCAGGATCTACAATCTGAGCCCGGCGGACCTGTTCTACAAGTATGAGGCTTTCTTGATGTCTCGCCCGTCCGGTCTGCGCGCCAAGCTATCCGTCCTAACGCTCGATACGCTGAGAGATCTGAGGACTGAGATCCAAAGGGAGCAGCAGGCGAAAGCTGTAGCTAGTATGGCTAGTACAACTCATTCCAATCCCGCCCCATCTGCTTCTGGGAGCAGGAATGGCGCGGCGGCAGTCGGCGTCAAGAAAGGGAAAGGTAATATGACAGATATCGGGGGATTGTGAGTTGTATCATCATAAACTTAGCCGTGTCACGGGAAATGCTAACCATACTCCCCCCACCTTTAGCTTGGAAGGTCTGCACACTCCATCTCGACCTACCAAGCCCCGACCTTTGAATTCTTCCGGTCGGCCACAGGCAGGAATCCACGCATCACCTGCCGGCTCGGCTTTCGCCCCTAACGAACACTTCCTCACCCCGCAGCGGGCTTCCCCTATCGCTATCGGTGACGGTGTCAGCGCGAGTAGCTATAGACCAGGACCGTCCACGTTGGGTGGAAGCGCGTACCTCCAGACACCCCTTGCAAAAGGGGCCGGTGATTTGCTCAGTCCTGGAAGTCCGACCAGTCCTGGTGGATCTCCCACGTGCGTGACTATGTGTGTTACCTCGCCGCCCCAATCGCTAATTTATCCCTTCACCCACAGATCCACCCCTCAGCTGGGACAACCGTTCCACTTGCGCCCGCAACCCCATTCCTTGGTCGAGACTCTCAACCCTCACTTGCCGGACATCCGATCTGTGACGACAGCCGAAACGCGACCTCGTGTCGGCTTGAGCTCTGCCACCGATGTAAAAGAATGGAATTACCGGTACATGTTTGAGAAGATCTCCCAGCGGAGCGAAGCGCTCGACGATCTGATTGACGATTACGCCGAGCAGATCAAGGACGCGTATGGGATCACCGAACTGGGCGACCCCCATTTCGTGTCGGAGGAAAGCATCTATACTGTCGGCCGGATCTTGTCTCCTCCTACCGATTCGTCCAAAGGGACTTCGAGCTCGCTTTACCTGGAATCTTCACGTCTGATCGGTGCGGGAAAGCGGGTCGCCCTGAGATTTCAAGATGCTGCTCAGCTGAAAGTCAGGGGTGGTCCGCCGGGAGTGAGAGGGTTCGGTCTATTCCCCGGATGTCTGGCTTGTGTCAAGGGACGGAATGGTGGCGGAGGTTCTTTCGTCGTCGAAGAGGTGTTATTGGTGTGTAAAATTATCTTCATTGAGACGGATTCCTGGCGGGCAAAATGGCTAACGTTGTTCGATGATACCCCCCCCCCCCCGACGCTCAGCCCGCACCGAGCGCACTAGCCCAAAGCCCAGCTTCGGAGCTTTTGGATTTCCAGCACGGTGATAAGCTCAAGGGCCAGGCGATGTCGCTCATGACGGCCGCTGGACCGTTCACACTTGAGGACGATTTCTCGTATGCTCCGCTGGAAGCTTTGGTTCAGGTGGCTGTGGACGAAAGACCCGATGTCTTGCTCCTGGTGGGTCGCGCTGCGTACATCTCTTACGTCCCGCTGACCACGCTTCGTGATCTAGCTCGGACCATTCGTCGACAGCAATCATCCTGCAATCGCATCCGGAGCTGTATCGCAAACCCCCACCGAGATCTTCCGGGATCAGGTGTCTCGTCGACTGCAGCGGATACTCGATACATCTCCCAACACTGTCATCATCCTGATACCCAGCGTGCGGGACGTTGTGTCGCGTCACATGGCTTATCCGCAATCTATGCTGGATAAAGACGTGCTGGGCTTGCCCAAGGTGAGCCGCGGGTTCCGTACGCGTGAATTGACCATTATATAGCTGACCGGTAATACTTCTCCCCCCGCTTCGCTCTCAGAGAGTCAAACTGCTGCCCAATCCGTGCACGTTCTCAATCAACGAGGTCCTCGTCGCCGTCTCGACCGTCGACGTTCTCTTCCACCTGCGTCGAGAAGAAGTCTACCAGCGCGCACAGGAAGCCGAGCCCGATCCCTCCCAGCCTACCGAAGTGAAAGACGCCATGGCCAATCTGATCAGGCATGTTCTGGGCCAGAGAAGCTTTTACCCAATCTTCCCGCCGCCTGAGCAACATGCTGCCGAGGTGAATCTGGACGTCACGCACTATCCGTTGTTGAAGATGGACGGGCCTGCGCCGGATATCTTGATCTTGCCGAGCAAACTGAAACATTTCTCAAAGGTATGTCTGGTCATCGAGCCCTGATTTTGCCCCAACGCTGATCGTGCTTTTCACAGATCGTCGACTCCACACTCGTCGTCAATCCGGCGTACCTCGCCCGGCCCCACTCTGCGGGCACGTTTGCCAAGATCGCTCTGCACCCTACGCCCAAACAGCAGCTCATGGAGAGCGACGCGGCGGGAGACGAGGAGATGCTTGAGCATCAGGTATGGGATCGAGCGAGGTCGGAGATCTGGCGGATTTAGCGGCCCACCTGGAAAGCACGGATTTATATGCATTTGAGACCGAGCCTAGTACTTTGATCAAAGACCATGTCACAGCTTGTACTACTCGTTGCCGCGCTATGATGACGATTCCTTGATGGCTTCCTCCTTGGTCTCCTCGTCGAGCTTGTGCTTCTTGGCCGCGGGTCCGAAGCCGCCCGTTGAGCCGAAACCACCGCCACCTCGAACGGTGCTATCGAGGGTCTGTACGATGTCAGTCAGAATGCAAACGGATGACGACCAGCCGGTTGATATGTGGAAGCCCAATGATCGAGGGTCTGTACGATGTCACTTAGAATGTGGAAGCCCAGTGCTATGCTTGCACTCACCTCGACTTGTCGCAGACGGGGGATGGAGATCCTCTCGAGGATGAGCTGCGCGATCCTGTCTTTGGGGTTGACTATGCGAGCGCGTAAAAAACCCAGGTCAGGGTAATCAGACATGTGCGCTCGTGATGATAATGCATGGGGGAAAGGACGTCGGGCAAGAGCTAGCTCGCCGGCTGTGACGATGGATCGAGGTGATAGCAGGGAGATGAAAGAGGTACAAAGCTGACTCACCCTCAAAGTCCACGTCCGAGTGATTGAAGAGCAAGACCATGACTGGTCCTCTGTAATCTGAGTCGATGACGCCTGCGCCTGTCTGGATACTGTGCTTTGCGGCTGAAAATGGCAGGGAGTGTTTCGTTGGTCCCATCAGCATGGGACAAGCTCAATCGGGCTTGAAGCATGACTTGTCTGATGCGATGGCCGTTCCTTCACCTGACTCACCCAGTCCGCTCCTCGGTGCGATCCGACCATAATGGCCCACGGGCACCGCTATCGATATCTGCAGATCCACCAGCGCCTTGCCCCGCGCGGGCACCGTCTTGGACTCGGCTGCGTAGAGGTCCATGCCCGCTGCGAATTCTGATCCGAGCGTCGGCATACTCCCGCGTTCCGAGAGAAGCTGGACCTGAAGGTCGACCGCGAGGTCTTGGTGTGTCTGCGGGCGGGGCGCGGTGACATAAGAAAAGGAAAGGAAAGTAGCTAGATCAGCCATTGGCTCCCGGCGCGCGTCGGCATGGTCTCGGCCATGACAGAAGGTCAAGACGTCAAGCAGGTCACTTACTAAGCCTGTTGACATTTTATGGACAGTGGATAGTAGTGGACAGTGAGCCGATAGATGAGAGATGACTTTATTGAGGTAGCGATGACCGAGGAACCGGAGGACAACTTTCGAATATGGCTCTGTTCACAAATTTCCGTTGACTTAAA
The DNA here is from genome assembly GCA_036428585.1 of Kwoniella sp. CBS 9459. Taxonomy (NCBI): domain Eukaryota; kingdom Fungi; phylum Basidiomycota; class Tremellomycetes; order Tremellales; family Cryptococcaceae; genus Kwoniella; species Kwoniella sp. CBS 9459. The sequence continues at coordinate 1,096,747 of CP144066.1, read as the reverse complement.
GATTAGTGAGACGCGTTGGAACATTGCCAGACGCGTCAGGTGATCACCACGCGTCTTGAAACCCTGTACACCGTGCCCCGAGATGGCATAGCGGAGGGTTACGCCGAAAGAGGCCTTGCTCATCATCCAGTGCTTGAGTCTGGCTAGCAATACACATACATCCCGGCAGAGAAACAACATGAGCTGATTAATGAGATACAAGGACCGAATTGAACGGATTTCCAGACTCCACTCTCGAAAGGTGAAAAGTGGTCCCCTTTTGACACTACCTCGTGCTGATAACCACACTTTTGCCCTTCTGCACCTGCTCTCTGGCCATCTCACTTCCTTCATACTCGACCTGCAACGTGCTCGACATGCTCGACGTGCTGTACCTCGGACTTCTCCAGCCCGTCTTCCTCGTCGTGGTGCGCTGCGTGATGAAGTCGAGCTTCTGAGCTCCGGTCAGCCTGAGCATCAGATGGGCTCCGGTCATGACGAGGACTTTTGTGACTCACTACTTTGGTCCCCAGCGCCGACTTCGAATGCGGCCTGGCCCTCTTCAAACTTGGCGCCGTGGTCCTCCATGCCAATCAAGCAGCAGAGAATCAACACTCCCGCCGCGACCTACCCGAACCCCCGAAGCGTCTCAGCATGCACTATCGGTAATACCTATGCTGGTGAAAAGCTTCAACTCACAGCTATGAGAATAGCAGACACCTTGCCGTAGTCTGGCAGGCCGCTGCTGGTCTTGAGCTTCTCCCCGGCGGTGGCTTCGATCTGGGCGGCAGCCGACGAGATCATATTACCCAGCTGGTAGGCGACACCCGGCCACATGGCTCTGAAAGCAGGAGGTGAGATTTCGGAAAGGTAGACGGGGACGACACCGTACGCGCTATGGGCGATTCTCCTCGTCAGCTCAGGTTGCGCCAGCACCCTCAACTGTCGTAGAGGATGACCTACCCCTGTACACCGGCTTGGACGAAGAAAGCACCCGCAGCAAGACCTCCAAACGAGTTTGGCAAGAGCCACAGAGGCAGCATGGCGCAGCAGAAGAGGCACATGACGATGATGGTGATCCTTCGACCGAGGTACTGCGAGACGTATCCCCCGACTGTGCATCCAGCGATCGCACCGACGTTGCCGATGATGGTCGTCCGGGTAGCATCCATTTGCGAAAGACCTTTGCCCTTCTGGATGTACGTTGGGTACAGATCTTGGGAGCCGTGGGAGTAAAAGTTGAATGCGCTGGAAGACGTGAGGGGGTTAGAGGATTGTCACCCGGGCGGGCCATACTTTTCACTCTCGACTCACGTCATGAAGACGATACCAAAGACACAGAGGGCCCAATCCTTCCTGAGCATCTTCAATAGCTCCTTTGCGAACACCCAATCCTGACTGCCCCTGGAGCCAGCCTGCGGAGTCTGCTGCTGCTGCTGTTGCTGCCTCAGTAGCTTTTTCCTTTCGACAAAGTAAGTGGACTCGGGCACGACCAGACGAATGATAGCAGAGGCCATGGCGAATGCCGCCCCGACCCAGAAGAGGTATCGCCAATTAGCGGGCTTGGCGACTGTCTTGTCGAGGTTGATAGCGGCGATGATGAGGTACCCGACCGGATAGCCGAGCTGGAGGAAGCCCGAAAACAGACCTCGAGCTTCGACGGGCATGTTCTCGAGACTCTGGGATACGGCCTATACACGTTGGGCGGAGAAGCGAGTTCAGTGACGCCTCGTTGTGCTACATAGCGCCCGGCGCGGTACTCACCAGACCCCAGACACCGCCCATGGCGCATCCAACTGATAACGTGTCAGCTCAAAGGAAAGTTTTCTTTATGAAGGAAATTTCGGGCTCACACAGCGACCTCAGAGCCAGAAAAGCGCTCCAATTCTTGACGAATCCTGTACCGAGCGAAAGAAGTGACAAAATGACCATGTTGATGACCAGTGGCCACTTTCGTCCGTACCGGTCTCCGGCGAGTCTACGGTTCGATGGCATGGCGGGCACACGCAGCTCCTTAGCCCTTGATCTAACTGCCTCGACATGCATCTGACGCTCCGCTTACCCAAAGATCAAAGCGCCCAGAGGACGGAAGAGCAGAGTCAGGGTGATGCTGAGGGTAACTTCCGATACGGGCCTGCGGAAGTATGTGGCTAATCGGGCTGTCGACAAGGACATGGCGAAGAAATCGATCGCGTCGCAGACCCAAGCCTGCGGACAAGTGGCGAGCTCTCAGCCAACGCGTTTGATGTTATCTGTACATCAAGATGTCCGGACGATATACTCACAAACCACCCAGAGAAGAAAAACGCCCACATCAGTGGCGTCAACATGCCAAAGATCCTGAAAGGGTTCGAGTGGCCCGCATTCTGTCGCAGGCAGAATCAGCGTGGTGTAGCGATGGGTGATAGTGTCAGAGAGAAGAGAGACACGATGGCTCACCCTCTCCGATCTGGGCGGAAATTTGGGCAGTCGGCGGACTGGAACGCAGCATCAGCATCGGTGGGGGTTTCATATTGTAGACAGTACCCAGACAGATTAAACTGACTAAGAGAGTCCATGTTGATCTGTAGAAAGCGCTAGATCAGTACGGTTCTGGTGATGATACTAGCTATAGTAGCTCTTGGGAGTGGCAGAAGGGAATCTCTACGATCGCTGCAGGAACAGGAACTTCTGATTTAATAATCACACAGCTTATGTAGCCTGGTGAACACTTCCTCCACATCGCTTGTCTCCCATTCCAGTCAAGATCTCGATGACACGGCAGCAGCATTGACATAGCTTGTATGTGTAGGTTGGGAGGGTCGAGCCAGCCAGCGCAGAAATACAGCTCGTTGCACTCAACCGACCGGGCCGTGACGCCTGTGCTGTTCGTCCTCATCTAATACGATGCATCGGCTGACCCCATGACAGGAGCTTTCTGGTATTCATCTCTTTTTTTTTGGTAAAGCTTAAATGTATGGTAATAAGCCCAATTGATGCTTGCTGTGGTGGCGGTCCGGAGCTCCCGTGAAAAAACACTATTCGATGCCAAGATCCCGCTTGAAAATAGATCATGGGATCACTGGGCACATGACGAACGCTCAATTGGCGTCGTAAGTAAGCTTGATTAGCGATCTTCCCCGAATTCCTTGGATCATCAGCAAGTCCGAAATGTGGAGGGTGACGGCAGTGGAGCATGCATGCGAGGATCGGCAGGGCTGTCAAAAGTAGTCATCCCATATTCTTTCGACCGCCGATCCGATGAATCTGTGACGCTCTGTCTTGAATGACGGACCGCAGCGGCCCGTTGGATGTCGGTCTTGCTCAAAGTGTGACAGAAGGTCTCATGACCTTTTAAAGCCATGGATCTGACCGATGGTGTTGGACATCTGCACTCGAGTACAGCATGTCCTTGTCGGGGTATCTCCGGGTAATATAACAGGTCTATCGCGTAGATAAGCTTGTCCTTGACGCTACACGCTACGATTCTCTCTCTCCACTTCAGGCGGCCAGCACCCACACCATGTCCTCTACCAATCAACCAGCTTCCAAAGTGCACCGTGTCAAGGTGGCTATGAACGGCGTGACAGGCCGCATGGGCACGAATCAGCACCTCATACGGTCCATCCTCGCCATCAGGAAGCAAGGCGGTATCGTCTGCTCGGACGGGGACAAGATAATCCCGGAGCCTATCCTCATCGGACGAAATCGCTCCAAGCTGGAAGATCTTGCCAATGCTCACGGTCTCGACGTCGGCTCCGCTGTATCGACCGACCTTGAAGCAGTGCTCGCCGATCCAGAGGTCCTAGTCTACTTTGATGCCCAAACGACAGGTAGACGAGTCGACGCGGTCAAGAAGGCCATCGCTGCTGGCAAGCACGTCTACTGCGAGAAGCCAACTGCGGTCAATACTCAAGAAGCTTACGACCTCTATGAAACAGCCAAGAAAGCAGGGGTCAAGAACGGGGTTGTGCAGGATAAGCTCTGGCTACCGGGACTTGTCAAGCTGAAAACGCTCATCGACTCTGGCTTCTTTGGGAATATCCTCTCGGTCAAGGGCGACTTTGGCTACTGGGTCTTCACTGGGCTGACCCCCATCCCACCTCAGCGTCCTTCCTGGAACTACCGGAAAGAAGACGACGGGGGAATCATCGTCGACATGTTCTGTCACTGGCGATACGTCATCCACAATCTTTTCGGTCCTATCAAGTCGTTCACTTGCCTGGGGGCGACTCACATCCCCGAACGTGTGGACGAACAAGGCAAAAAGTACAAGTGTACTGCCGACGACGCGGCATATGCGACGTTTGAGCTCGAGAGTGGCGTGATTGTCCACTTCAACTCGTCCTGGACGACCCGACCAAGGCGAGACGACCTCCTCACGATCCAAGTTGACGGCTCGGAGGGTTCAGCAGTAGCGACACTGAGAGACTGCGTGGTACAGCACGCTTCGGCCACCCCTCGACCGACCTGGAATCCCGATGTACCGGCGACGATCGACCATTTCGCAGCTTGGACTAGGGTGCCCGACTGGCAGGTCTGTGACAATGCCTTCAAGGTTCAGTGGGAGATGTTTCTTCGACATGTGGTCAAGGATGAACCGTGGCGGTATGACCTGCTCGAGGGTGCGAGGGGCGTGCAGCTGACTGAACTGGGGTTGAAGAGCTGGCGGGAGAGGAGATGGGTGAATGTGCCAGAGCTGAAGAGTCTCTAAGGGGCCGGCGTGCTAGAGCTTTATTCTGACCAATGACAGTTATAGAAGTAATGTATTCAGGTTACTCTTTGGCTCGTCGACGTGTCTCTGCAGTTTCCGCATAAAAATGTGCCAGCGTGCAGGCGAAGCCGCGTCGCTCCGGACCTCGTTGGACCGGTATTGACACTTCTTCTCCTAGGCTCGGAAATGGATCAAATATGATCCTCGATGTCATTTACAGAAATTTTGCATGGACTGCGTGAGTCTTGTGCTCAAAACGGCACACTATTTTCACTACTTGCTCTGCACATTCTCCTTTGAAGGAAACTTTCTATCACCGCCGTTCAGTATCATATCAATCGCATACTTGTAACCCCTGACCCCGCATCCCATCTTACAAAAAATACCAGCTTCACATCAGCTTCTACATCAAGGCGAGAAGCATCTATCCAGTGCGACTCACCAGCACGCAAGTGGCTTTGTCGTGGAAGACGGAATGATGCCTCCATTCCTCCCTGGCATGGATGTTCGCGACGTGCAGCTAGGTGACCTGTGATCAGTACGGCAGGCATGGGAAGCAGGGCGATAGCCCCATACTCACCTCAATGAAGGGAACGGAGATACCCAATAGCGCATCCCTGATCGCGATCGAGTAATGGGTCCATCCGCCGGGATTGAGCACGATCCCGTCCGTTCCGTCGGTCCTAGCAGCTTGTATCCGATCGACTACCGCTCCCTCCCAATTGCTACGACGGGAGATCATAGTTTTAGTACTGAAAGCGGGCTTTGTCGAACGACCAACGGCCAAGCTTACCTTTGAAAAAAGTCGATGACCGCACCGGCCTCTTCAGCTTGCTGCCGGCCGTCTTTTTCAACGTCGTCGAGCGTCTCTGGACCATAGACTATCCGCCTCACAGCGTCAGTGGTGATTCAACAGTCCGACAGCAATAGGAATCACGTACTGTGGGGCTCTCTGATGCCCAACAAGTTGAGATTGGGTCCGTTGATGACCAGTACGGACTTCTTGCCGTCCTTCATGGTGGTGGATGAGATTTGGTTCTTGAGAAAGGAAGCAAATGAATATGCTTGATCGTGATCTCGCCCCCGAGATCACGATTTTGCCTCTCTCTCTGGGGGATGCCGTCCTGCGAGAGAGACATGAAAGTGCTTGCAGTGTTCTGAAGCAAATGACATTAGCGCGTGGAGGGCCTTGACCGGGCCGTGTGGAGGATCTGAATGAGCGCGGTCCGTTCGTCTCACTGCTTGGCAGATGGGATGTCATAGCACGACGCCATAAGGTCACTTGACATATCTTCGCCGATCTCAGATCGGGAAGACGCGCAAAGCGGCTGGACGGATCGTCAGATGATCAGATGACATGCATATGTCACCATAGACAGCGGTCTGAACAGGAGAGAAATGGAAAGCAATGAGCGAGGTGGAGGAGGGGAGCAGGTGACGTGAGGGTTATTGCTCTTATCATCAGTAACTCACTTCCTTTATCAGCGCCGCAGGAGAAGACCGAACAGCATACGGACTTCGGGATCTATTTCAGGCGTCGGTCATCTGACGCAGATCGCCGGGCCGAATGACGCCGTCATGGCGTGCGACGAATGGTGGAGGTGATGGCAGCGGCATACAAGGAGATTCAGCAGGTCACACAGGCTGACGATCCGTAGAGCATCGTTGATTTGAGCGTGCTGCATACTGCTCCGAGCGCTTCCTAGTCGGGCAGAGGTCCATAGCTCTGGCGAAGTGCAAAGCTTGTTATGACAATCGTATTTTTCGCCATAGTCCGCCATTGATTTTTTGCTCATTACTCCTACCTCCACCTTGTACCATTCGCAGCCGCCAAGAAAGATCTATCATAACATTTTGTTACCCTCTCATACAGGGGAGACCGTACTACTGTATACAATGAGCAATCCGTATGCTGCTGCCGACGCTTTACAGGCCACTCCCAAAGTACCTACCTTGGAGCTCTTCTCCCTACGTGAAAAGACGGCATTGATCACTGGCGGATCGCGAGGTGCGTTCTGCGATGATGATTTGCGACGAGTATCGCGCTGATCACGAATTAGCCCAGGCATCGGCCAGGCAATTGCTGTGGCACTGGCTGGAGCTGGAGCCCATGTTATCCTCGCGCAGCGAGATACAAGTAACACGGCGACTCAAGAAATCATCGCGGCGCTGCCCGATTCGGCGGGCTCCCAGATCGTGCCGTGCGACTTGGAGGACCTGGAAGATGTCAAACAGGTTTTTGACCGAGCCTTGAAGGTGACCTCTAAGGGGGCCATTGACATCTTGGTCAATTGCGGTGGGATGTTGTTGAGAGAGGACTCTGTCAACGTTACGCAAGCAGATTGGAACAAGGTGAGAGAGTGCATGCGAATGTTCATTGGTTTCAGCCGCATTTCTATAACACTGACATCTGTTCGACCAGGTACTCGATATCAACCTCAACGCTCTGTTTCTCCTATCTCAGGCAGCGGGCAAACACATGATCGATCGCCGACAAGGCAAGATCATCAATATCGCATCGCTAAACTCGTTCATTGGCGGTTTCAGGGTCGCCTCGTACTCGGCTGCGAAAGGTGCCGTGACGCAGCTGACCAAGGCGCTGTCTAATGAGTGGGCAAAGTATAATATCAACGTCAATGCTATTGCGCCAGGAAGCGTTGCTACGGATATGTGAGTGTCGTCTTCGCAGGAAGCGAGATGTACATGTACTGATCTGTGTCTGCAGCAACACCGAGGCGAGGAAGAACGAGGAATTCGTAAAGAGTCGGCTCGCTGGAACTCCCGGAGGTCGATGGGGTGCACCCGAAGATTTTGCTGGAGTAGCCGTTTTCCTCGCTTCGCCGGCTAGCCAGTGGATCACCGGGGAGGTGATCACCGTTGATGGCGTGAGTAGTCGGATTAGATCAGATCTGGTGTTTCTCAGGCAAGTACCCAACGCTGACATTTGGCTTATGGTACAGGGAGCGATGGCTAAGGGCGCTATTTGAACGGTGCGAATTTGTATGCGGGACATGAGAAATGGGCTTGAAGGTGTCATGATAGACGGCTGTATTCATGGACATGTGTGTCATTGTCAAGAAGCTCCTCCTGGCCTTTTCTGGACGCGCATATGCCCTGAAGCTTCCTCGTGAATAAGGCTCGTCATGGCTTCTTCGAATCGGCTGCCGTCCAACACCATCTCCTTGACACTATGACAGCTTGACACTTCTCGACGTGAGGGTCAAGCTATCGGCGATCGCCGTGGCCGCTTATTCGGCTAATTTCGGCATACTGGTTTCGATGCCGTGCTGATACTCTGTTCGAGAATAAGTTGAAGGGGAGACATGTTCTCTTAGCTGTCTTTTCGCGACTTGTTCCCTTCACCCTTTTCCAGATAGCAGCCCATTGGATAAGGTGACTATGTCGTCGTCGTTGTCTCCCTTGATTCCCTGTCGACATGGCAAGGCTACGATAGCGTTTGACGATCAGGCCGTCATCGACGTCAATACCATCTCCGACTTCTTGACCTCGCCTTGCAATCCGCTCGGAGCTCCCGATGACGGTCCGGGTACAGTCTATGTTCTCGCAGGCAATGCTATTCTACCTCTAGCTGAGATGCTCTTCGACCATGTCGCGTCACTCGATGCTGAGAGAGCATGTACGCTCGTAATATCGGGCGGTATAGGTCACTCTACGGTCTACCTCTACGAAGCGGTCCTGCGACATCCTAAATACTGCGCTCTCTATACTCAAATCCAAGGGCTATCAGAAGCGGAGACTTTGCACGCCATCCTTATCAAATATTGGCCTGAGCTGGCTACACGGGTCGAAAAGGGCAGCTTGAATCTGCTGATCGATCAGAAGAGCACGAATTGCGGTGCCAACGCTGTGGAAAGCAAGCGACTTCTAGATGAGAATGGGATCTGGCCAAATTCATTGTACATCGTTCAAGACCCTACGATGCATCGCCGGACAGCCGCTTCCTTTGACAAGATCTATACCGAGGATATCAGATCATCGCAAACAGCAGGAACGCCGAAGCTCCTGCCCTCGTCCTTCACGCCTCATCTCGCTCTCTCGACCGACAATCGCGAGCTTTGTTGGAGTCTCGACCCAGACCAATGGAAAGGGCGAGGATCACTGAGCGAGGGGGATCTGTGGGATGTCGAGCGCTTTGTGAGCCTCATCATGGGCGAGATACCTCGCTTGAGGGATGACGGGACGGGGTATGGGCCGAAGGGAGCTGGGTTCATCTCGCATGTTGAAATACCTGCCAAGGTGGAGCAGGCATGGGCAAGACTTTCTAGCAGCTTTGCGGTCCGCAAGGCGTGAACGTAGCTATCACTCCTCGGACATTGGACTCTGAGGCTGTTCTCGCCAGCAGAATGCTTCTCAATTGCAAGCGTATCTGCTCTTTCTACTTTGTATATGCATCGTATTGTCTATCTAACGGATCCCCTCGAAGAGTGCGTGTCCACATCCCTAGGCAGAAATGCCGTCGAAGATGAGGAAAGTCCATGAGTGCTTCCGTACGGTGAAACCCTTTTTGGTCTTCTCGGCCCACTCCTTGGCATCCAGCTTGGTGACCGTAGGAACGACAGTCTCGGGCTTTTCGAATGTGTTCTACGGGGTCAATCCGGTCAGCGAGGGGAATGGTCAAAACATTGTCTGCGATGAGATCGCGACTCACCACAGCAAGCAGATCATCCGAATACATTTCATGAATCTCCACGCTCTTGACATCTATCGTAATTCATCAGCACGACATGGTCGCAACGTTCTTCATGAGCGCACTCACCCAAGCCATAAAAGTCAATGTCAGTAGTCCAGTCCACCTCGGGATGTCTATTGAGAATGCTGAATCGGACGCTAGCGCCAGAGTCGGTCTTGACGTATACGGCAGCGCTGTCAATGTATGACGGCTTATACAGAGCCTGCTGGATGTAGATGGGTACAGTTGGTCCGGTGCTGGTGGTGCGACAAGGTCAGTCAAGCTATACTGGTATGCTAAAGGGAAAAGGGCATCTCACTAGACATCTGGGAAGTTGGGGAGCTGTAGGAGATGGCCGTTCTTCATGAATTTGCTGAACAGCCTCAAGGGGTAGTATAGGGTTTGTTTGAGGATACCGTCGGGGGACGTCATCAATGGGGAGATCTGGAAAGATTCAAGTTTTCGCAATTAGCTACCAGGAAGCGACTGTCGAATCATCAGAGCTAACACTTACCACATTGACCGACTGAGCGAGACAAGCGATGGACACGTCTTTGTGCTTGCGTACCAGCACGTTCAACCAAGCGCAGAAACCAAGCATGTCCGTATAATCGTATGTCTGTTCCAAGCCGTTGTTGGGTACAGCCTTGCTGTCATCCCATACGTTCCACTAAGAGGTATAAAGCTTCAGCTGATGGTCCGGATATGAAGGGTTAAGCCATACACACCTCGTCAAAGCAGATCTTCATATCCCGAGCTGGCATCCTCTGCCAGAACCGAGTCACGTTGGCCAGGTCGATGAGCGATTTACACACCTCGATGTGCTTTTCGGCGGCCTATCGGGAGAGAACGCGGTCAGAGGAAATACAGGTTCAGCTATGGGCGAAATGTGTTGTGACGCGAAAGGGAATTACTCACTGCAGGTCCGAAGACGTTCTTTTCGTAGTCAAATCCTGGAGGAGCCCAGTTCTTGTTCTGGCCCTGCATCGTGCTGACCCAAGTTTGATCCTCAGCCTGACTGAAGTTGCGAAAGATGCGGGTGGGAAGAACTTACTAGAAGTGGATGGAGTGCATGTCGGCCCAGGGGAGAAGACCGTCGATGACCTCCTTGTCCCAGTCAGAGACACCCTAGCAATCATTGCATCAGCTTGGGCCGAGGAATACAAGACACAAAGGCTCGAAACACTTACGGTCTCGCCACATGAGATGAGCACGATACTGGGATCGGTGAGTTTCAATGCGTGGGCCCACTGCCTGGCCATTCGGGTGTACTCAAAGGCCGACATATTGCCGACCTGCCATGGACCCCACACTATCGAACTGTTAGCGCAAGCTGCACCCTTACGCCAAAGTGATCGTCCTACGTCCGACTCACTCTCGTTGCCAAGACCCCAGTACTTGACAGCATGAGGCTCGTCACGGCCAGTGTGCTTTCGTCGGAGGTTTGCCCAGCTGCGAGACATCAGCGAGTAACCAGAACAGAGAAGAAGGGAGATTGCTCACTGCGTGTCACCAGTCCCGTTACAGTACTCCACCCACGCCAGTGCTTCCTCGAGTGTGCCGGTGCCCACTGCAGATGACATGGTCAGCGACGCCTCCCGATAAGCTGCATGAAGGATTGACTAACTGTTCAGACAGATGTACGGTTCGGCGTCCGCAGCTCGACAGTAGTCAATGAACTCGTTGGTACCGAAACTGAGTACCCATCAGCTGAGATCAGGATACTTAAGAAGAAGACGACTCACATATTAGACTCGTCACTCAACCAAGCGAGCTCGATCCGCTTGGGTCGGTCGGCGATGGGACCAACGCCGTCCTGCCAGTGGTAGTTGGACACAAAGTTACCTGCAGCATAAGATAAGTGTCTGACCATTTTTCACGCTTACGACGACCCAAACTCACCTCCGGGCCATCGCAGCATGGGTACCTCCAGGTCACCGTTCTTCGCCAAACACCCGAGCACATCCTTCCTCCACCCTAGTCTGCCCTGGCTCAATTCATCTCCCTTATCCTGCTTCTCCAATAGCTGGGCCGGGCTAGGCGCTTTGGGATTGTCCACGATACCGCCATAGATACATCTTCCGAGGTGCTCAAGGAAGCCACTGTAGAGCTTGTCTGAGATGGGTGGTTCAGCAGGGTAGACGAGTCTCTCCACGTCGAGCGTGACACGGCCCTTTTTCAGCTGAGCCGGGTGGGAGGGTGTCGTAGGGTGTTCCGAAGGGACTTGCTGCAGCAACGCCTGGTTGATGGTCTGGTGCACGCTGTATTGAGCCATCTTGGAGTGGTATCTTACAGATGAAAGAATAGAGCTCAGTTGACCTTCCAACGATCATGTGACGACGGCAGGTCTGAGATCGCGGTCAGCAGGTAAGAGTTATGAGCTCAAGAGAGATCATGCATGAAATCGTAAGCGGAGATGTTTCGGTCGAACAGAAAGAAGCAAAACTACCCGGTGGACTGATTGTCCGTTGTATCTTATAACAATAATACGTCCGAGCCATCCAATGCTTGGCGACAATCAAAAGGGGAAGAAGAGGTACGGGACGGATTATCCAATAACCCCCGATATGGTCCGCCATTCGTCCTAGCCAGCCCCGATAGCTCGGGAAAAGCCCCTCCGAGAGCGAAAGATCATACAACCTGTAGCAGCTAACGAAGCAACCGGTAATCAACAACACCTGTCTCGAGACTATCAGATGACGAAGAGGCGGTCATTACTGGAGATCAACGGCAGCGGCTTAACCGGCCCGTGGTCCGCTTTGAGATAGGGTGAGTATTCCCCGAAATGACCGTTGTTAACCATGCCCAAATGGTCCGTGCGTCCTTCGAGAAAAACATCCGCTCTGGTCCGATGCCGCAGCGTGATTCCCGGACACAAAGTTGTTGAGACTCTCTCTTTTGCTTCTCGCTCCTGCAAGAGCACTCCTGTTTTTACCCATATCATGGTTCGCAAGCTAATTAACGAGTAAAAAGTGTGGCCCCCTCTCGATAACGTATACTAGGAAAGTGACTCGACGCCGAAAGCCTGGCCTTGCTTTTTGTTTGGTTCGAATATGGAAATCAGACCGATCTCCAGCCAGCCATGACCACTAGTTCCGGGTAATACGGCAGATTGGAAAAACCCATGATTGCAAGAGTTTCTTGGGACGTATCGCCTGCAGCAGCGTTAGGAAAGATGATGACACTGGCTTCAATGTTGTGCCGAGCCGTTCCTGTGATTGTTCCTTGATTTTGTTGCTCGTCCTCGCTGAACGAGCCTGCCTCCGTCTCCCCCTCTTTCTCTTCTTCTTGCTTTGATCAGCAGGATAGCTTCGGATGGTTTGGCTTTATTACGTGCTGCGCCTCCTCCCGCGAGTTCGCTGATTATGTTTTGCACTTCATCTACATGTGCTTCTGCTTCGGTTCCTAAACCGTGATTGCCGGTGCCAGCTGAAGAATCTTCGAGTTGAGGGGCATCGATGGGCATCGAGAGATGTTCATATATACTCGACTGGGGGTCCAGGATGTGGAGTCCGGGTCCCCCGATTGTCTCGATCTTGTTGTCTTTCCTCCAACAACCTGATCGGAAATTACACAGACTTTGAGTCGCTCGCCCAACCACACACGACTACACTCAATTGACCACAACTATTTCACCATGGCGTTACCACCCAAGGTGTACACCTTCCTATGCGCGTGTTTCGCAGCGTACGTCGGACTTTCATTGAACGTCTGTGTGTGAACAACAGAGCTGACTTTGATCACACGTAGCATGGGAGCTATGCTCTACGGTTATGATCTCGGTGTCATCTCATACGTGCTTGAAGCTCCAGACTTCACCGCGACGATGAAAACAACCGATCCCGATTACATTGGTTTCATCGTGTCCTCGATGCTGCTCGGGTATGTGTGTGGACACACCGCGACACTATATACCGAGACCCTGTTACTGACGGGACTTTTGCGATCGTAGTGCATTTGTCGGTAGTATCCCCGCTTCTTTGATTGCTGATTACTTCAGTCGACGAGTTGCTAGTGCGTCCCTACCCCTGCTATCTCTTTCTTGGTGACTCTTTTGCTGACCTAATTTGTTCGACCTTGTCAATAGTCACCGCCGCCGGTGGTGTGTTCATCATCGGTGGTATCCTTCAGACCGCTTGTCAGAACAAGGAGACTATGATGGCCGGTCGATTCTTCGCCGGTATCGGTATCGGCATGCTTGTGAGTTGAGATCGGGCTGGAAAACATACAAGCTGCTTGGCTGACAGGCACGTCGCGGCGATCATAGGGCGTGCTCGCACCTCGTAAGCCTCGATGACCTTTGTAGTTGTGGTTGTGACGCTCGTTGACTTTGACCCGTGTCCCGCCACAGTGTACCAGTCTGAGATTGGTGAGTCGGCTTGATTATGTCAACTTCCATGCTCCATGCGAGTGACGCTGATCCTCTTGCTCCAGCCCACCCGTCCGCTCGAGGTATGCTTACTGCCACTTTCCAATTTTTCCTCGGTATCGGAGCCATCGTCGCCGGTTGGATCGCCTATGGTCTTGCCCAGACCCACAAGGAGGCCCCTATCGCTTGGCGGTTGCCAGTGAGTCTCTGCGTGGGAACAGCGAAAAAGACGTTTCGATGGCTGACTCCCTTGCCATAGCTCGCCTTGCAAATGGCCCCTGCACTTCCGTTGCTGCTTTTGTCGTTCACCCTGCCCGAGTCTCCAAGGTAAAGTTGGACGAGCCGTCGAAAATGTCAGAGAGAGGGGGGCACGCTGACTTGGACTTCCCACCACAGATGGCTCATGATCAAAGGTCGAGAAGCCGACGCGCTGCGCAGTCTGGCCCGACTTCACGCTCAAGGCGACGAGAACGATCCCCTCGTCCAGGGTGAATTCAACCTCATGAGGGAGAAAGTGGAAGAGGAAGCGCATCACAGCCAGTCGTGGTCCGCGGTCAGTAATCCATATTCGAATTATTGATGATGATACCACCCGATAACGGCACTGACCCTGCCATATCTTTCTCGCAGCTTTTCGTGGACAGGACAAACGCGCGAAAGGTTCTCTACGGTGTCATCCTGCAATTCTCCGTCCAGATGACCGGTGTTTCTGCCATCCAATACTACGCCGCGTAAGTCGGACGTGAGCATATTTTGCCTGTCGCGCTTCCAGCTAACAGACTTGCTCTGACCTACTCAGATCTGTCTACAAGTCGGTCGGCTTCTCATCCAACACGGCCCTGCTGATCAACTCGATCAACAACATCAATGCCTTGTTCGGAGAACTCTTGTGTATCTTGTTCGTCGACAAGATCGGTCGACGATTCCCCTTGATCTGGGGTAACATCCTTGCCGGTTCTTGCTTTGCTGTAGCGACGTGAGTGTGGAGTTTCTGTTTTCCCAAGGGTCTGGGTGATCTTGTTGCTAATATGAAGGATTCTCCAGCGCCCTTGCCAAACAATTCTATGTTGGATCGGGCACTCGAGGCATGGGTATCGGTTTCGTGGCGGTCCTTTACATCTACAACCTAGGCTTCTCCGCTTGTATCGGCCCTCTTTCCTGGATCTAGTGAGTTGCTTTCCCTCAAACGTCTGTGATTCTTCGCCTCGTGCGTTCCTAATTTGCGTTTCTCCCAGCCCCGTCGAAATCTTCAACACGGCTGTCCGAGCCAAAGCGACTGCCCTTACCACCATGGCCGCGTGGATTGCCAATTTCATGATCGGACAGGTTTCTCCCAAGGCATTCGACGACATTCGTAAGTTGTCCGAGCGGCTTTTCCATACATTCGAGCCGAGCTCTCGCTGATATCGCCTCGCGTACATTTCAGACTGGAAATACTACCTTGTCTTCACCGTTTGCGGCTTCACCAACGCGCTGACTTTCTGGGCTCTCTTCCCTGGTGAGTGTTACCTGACCTTTGGCAGTCCAAGATTGCGCAAAGCTCACTCAAAATTATTACAACCTTTAGAGACGAAAGGAAGAACGCTTGAAGAAATGGACGGCTACTTCCGAGACACTCACTGGTTCGTCCCCGCTTCCAAGCAGAAGGACATCAGCTCCCGAGAGCGCGAGGAGCAACTCGCCCGAGGTCAGACAGACATCGTTCATCACGGTGCGCCTGTCACTGAGGACGCCGAGAAAGCTTTACATCAAGGAGGTTACCAGCATGAGGAGGTATCTCAATTCTCTCATCCTAGATAAGAGCGGGAAAAAAAAAGCTCAGAAAATTCTTTGGGGGAGGGACAGTTGTGGCGTGAGGGAGGGGGGGGGGGAACATGTGCTATAATCACTGCGCCTTGCACGCTGAGGCAGTGGAATCTCTTTTTTAGCCTACTTATATGCTGTCTTCAGAAATCGTACTTCTTATGTTACATGTCTGCAGTTGTCGGCTGCTCTCTTAAGCCTAGCTAGTCTATCGATTCATTTACGTAACTGGCTTCACCCGCGTATGTTATGTAATCATTCTGCTGTCCAGACCTCTTCAGGGTCCCAATGGGCTTGTGGATAAAAATTCCACCCAAATGCAAAGAGACGGAGCACCACCAAAGCATAGGATACACACCACCTCACACCACCCCATTCTGACACGTTCGGTTTCAACCTTGATCTTCACAATCCTTCCCATCTCGATTGCCTCTTTCTCTTCCTCAAAAACAACCTCCTCATCAACCCTAATATCTGACCCCCTAAAAAAAAAAACACACACTCAAGATGCTGCTTTACAACGACATCATCACCGACGATGAGATGTGCTCTGACGCTTTCCCCGTGTGAGCGCTCCCTCTTCGTCTCCAAGGACAAACACCTCGTTGCCTTAACACATCCTCTAACAGACTTTTGTTTTTCGTTACCGCAGCAAGGAGGTCGGAGACATCGCTTACGAGGTCGACTGTGCTTTGATCATCGTCAAGGAGGGCGATGTTGACATTGGTGAGTGGACTCTGCGAAGAGCACTGACACGTCAGCGGAATCATGCTGATTACGATGCTTGACTTCTTCAGGTGGTAACCCCTCTGCCGAAGAGGAAGCCGAGGCTCTCGAGGCCGGTGCCTCTCAGGTCAACAACGTTGTCCACTCCTTCCGACTCCAGTCCACCGCCTTCGACAAGAAGGTGAGCTGCTGCAAAAACTACTGCGCCTCAAAGGCGGAAGAGATAGCTGACAATTGGCGTCCAATATAGTCTTACCTCACCTACCTCAAGGGCTACATGAAGGCCGTCAAGACCAAGCTCCAGGAGACCAACCCCGAGCGAGTCGCCGCTTTCGAGAAGGGCGCCCAGGAGCTTGCCAAGAAGATCGTCGGAAACTTCAAGGACTACGAGTTCTACGTCGGCGAGAGCATGAACCCCGAGGGTATGGTCGCTCTTCTCGTGAGTGACGTTTCGTCTTTGCTGCGTACTATGCGCATACCGCGGTCGAACGAGGATACTTCGTTTAGCTGACTCTCTGTATCACAACCCCCGCAGAACTACCGAGAGGATGGTGTCACCCCTTACTTCACCTTCTGGAAGGACGGACTCCGAGAGGTCAGTCTTCAGTTCTGATATCACAGATTCTCACATCTTCAGTTGAGAGCCTTGCTGACTTCGCCTCGCGTGCCTACAGGTCAAGATCTAAAATGTCTTGCTTCGTCGATTCCGGATCTTTTTTTTGCTAATCTGTATACTTGGAGATGTCATACATGATGTTAAAGAGCACAATTTTCAACGAGATTTCCGGTGTTGTCCCTTTCTCTGGCTGTCCCATGACCGTACAACCGACAATTGTCGAGCATATGATAAAATGAGCGGACCAATGCCATGACATCGAGACCATAGCGGTTACCATGTGTCTGAAAGAAGGTGGATATTGTACGTAGCGAAAAACAAAACAAGCTTGAGCATGACACGTGTCCACCGCCCAACAATCCTAACAACAAAAAGTTGCGGATCGTCATGTTCCAAATCACAACACAGATGAGAAATCCCGTTTGACACTCGAGACGTCACGCCCTGTAGAGTCAGATCCTGTGCTGGTCACCTAGCATGACGTTGATCTCGCATGATGCTTTGGCGTCAAGCTCGTCCTCAGGAGCACAAGCTCAAGCTCAATATACCGCATTTCGTCAAGTTGAAAAGCACTTCAAAAACCGCGCCCACAAAGGTCACTTACCCTCCATCAGGAAATACCTACCGTCTCTCGTCGACCTCTCGAGACCTGCTGATTATGCGGACGACCAGGTATGGAAAGCTGGATGGTGGTCGCCCGAGAATGACATAGATCCCGCGTTGCTGTCGGCTGGAGATGAGAAGAACAACAAGAAGAAGAAGATCTCGGTCAAGGGGAAGGAGAGGGAAAGAGGGGAGAGGCCGGACATTGACTATTCCGACTTGGAGCAGGTCACCCTCAGTGACGGGAGACTAGGCTATATCGTAGCTCCTGGTGAGTGTTCCTAGCCAGACATTCCTTGTGCATGTCGAGCTCACATCCGCCCCATGTTCTAGGCTGTGTTCTCATCCCAAATTACCTCTCCGTAGATGACCAGCTCGAACTCCTGCACTCTGCTCTGGCAGAATACACCCTTCCGCCGAATCCACTGTCAATCTCAACCCATTACGAGCTTCCGCCGAACCTCTTTCAGCTCTACGCGAACGATCCAGAGACGTCGGTCGAGCCGAAACATCTCCATCAGCATCAAACATCAAGCAATGACGAAGCTGTGAGATCCGAAACTGCAAAAGGAAACCAAGCTCAAACTCAAGCTCGGGAGCAGGAACACTCAGCCAAAGCTAGAGGGCGACAGCTGATAGAGACGGAACCAGCCTCTGTCCTGGGATACGAGGAGATTGTCGCGCGGAACAAGACTTGGGCTGGGGATGTACCGAGCGACAAGTTGGGGATCAAGACTGTTGGGCAGGTGGTGAAAGAGATGCGATGGGCAAACCTTGGCTGGGTGTATCAGGTGGGCATCGTTTTTACCTCTCTCATCTGCTTCGAAGATGCGTGATTCTGGCCGTCCTACTTTTGAACTTGATTCCAACCAGCAAAATCATGCGGTTCTCTCATACCAATTTTGCATGCCGAGCGTTACTGACTGGCGGAATGACTTTTTCTTTTCACGATTGGACACTCATCCTTCTTAGTGGTCGACAAAATCATATGATTTCAGTCGAGAGGAGCCCATTCCATTCCCTCCGAAACTAGCAGACCTCTGTTCGAAGGTGGTATCATCCGTCGAATGGCGCAAAGTTTTTCCCGCCGGATCACCTGATGTGAATTGTGGGTGGCAGCACTGGCCTCGAGATTACGGTGAGCATCCAGTTCTCGTGAACATGCCCAATCAAAGTAGATGGCTAATTCCTATCCCTGTCTACCCTTGCCAATGTCCCGTGCTCTTCCGGTCGCTCAACGCCATGATAGCCCCCGACACTGGCATCGTCAATTTCTATCAAATCAAAGACACGCTCATGGGCCATGTGGACCGTTCAGAGTGAGTCAATCGCGTTTAGAGAGTCTCTCGCGGACGCTCCCAGCTGATGTCAGTCGACGCATCATCAGGCTAGATCCTGCTCGACCGCTAGTATCGCTGTCGTGAGTATCCCCCTATAAAATCGACATTGCGCTTCCGTGACTGAGCTGCTCAGAACGGTGTGCTGATACCTCGGTACTTCGCATGCAGCATCGGCCACGCTGCGATCCTGCTCCTCGGCTCAGCGTCTCGTCATGACGCTCCACGTCCCATCATCATTCGCTCGGGTGATTGTCTGATTATGAGTGGATCGGGGAGACAGGCTTATCATGGTACGTCCAGCGATAGACCACTCGTTTCTGCCACTCTAGATCCTTTCTCGTCAGGTGTATGACAGTCTCGTGCTGACGAAGGGGAATTGTCGTCTGATCAATGCCTTTACAGGCGTTCCGCGTATACTGGAAGGCACTTTACCAGACCACTTCCGGTCATCCCCAATGGACTCGGTGTCGATGAATGCAGCCAAAAAGTTTATATCGTCCGCTCGAATCAACATCAATGCCCGCCAGGTCTTCCCACCGGGGTTCAAGCGGCCAACATCTTCGTCGTCATAGAGTGATGGTCAAAAGCTTTACATCGCCCCGCCTGGACGCGGAAGAGGTCGACCGCATCGGGAGGAGCGGAGTTCGATAATGTCGTGGGGCCATGGTCTGAGCGAAGCAATCAGTATGAATACCACATGCTCAGTCACAGGATCTCCATGTATTATCATGGCTTTTGCATCAATGATGCAGATCTGACGGCAATGCACAGTATTCTTGGTCGCTGATCATTGTTGATGTTCCCGTTTTTCTCGAGACATCGTGGGTCATACGTTGCATCACCACATCCGTACTACCGACCGAGTTGGAATGACCAAGAAAAAGGAGTAAAGGGGTCGAGAAGAAAGTATCCATCCATCCAAAAAGATTGTATCCAGCCAAAAATCAAATCTATTACTTACCGTCAGTCAAGAGTATCAGCTATCAGCGAGACTACTAGTACAAGAGCGGTTCTGTTGATTGGAGCGAAAACGAAGTTAAAAACAAGTGGTAAAAGTCGAAGAAGTGTTCATACATCTATGACAGAATCCATGTGGGTGATATGCGATGACCTGTCACTGCCCGAGTGAGGAAGATCACGTATAGTCGACCGAGGAAAAACGTTGGGTGGGGCGAGGAGAGGGCGCAGTTACGTTCGGGCTATCGACGCGTTTGTTCAAATATGGATGAAAGGGCGATCGAGTGAATTTAAATCACACGTTTCACAAGTCAAGCTGGAAATTGACTCGCTTCTTCTCTTATACCTCGGTGGTAGAGTTGAAGTACTTGACGTATGAGACTTCCCAATAAGCATCCGCAAAGGCCGAGCCCTTGTTCAAGACGTAGTCTGCGCAAGTGGAGTATCCGGTGATGGCGGCGCAAGATTGCTCCTGGCCAGCGTAGCCAGCATAGTTCCAAACGCCGTCAGCGCCCGCCCAGTCACCGCAGAGGGTGGTGTCAAAGATGTTGAAGTGGTCGTAGAAGAATTTGTAAGGGTCGCAGTTGTCGGAAGGGAAGTGAGCGACGGGAGTTCCCCATCCAGAGGGCTCGGGAGCGTCGTTGGTGATGTCGGAAGGAATAGATGATCGGGGGAAGAACCAAGCGGTGATACCAGCCTTGCTCCATCGGACTGGAAAAAAGAAGCGTTTTGTCAGCTTTACCCGCGCGCGCAAGGTGTTTCAATGGGCTCAAATGTTACACTCACGAGCATAGACTCCACCGTTGATGGAGTTGAAGGGAGCGCCATAAGCGTTCGCGTTGACCTCGTCTCGAACGCCACAGCCTTGGTTGGCGGTGTTGGCAGACGAACAGTCGTAAGAGTCGTAGCCACCAGTTGTCAAGTCACCAAGCTGGTTGTCATTGAGGTTGGAAGGCATGGTACAGCCTTGACCCGTGTGGAGAGAGACCTGGTTCTGGGAAAAGTCGTTGACACCTTCGAGGATGTCAATTTCGCCTCCTTCGGGCCAGTTGGGTCCGTTCTGCCACCAGGCGGGCCACGCTCCACATCCAGTGGGCATGTGCCAGGCGTCCATGATAACCATACCTCCGGTGAATCTGCCAATCCAATCATTGCCGACGTCAGCCTAAACTTATCGCACCAAATAACCCACAACTCACACTCTGTTACCGTGGATTCGGATGGACTTTCGACCTCCGGAGACGACCTCGGTGGTGTCAACAGCCATGACGGCTCGTCCGGCAGAGTTGATCGAGATCAATCCGCTGTTCCAGGCATCGCCAGCGTTGAGGTAATCGACGGTACCGTGAGTAGGGTCGTTCCACTCCCAGAAATTGACATTGTCAAAGAACGAGTTACCGGACCATTCTTCGACTTTTTGCCATGAGCTCGATGATGAGGGTGAGGCGGAAGCGCTGGTCGAAGAAGAGCTAGCAGTAGCGGTCGCGCTGGCGCTCTCGTCGGCGGCTTGAGTTGTTGAGCTAGCAGTCGCAGTGGCAGTAGCGTTGGCCCAGCCCTCCTGGTTTTCAAGAGAGCTGGTGACGCTGGCGGTGGCGCTCTCGGTGGCGACGACGGAAGTGGCGTTGAACTTGACCTGGCAAGTGGCCCTCTTCTTCTTCTTGACCAATCGTTTGGCCTTGGCCTTGTGAGCTCCAGCAACGTGGCCGTCCCGCTTGGCATGAGCAGGCTGGACGCCGTGCTGCGCTTTGGCGGGAGATCGCTTGGCGAGGGGGTTGAGGTGGACGGCGGAGACCGCAGCGACCGAGAGGGTGAGGGCGGGCAGAATGACTTTGGTCAAGTGCATCTTGGCGAGAGATATAACTGTTTTTTTCGGGTGATTAGTGTTGGTGTTAGTGGGCCTCTAGGGCTTTGACAATGGCTGAGTTTCGACCGGCGAAAGTTGGTCCAGTGGTGTTTCTGTTTGAAAAAAAGTTGATGAATCGCTCTGCGATTTGGCTGATAGCGAGAAGCAAGAACCCAAGGAGAGGGGTTTGCAATTGTCAGGTCGACCAGAGGAAGAGTATGTTTGGGCCAGGATAGGAGAATAAAACGTTTGATAGTGTTTCAGGGACAATGATGGGTT
The DNA here is from genome assembly GCA_036428585.1 of Kwoniella sp. CBS 9459. Taxonomy (NCBI): domain Eukaryota; kingdom Fungi; phylum Basidiomycota; class Tremellomycetes; order Tremellales; family Cryptococcaceae; genus Kwoniella; species Kwoniella sp. CBS 9459. The sequence goes on along the minus strand of CP144066.1, from coordinate 1,074,849 downwards.
AATGTGCCGATCAGTGGTTGTGTTATGCGGTGCGTGTATGAGTCGAGGGTCGGATCATAGGTGAAGTGAGGATGGTGGCGGTAAGAAAGGGGTTCTCATAGACGTCAGCCATGTGATCTTCATCTTTACAAGGGCATCAAGTACTGGTTATGCAATCTGTCAAATGGGGTGCAAGGATGATAGCTGATCGACAGGGACGGTGCAAGAACCCAAGCTCTGTATCAACGGCGCAGAAGATATTGGAGAGTATACCTGCTGGAGAGCCTTGTCCGAAAGGTCGGGAGGAGAGGGGTGATCCCGGAGGAGGTGTAATGTAGAGCATTGCAGCGGAGACGAGCCGCCACCGTGGCAGAGTCTCTTCACAGCGAAGAGACGGATATCTTTTGCCTCAAGAAGACCTCAAGAGACACCAGTCTGAGACCCCTTTCCACTTCTACCACTCTCTGCCTTCCCCAAAGAGGACTGAAGCGCATCTATCCATGCCCGATGAGATGACGCATATTGCGATCCCGACTGATCCGCATCGTCCGAGATAAGAAATATATGTCAATCGTTCACTCACCTAGATTTGGAGATGCGTGCGTAAGGGGGTGGAGCTTGCGCGGGATGGATGGATAGGTTGAGGTAATGAGATGAGAAAATCAAGAAATGTCAAGAATGATGATGATGATGATGATGAAGATCTTCTTCGTTCGGTGCATGCATGCTGACAGTGCTTCGACTACAGACGGTAGCACGAACATGGGCTCATCATCGTCTGCCCATCCATCCATCCATCCATCCATTCGAATGCCCGCGGTGCGTTTGCTTGCTCGGTGCGCGCAGCACTTTGCAAGATGTAAACAGGTGGCTTGCACCTATTCATTCCATCATTAGTCACATCGCGAAAGCTTAGCTGAGCAGGGAACAAGAGCAAATATCATTCGCGACAGACCGACGCGGTGCCGCAGGCACTTGTATGCTGCTCTAGAGTCGTCCCTGACATGAAGGTGACGTTTGCTGTTCAAAGCTGGTCTTCCTCTCGTACTGCGCACCAAAACCAATTACGAGAGCCGGACATACAGGCTCTGCTTGTTCCTCTTGCTTCATGTGCATTACATCCAGAGCGAGAGAAAAAAAACAAGAAACAAATCAAAACGTTATGTCCCACCCATTGAGCCATGTCGATCTGTCCGTTGTATGCAAAGCTAAATCTGGGTTTGGGTTCTACCGTGCCGTACCCTTGCCCTGAATAGGCGACGGTGCATCCGAGGGTAGGTAAGACAGTCGCGTTCCTCTGTTCATTTTCACCCTTAAATCAGTGGGCGGTGCGCGATGCCCAGCCTTCGGGCGGGAATAGGGGTTCGGCGGTGGCACGTAAACTTGGCAAACTACGAACTGAATGTCGGCGCGCAGCCGTCAGCTGTTGCTTATTCCTGTGTATCGGCGTTGCTTCCCCTAGAGTTGAAGGAATGCGACAAATACTGTATGAATGCATAGACGCTTAGATGACGCCGTGACTGAAATGCAAGATGTGTTTCAACCCTTCATGCTTTGCGAGTTCGCTCAATCCTTCTATGGTGGGTCTGATCCATCCCCACCTTTTGAACGAGGAAGGACTGTTTCGGGACCATTGAATGGGCGTTCCGAAGTGAACGCCGTGTCTCTGTAGCAGACGCCACCATCCAGATATCTACTTTAGGCGCGGACTTTTCCGAGTTGCGCACCGTTGGCCATGTACCTACAGTCGATTCTCGACGGTCGACAGTCGCTTTTGGACCGTGAGCACCATGATAGTGGCTGTCTAAGCGCGTCGTCACCCAATTTTTACGCAGTCGCGCGTTTCGAGTCCAACGTGCCGCCATATCCAGCATTCGCAGTCTGCTATGCCACCCAAAATACTGGGATGCCCGTTCTATTTCCATGCATACAGCGTCCCTAAATAGCTTCATGATATCAAGACATCTAAACTACGTTTGACCGCAGATCTAGAAAAGGATCAAGTTCTGCTCTCGTCCAGGACCCACACCAACGTATTGTACCTTGACGTTGAGGTAGTCCTCGATGAACTTGATGTACTTCTTGGCGTTCTCAGGCAGCTGGTTGTACTCGGTGAAACCGGAGATGTCGGTCTTCCATCCGGGGAGGGTGGTGTACTGCACCTCGACCCTTGCGAGTCGGTCGAGGTCGGCTGTTAAGTGAGGATGAAAAAGATTAGCTTGAACCTTGACAGCACGTCGGGTGCGCCTTGACACTCACCAGGGAAACCGTCGATCTCGACACCGTCAATCTTGTATCCGGTGGCGACCTTGATCTCCTCGAAGCCATCAAGAACGTCAAGCTTGGTGAGGTTGAGCGAGGTGTAGCCGTTGATCATGGTGGAGTACTTCATGACGACAAGATCGAGCCAGCCACATCGTCTTCTTCGGCCCGTGACGGTGCCGTACTCGGCGCCGACCTCTTGCAGAGTCTCGCCAATGGTGTTCAACTGCTCGGTCGGGAAAGGTCCGCCGCCGACTCGGGTAGTGTAGGCCTTGATGACACCCACGACCTTCTTGATGGCGAAGGGAGGGATACCGAGACCAGTGACAACACCACCGATGGAAGTGGCAGACGAGGTGACGAAGGGGTAGGTTCCGTAGTCAATGTCAAGCATCAAAGCGTTGGCACCCTCGACCAAGATCCTCTTGCCGGATTGGAGAGCGTTGTACACGTAGGTAGGGCCGTCAACGATATAAGGTCGGAGTCGCTCGGCGAAAGCCTGCATAACGAATCCTGATCAGCGTCTGCGCCCTATACACGTCGATCAACCCACCAAGTACATCTCAATCTCTCCCTCCGTGTCAAACTCAAAGTGGCCGTATCGCTTGAATCGGCCCTCAACGAGCTTCCTGAATTTGGCAGGGAAAGAGGGGTCGTAGAGATGGTGGACTCGAAGACCGGATCGGGACGCCTTGGAGCTGTAAGCGGGTCCGATACCCTTCTTCGTGGTGCCGATGGATGAACCGCCGAGCTCAATCTCCTTGAGCCCGTCGACAATTTGGTGGAAACCCATGACGAGGTGAGCTCGGTCGGAGATAAACAGTCGGTCCGATACCTTCAAACCTACAAACCGACGACTATCAGCACGATACGTTCCTGCAAGCTACTCCGTAGAATTTAATCACTGACCCTTTCGCTCGAGAGTGTCGAGCTCGTTGAAAAGAGAAGGTACGTGGACGACGACACCAGAACCGATGAAAGCGGTGACCTTGGGGTTGATCAGACCTGCGTCGCGGGACGTGTACCATTATCAGCTTCTGTAGAGAATGCCGCATGGAATCCTCGGACTTACCACTGGGGAGGAGGTTGAAAGCATAGGTAGTTTTCTCGCCCTTGGCGTTCTTGACGACGATGGTGTGACCAGCGTTGTTTCCACCCGCACACCGAGCGCAGATGTCTGCCTCGGCCGCAAGGATGTCCACAAGCTTGCCCTTACCCTCGTCGCCCCACTGAGCGCCGAGACTGCATAGGCACAGCTCCCTATTAGCATTCTTTGTCTCTCTCTCGTTCGGTGCCATATGGTAGGCTCGTTCAATCATGAATAGCTTACACGACGGAGACTCCTTCCGGAGCTATACATTGTCGCCCAGGCAATCAGCAATATTCCCAGCCAACACACCGGATCATCTGACCACTCACATGGAGCCATCGTTGGCAATAAGTATAGGAGACTTTGACCTCTGTTACGGAGGGTAAAGAATCTCTCTTCACTTTGAAAAGAACCGTAAGATGTCTTTTTTTCGGACCGTTGCAACTCTGGCAGAGGTGGACAACCACCCTGTTTCTGTTTCTTGCAGCAGCCCCTTCGACTCGGCGGTTATTCCTCAATGTGTATTCCATATATTCCATATTCTGTGGCCGTAGGCTAAATTCCCTCTTTCGGGATTATTTCAAAAGTATCACTCTCAGTACTAGCAGGATGCTTAATCCCACGTCATCCACAGTTCCGCTTGAGCCGGTCTGGAACCTCCACCCCGAATGTCGGACAAGCATGCAATGGGATCGTCCTGTCTGTGATGATCATGATCAATTGCGCAACCATCGCAACCACTGGTCTCATCATTTCTCTCAATCATTTTGGCAAACATGCAGGCCTCGGGCTCCTGTCTGGCTCGTAGGCTCCTCACCGGCGGTGTCGTCGTCAAGTGGGCGCGCACGTTTGGACCAAGTCATGCCTCCAGGTCAGTCCATCATCTTCGAGATCTCCCGCGGCCAACCTCGGATCAGCTAGCCAAGAAGCCACGACTACAGCCATGGGATGCGCCGGAGGCAGAGTCCTCAGCAATGGGAGCAGCTCGTGTCTCGCCAGAGTGAGTTCAGCTTACGAGTTCCCCTCCGACATTGGAAGCTAACACTGCCTAAAGGCACCAGCTGTCGAAATGGACCGCCCCTCCTACCACCGTCCTGCTTGTACAGAAGAAGAACGACGCACGTACCACAGCTGCTATGGGCAAGATCCTTGAGTAAGATGAATGGCATGCCTCAAATGGACAGTAACTTCTCACTGACGGTATCTCTGTCCGCAGACACCTCCGTACAAGCTATCCGCACCTTCAACTGATAGTTGAGCCGCATACCGCCGAGGATCACCCATCGTTCAACGACCTGATCGTGGCCTCTCCTGGGGAAGAGTCCCTGCTACCTTTGCATACATCGCTCGTACTGACGTTAGGGGGTGACGGAACAATACTACACGTGTCAAATCTCTTCTCCCAGGGAGAATGTCCACCTGTGCTCAGCTTCTCTATGGGATCTCTCGGGTTCCTATTACCCTTCCGTAAGCCTTTTTTTCTCGGATCCATAGTCAGTGTGTCTTCTGGCTGTATCAGCTGATCACAGCAAACAGATATCGACTCGCTCGTGTCTGCGCTAGAGAATGCTTTGACTGGACCTGTATCGGTTTTGAATCGGATGAGATTGGCATGCGTACCGTTGTCGACGAAAGGCGAGGTAATAGATCGCTGCACCAAGGCAGGTGAGTCACGGTCCACCTCATGGTCAATCAAACCAAGCGCGATCACGAGCTGATGGCGTGTGTTATCAGTGGGAGAAGCAGGCTGGCAGGTGATGAATGAGGTGACGCTGCATCGAGGACGTCATGCTCATCTGACGGTAGTGGACGCGTACTTTGACGGGCAGCATCTCACAGAGGCAGTGGTGAGTGTCTTTATCAATGGAAGCCATGGGTCAGTATGAATCGCTTAATTGGCTGTACATCAGGCCGACGGGATCCTGCTGTCTACTCCGACGGGCTCGACAGCATACTCACTATCGGCAGGCGGACCCATCTCACATCCTGATACCGACGCCTTCCTCCTCACGCCTATCGCTCCTCGGTCGCTGTCCTTCAGATCAGTGATACTACCTGGCAGAGGAACTGTGCAGCTAGAAGTGGGTCAACATCGCCGTCCCGTATGACAGATTGCGTGTGTGTCACTTGCTTCAAGGCTGACTAGATCGCAGATATCCCCCCTCGCCCGGTCAGCCGCTGAGCTCTCGATTGACGGCAAGGAAGTGTGTCTCCTGAACGCCAAGGAATCCGTCAGGATATCGAAATCGCCATATCCGATCCCGTGCATCGAGAAATCGGATGGTGAGAGCGGCTGGGTCCGTGATATCAAGTGAGTATTGATGGGATCTGTGCAGACATTTGCTCTACATCATTGACCTCTTGGACAAAGCTGATTATCTGTTCGAAATATAGCTCGTTGTTGCAATTCAACGTTGGGTTCAGGAACAAGAGTTTGATGGGTCATGGAATGGCATGAGTTTGCATATGGAGGTATGTGCTCATATAGGTACGGAGGAAGGGGTCCTTCACGGCACCTGACCACGGGGCATCACCACTTAGCAATGTAACCATCTCTAGACTGCCTTTAGAAGCTTGTCATCATGCAATTGAAGACGGTTGTTTGCCAGCTCTCTCCGTCAATGCCGCTACGCAATGCAGCGCATATGTTCATACGCGTACAAAATCCGTAATGACATGCATGAGATCAAACGTAGAGGCGTAATGCTGGTTGTGTGGACATGAACGATCGATCGGGTTTGACCGATGCCCAAGTAGACCAGTTGAGGTCCGGCTGTCAGATATTGAGATCGATGGATAGCGAATCCTTGTGATTTTGACAAGGCTCTAACTAGATTGGCCATGCTCGAAACGGTTTTGGCCATAGCGGACTGGGTCAGCGAGGTAGAATTGGCCATATTCTATTCCGGTCGATAAGAATTGGCCATGATGAGATAGTAAGCGATAGCAAAATGGTCGGAAATTGGCCATAGTCTGACGCCAGATTGGCCATGCGATTTTAATTTTCGTAACGGTAATAACCGGGGCCGATGGGTTCACCGCGCCATATGGTGTAGCTTGATGAGTCGCGTACCTCTTGATCATCATGGCCAATAGTGATTTTGACTGTCTGGCTAGATAAGCAAAATCGTCCAACAGTCTTTACTCCGCTTCCCAACTGCGCTTGTGCAACCTCATTGCATCACGTTCAGATGAGCAAGATCCCCCGCTCTTGGATTCCCCTCGTATATATACGTTCCTACAATCCGCCAATAGCTTCTTCCTTCCCATTAACAAACGCAATCGCTTCCGGATCCCACAACATAAGAACGACTACACAAACCGTCTCTGCCTCGACTCGTACTGTACACGGGCATTCCAGATCGCTGCACACTTCAATCAAGACCAGTATGGCAGTCTCTTCCGCGACACCGAAAGAAGAAGTGACGGCCGAAGTCGGCGGCCAAGCGAATGTGGACGCTCTGCATCGAGTTTCGAGAGATTTCAGAAGTGCGTTTCTTGTCCTATATCCATGATTCAAAGAGAAAACAAGCTGATCTGGACGATTTGTCACCCTCTCAGGTGACACGCTCACGATACCGACTGACGATCAGCTACTCTTCGCCCTGAAGGCTTCACGAGGAGACGATGTCTACGGCGAAGATCCATCTACGACAGCTTTGGAGAGGCGGATAGCCAAGTTGACGGGGAAGGAGGCTGCCATGTTCGCTGTCAGTGGGACTATGACGAATCGTACGTTTTCTCATTCTGTTTGTTTGGCGAGGGATTGGCAACATGCAGAGCGATACTGCCTCTTGGGGACGGCGCTGACCATCATTCCGCTCTCACACAGAACTTGCCATCCGCACACACATGAAGCAGCCTCCTCATAGCGTAATCACAGACTACAGAGCCCATGTGCATAAGATGGAGGGTGAGTGAGCACCCACAGCAATTCACGTGATCAATTCACAGTCTCATACATGGCCCGATTGAGTGTCATCGAGCTAATCAAACCTGGAATCATCATGACCTTAGCCGGCGGTATCGCCATGTTCTCCCAAGCGACAACACACCAACTCTTCCCGGAGAACGGTCTCCACTTGACAGGGGAAGATATCGAGCCAGCTCTCGCGCTGGGCAATAACATCCACATCGCACCTACGAAATTGGTCTGTCTCGAAAACACGTTATCGGGTATCATCTTCCCGCAAGATGAAGTCGTCAAGATTGGCGAGCTGGCAAAGAAGCATGGGATAGGGATGCATCTTGATGGAGCCAGAATCTGGAACGTCGCTGCTGCCGAGATTGAAAAGAGGGGTCTGGATGCTACGAATGAGCAAGACAGACAGACAGTGTGAGTGGATCCCCTCGTGATGATGACCACGGCCACCTACAAATGTGCGCCCTACTATCGTCGTCCTTGCTAAATCGGATCAACCCTTCCATAGCCTAACGGACCTCATCGCGCCTTTCGATTCCGCTTCCTTGTGCCTCTCAAAAGGTATTGGCGCCCCGATCGGCTCAGCAATCGTCGGCACGCGAGAATTTATCGAACGGGCCAAATGGTTCCGAAAGGCCTTTGGCGGCGGTATCAGACAATGCGGTGGGCTGGCAGCTTCTGCAGATTATGCCCTGAACAACCATTTTCCTCGACTGGCTGAGACACATAGACTCGCTAGAAGACTTGAGGAGGGCTTGAAAGAGCTGGGGTGCGATATCCTTGCACCGGTTGATACGAACATGGTCAGTATTGCCCTATCCTGCACTGCGCCTTCAAGACACAGCACCGGATGTCTCGGCTCATAGTATGTTGCTGACCCGTGTATCTGTGCGCAGGTATTCTTCCAGCCGCAGAAAATTGGGCTTTCCCTCGACGCCGTTATGGCCCGGCTCGCCGCGTTGCCTGACCCAATCATAGTAGGCCGCGAACGCTGTGTGCTACACCATCAAACATCGCCTCAGGCAGTCGAGGACTTCATCGCCTGTGTCAGGGACATGAAAGAGGAATTGCAAGCGAACGGGAACGGAACGGTGGATCATGGCGTAGTGGACGGGGAAGAGAAGGAGAAGATTGACAAGTACACTCAGCCAAAGGGGAAGACCACAGAGGCTGAGCTTAGGAAACAGGCTGCGCTTGGATACTAGGCTTATCGATTGCTATCGGACATGCATGCTGGTCAGCCGTATGGCATCTGTACGACATTTTGCCTTAATCCCTGCGATAGTCATGGTCGAACAGCCGTGCTGGCGGTATATTTGCGCACGGGTGGAGAAGACCAGCTAGCTGTGACAGTGCACGAAAGAATCGTCATCCATCGTGTATTGGGTTTTTAGAAGAGGATGCTAGTCGGTCAATGGAGAGCCAGTGGGGTCGTACTGAGCCCAGAAATTGCTCAGCTGGATCAGGAGGGTGTGCGTGGTCTCGCTACGAGTACCCTCCCAAGACGATCTCAGGCTTCCAAAGGTGTACGACACTCATGGGTACGACAAAGTATGCTTGCAGGATACCACAGGCGCATGCGGGTCAGTGCCAACATTTAAGCAGTCCCGGACATCCGGCCATGATACGCTGTGCAGTCACCTCTCGACAGAGTGCACGTCGTGATGTGCGGGGGACCTGTACGATTCACTGGTCCACTGTACAAGACGGCGCGACCAGCGGCGCACGATCGGCGCCCGGGTCGGCCCACGTTGGGGCACTCCCACCGTACGGGTGCGGTGGAGGTCGACCGCCTTGTGAGAGGATCACGGCGCACATTCCTCTTTACATTGCCAAAGACTGCTTTACCAATTAATCGGGTATGTAAGGTATATAAGCAGTGTCAATAGAGGCTTGATATGCTCTGTGATATGTATGCAAGAAGAAAACTGCCATCCCTTATCTCGCAAACTCCATCTGAACAGAAACTATACGGTGTAAACCAAAAGCTCAACCCCATAATCACTTTGCCAAAATTACCTTCTTTCGACAGGTTCTGCGCACGATGACGACTCAAGCCGGCTCGACCGCAAAGTCCATCTCGACAGACCTACTGGTTGTGGGTGCTGGTCCCGCCGGACTGTCGGCAGCTATCATGTTTTCTCGCCTGAACCGGCCTTGTGTGATCTATGACTCCGGGTCATACAGGAACGAGGGTGTGGCCCATTCGCACACTATCGCGGGGTACGAGAACGCGTCCCCCGCCGACGTCCGGAGCAAGATGCGCAAGGACTTGCAGGAGTTTTATGGACGTACGGCCGAGTATAGAAAGGGCACGATTGTCGATGTCAAAAGGATCGACGAGGAGAACAGGTTCGAAGTTACAGATGAGGAAGGAAGGAGGATCAGTGCGAGAAAGGTGGTGCTTGCTACAGGTTTGAAGGATTACTTGCCGGAGATCCCGGGTAAGCAGCCTCACACTCACGTCGTAATAACAGATCACAAACCATAGCTGCTGTGCTACCGTTTCACTGAAAGGCTTCATCACCCTAAATGGCCGACGCCTTTTCTGCATACCACCGCTAACTCGGGCTTTCCTTGCATAGTCACTTCTTCGTGGAAACGTTGCAGGTCTCGCCGAGCAATGGGGCAAACGAGCGATCCACTGTATATTCTGCCACGGCACCGAGACCCGCGAACAGCCATTCGCCTTCCTCTTCACCGAGAGGAACAAGGCCTTCAACTCGATGATGGTCGGCGGCATGCTCAAGCTCTGGAGACCACTGAAGCACACCAAGAGCTACATACTCACCAACGGCTTGGACGTGGAAGATCCCGCTGGGCAGGGACGGAAAGATGCCGGCTTGGAGAAGGAGTACGATCTGGTCAGGTCGCTGGGGTGAGCATGATTCCTCCAACCTTGATGTCGTCGATGTCTTGTCATGAGTCAGATAATGGAGGCTGACTTGGTTGATCCCTGCTGTATGCCCCACACAGCTACGAGATCATCACCTCATCCATCGAGTCGGTGGTCGAAACAGCAGACAAGACCGCTCTAGAGATCCACTTCACTTCTCACCCATCTATTACAATCCCGTACATGCTCATCTTCCCGGAGAAAATGACTCCTCCACCTCACTCCCCTTGGCTCGCAGGCCTGTTTGACCAGCCACTCGGACCAATGGGCACAATCCCCTTCCGACCCGAGCCGCCCGTAACCGATGGGAAAGCCCAAGCGAAAGGTATGCCCAGGATGGGGGACGATCCGAGGACTGGAGTCAAGGGCTTGTTCTGGGCAGGTAATAGCGGGAGCGCATCGGCCAACGTGGCTATCAGTGTCGCGCAAGACCAGATGGCTGGCTCTTTTGCGGGTGACGAGTTGGGTGAAGAAGATATTGAGAGCTTGAGGAAGTAGGTTCTTGTATGATTCTGCCTTTCCGTGAGAAGTAAGCGGTAAATCGAGCCCGCACGTACTAAATCGTATGAAGAGTATGACATCGCTTGAGGCAACGTCTTTTTTGTTCTTCCTCCGTCGCCCCAGTCCTCAGTGATACACACCTTTTCAGATCCGAATCCGGGCATCAGATAAAGGGGAGTGTGCCAAGCCCCTCTGTCAGCACCTACGGCCATCCGACTCAAAATCTCACAGGCCGATGCGAGAGACGAAGGGCGACGGTACAGATCAGATGGCAATGTACTCAAAAGGAAAATTTCTATATATACGTTTAAAATTCAAGACACACATGAAGCCTTCTTAGTTCAGTGGTTTAGAATTTGTCACTAGTAGTCTCGGATCTCGCATTCGGTTGCTATGACAGGGTCACCTGTTCGATTCAGGTAGAAGGCACATCTTTTTGCGCACTGAATGAAACAACACATAAACCAGGCAGACGTCTGTCTACTTTGCCTTTTCCACAACCGTAAAGTGATGGCAACGATGCATGTAAAACGCAATATCCGGTGATGGCAGGTACCGTCAGATTTCATCTGATCTTGATCATCCCAGTATCCAATCGCGCATCAGAAGCGCAGCTCGGCAATCAGCAAACGAATGTGATGTGCACATCTTTTCGCTTCTCAAGCCTACCTCAAACCCCCCAAACCACCATCCTTTCGATTTGATAGCTAGTGCTAGTACGGGCATGCTACGATCTGTGCTTTCCCGGTTTCCCGGTCCAGTAATATCCTGCGCATCTGCCCATCATACATCCCAAACAGAAGCACGATTACGGGCAGAAGCACTCCGGTATCAGAAGCATTATTGTTTACGTATGTATGTGTATAACTTACACGAAACGTGTGCAGCAGCAGATGGCATGCATGGCCCGGTGTCTTCGGGGCACGCACTACTCGGCTCTTTCATCTGCCATGCGTATCCAATCCTATCTTTGCAGGTGTGAGTGTTGATTCTAAGCGAGGTTTTCCAAAGATAGCGATCACGGCATCTCCATTTTATTATCTGACCTTTTGGAAGCGTATTTGATATCTTGACGGACTCAGGCATGCACCGAACTCGAGGATCTGACCTTTTTCTAGCCGGATTTGACGTGTACGACTCCAAATTTGACCTTTTGTCGATACCTAATGTTATTCCCGCGAATCCTCCAAGCGAGGTGTGATGTGATGTGGGTATGTGGGATGTGGGTGCAGAAGCCAAAATGAAAGATGCGGCGCTTAGCCGAGTGTCGTGACGATGATGGTTGGTTGTTAGGCACCAATTAACCGCCCGGCCCCGCAAAGGGAGCACACACGCACACCGTACCAAATCACTTATCGCTCGTGCTAGTCATACAGTCGTAGGTGCCCCTCCTTGCACTGAATCTCGGATCACACACCTCGTTGACGTTAAACGAAGGATCGCATACATACCATACCATCCAACACGCTACGCCGAAAAGGTCAAATTCCATTCATCTTTATTTGACCTAGAAGGAGCGGATAAGTTCCCTCCCTTGTCTGTACAATTTGACCTATTACATATCATATCGCTTCGCTTTCATCGCATCGCATCACCGTCGTCGCTTGCTGCTGTAGTATCGTATAAATCCTTTCAGAGACCCTCGCCTCGGTACTGCGTCTTCTTTTCCCTTCCTTGCAGATAAGAACCAATCAAACACCAACCAGCCTGCTAAAATGTCGCTTCGACTCCTCACCCGCTCTCTGCCTAAAACCCCCTCTCGCTCAATCGCTTTCGCTGCTCGAGCTTCCATCTCTTCTTCTTCTGCATCTTCATACGCTTCTCCAGCTTTCGCCCAAGCTACTCAATCAGACAACAACAACGAGATGCCTGCTCCTACTCGATCTGCTGCGCAGTGGTCAGACTTCGGTCGGGACCACGTCTGCCACGGTCTCGGTCGACTGAAGGACCATGTCATCGTACGAGGTGACGGTCTCGACCTCTACACCGCCGAGGGCAAGAAGCTGCTCGACTTCACCGCTGGTATCGGAGTCACCAACCTCGGACAGTGAGTGGGAGAAAGCGATTGCATTAGGTAGCTCGGACGCACGCTGATCACGACGATTCCGTTGCCACAGCTGCCACCCTCACGTCTCTCAGGCTGCCGCGGCGCAGGTCAACAACCTCGTCCACCTTCAATGCTCCATCTCATTCCACGCCCCCTACCTTCAGCTGATCGAGAAGCTCCTGCCCGCGATGCCCCACGAGTCGCTCGACCAGTTCTTCTTCTGGAACTCTGGCTCCGAAGCCATCGAGGCTGCCATCAAGCTCGCTCGACAGGCTACTGGACGACAAAACTTGATCGTATTCAACGGAGCTTACCACGGTCGAACGATGGGCTCGGGAGCGCTCACGAGGTCTAAGCCTATCTACACCCAGGGTACTGGTCCTTTGATGGTGAGTTGGGGTGGTGGTTTGACAAAGTTCTACCCATCTTCGTATCGCGTCACCATAAAGCGAGGTCACGGTTACTGACTCACACTGCTACTTGTGTCTCTACAGCCCGGCGTATTCTCCACTGCTTTCCCTTACTGGCACTCGCTCGGCGTGAACCCCTCCACCTCCGAGGAAGAGCTTGTGCGACTCGCCGAGCACCAGCTTGACCTGATCCTCCGACAACAGACCGCCCCGAAGGACGTTGCTGCCATCTTCATCGAGCCCGTCCAGGGCGAAGGCGGCTACGTCGCTTGTCCCCCCGCATTCCTCAAGCACCTCCGACAAGTGTGCGACAAGCACGGTATCTTGCTCGTCGTCGACGAGGTCCAGTCAGGCTTCTTCCGAACCGGTTCGTACTTTGCCATTGACCAGCTCGCACCCGAGCTCCGACCCGACGTGCTCGTCTTCGCCAAGGGCGTCGCCAACGGTTTCCCCATCTCCGGTATCGCCTCCAACAAGGACCTGATGTCCAAGCTTGACGTCGGCTCCATGGGCGGTACATACTCTGGTAACGCCGTGGCTTGTGCCGCCGGTGTCGCCGCTCAGGAGGTCTACCAGTCGGGCGAGATCGAGAAGAACGTCGCTGCGCGAGGCGCAGAGTTGACCGACTACTTGCGCAAGATTGCCGATTCGCCCAAGACCAAGCACCTCGTCGCCGAAGTCCGAACGATGGGTCTCATGTCTTCCATCGAGTTCAGGATCCCCACCGACCCCCTGACCCTCGAGGGCGTCCCTCAGGGCACCAACGTACCAAAGGACATCGGCAAGAGGGTCCAAAAGTACTGCCTCGACAGGGATCTCATGGTCCTCACCACCTCATGCTTTGACACCATCCGATTCATCCCGGCCTTGACCGTATCCCAGGAACAGATCAAGACGGCCATGGACATTTTCACCGCCGCCGTGGAGGACGTTGCCAGGGAGGGATAAGTGGGCGGGCGGGCGGGTATCGTCGCGCGTCTATAGATAGTCATCGTGTCGAGGACAAAGTTGGTTGGTCGGTCTGTGTTGTCTTGGTCTTGGTTTTGATGTTCGGCTCGTTTTGGAAATGAAGAATCAGCGGGAAATTTAGCCCTCTCTATATTGTATATATATGTAAACTTGATGTGACGACACCTGATCCGTTCTGTATCCTATATGTCATGGGAAATCAGGATGTCCTGGAATCAAGATCATATCGTACACAGTGCGAGCACCGTTATCGCGTCGCTATCGCTTTCCGGGACGGCCTGGCTAGCTGAATGTAGCAGCTGGATCATGTGCGAAGCAAGTGTTAGTAAGCAGGCGTCCAGACAGATCAGTTCAGCGTAGACCCGCTCAAGCCGTCGAGACGAAAGAGAGTTTTTGATCATAAGCGAGCGGAACTCGGATTTGGACTCTTTCCCCTGTTGGTCCAGGGATGCGCGAAAGCAGCCTAGCAATCTTGGACCATGGTGCACGCTATATATAAATCCTCCTCTTGGGCTCTATTCATGAAACCCTTACGGTTTACATGCGATGATATGCCAAGATCTACTGAGATTGAGTGCTCAAAATTCCCGATGACCATACCGACAGTTGATACACGACGATGACTAAAATTGTTGTGCGTTGACATGTTTTTACATATCTGTTCATACGACACAAAAGCACGTCGCTCCCTCACTTTTGCTGCCAGATCTCCCACCCCTGTCGAATTGTTTTGTTCTATTGGCCATAGTACGAATTATGCAGGCCGACGGTATCGTTGGGCGAAGGCATGGCGGTCGGGCCTATCTTGGGTGAGTGGTTGGCCAGACCCATGATAGAGTCGGTGCGTGAGATGAGCGAGTCGGAGCCGTCTGAGTGCGATACAGAAGAGATAGCATACTTGTCAGTATCTGTAGCGTACGTGTAAGACGCTTTTACAGGGTCCACCGTACTCACTCATGGGTCCGCTGCATCCCCCTTCGTACACCTCGGTCTGCTCGACGGTCTGATGCAGCTTCTTGGCCTTTGCATTATCGTTTCTCAACTTCTCAATGTGCTCAAGGTACCTGTCGTCCACGCCGCCCGTGACATACTCGCCCGTGAAGACTGAGCAGTCGAAAGTCTCGATCGCCGGGTTGTATTTCCTGCAGGACGCTATGAGATCAGGAAGCGTCTGGAAGATGACCAGGTCGGCGCCGATATGTTGCGCTACTTCCTCGGTGGTTCGGCCGTGAGCTATCAGCTCTTTGGGAGTAGGCATGTCGATGCCGTACACGTTGGAGTGCCTGATAGGCGGAGCACACGAAGCGAAGATGACCTTCTTTGCGCCAACATCCTTGGCCATCTGCACAATCTCTTTGGACGTGGTTCCTCGTACGATCGAGTCATCGACAAGCATGACCGTCTTCCCGGCAAACTCTTCCGGCATGGCGTTGAGCTTCCTTCTCACGTTCTTTCGTCGTTGGGTCTGACCGGGCATGATGAATGTCCTTCCGACATATCGGTTCTTGACGAAACCTTCCCTGTAAGGGATCCCGAGATGTTGAGCACATTGCAGAGCGGCCACTCGAGAGGTATCGGGCACGGGAATGACGACGTCGATCTCAATCTGGGCTCTCGCGAGTTCTGTCTTGGCGGTCTCGGCAAGGTACTCTCCCATCGCCATTCGCGATCGGTACACGCTGATGCCGTCGATGGTAGAGTCGGGTCGAGCAAAGTAGACGTATTCGAAGATGTCAGGAGCAAATGTCTTGGGCTCGGCAACCTGTCGTCGGGTGATCTTGTTTCGGGTGATGATGATGGCTTCGCCTACATGAAGCAATGGCAAGGGGACGATATCAGATCGTATTCAAGAACAGATTGCGACTCCCACTCACCAGCCTTGACATCCTCCCAATCTGAGAAACCACATCCCTGAGCGACGACACTCTCGCTCGCGACGAGATAGTCGGTGCCTCCTCTGGCTCCCTTCCTGGTAGCGAGACCTGCAGGTCGGATACCGTTAGGGTCCCTGAAGACGATGAGACCGAAACCGGCGAGCATGGCGACACAGGCGTAGGCACCGATACAGGTTCGCGTGAGATCGCCAATGGCGGTGAAGATGTCTTCTTCGTTGATTCGGAATTTGCCGGTCTTTTGGAGATTGTTGGCGAGGATGTTCAGGAGCAACTCAGAGTCCGAGTCGGTGTTGATGTGTCGATGGGCGTCAACGTCGAGGAATTGTCGGAGAGATGGGGTGTTGACGATGTTACCGTTCTACGAGCAAGATGCATCATGAGAAACGATTGGTCAGCCGCGGTCCTCGATTCTATTTTGCTAAGACGGGACATCGAGACCACCTACGTGGGCAAAGGTGATACCGTATGGGGAGTTGACGTAGAAAGGCTGAGCCTCGGCGTGAGCTGAACTACCAGCGGTGGGGTATCGAGCTGAAATTATGACGAAAAGAGTCAACTCGTGATGCTCAAGCGCAGATGTAGATGATGATGCTGATACCAGATGCCGAGTTCACAACGCCAATCTACGCACCATGTCCGATACCCATCCATCCTTTCAGACCGGCAACGGCAGCCGAGTCGAAGATGTCTCGGACCATACCGTTCGCCTTGACTTGGTAGAATCGACCACCCGACCCGCAGGTGACGATACCCGCCGCATCCTGGCCACTATGTGAGGCAAAGGCATGAACCGAACAAATTGATGAGTTGATTAGCGTTCGAAAGACAGAGCCCCAAGGATGCGCTTCAGTGCAGTCAGAACGTTGAGACGTACCGGTGTTGAAGCAGCGACAGACCCTCAGCACTACATTGTGTCCATTCAAACCCCGTCAGAGTTCTGCTTATAAATATCTCGTTGTATAGTGAGACACGAGAACGTACAGCTCAGTACCCGCGAGAGTGGTCTGAGTCGCCAAAGGGTCATGCAGGAGGATACCGATGATACCACACACTGATAGCGCAGTAGCGTAGAGTAAAGAACAACAACAAATACATGAGCTTCGCTAACATCTCTCCGTGACGAGGACCCAGCGCTTGTTGCGATCATCTTGGTTCCGCGAGGATTTCATGCACACTCACTTATGCCAAAACTGGTCCGTGGGTCTAGGCAAAGCGAGGGTTACAGAAGAGGAAAGGGGTAAAGGTGAGGTATACAACGAGTGTTTGTGGATTTATAATGTTACAACTGAACTAAAAGACCAGAAGCCAAGAAAGTCGAGTCTCGACAAAACCGAAATCTTAAGCATGTTCAGAAATTCTTGCTGCCAGTTGACTCGCGTTTACGGACCGACCGCGTATGGCGCTGATTATTATTGATCAGTATCCGTAATTAGTAATCCGTGATTAGTGATTAGTGATTAGTGATTATACGAGAATAGAAAGGGTGGCAAATCAGATAATACCAAATAAATGAGCAAATCAATTCGAAATACACGACTTTGCCGCTAGCCCTACATCCAGGGTGGTGGGGTGATATCGGATAAGCAAGGCAGGAATGTTGAAGCTAAAAAGTACACGTCAGGCGTAGTAGACTTGATGCAGGGTGCCAAACTGTTGCTTAGCTTGTACGTTCAGACCGTGTGAGCGAGGCTGAGGCGAGGCGAGGCGACTCTATTCGCCTCCCACCATACTCATACTCACCACTAGAGGTTGCCGTCGCAGCTTTTTGTTCTTCCCCACTTATCTTGCATCATGTTTCTTCTCACCATCACTTCCTCCTCACCGCCTCCGCATCCGCATCGCATTTGTAGACAGAGCGCCGGTCCTCGTTCGCGCTTGGTCCGTCGTATCGCAATTGCATTCGCAATGACCCCTCTTCTCTCCTCTTCCTTTTCCATCTCTCCTCAGTTGTATACATATAAAGTGGCCTGAGGTCATCGTCACCCACTTTCTATCTATTCTTTTCACCTCATGAACGAGGAAGCGAGGGATTCGGTAAGTCTAAAGCGTCCTCCGATGTGTCCCAGTTGTTCATGATTCTTGCATTTACCGTCACTTCTACCACCCCACCCTTCTTTCCTTCCCGGCTATGATGACCATTGTTTGTCGCCCCAGTCCTACTGGCCTCTATCCCACGCGTGGGGGACGCCTTGCGGATTGACCTTCTTCGCACATCAGCCAATAGTTGCGTGCTGAGCCGAAACCTCCATCTCACCCTCTATCACCTCGTCCTCGCAAACGGGCTTTCCTTTTTCCGACGGGGAGAGAACCACCCCCACTGTGAACGGTCGACGCTGACTTCGATTCTTGTCTTCGTCCGACAGTCGACGATCAAAGGATGATCCTTAGGTAGAGACGCCTGACCGACCCGCGAGAAGTCGAAGTGTGAGTAATACTTTATCATCATATGTTAGGTGCTCGTTTCTGGGTCGCATGCATTCTACTTGTTGTCTTGCTTCTCTTACCCAATTTCATCTGCACAACATATTCTGCTGCACATCCCATTCCTTGACCCCTTGACTCTTCACGCACATGTGCCATACGCCCCAACGAACCCGCTATACGCACCATGAGCCCAACGATTAATTACTTTTCCATGCTAAGACTGACCCAGCCGGGATTGAAGTCAGTATGTATCATTGCTAAATGAGGGCTCTTCGCGATGTCACACCATATCCATTTGACCGAATGTCGCTTGCGTTGCATCTTATCGTGTTACAATCAAACAATCGAGCGAGAGCTGATCATTGTTGTCTCTGTCCTCTTTCTCTCTTTGCGAAATGATATGCTTGGGATACGATACAGATCCCTGATTCGATTCATTCCGCTCCCGCCTCGCCGGCAAGCGAAGAATCGATCCCGCATTTCCCTTCGGTACCGGAGCCAGCTCGACCGAAGCGCCGTTTTACGCTCCCCGCATCTTGGCAGAAAGGCGGTCCTCGACCCTCGTTGTTCACTATGGAGTCTACCACCGAGTCAAGCGATCCTTCGTTCGTACCTACTGCTCTGGTCCAAGGTGTACCGATGCTCAAGATCTCCTCGAGGAAGATCAAGCAGGTCATATTCCGAGTACGTGGCGGCGCCATTTCGTGGTCCAGCAAGAAGGATAACTCTGGTAAGTAGTCATTCATACGTGTGACATGTGCTGTCCGTGCTGATATTTCGTGCTCTGTGTTCAGTCTCGATCAATGAAGTCCGGGATCTGCGACTCGGTCAGCCTCCTACCGATACCTACAACAGCTCTCGGTGGATCACGATCGTTTATGTCCGAGGCCAACAATGGAAAGTCCTGCATATGGTCGCCCTCACGGACGAACTCTACGACCTTTGGGTCCAGACTCTCAAGTCTCTGTTCTCAGTCACCCTGGACCGACACGTGTCGGACATTACCCCTGCTGACCCGGACTTGATCTGGATCCGGCAGCTTTGGCCCATGGGTGCCAAGGCAATCGACAGGGAGAAAGCGGAAGGGCTTTGTAATCAGATTGGCTTGAAGATCCCTGATCACGTCGCGAAGCGGTACGACGTGAGTCTACCCAGATCACCTGGTCTCCAAAGGAGAGTCGCTGACATCTAATCTTTTGCAGGGCGTTCTTGACATGTCAACCTTCCATCAATTGATCAAGGATTGTCAAACTCGACCCGATGTCAAGGAGATCTACGATACATTAGTCAAGGACGGCCCACTCGATGCGGTCCACGTCGAGCGCCTCCTGCGAGATGTCCAGAGGCTTGCGACCGTCGAAGGTGTCTTTGACAAGTTCAAGGAAGAAGACGTGTGGACTTTCAATTCCCTCACAAAGTTCCTCTGTTCGCCCGACAACGCGCCCTTTGTCCCTCAGGATATGTCTTACCCGATCCAGCATTACTTCATCTCGAGTTCGCACAACACGTATCTTGTCGGAGAGCAATGGAGAGGCGAGAGCACTGTCGAAGGGTATATCCGGGTTCTTTTGGCCGGATGTCGATGCGTCGAGAGTAAGTCAACACACAGTTTGTTTATCGATGCATCGGTTCACACGCTGATCTGCTTGATGCGCTCCCCTTCCAGTGGATGTGCAAACCGGCGAAGTTGAGCCAGTGGTATATCATCGAAAGACCCTGACGACCAGTGTCCCCGTGCGCGACATATGTCGAGCGATCAACCAATACGCCTTCGTAGCTTCGCCTTACCCGGTCATCATCTCGGCCGAGATCCACTGTTCGTCTGAACAGCAGAACCGGCTTGCCGCGATCCTGAACGAGATTTTCGGCGATCGGCTGGTTACTGCACCCCTCTATGTTGACTTCGCCGATTTGCCCAGTCCCGAGCAGCTAAAGAACCGGATTCTCTTCAAAGCGAAACCTCCCAAGCCTGAACCGAAATCTCCCCGACTGGAAGCCGCGCCCTTCTCGCCCGACTCTGCTTCTTCCACTGAGTCCGATTCGGGCTTCGCTCGACTCGCTCGACGATTGAGTATACAAGGCAAAGCCGAGCGACCCGATGCGTTCTCGCCTCAGCTGGCGGACCTGCTTGTCTACACTGCGGGAGTGAAGTATCAGGGCTTCTCAAAGCTGAATGAATACGCTCCTAGGGAGCAATTCTCGGTATCAGAGAGGACGGCGGAACGAATCATCAAGGAGAACAAGGGAGATTGGGTCAAGCACAACTTCAGCCACATCTCCCGCGTGTACCCGAGGGGCACTAGGTTGACGAGCTCGAACTATGACCCGACCGTGGCATGGTCTGCTGGATGCCAGCTTGTAGCGCTCAATTGGCAGACATTGGGTGAGTGGATAAGCTTTCGTTTGATAATCAATTTATTACACAGGCTGATTTGGCACCTTGAACTTGCGTTTAGACGAAGCCACCTTACTCAACCACGCCATGTTCCACGCGAGTAACGGGTACATCTTGAAACCGCTTGCCCTCCGGCAAAAGATACAAGAAGTCCCTCAGACATATCGAATCCGAGTCCACATTATTTCCGGTCAACGAATGCCTCTCTCGCCCGACCTTTACGTCGAAGCCACCTTGAAACCCTCTTCCAGCGGCTCGACCTCCTCCTCTTCTTCATCCTCCTCGTCCTCATCGGCCGGCCCCGCTTCCGTGCCCTCGAGCCCTAGCTATTCTCGGACGCGCGCAGTAAAAGGTGTGACTCTCAATCCGCAATTCGACGAGATCATCTCATTCGAAATCACCACACCTCCTTCGGCCTTGATATTGAAGTTCATTCATTTGGAGATCAAGAACAAGTCGACTGGGTTGCTAGCGCAGTGGATCAGACCTGTAGCGCTCTCGCCGCAGGGGTACCATCATCTGCCGCTCTACGACGCCATGATGAGTCGGTATGTATTCGCGACGCTCTTCGCTAGGATAGATGTACAGGCAGTACAGGCGCAGGCTCCGGCTCCGGCTTTGGTGTCGCAGAAGAAGGAGTAGAGCATCTGATTCGGTCATCCTTGTATTCATACATTATACTGTGTCGCGTTGATTGTATCTTGATATGCCTTGCCAAGCTGAACTTTAATGATGACGATTATAATGACACCATGAATTTGTGATGACCTCTTTGTCTATGGACGAGCCTCTCGGGTTCGGAGCAGCAGTGGAAATATCGTCGAGGGTGCCGAGTGAGTGGCTGGCTGGCTGGCTGGCAACACTTATCCATTCGGTAGCTTGTACTTCCGGGTCGACTCCAACAGCGAGACTTGTTCTAGGACGGAGTATTACCCTCGTCGTCGTCTTCGTCGAAAGCAGCGAATGGATCCAGTAGGTCGTTGTCGTTGATATCCGTTTCAGTTCCAGTAGTATCAGAGCCGTCTTCGGAAGTACGAGTACCGTCATCCTCGTCCTCGTCCTTGTCTCCATGAATATTCTTCAGATGTTGTTCAAGGACAACATATAAGAGCAGGAGACAGCCAAAGGTGACTATGAAGATGTGGTAGGATTACATGTTGGGCCTCCGCTGTAGGACCGGGATGACAGCTGCGGGTGATGGGGATAACCGTTCACAGAAAGTGACGGTAATGATCGTCTTCGAGGATGATGATGATGATCGTGATTGATAAGACCGACGACAGAGTTTTTGGTCCTGAGTCACACCCTACACCCGCATTTGACCGAGCACTGTGCTGTGCTTGCTACCTAGCATGAAAAGAGAATGTACTGTATATTTACAGTACTGCTTCTCCTATGCTACAACAAGTACGGGTGCTGGAATAACCCTACATACATGATTGTACACCCGGCGCGAGCTGTCTTGGCGATATGCAGATGAGTCACGAGAGCATCGTGTGATTGTGTGGGGTCTGAGGGATTGTCCCTCGATCAGATACAGTCGTTGTTCGGCCCACAGCCATGACAATCAATCATGCTCCCATCAGAATCAGAGAGGGGTGGCAAGAACTGATCGGCGAGTGTGTGTGTGTGTGTGTGTGTATCGCTTAGGACAGAGGATATTGCCTTCTATCATCTCTGCACTTTGTACCCTCTCCTCTATTCGTTCCTAACCTCTAGCCTTTAGCCTCAAATGCGTGCTGTCCAAATGCTGTCACACTGATGATCGCGACGGCATACACAGATTGACAGACAGCAGGGAGCCGAGGATCCTCCGCCAGCTGAGCTGGGCATATGTGTTATGTCGGCCCCTCAGGTGGCCTTGTGATAGATGATGCTGATGGGTATGGGTGACAAGAGGACGCCGATCATTGCCCTTTCTTTTCTCTGCTACCTGCATGCCAGCCTGGTGCCAGTCACGGGGTACTCAAGACTGACCGATGCCTACGGATCTGCGGTCGTCGATCATCGAATCGTCCGATGACCAGCTCTGATCGCTCGCTAGTCCGTGAACGTTGCGACCGTCCCATTGAGCAGGACCTTACTTCCTGTCACCAATCTCTTCTCGCCACGTCCCATCAACTGCCTTGCTCGGTCTGGTCTCACCAGTCTTATATCTTCTTGGGTATAGTACTGTCATTATCGTCTTGAGTGTCTACGTTGGTGACACCGCAAGAACCCACAGTCAACCGATTCGCGACATCGATCTCAGCAACCAGCACATACAATACAGACAATTGATCCCTCAACTGCGCTGACCATCCGCAATGACATATCCACTCACCTTGCTGCTCTTCACCCTTCTCTCTCTGGCTGTCACGTCAGCGCAAACATGGGAAAATGCAAGCTACTTCCGCCTGGCGACTTTGCCCTGTGTCAAAGCCTCGTGGTTCGAAACTATATCTCACTCGGACACTGTCGCGGGTGTGATGCTCCCTGGCGCGCTTGATATCTCCCAGTGTAGAGTAAGTGCAAATGTCGCTGCTTTGTTGTAAAATACAGTACAACCCGGGCTTTGGAAGCTCGTGCCCAACAGTTCAGCTAATCTACATTCCTGCGTGATCCACGAACCTAAATGATCCAGCTCAACTGTTGGCACTCAGACTACAAATGGGCCTTCTGGCAATCGACCACAGAGAGGTGTTTCTGCTCGTACGAGGAGAACCTGCCCCCCGAACAAGTCGCCGAGACTGTCCCTGGTGTCAGTTTCTGTCAAGGAAAGGATGTGGTCACGGTGAGTCGACTCTTGGCTACGCTTCGGCTGCCGTTCACGTGAGAACTTAGTCGAACCTACCACACACTACACTCGGAGATCGTGTACAAATACAAATTGAATGATAGACTGACCCTGGTAACCCCACCTGATTAGCTCAACCACCTTGTGGCTCAATACAGTGACTACTACTGTGTTACTGAGCGAAATGATTACATCCGACCCCATATCTACAGCCCGACCGTTCTCTCATGTATCAACACCTGCGGCAAGGCACCAAGCGAGGCCGACTTTTATCGCACGACTTACATTGTCCCAAGAAAAATCGCTGGCGTGTGGCGTTACGACTGCACTTGTTCTCACTCACCACCACCGACTGGAGGGATCATATGCGGACCTGACAAGTTTCACGTCTACACCTGGAATTGGGACTATCAGGAATGACATGTCGAAACGTATGGAGAAGGGTCGTTGTAGTTCATGACACAGGACAATCTGGGTTGATCTTGTCGGTCTCGGTCAGGAAGGACATTCACCGACAGCCCTCATGATACGTGCATATGTTTATAAACGAGACAGTACGAAGTATCCCAGTTAGTATGCTCACCTCATGCAATCATGCACAAGTTCTTTTCCACTGGAGTCTGTCGAGCCCACGTGTCAGTAGAAGGTGTCCTGAATACAGACTCTGGCACCAAGTACTGTCATAGACACAGATACTCATCTTTTCTATTCGATTCGCGGTTAGGCTTCTCACGAAGACTGACTCGGCACATACATTATTAGACATGCATTCTGCCTCTCATTTAGGCCGGCCCCATCGCCTTTACAAATCGTCGTAAATCATCTTGAACATTTTTTGGCACTTCGACCAACCACCATTATGTACGGCATATCTCACCTCGATTTCGTCAGCTATGCAGATGCGATTTAGTTCTCGGGCATCTCCTTGGCCTGGTCTGCCTCTGGAATCTGGGGCAAGCCGGTCCATCGGTTCTTGACGAAAAGTTCGGCACCGAAGGGGATCTTGGAGAAGTCCGGGAGGTTGCCGGTCTCTATTAGGACACAAGCAAGGCCGCCAGTCAGCACCACTCAGATAGCCTTAATTATCCTGTAAGTGTGTGCGTTGCAATCGCGGTGATCTGTATCAACGTTCTTGCAAGATCAATCAAACTTACGGACTGCCATGGCATCGCCAAATGCCTTGGACTTGTGTGCGAGGGCCGATCCGCAGGTACCGCAGAAGAGTCGGGTCACTGTGAATAGCATGGGATAAAACAACACGATGGAGGGGGGAACGTTTCGTCAGTTGATCCAGTATCTAATACAAGGTGCAACTGTTTGTTGGGCCAGGACCAGGCAGCTGAGACAAGTGGTCTCTTGCTCAGATGGACAAATTTCGGGAGCTCACTCACCGGTGTTACCACTGGAAGCCTTGGAGTTGTACTCGTGAACATCGCCGGTAAGCTGCGGGATTCAGCGCAGGGACTCAGTATCGCTCTTTGGAGTTCACAAATCTACGACAAGCCCCAAAGCAGCGATCACCGGGTATTCAGCCTTGTGACCGGTACGGTCAGGCATTGTAGGGCTGACCCGACTCCGCGATTATTATTTCATCAAGCTCACCTCGACGTCGCTGATCTTGGGGAGGATGTTGGTCGAGTGAGCAGAACCAGATGTGTGCTGACAGTCGGTGCCTGTAAAGGGTACGGTCGATTATCAACAGCTGTAATCACAACGAGAGGATGTTGCAATCGAGATACAATGAATCCTCATGCAGAGAACAGGACATATGACTAAGGCTCAATGAAGGGAAGTAGTGGTCGTAACTCACAGTGACAGGCAATCTGCTTCTCCTCAGTCGAGTTGACCTTGATCTGAACAGATCCGCAAAGGCATGATCCGATGTGAGGCATCTTGGGCTATGTTTGTTCGTGTTTATCGATAAGATAAGCAGAGAATGAGGACCAGTGTGGTTAGATGAGTGTTGATTAGTTTGTTCAGAGTGAGGACTTTGAGGTCGAGAGATTGGCTTCGGGAGGGTATATATAGCTGTCCTATCCCGGCTCCTCAGGTCGCGCTTCATTATTCCTGACTAAGACTGTGGATATGGGTCCTTGCTGACAAACAAGTATCTTGCCGTTATCGAGTGCTCGCTCGCTCCTGCGCTCCCGACCAGACACCGGATGACCGATCGACCGAACCCCAGAGGTACAGAGGTATGTCACGCATCCCCTACCACGCTAGATGTATTCAAAACGTCATAGCTAAGCCTGTGCTGACGAAGCAAGGCTTCGGCGTGCGTTTGAGTGTCTGATAAAGCCATCGCTCTTCGTGTCAATCGCCGGATAAGTCACTCACCAATTGCGTTTAGCCGATAGCCGGCTCGCATATTCCCGAAGCAATCGTAGATCACCCGGACAAGCATATCATGCTCACATACACGTGCACGTGAACAGCCTATCGAAACAAGAGTCATGTACATGTATCTGAACGAAACTTCGCCGCTTGAGCCGACCTTCCTTCGTTGCTGATCTTCGCGGTTACACCGCAATAGCGTCTATATCACGCGAGCGACTCGGTGATATCTTGACGGTGTCTGTCGTTCTCAGCCGAACCGCGAAACGGGTCCGTCGACGTCGGGTCAGCGCTCCCTTGAGTCGAGCAAAGCGCAGCTCGCTTGTCGACATCCGTGAACGCCAGCATGACAGTCTCCGGGAACCCACTTTTCACTGACAATCCTGCTGACCAGCATTGACTGAGACCCGTGCGCTTCCTCAACTGCTGAAAAATGATTGTCGTCTCCCCGCAACGAGAATGACACGATAGAGATCAAGGCCGAGCAAGGTTAATCCCACCGATCAAGACGTAACACCTTTTAGGTGGCTGCTCCTCACCACCGGCGCTGATCGGAGAGGGCAAGCTCAGTGAGGCCAACATGCGCTCGAAACGCCGCAGAGGAAAAGACCTTGCACAATTTTGCATAGCATATCATGACGAAGTACAGTACCAGACCGTATCGCATGAGGAGTATTCTACATTCCCTTGCTCCAAAGTTTTCACACACCTCACAGGACACTCCCTAATCTATCCACACAGCGTGCTACTCATCGAGACGGCAACCCCACAGCACTCAATACCACGTGGTATACCTAAACGCATCACTTGGCCCACAATTGTGCTTGCCTTTACCAAGCGCATTGCTGGTAAAGCACTTGCACAGGTACTTCCCCTCTTTCTTCTGCGGGATGACCGAGACGACCCAGCTGTCGTTGTCACTGCCTGAGCCATGGCAGTAGTCGAAGCATTTCTCGTGGGAGGAGACGAGTTTCTTGCGCGAGGTGGACCCGGGGACTTTGTCGTAGCATAGGTCGAAATTGTACTGGGATTGGAAGTAGTCAATCTGAGCGAAGATAAGAAATCAGCATATGTTGCTCGATGGAACCGTCGAGCTATTGTATCTACGACGTCTGCGCTTATCTCTCGTCAGCCAACGCACCGAGGCATCGGTGTCTTTGCATCTTCCTTCCCTGTCAATCCCATCCACCATCTGCTTTGCAGAGGGTGCTAGCCGGTCACTGCTTGTGCAGAAGCACTTCCTACTCTCCTTCCTGAGGTATGCGTATTTGAACCCAGTCACCTGGCATTGCTCCTACCGGGCAGCTCAGATCGAGTCAGCGCCGTCCGATGAAGATCAAATAGCTCTCTCTACAAGCGGTAGGGAATTCCCTTCCGACTTCGACTGACTCACCTTGCAGTTCTTCCTGTCGGGCTGGCGGGTGAGCGAGCCATCACCGCTTATGATATGATCGTGGAAGAATTTGCCCGAAACGCAACCGACTGGTACCGTGTATAAAGCGTTGGCTGGGACTGACAGTGCGACAGTTGGGGCGCACCAGAGGCTGCCGATGAGCAGTGGGATGAGGAGTGTGAAGTGCATGTTTGTGAGACTATCTGCTCGGGTCAAGGTAGAGAAGAGAAAGGGAGAAGAAGTAGGAAGACAAATCGTTAAGTAGCTTCGTAACTTGACGGAACTTCTTACACCGAGTATCAATCATGTTGAAAACAAACACGGGGTACAGGCGCGTACTTTAACTCAAGTCGCAGGTCAGCGACCATCACATCTGGAAGGTGCGCGACGAGGGCATGGTTGAACGATCAGCAAAAGCAGGGCGTCCTTTGGAGTGCCTCTATGGGAAATCACAGCGGTTGGTTCCTGAACGTTGGCTGATCGTCATGCCAGATCAAATGTCATGATTGAAGATATAGATATATGCATGATCACATTTACAAAGGCCTAAAATCGGGACAAAGAAGCCATTGCTCTGTCCGCTTTTCGGAGATGGTACGCTGGGTCGCGCTGCAGAACGTGCGTGACGTTGTATCAGCATAATTGGCGCCCATAATTCACTCATTACAACTCACCTTAGTACTCGCCCTTCTTACCATCATTGTAATCGGGCTCTTCCTCGTTCTTGCCCTTGTAGTGGTACTGGCAGCATGTAATCAGGATCAGCCTGGGATTTTCGCTTGACTGAGTCGGATTTGCAGACTCACGTCATAGTCCTCATCCTCATCGTAGTCTTGGTGATCTTTGCCCTGTGAGCGGCATCAGCTGGTGTACTTTTCAAGTCAGAAAAGGCGGCTTACCTTGTAATGTCCGTAATCCTCCTCCTCATCGTCATCGCCGCCCTTCTTGTAGCCGTGCTATGTCACGAGGATCATCAGCAAGGAATTCCCCAAGCAAGCTCAAAGGAGACTGAGAGCTTACATCATAGTCTTCGTCCTGGTCCTCCTCGTGTTGCTTGCCCTGCAGCGCGAATTGTGTCCGTCAGCGCACGCAATGACAATAGTCAAAGTGTCGTCGTCCGGTCTATTCACCTTGTATTCGCCCTCGCCCTCGTCTTCATCGTCATCGTCGTGCTTCTTTCCACCGTTGTAGTCCTAATGGCAAGACTCGCCGGTCAGCTTGAGCCATTCAAAGCCATGTCATGGCCGAGAGATACTCAGACTCACCTCATCATCTTCCTCATCGTCGTCGTGCTTCTTGTAGTCATCGTAGTCCTGGAATGAAGTCAGCAGGGCCTTCGCCGTCCATCAGGTTGAGGAATGATCCAGTGCATGACGGTACTAGTCAGAGCAACTGACCTCATCTTCGCCATTGTCATCTTCTTCGTCCTCCTTTCCGTTTCCGTAGTCCTGCAACAAGCCAGCCACCTAATGTCATCGCTGTTCTCCAAGCAAAGGGGCCAGAATAGGAATTGAAGCGGGAGAGCGCGCAGGCAACCGCAGGAAGAACATGGCGCGCACGTACCTCATCTTCTTCATCGTCTTCATCGTGGTGCTTCTTGCCGTAATCCTATAGGGACGTTGGTCAGCGAGAAAAGGGGAATCAAATATCCAGCAAAGGAGAAAGTGCATGATGCCGTAGCATGATGGCATAACCACATCACATAGAGACCTCATGTCACTATGATATAGAAAGAGGCACTCACCTCGTCGTCCTCCTCATCATCATGGTGCTTCTTGCCCTCATCGTAGTCCTGTAACACATAGATAACTGTCAGTACGATGGTAGAAAGACGCTGTAGGAAAAGCAATGTGTACCCCTCGTTTGGAGGATAAATCACTAACCTCGTCATCATCTTCATGTTTCTTGCCGTCATCCTCATCTTCATCTTTGTCATCGTCGTCATGCTTCTTGCCGTAATCGTAATCCTCGTCCTCGTCTTCGTCGTGCTGCAATGGATAGTGGTCAGCCCGTAATCACAAGAAGCATAGTGATAATGTCTCAAACGAACCTTCTTGTAGTTGCTTTCCTCATCATCGTACCACCCACGCTTCACTTCCTTCTTTCCGTTGTGTCCATCATCCTCAGAGGCTCGGGCATAGCCGAAGATGGAATCGATGGCGCAAGTCCTGTTGGCAAGAGGTGCTTCGTCGTATTGTTCATAGTACTTGAGATCGAAGCACTGACAGAGGTAGTTGAACGAGTAAAGAGCGTTTTCGAATCGAGGGGTGATGGCGACGACCTCGATGAACTCGTCTCGACAGGGTTGATCGCAGAAGGTGAAGCATTCTCGGACGGAGGTGGCGGATGATTGAGCGACAGGCTTGATAATCTCATCGGGGGCCTCGAAACAGCCTC
The DNA here is from genome assembly GCA_036428585.1 of Kwoniella sp. CBS 9459. Classification (NCBI taxonomy): domain Eukaryota; kingdom Fungi; phylum Basidiomycota; class Tremellomycetes; order Tremellales; family Cryptococcaceae; genus Kwoniella; species Kwoniella sp. CBS 9459. The sequence continues at coordinate 1,045,159 of CP144066.1, read as the reverse complement.
CGAATTTGAATTGGGCGTTGTTGAGGAAAACCTACAAGGTATCAGTCAGCAAAGTGTCACCCTCTGGAGACGATGTGAGCAAACTTACAATGGCATCTTCGTTCTTGCATCGACCAGTGTCGGCGTCGTTGTCCCTGATCTGGTCGGCATTGGGTCGTTGAGCAGGAGAACAGTAGCATGTCTTCCTGTCGGCGTCCCAGTAGGTGTATCTGAACTTCTCATAGACGCAGTGATCCTACGAAAGGAGATCATCAGCCAGCAGTCGCAAGCGATTTGCCCCATGTGTCTTCGCATAGGTGGAAGATAAGAACTCACGATACACTCTTGCAGGTTGGCTTGTTCGGTGAAGTCGCCGTCGAAGTTCTCGTCATGTGAGACAAGTTCGAAGAAGACTCGACTCACGCAACCGATGAATTCTGGCGAGGTAGCAGTGTCGTTATTGTGACCGCCGTCATCGTGGTGCTTCTTCGGCTCCGGGTCGTGGTTCTTCTTGTCGTCGTAGTCGGGCTCGCCTCGAGGGACCTGGATGACACCGGCGAGAGCACCGCTCAAGAGGGAGAGTGGTATGAGTGAATGGAGGACCGAAGACTTCATATTGGGTATGTCGGATGTTGTGAAGACGGAAGAGTCTTGGGAGGTGTTTGGAATTGAGAAGAATGAAGAAAGAAGAAGAGTTGCGAGAAAACCAAACTCTTGAGGGGGAGGAAGGGGGGTTTATATACCTTTCAAACCCCCAACCGTCTAGTCACCTCCGCCACTCACTCTTGTGAAGAGGAGGACCTGCTCGGTCTCATCACAGCTCTTGGCAAGATCTAACATCTACAGATCAGTGTCAAGAGCATCGCTTTGGTGGGGATACGACGAGCTAGTCGACTCAACTCCTGTCAAATCTCGCTTGCATCGGACCTAAAGTCGTCGGACGATAGGAGTCATACGTCGATAAGATCTCTTGGCGCTGTGTGTCTTGTCGATGGGAAGGGTCTCCCTGAAGATTAGATAGGAGGTTTGGGGTTGATCATGGACGGGGCGGTGCTCGCTTAGAGGCTGACACGACCACCATCATAGCATTCTTCCCCACTTTGGCCAGCCGATGAGGATTCAGTCAGCTGACGGCAGTGTCGACTAAGCCGAGCGTAAGCTTGAGCTAAGCGAGGTTGGCAGGATATTAATCTCAGATCAGATGAAATGACTGAGCAATGTTGACTGAAAAGCGAGGTGTACCTGATGATATATTAATACCCTGCGAAGGTATATACGGTCAGCTGAGACATCGTATCTTTAGCGTTTAGGACGACATTGCCATCCTTTGGGTTCACATAGCTTCTCCATCAAGATCTCAATAAGGTCTGTGCGGCAAATCCAGGATAATTTGTAAGTCTGGCAGCAACGCCAGGGTCGAACTTTGATGGGAGCTTGAGCCATCATGATGGAGCTCGAATGACAGCAGAGCATCCGGTCTCCTAGATTCTGCCGTTAACGAAGGACGTGAACCGACGGCTTCACGGTGAGTCAAGCTGACAACGGTTCGGTTTGCGGAGGAATCGACGACAGAAGGTCACAATGGTCGATAGGCAGCTGATGCATGCCATGAACGAACTGGATCATCGCACAGGAAGGCAACGTATTCAGAGCCTCGTCCTGCCGATGGGATCGACACTGCACGTCACAATTTGAAGCTGGTTCATCGTGTCGGCACCGCTCTAGGTCTCAGCCATCTTCCTGACGCTCACCATAGCCACGAAAGCAGTGTTGTGGTGCCCTGTCAGTGCTGTCAGAGCGATGAGCTTGTCAATAACATCATCTCATGAGATCGATTGTAAGTATTGTAAGTGTGGTCAGATGGGATGACAAGATACTGCGAATTGGGCGATACTTCACGTGGTGCATCTACCAGGATGGCTGGCTCAGCAAAGTCAATCACGGACGTATAGGATCCGGATGGTCGACTTACCTTACAAAAACTATACGTTTCTTCCGTCGCAATGTAAGAAGTAGGACGACTGATTGAAGATTCAGGAGCCGATAATCAGTGTGCGTTAAGCAGACTATGCGTCGTCCCGAAAGGTTATGGAGAGAAAATCAGGACGTATAAGCACTATGACTGAAGTACTCGAACGAGCATGCTATGTTGACACGCTTTCTATATAAGTGGGCTGCACAAACAGAATATGCTTCCGCCAGAACGACTTCCGGTCAATCGCTGCCAGAGACACGCGAAGATCAACATTAGATTTCGCGTTACTTCCTTGTCAATTTCAGCGTCAACAATCGCAAAATGTCGCATTGTGAGTCCATGGCAGGTCACCGATGCGCGCCAGAAGGCTGACATCAAGCTTGAACCTTGGTTATCAGTCCGAAGAAGCAATTTTGGACGGTTTCAAAGCAACACTGCGACCGAGTCGTATCAGCGACAACTGACCGCTCCGTACGTTCAAGCATCTGCATCTTAGTACGCTCACAATTGAGAGGGAGTGACGATGTAGAGACAGACGCGCTGATTTGAGACGCAATTGCGTTCTACTGTAGGGTAAACAAATGGAAGAGACAATGGGTGTCGCCGACTGGGCTGGCACCGGAGAGCTCGTATAAGGTGGGTTCGCGTTAGTGGAACACATGTCGAGTGAGGATTTCGCTTACGACATGTGACATTCAGATCTGCAAATGGGTGAAGATCAAGCAGAAGGTGAGCTTTACATACTACACGTCATGGAGTTTATGTCGGCCCAACAACCATGTGAAAGCAACGGCTGACCAAGGCACAGGCCAAGCTGGCCGGCGCGGTATCGGAAGCCGGAGATGGGGACGACGTCACTCCTGCGCCTGACGGAGACGACGCGGATGAAGGAGACGGCGAAGATATGGATGAGGATGATCAGGGGGATGAAGGTGATGATAACGAAGGCGATGAGGATGAAGAAGACGGAGAAGAGGGAAAGGCGACGGAGGATCAAACTCCTGCACCCTCGGCGGCCGCTGCTGCTGCTAGCGCAGATTCTGGCGCCAACCCTGTATCAACCGATACGCCGGCTCTCGAAACCAAAGAAGCATCCTCACCAAAGGCCGCGCCACCGTCTGCCAATCCATTAGGTCAAACCGATGAACCAACATTACCGGAAGGATCATCAGCGGCGCCACCTGTACCATCGACCGAAGAAGGAACGGTAGAGGAAACCACAAAGGACGAAGGAAAGGAAGAGTCGCACGAAGCTCCGGTGCCGCCTCATCATGAGATCCCATCGAACGCTATCGAGGTTTCAAATGTCGGTCCACAATCCACCGAATCTGGCTTAGCTACCGTAGGAACAACAGAAGAAGGTGTCGAGATTGAGATGAGACCCGCTGAGGAGGCTGTCCATGCTCAACCAGTGCAAGAAGACGAGCAGATGGATATTGATGCAGCTCCCGCCGTGGAGCCCGAGCTTGCAGTAGCAGCTGAGGGAGCGGAACTACCAGCAGCTCGAGCGGCAACGCCGGTAGAGAAGGACGAAGGGCTGGTAATGGGCGAGATGGAATTGCCAACCGATAAGGCGGAGCTCAAGGTCGACGGCGGAGATCATCCGCCTGCAGAGGTAGAACAGTAGTGTACCCATAGGGGGCCTTCTTCGCGACAGTCTCGTATGCAATGTATTGTATGAAATACGATCCACATATTTCGGTGAGGCCATCTTGTCTGCCTACATTGGCTGTCACTGGATAACTCCTGGCCCGCTGTTCGGGATACTTTGGTTGTCGTGTCATGGTGCTGCATGGATTCGAGATTGCATACGGTAGGAGAAGAGCGTTCCGGCATTTCTTGGACCTGTATGATTCTCGACTAGCAGACAGTACTTTTGCGCCTGAGCTCTTCATAGGCGTTCATACGTCTCATCCATCACACACGCACACGCACATACACACCCTCGCGCCTTGACGAAGAGACCAGGCCCTTTCGGTAAGGCCGGTCATATGCCTATGCATATCGGCCTCGAAGCAAATACCGATGCTGAACAGGATGTATATGGACGTAACGTTGTGTATCCACCTGCTTTCGATCCCTTAAACTTCCAAAGTGGTATTGAGTTACACATTGTATAGGATGCAGGGTATACCAGAATGAGCAACTTCTAGTCCGTTGATCTGAGGGCCACATGTTCTAGCTATGATTTTCGGGCCGATCACACTCTTCGATGCCTATCTCCCTTCCCGCTCGCTCAGAGCATCCCCTCAACTCCCAGCGCTACGAGAACCCTAGCCAGCAGACTGACCTTCCTCTCCTCGGATTTCCATGTCTCCTCGCCTACATCCGCCGCATTTTTGTCCAGCGCTTGCACTTCCGCTCCAAGGGCTTTGCGCAGAGAGGGCGACGAGGTCATCATGATCATCGAAAGCTCGGTATCTAGCGTCAGTGATCGGGTTGACAAGTTTGATGAGCCTATGAAAGTCAAGAATGGTTTTGGGCGCTGGGTCTGGGCCGGAGCTTGTATCTGGACGGGCGCTAACGATTGGGCGTCTTTTTCAGCTGGGGGCGGAGTCGATGAAGGCGTGAGCCAGAGTCCTGTGATGGGTAGAGAGGTTGAGAACGGATCGCCGATTGACATTGTCAGCAGGATTCTATGATAATGTCTTGAAAACCGGATTAGTTGGGAGACCGCACTCACCTTTCGAATGATACGTCCATCCCGGCTTCTCCCATTCCTTTAGCCTCACGCCCGTGCCTCTCTCCTCATCGTACGCCCGTCCTCTTCTAACAGCTTCTCGGTGAAATCGGCTCTCCAGCAGAGTATATCCTTCGGGTATCAGTCTCGAGAATCCCTTTGACCCGTAGAAACCGTTCGACTGAAATTGTGAGGGTGGGAAGATTTTATTACAGAAGTCAGCTAGTCGATCGATACGCTTGACCTTGAGGGAGGTATGCTAGATCCAACTCACCTTGGGAGAAGCGGCAATGACGTTGACCGGGGCCGGAGAGTCAATCACAGCTTTCTTGTAAGCCTGATACAGCCCGAAATAACCGCTCGTCAAGTCCACGCTGACCCTGCCTCCCTCCACGTCGCCCTCGTATGAGTCCTGAACGGCTTTCCACACCTGTCCCAAAGCTCTCTCTTCCTCCTTCACACCGAGCACGCCTGCTTGGACAACAGGCCAGAACCATGTATCTACGTCCACTCGCCTCGATCGACTGGAGTTGGAAGCCTTCCATGAATTCTGGAAAGCTGTCAAAGTCGCCAGAGCGTGAGTGTGGAACTTCCGAGGATGAATCGACGCTGAGGGCCAGATCAAGTATGCTCGAGAATCAGGCTGGACAGACGACTTGGACGACGATGGGTCGTCGGACGACAACCGTGGGAGCGGCACAGTGTAGTAGGGCGAGATATGAGCAGGGGGTGCGTGGTGTAAGAGGTAAGAGTATTGAGTGAATAGTCGTGTGAGAGACGAGAGGTACGAGAGGAGACTGGGATGTTGTCGGAAATGGATGTATCGGTCTTGTCGGTTGGTGAAGTATGATTGGGCTAGGTTGGCACTGTGAATCAGACGGGATAAAGGTTAGCGCCCGTGATTGAAACGCCAATCTTCGCCGGATACGCAGGCAACAAAGATATGACGAACTCTATCGTAAACTTACCCGCTGATCAATACCTCATCATCCACGCCATACCACTTGCCATGCCAAGTACCCCATCCTTCATCATATCTGGCAGGCACAATCTTCTCCATCAACCCTCTCAGCTTTGGACTCCTGAACAGCCATACCTCACATCTGTCTGGGAACGACTCTACGAGCGGTAAGAGCAGATGCGCTGTTGAAGGCGGCAGAGAGGTGGAAGATGAGAGTCGGGTCGCTCGGTGGTAATCCAGGATGAATGTGACTCGTAGTTGGGAGTTCGAGGCGAGGACGTGCCGTATAGCGTCGACCTTAGAAATGAACGACGAGAAGCATATGCAAGGGTATAAGAGTCAGCCCAGTTTTGCGGTTTCATTCGATCCAATTACCAAGTTATTCCGGTAGAACAAGCAGAAAGCCCATGTCGCTCACCAATTCGCCCTCCTCTGTACCGATGTACAAGCTGCTAATGATGATCCTCCTCTTGGCGCGCTTGACCATCTCGATCAACCGCTTGTAGAAGCCCTCGGGCGAAGTGAGCAACTCGACCTCGTCCCCTCTCGCGCCGAAACATGGCTGCGAACCCGACAGAGCCGCTGAGAGTTGCTCGAAGGCTGGATGTTGATGCGGGTGAGGTCGTTGTATCGGTGCGCTGGATGTTGATGTTGACGCAGAGCTAGTGCTGGAGCTAGGGGATAGGGAGGGGGCAGACGTAGAGTACCTGTGTATGGGACAGATTACTTTGCCAGATCGGGGCGATATCGGCCGTCTTGAGGGACCTGCGAGGTGCTTATGGCCTGATGCCCGGAAAGCTTCCCGGATCAAAGGTCGAGGTCCGTTCATCTCTGCTGGGGGAATGCGGCGTAGCCGCTTTCGATGATTATACGGTATAGCTGGGACGAATGTTGAACTTCGATAGGGGAAAGAAATGAGGAAAGAAAACGACCTAACTTACAGTTTTGGAATTTGCAGGTGCAGCTGATATTTCCGGCCGGAGCGGGTCGAGGTGACGTACCAAGCTGCCCTGCCGAATCTTATAATTAGTCGACTTTTCAGATCGACAACAGACTACTGCACGTCGATCCTTTATTGACATTTGCGTTGCACCTTCTATTCCCTGTCAATAACACGGCTATACTGGTAGTTAGAGGATGACTACCTTCGACCATCGATCGTGACGAGCCGCTAACCATTTATCTTCTCGAAAGCTATTGGCGAAAGTTCTCCGGCGAACTATATCACTATCAAGCGACAACGCTCGCTCACCCTGTATTGCGAGCAGCGTTGAAGAAGCTCGACTACTGATCTCAGGCCATCATCAGGAGGTCTTCTCTGCGCGCTTCGATACTACTTAGTGCTTGAGGACCGGTGCCAAGGCGCCTGAGCCATCGACATGCTTGGCTCACTCTACGGTCTCAAGAGGGCCGTTGTGCTGCTTCCTGTGGCCTGGACCGGCGCATGGCTCGGCTACTATGGTGAGTCCCTGGTCGCGACTTGCACTTGTACGACATGACCACTTGACCACTTTGAATTCCACTTTACTTGGGTGCCTAGCACGTTTATGACGAAGATGAACTGATGTCTGACCACTCTCTGTCTCATAATCACACAGCATACACCGATACCCTGCGTCGATCACATATTAGAGAGAGGAACAAGGAACTGTCAAAGACGCTCATGGGACTACCGGGAGACGGGCCGGATTTCACCCAACCTGCTTCGGACATTGAAAGAGAAGCGTTGAAGAAGAGGTCAGTGGGTACTCATATATGGCCTGGTCACCTTGTCGTGTTCCATACCAGTAACATCGGAGGACCGTTCGGACGATCTTAGGTGAAAACTCAAGCTCACCTTCACACATGCACGCCGGACCTTGGCTCGTAGATATTCGAGCCTTAGATTTGCGGGACGATATTGGAACCCATACGTGGAATGGCGAGAGCAAGGTGCTTGGGTGAGTGAGCGAGCGAGCTTGTACACTTGGCCGCACCGACAGCTGTTGTTCCATTCCAATTTTGTCGTCATGTGCGCGACTGCGAGCTGATGGCTGTTACCATCTCTGGTGTATATTAGGAATGGGCACTGTGGAAGATCGTTCTATCTACCATTACCCTCAAACTGTTTTACAACGGGTGAGCTTACGTTCTCATCAGTAGACACTACACGTTGTATCAGAGCTGATCGGCTCTGCTTCTAACTATCGCAGCGGCGTACCACCCGAACGACCTATACCCGACTTACCGATCGAGAGACCCGACTTTGACCTGTTATATCCCAACCACTCGTCCGCATCTTCATCCTCATCGTCTAAAGACAAATCACTCGCGTCAAGTTCAAGTTCCGGTTCCTCCAGACAGCCTCTTTCGGGAGGAGAGAATGTGGAAATAACGGACAAATTGACCATGACTTGGGTGAGCATCGTGCTGCGTATCGCTTCAAATGATTAAGCAGAACCCAGTGACTTGTGCGTCTTGCATTACTGATGAGTGATTGTTGTTCCTATTGCTAGCTCGGGCAATCGACGGCCTACGTCACGCTAGACAACCTCGCCATCCTTACTGACCCGGCACTAAACGACCGAACATTGCCTTCCCGCTTGGCGCCTCAAAGATTACGGCCGTCGCCGTGTACTTTGAATGAGCTGAAGCGAGTCGACGTGGTGCTCGTATCGCACAAGTGAGCTTGACCTGCCGAGCTATCTTCCGAAGTCCGATCATATCAGTCAAGCAGTCCTTCGTTGCCGTCACTCCAACACGTTGTGTTCACCTCCAGTCTCCTCAATTTGGTAGTGACGACGTGTGCTCGTACTGATTTGACACCACATCTTCACTCGCAGCCACTATGATCACCTTGACCCCGAACACATCAGAGAGCTGGGAGACAGCTGCGAATGGATCGTACCTATCGGTGTAGGGCCTTTCATCCGACAACACGGAGCGACGAGAGTGACAGAGTTAGAGTGAGTGTGAAGCGTCTCTATGTACCTGGCTGGCAATACCTTCTGTGCATAAATGTGTAAAAAAGAATGCCTGAAATAACGCCCGTCTCTATAACTATCAATAAGCGATGGTTTACTGACCGAGGCTGTAACACAGTTGGTGGCAAGAAGCGAAACATACGTTATCTCGACCCGGGCAGAAGGACAAGACGTTCACCATTACCGCCGTCCCTAACATGGTGAGTGATGTTGTCTACCATACGTCATACACACGCTTTACATGTAGAACAGTCGCATGAACCCGAGCTGATATGACATGTGCTTTTGCTTCGCCGTGATACAGCACTGGTCTGCTAGATCTCCTCTGGATACCAACGCGACGCTGTGGTCCGCCTTCCATGTCAAGTCCGATACCGAGAAGCCCAAGTCCTTCTTGCATCTCGGCGATACCGGGTGAGTGGACGAGACGCAAAGCGTCAGACTTGTTCTGCACCGTAACCCCATCAACTTGATGTGGATGTTCAGGACCTACCTCGCAGTATGACCAAATCAATATACTAATAAGTTCTGACGAGAGCTAACCAATTCTCCCTTTACGCTCCGCAGCTACTCGTCAACGCTATACCACGCCGTAGGCCGTGTGCTTGGACCTGTCGACCTCGCCGCCATCCCCATAGGATCGTACGAACCTCGATGGCACATGCATCTCCAACACACCGACCCCGAAGGCGCAGTGCGCATGGCCCTTCAGATGCACGTCAAGAAGAGCGTCGGGGTACATTGGGGTACCTGGTTGATGTCTGACGAGGCTTGTGAGTGGCGGAAAAAACTTTGGCCGCTTCTCCCACATGAGGCTGTCATACTTTTGACGTCTTCGAATTCTCGTGTGTATTAGGCTGATGATCGATTTGGTCTGGTATGATCTACCTGTACGCCACTCGTTGCAGACAACAAACCACCTTTAGACCTGGAGATCGCTAGACAGAAGCTGGACGTCACCGAGGACCAGTTCTGCGTCTTGCCCGCTGGTAAGACCATAGTAGTGGCGTGAGCTTTGACTCGAGATCCAGAACAAGTCCGATATTTGGATTGGCTCGCGCGATTCATCATACACACGCTGGCTCAACAAACCATACAGATCTTAGATTGTACAGTACACAGTAGAATTGCTCGATACATTGATGCGGGCGGACGGATATCATAGAATTGCGATAGGACGATAAGATGAGGCGGCACATGCTTCTCCAACATCGAGCACCAATGAAATGCCCAATGCACAACGCATGCATTGGGTGGACGGTGGTACGGTGGTACGGTGCATTTACTATGACTGTCCACTACAACACGCGTCGAATGGATATTTCGCTGGAAAATTAATCCCCTATTTATCCCAAACTACTGTACCCCAAATTCACCTACAGATATCTTCGCATCTTCACGTCTTCGTTTCAACCTTCCTTTCTTCCCCCTTTCGTCGTTGATCATCTTCATTGATTGTCGCTTGTCACTTCATCGACGGCTCGAGTGCTACGTGCTTGATTCGCTTGAGAAGTGCGCCTATCGTGTGTTAGTGCGGTATCGTTGTAGAAGGTGAGCACGCCATTTTCGTTATTTTCTCCTTCTTCAACGTTCGATTGGCTCTTCCCTTCCTTCCTGCCCCCTCTCCTTACCAAGGTCAGGTCAAAATCCCCAAGAAGACAATATCCTTATGCTCCAAATCCGGAAATCAAAAATCAAGATTTCAGATCCGGCCAGGCCTCGCGGATCATCCTCGTCTTGAGGACCCGTTTTGGCCTGTCGGATCGTTCGGGTAGTGAGGCTCTAGTTCATAGTTACACTGAGGGATCAGCTAGCAACGATCATACCAATTTTATCATACCATTCTAACACTCGTCACTTATCATGTCAAAGTCACCTGTGTCACCCGCCCGCCCAATCTCTGCCTGAACTGTACTGTCATGCTGGGCTATCGCATGTGCGATTGACGAATGTGCGTATTGAAATGGATCGCTGATTCTTTCTGCCGGCAATTCAGGATATGTAAATAGCTCCTAAGTACCCCTCGCTCGTCTGTCCAATCCCCGTAGTCGTCTCACATGCCGCGCAATTCGCTTCAACAGCAGCCAGAGTAAACATTGTACTTCTAGAGTAGGATATCATATGTCAATATGTCGCATCTTGCAGAATTGTCTCTCTGCCATCGAGTCACCAGATGTCACCTGGCAGACACATCACCGTTTGTCGCTTGGAAAAAGATCCTTTGCGGCTATGTTCCATCTGAGACACGCAGCGGTTGCGTTGTGCTCCGCTCCCTACCTCGGTCATGTCAGCCAGCCGTGTCTCCGATATAGTCTCACATTGTGGATCTGATTATACTGCATCAAGCTATCACAAGTTCCACCCTGCTTCGATTTGTTGCTTTTCTCCGATTGAACTTTTGCGCCTTGTCAGAGCGGCAGTAGGGCTCGAGGCTAGAAAACCACCGCATACTGTCCATTCGCGCCTTATCCCCTTCTTCTTGTCACACGCTCACTTGAGCTTTGCCGCACGGTTCATGTCCCTGATCCTGATTCCAGCTCGGTTCTTGATCTTCTTGTGCAAGTCGGGTTTATCTGGGGTGCCGGTGGCAGTTCAATTGTCAGTCAGCTTTGATCTTGGTGCGGGGGCCGCCAGTCTGACTTCCGCTCGGGGGCAAAGACGGCAGCATCACGTCTCACTGGCCACTGACCACCCAGAGAGAATGAACACGAGAAGCGAAAGAGATGTGGGGCGGCTTGGCTCTAAAGGCCAAGGCGGGAGCCGTACTTACAGTCGAAGAAGGCGAACAAGGCTTCGAGGTGGACGAAGAACGGCGCTAGGACGAGAGCTGGCACAGAGAGTGAAGCTTGGTGAGCTATCTCAACCTTGAGGATCTGCGATCGCAAGATGCAGTTTGACCAAACTGGGCAAATTGATGTATGTTCAAGTTTTCTTCGCCCAAACGACTCACCCTGTACGAGGTTGTCGAAGAGCGCAGGCGCTCTTCTCTCAAACACACCATGTCCGACAAATTGCGCGATCCAAGCAAAAGCAAAGACAGCCCAGCCGAATGGCTGCGCCGAGGGGTTTGTCGGATCCGTCAAGGGGAGCCATGAGGGTGGCGAGGTCGCGAGGTAGGTCGCGGTTAGGTATGACAGGGCACCAAAGGGTAGGTAGGTGAGCTGGATCAGATGGGTGACGGACAGAAATAGTCACCGTAAGGCCATACATCAGCAACATGTCTCGGTAGTGACAAGGAGCAAGCCAAAACAAGAAGGTGACTGCGAAACAGGGTGTGGCATGAGTGAGGGAGTAAGGAGTTGGCCTGGTCCCGCTAGCATTGGTAGTAAAGGAGGCCACATCAATTCGACTCAAGACTCACCCCTCCGAGCGGTTCCAAGGCAATATAATACCCTACATACGCCACGATGTGGCCCAGCGCTAGACTAGGCTGCACCGCGAGACCAGGTGCTAGTGTGATTGCCTTTGTGCCAGGGACAGGCAGATGAGCGGCGATGAGAAGCCATGACCTGAGAGGAAACAAAGAGAGTCAACTCTACCAGCCCAAGCGCATAGTCACGTAACGTGTGGTTATGTCCTGTGCGGATGTTAAGCCAAATGCCAAACCTTCCTGCATGAAGGCAAACTAAAGCGGTATCAGGAGAGGATAAAGGATAAAGGATCAAGGGGAGACAGAACTGTATCTCTCACCATAGGATCTGGGGGATACAAAAGAAGTGGATGATCTGGTTGATCTTGTTCGCATGGTAGGATGAGTAGAACGCGAGCTGTCACGGGGTAAGGTGTACAGTGAAAGAAGGGGATAGTCAGCATCGTAAGAATGGAGCTTTATCTCACTTGGCAACCAATGACAGTTCATTCCATGTTGGGAATCTTCTCACAGCCACAGCTTTCTTATTCAAGTTATGGCTGGGCTTCTTCCAAACATTCGAACGCATATAGAAATGCCCAGCTAAAGCCGGGCGACGGGGCTCACCTCTTCCTCCACGTCGAGGTGATTCGACTTGATCGACTTCTTCCCATCTCCAAGCCCACCTGGTACCGGCGTCAGACTCTCATGCACCGGACCAGCTTCAGTTGACCTAGGTTCTCTCCTACTTGATATCTCACTGTCCACGGCGGAGCTGCTCGACCCGGAGACGGACGTGGTAGTCGCCATGATGATGATGATCGTCCTTATTTGGAACTGATCTGATTCCACTTGACAGAAAGCTGGGTTGGAAGCGATATGAGAATCGGATGCAGGCCGTAGATACGGATTGGAACAACGTTTTTGCTGACAACTCAGTGTTCTATAGCGTCTCTCGATGTCGAGAGAAGAAATGTACTCGTATAAAGAGGGAGGAATGTCATGTCAATGCCAATCCAGGTTGGAATGGGATACGCAAGAGGGAAGGTGGAGGGAGTCTGGTGATACAACACAAAAGGCAACCGAGTTAACCGGTCACCTGCAGCTGTTGTCGTAACCGGCCACTCGCCGTGACTAATTGCGCAGCGGTTCAGCGGATCATCCCAAGCTTTGCTAGAGGTCAGCTCTTACATGTACTGCAAGGCCAGAGTTAAAATTGCCAAGGACAATGCAGACCGCCCCGCCATTGATATTGGTAGCTCATTAGCATTAGTTCCATCATGATGGGTATTGACAAGATATCTATTACGCGGACACACGGAAACATAATATCTACATACAGATTCACGTATTGATGTCGATAGAACACGATGAGAAAGAAATGGAATGATTGGGATCTCGAGATGATTAGGCTTAACAAATGAGAAGAATACCAGCAGACAGACAAAATCAAACAGAAGATACACATCAACAACCTCGTCTAGTTGCAGTTCACCACAGCAGCCCGTATAGTCTAACAGATCTAGACAATCTACTGCCTCTACGTCCGACGCGAAACCCGCTCCGCGCCTTAGGCCCTACGCCCAGAGCTTGGTGAAAGCCGTGCTGATGGATACTCTGGCAGTTTCCAAGCTGTCAGGCCCGACGATCAAGTCCGAGTCGATATCGCCTTGAGAACGATTCGGAGCGTAGTAGAAGCCCATGATGAGGACAACGTATCTGATCATATTATATCGTATGTCAGCATATTTGCTCAGCCCGTACTTCGTGCCATCTGTAACGACAGATATCGCCAACTCACGCTAAAACAAGAATGGATCCTCGGTGGTAGTTTGATCTCGCTTCGATGTACGTGTATGTGAGCAGGAAAATGGAGAGAATAATCGCGATAACGTCCCATCGGGGGAAGATGAGCCTATAGAGGGTGTATGAGACATAGGATTATCAGTATTTCCACCATCTACAAGCAATCACGAATGATTCACAACTCACGTGAAAGTGTCGACAACATCGCCCATCTTGTCCGGCTGATAGAGCGCGCTAAACGCTACCATCGCCGGGATCTGGAGGAGGCAAACTTGCAACGCGTATGCGGAACCGATCTCCATACTGTATCAAGCCCGCACCACGATCAGCTCACCAGCCGACGCAGGGAGAGGACATCCGTGTTTTCCATTAGTTGAATATAAGCAACTTACCTCAAGGCGATATTTCCATTGAGCGCAAAAGACATGGCATTCATGAATTCGGTGGTATTGGGTACCAAAGCGAAGAGGGTCAGCCCGAGGAATTTTTCGTCGATACCCGAACCCTGCATGACGACGTCAACGACATCGACAAGGATTTCTGCGTGTGCAATAGAGGTATCAGCATCGGTATCAATTAGCCCATATGGTGTTATCGCAGTCAAACGGTTATAAACATTCTCACTCACCAGCGATGATAGCGTAGAGAAGGGTACATCCTAGTAAGACACCAGCCGAAACATCTCTCGTCCAACTGGGCGCCTCGTGACCACCGTGTTCCTCTTCCTGTTCCTCTCCTCCAGCCGGCTTGAACGCAGGCATGGCCTGATTGGTACCTTCTTGGTGCTGCGGACGATGTTTCTGCGCCGAGCCATTCTGCGATCCGACAATGGACCCCTGATGCCTCAACGCGCTGACAGTAGCTACAGCTACAGCTCGGGTGAAGTCTTCCGTCGTGAGCGTTGAAGGGAGTCGCATAGGCGTCAAGTGGGAGTTCGACCTCATATCTCGGTCAACGCCTTCCAAGAACGGAGTGTACCCTTGAGGGAGGTTAAATGTCCCGCTCGTCAAGCGCCCTTCGGTGTTGCTTGGTCCAGATTCCATTTGCTCGGAACCTTGTTCTCGCTCTTCAGGAATGGGCGGCCGCAAGTTGGGGTGAGAAGGGAATTTAAGGGTGGAAGCCTTCGGTGAACCACCGGCCGATCGAGTAGGCTGGACGGGACTAGAAGTAGTCGACTTGTGCAGTGGCAGGATATGCTGCATGACAGCTTGAGGGGTGATCCGCTGAGCCAGGGTGGCTTTGACAGCGGGGTGCATCGCGCTGATGGCTGCAGCTTCGTCCGACTTCATGAGCTGTTGCGGGTTCTGCCAAATCTGCGCAGCGTGGGTCCGAAGCGAGAACCAAAGGCCGATAAGGTACGACTGTACGAGAGCGAAAAAGAAGGGTCAGCTTACAGTCATCTGCGAGAAAGCCAAGATATCGACGCTGCTGGCCTAAAGGCGGTGGGCCACTCAGCCCACAGACATAGTCACTCACGAAGAGCAAGATCGCCGCGCAGCAGTACATCAACGTCTTGACGTTGTTCTGGTAAAACGGATCCCGCTCGGGATCGGGATGCTCGTAAAAGCAATGATCACACATCCATGCGTCTCCCGCTCGAAGCAGGGCAAGACTCATATCCGGTATCGGGGAGATATTTGGATTCTGCTTCGGCTCTGGACAACCTTCACAATGTAGCTCGAACTATCGATAAAGTCGAAAGCGGTCAGCGCCACTCAAGCTACGAATCGCAATGAAGCGCGGCGAAATCATGAAGTAGGGAGTAGAGCGTTTATGTGGACAGACTTACGGAACCATAGGTTTGATAGAACATGGTGGGCGTCAGAGTACCGATGATGGCCATGATCAACATTGTACTGGTCACTCCCGCACTTTTGGCGTTGAACTTCTGCTCTTTCCTCTTCAATGCACCTGAACACATACTCATGCCCGGCATCAACAGCACGCCGGCCAAAATACTGCCAATGATGGAACCTTCGACCAATCGGCCTTTACCTTGAGTCAAAGCGATCGAGTACAGTATGATCTCGATAATGGAACCAAAGGTGGCGTTGATGACTGCTCCCATACCGATTGACGATTGGGCCGAGATGGAAGCCACGGCCATACCGATGAAATATGAAAGCGGGATGACGGATGCGAGGGCGAGCACGAAGATGAGCGCTTGAGAGGTGATGAAGCGGAGGAAGGGCGTGATAGCGTGTCCGGCGTGTTCCTCTCTCTCCACGAACGGAAGTATGATCATTCCGTCGATTATGGTGAAGAAGACCAGCGGGAGCAGGTTGATGAACAAGATGTTGACACCGCCGACGGTGTACTTGTAGTACTGCAATCCGATCGCTCGGTAGGTACAGAGCAAGACCGTCGATGTGGGTCCAGAGGTAGGCGCGACTTGACCAGCGGTAAGGCGGGCTCGTTTCAACGTGAAGCCAGAAGGAGATCCGTCGTCTTGTAGTGTCGTTGAGCCAGATCCATCGGCACTTTCGGGTGAACCATGAGGCGTAGGTACAGGAACAGATACTTTGGGGGCGGAACGGAAGTTGATCTCTAGTGGCCTGAACCAAAGTAGTTTGAGAAGAGCCCAGTTGAGCTTGGCCATCGGGATGGTGATCACAAAGAACCAGCACAGGGTGCAAATGGCAAGCATAATGGGCGCGACAATGAGTACGAAACCAGGCCAGTAAATCAATCGTCCGAGTGCCTTGGCCCGCTTGTTCCGAGGTCTTCGGAAGCCGCTTCCCCCACCAGCACTGCTACCGCCTGATCCAGATCCTGACTTTCCGACGAGGAGAGATGATCGTTCGTCGACCGAGCTTTGAGATCGTTCCTGACGCTTCGTATTAGGTGCGAAAGAGACTGTAGGATGTCGCTCGTGTGAATTCTCGGCAGCACCGCCTCGAACGGTGCTGGAGGAAGCCGCAGCAGGACTAGTCGGGGAGGTACCAGTGGGGCGAGCAGGTTCATCGGGAAGCCCGGCATGGAGACCGAGAGAGGAGTCTCTGTACTGTGTGTCGCGGACCGTGATACCAGATGAGGCGCCGTCAGAGGGCACTCTTGATCTCTGGCCGCCTCTACCGCTCAAAGGCGATTCCGATCGACTCGTCCATGTACCGTAGTTGGTCCTTTCGTGATTATTCAGCCGGCCCTCATCGTCATCACCCTCGTTGTCGGAATGGTCATCCTCTGGGGCGCCTTCGCCTTCAACGTATTTACCGAATGGCCAACCGATGTACCATGCCAAGCCTCGTAGAGTCTTGCCATACCCACCTCGACCGCCTCCGAGGACTTCGGCACCGCTGACGAGGACTGCAATGACAAAGCATACGAGAGCCAACCACCAGCCGAAGATGATAACCCAGAGGATATTGCCTGGAAGCAGATGTCGCTCGGCTGCCGCGGAAGGGATGGAGTGTAGAGCCGATTCGGCATTGCGGGTCACCGATCGAGATTTGCGATACAGGGCAGGTTTCCAGATGGGCAGACCGAAAGGATGCTCGATGTTGAGTGCCTAGAAAAAAGAAGACCATTAGAACACGCAGAGATATACTGCCGTTGTCACTCACATCTTGACGGTCCCTCAATGTAACACCTTCATCGTCGCCATCCTCTTCTTCGTCGCTCTGCTCTTCATCCGTCATCTCCGCACCGGTCTCCTCCTCCACGACATCATGTACGATTTCGTCGAGAATGCTTGCTCGTTCGTTTGCCAGGGCTTCTGTCTCTTCTTCGTCTGCTGTACTTGACATGACAGATGGCGCTCTCAGTTCGTCCCTTGGGCTCAAGCCACCATCTCTGGGCGTTTCTAGTCCAGCGAAACTGCCCTGCCGGGGGAAGTATCCGTCGCTCGGCATCTTCCTTCGATCGGAACTTGGCGCACGAGATCGGGAAACGGATCGGCCCATAGAGCCCCGATTCTGCTGCTGAGAAAGGAACGATTCGTCTGGGACGCCGGTGTTCGGAGCAGAGGGATCGGGAGTTATAGCTGGAGTGATGCCTTCTTCCGCGGCCAGTCGTCTCTCGAGCTCGAGATGCTGCTTCTTCAGCCTGGCTTGCCTTCTTTCCTTCTGGCGCTGTTTGATGAGCTCGGCCCCTCTGTCTTCTACTTCCTCGTCATCATTTGCCTTGCCCGTCTGTCTGGCGCCTCCACTGATTTGGTGATTGAGCGGCGGTCTTGCCCTTGAAGCAGAACGTGACATCGAGCCCGGGTTCGGACCACCCGGAGCCTGATACACTCCGCTGGACAGGAATCGGGGCACTCTGGCAGGCCGAGGCATGCTTCCTGCGTTGCTGTTTCCCTGATTGCTCCACGTAGCATTTGGCGATCCAAAACTACTTCCATATGCGCTCTGAGGCATGCCCCTCCCGCTTCCTACGCCTTGAGCGCCACCCCGCGGCGTTGACTCGAGAGAAGCCATCCCGGGAGCAGCCGATCGAGGTCGGTAAGCAGCAGAATCGTAATACTCATCGTCTTCGGTGGCGGTCGTGAACGACCGTATAGAGGACGCTCGACCAGGTGACATGGCCGCATGGTATTGCGTTGGCGGCGAGACGGCCTGAGGGGTTGGGAGCGGATTAGGACGCTGTTGCGTAGGTGTAGACATCGTGAACGTCAAATTAGTACAAGTGTGGCTATCTGGCAGTGACGAAAAGGAACGCCTGGTGTATGCAGAAAGAAAGAGGACAGATGGGAAGACGAAGGGGGGGTGATGATAATGAGTTGTTGACAGGCCAGGTCGCGTACAGAATCAGGTGAGAACAGGGTGTAGAATGAGGACAAAGCGTTACCCGAGCGAGCGGAGCATTGACCGCTCGACTCAAAAACCGGTTGAATGAATCGATGAGAGCGGGATCAAGCCCGCCATGCGCGATGCCAATTCATTCGGAAGGCAGGTTGAAGACGCCCGATTGAGGCCTTAAAGTGAGACAGTCACAGTCTGATTGTCCCGTTGGATCGGTAGGCGAAAAGCGCAATACGGACTGAGGAGCGAGGAAGAAGAAGAAAGGGACAAGGGCACACTTTCGCACAGATCACACACAAAAGCTAGCCGACTGGCTATTCGACGTACCAGTTCATCTTTACCGCTTGACGCGTCCGCGTACTCCCCTGTAGCCGCTTCACCTGTCACTCCTGGTCCTGGTCCTGGTCTGCCCATCCCCAGTCCCTGCTGTTGCTGCTGACTCGAAGTCCGCTTCAGCTCGATCGCTTTTGGGGTGGGAGCTTGGTCGCTAGATGAAGAAGGTGTCGATTTGACTATGTCTGCGAATGTCTGAGATGCTGTTGGTATTTGAATTGAATTTGGATTTGAGACTTGTCGGATCGTAGGTGTGGGTGACGACGCTGATTCTGGCGCGGAGCTAGAGCCAGAGCTAGAGCTTGAGCTTGACTGTGATCCCTCGTTATGCGGGACGATATCTTGCGATGGTGGCGCCATCTCGTCAAGCTCTCAAGACCGCGAGCTGGATCGAGGTCAAGTGGCTAATGTCGATAACAAAGATGGAATGGAACAGACGGTCGGTTGGACGATTACAAGGTAGCTACAATTCTATATACGATCGATCGGTAAGGCGGGTCGAAAGTCATGTCATACGCCAGCCAAGAACGAGGACAAAGGACTACTAGGAGCAAGTATCATTGTTGTACTCGTGAGGTTTGTCTTGTCGTGATTGGGAGGCACCGTGATCAAAGCATGGAGACTTGATTGATTGATTGATTGTTCTCTCGTCGTTTCTCATGCTCCTCCAATTGTCCGTTGTCCGTCCTTCAAGCTGTGCTTACTTACTGTACTAGTGCGGTTCTTATGCTTGTATTACAAGTGTAATGGGAACCCGCGTCCAAAGTCCCGCCGAGCTGAGCCACGGTCATCGCCGAGCCTAACCTTAATGGTACGCGTCTTTACGTTCACGTTGATTTAATGTTTGCTTATGCCACCCACTATACGCAAAATCGATCATTACCCGGCTGACTTTGTGGTATTGACGTCAGCTTGTACTGCTAAGGGCTGTCTACCAGCGTCAGCTAATGTTCGACGTTCAACTAAATTCACCCATCAATCAAGCACTAACACTTTTGATCGACATTTTCGTTTTGACACTTCACAAAGCCATTTCAGCAAGCCACGCCTAGCATATCTTGGACACAAAAGCTCGATCAGAAACACTCGATATGCCAGCTTACAGGTTGGAAGTAGCCCCATCGGCACGATCGCAGTGCAACGGTATGTCGCTCAACCTGCCGGGGATATATCAGTGTGAAGGATTGACTGAACGATTGGGTGTTATGTATCCCAGGGCCCAAGCCATGTCATGGTACCAAGATCGGAAAGGGAGAGCTCCGACTGGGAGTGTGGGTCGAAGTGATGGGTAATGGTTCTTTCAAGTGGAAGCATTGGGGCTGTAAGTTTTCGTTTGATCTTCCCTTGTCGAACGAGCTCTGTGATTCGGGCGTGGTAATATCCGTGCTGACGAGATCGTTCATCGCCATGCTACTCTCCAGGCGTGAGCGAGAAGGTTATTTCCAATATAAAGGCCGACTTCCCGGACGTGACAGAGGTGGATGGATGTGAGTGATCCGTGACTTACGTCTGGTCGGACATTGAGCAGTCATCATATATCCGGATACTCGAAATGCCAATGGGCGGGAGCTGACGAGGTTTTGACGCTGATACTTGCTTCTAGATGAAGAGCTTCCGTAGGTCCAGTGATTGTGTCAGACTGGCTACGATGTTTGAGCTGACACGTTTGTCTCCGCCTTCAGCGAGAATTACCAAGAAAAGGTGCGCCAACCAAGCTCTCCTGTCTACAGCATCCAGATGTAGCTGACAGCTAATGAACAGGTCTCGACAGCCATAGAGGAAGGACACGGTATGTCAGCCCACCGTAGGGAGCTCATACATTGCCTTGCTTCACCGCTAATACGTACGGCCTGACTGTTTCCACCCAGTCGCCGACGAGGATGTTCCTGACACTGCTCGAAAACCTCCTGCGGCCGAGGGAGAAGAGGGTGAACCGTCTTCGAGCCCTGCTAAGAAGAAGAGAGTCCCCAAGAAGCCCAAAGCGAAAGCGGAGGCAGAGGCAGAAGCCAACGGAGACGATGGCGAGGCGGAGAAGAAACCCAGGAAGGTGAGTTTCTAAGCCTACTACATGGCTCCGAGTGGTGACGACGTCTTGAAGAAGTATTATGTGTCTGTTTGCGTGCATGAGCTAATATCGTGAAATCGGCCTATATCAGCCCCGAGCTAAGAAGGTCAAGAAGGAGGAATCGGAACCTCTGACGGAGGAGTCTGAACCCGAGGTCATGCCCAAGAAGAAGCGGGTGAGTGCAGCTGCACGACCGTTGCCTTTTGCGCTGTACTATCCAGCTCATGACCTATTTGTTCTCCGTTCAGGCCGCTCCCAAGAAGGCTGTCAAAGCCGAGCCTGAGGTTGAAGAAGAAGAGGAGGAGGTGAAGCCGTCTAAGAAGGTGAGCAGATTGTGACCCATCGAATCGCGCGCACATAAGAGCCAGTACAACGCTCCAACGCTGACCGGAGCGTATACTACTGTTCCAGGCCGCTGCTACCAAACGAGGCAAGAAGGTCAAGGCTGAGTCCGAAGACGAGGAAGACGAAGAGGATGTCAAGGTCAGTCACTAGTGCACAGCGGTGGGCTGGCAATGCTGTTCCAGTGTTATTATTCATGCACGGGCACTTTGCTGATACTTCTTGTTTCTCAATAGCCACCGGCCAAGAAGGCCCGCAAGCCTCGATCTGGCAAAAAAGCCGCCCATGACAGCGACTAGGTTCCTCATCTTCATCTTCATTGAGCCTGAACGAACAGACATCAAGGCTAAAGGAAACCGCCAGTATGTGAATGTGATTGAGGATCAAGGTGTAAATAACGAATATGACGAGCGAACGAAGTCTGCGGATCATTGACCAGGGAAACGGATGATACCAGATTGGGCTTGGCTGTAACAGTGGGGACGAACGATATTGCATCTAGGCATCTGAGTAAGGTGGGAAGTTGTACAGAGTAGATCGACCGAAGTAGATTGATTGAACGAAATTGTTGATACAATACAGTCTTCTTTTGAACATGTCGTTACTGCCGAAGCCAGTCCATATTGACAATGCCCGGTATATACACGCCCCGGCGCAGGCGCGATACCAGGAACATGAATTATAATCCAGACCGACCCGACCGACTCTTTTGTCGAGCACACACACACGCAAGCCAGCGCATCCATCCAGCGGTGTCAATGACTATGACATTTGATTGTTGCCTCATGCGTCTCGGCTCAGCAATATCTCTTCGGCGTCTGAGTTCATCTGCAGCTGCGCTTGTTTACGTTAAATACAACGTTGTCTCGTGTCCGCGGTTACCGATGACGTCAATTGCGCACATGCCGAATTGAAGAAGAAAGTTTGAACATTTTTCACGATAACGATACCTTTGTCGAATGCATGCGTCGCTCGTCGCGCAGTCTGTCTCATTCGCGACAGCTTGCAGCTTTATCCCAAAGCAAGCATGAAAGCGTCATTTGCATCGCGACTTCGCGACAGGCGATAGACCATTGACAATAGACTATAGACTATAGATACATAGATAGTGTTGCTGCAGCTGGTGAACATCGCGATTCGCAAACGAACTCGTCTCTTCTCTTCCTCGCTTCTTCGCTTCCAGCTCGAGTTCGTATTCAGCGCCTCATTCGACAACCTCGATTGATACGATAAGATACGATAACCCTCTTGTGTCGATCGACATAAACAGAAACGGAGAACAATCAGGAGAAGATTTCATCTAACCATCGAACCATCGAGAGGTAGTGTCACAGAGCTTTCCGCTTTCCAACGACAGGATAGACGATCAATCAAGCCAGAAGAAAGAGTATTCGAAACCGCGTCACATCCGACAATAAATAAAGCACACGACTATCTATCGAAAGCGAGAGACTGAACTTCGAAGAGATCAAGATTAGTAAAGATGAGAGCGCCTGATGGAGCCCGACGACCTTTGTGGTTGAACCAGAGGACTTTGACGTCCCATATCGGTGAGTTTAACTTGTTCTCGACTGGCTACAACCTTTCCTTATACCCAATCCGCACCACCATACGTTGGCTGTCTCGCATATGCCGCAACTCGCGCCATCCCCATTCCGCTGTCGGATAGCGTTGTCACCCTTTTACTACCTTCCGAGAGTATTTACAACTGGTACTGATACTGATACTATCGCACCTTTCGTGTCCCTCGTGTCGCGTTACAGTCTTTGGCCCCTACGTGCTTTTGCCCATCGCAGCAGCCCTCACATGGCTGGGCGGTATCCTTGCTCTGCTTTTGCTGTGGGTCGTTGACGGTAAACCTCGATACCAGCCCGACGAGGCCAGCGTCGTCTTCATCAGCGACGTCGGCGCTACTCACCAGACGCTGTTCATCGTCATTTGCGCTTGTGTCGCTGCGTGAGTAAACAGTCAACCAAAACACTCAGAAAGATAGATCCCGTTGATTATACGATTGTGCGATGTGAGCTGACGATCACATCACCAGATTTTACATCCTCTCGCTCTTCGCTGAGAGATGGCTTCGTCACGTCGACCGATTGCCCACCGATCTCCGACGACGAGAAAAAGTCTTTGGTGAGTAGCTGTCTCCCCATATTGGTGGTTTATTGAGGCCGGCCAACTCCAATTGGCTGTTTCTCTGTCTTCTGATCAGGCGTTCGGCTTCGTTCTCGTGTTCGTTTCTAGTAGAAGGAAGCTAATGCTGGCTCTCGTTCTCACAGATTGGCTCGCTATCGTATTTTGCATCATCGGATCAGCGGGCCTGGTCTTGCTCTCCTCCGTAAGTCTTCGAGCATTCTTATACCCAAATTCCCCTGTGTGCTTCTATTCCAGTCCGTCTGGCGGGCACCATTACCTATATCGCGCGTCTTAGCAGCCGACTGACAGAGATCTACAACCTTGACAGTTCAACGCATTCGACCACTCGACTGTCCACTGGATCATGACCCTCGTCTTTATTGTTGGCGTGGCCTTGTCCGCCATCTTCCAAAGCGCTGAAATCGTGAGTGACCCTTCTTCCTCACATCCATTCTCACGTTGAGTCGAACTCAAAGCACGATCGCTAATCCGATTCATCCTCTCTCCACAACTCGCCACAGTGGTCACTGCACAAAGATCATCCCGACCGAAAGTCGCTCCGAAGGAATTCTATCCTCAAGCTCCTCGTCGTTGGTATCGCTGTCGCATGTGCGATCTGTTTCGGTGCGACGTACGCTGTTGTGCGTATATATTTTGCTTCTCTTCATACGTCTTGGCATATGCTGACGACTTGAATTATCTGCACTACGCCCTCACAGTGCAGCGGCGATTCGACACCAACCAGGGGTCACTCTGCGGAGACATGCAACAGGATCACCTCTGTCGCGGGCGCTTTCGAATGGGCCGTAGCCTTCATATTGACATTCTACTTCTTGACCATCGCTGCCGACCTGTGGCCCGCCGGTAAATCCTCCCCGAGGTACATGCGCCGGTTGGCCAAATGGCAAGAACGACACTCCGAAGGCCACGATTTCACCGGTCGAAAGGCGTTCGACGTCTTCCCGGAACGATGGCAAGATCGAGAGGAGATAATGCGTCGGGAGATGCTGGACAGGAATCTCGGACGGACCAACAACGAGGGAAGGATGAGCGAAGGCAGTCAGGCGCCTATGATGAGGCAGATGTAGTTGGAGCCGGACGAATCATGTCACACCTAGCTAGATTTACAAACATATATACATAGAAGGTTGTGCCTCCTGCTTTTAGGAGTAATGGCGGAGGAGGCATGGAGGAAGCGATTGTGCTGTTAGTCCGACGTCAGGTATCGCTTCATTCCGACTGAGACTCGAATCACGCCTGTAGCCATATCTCATATCACGACTGGTCCCTATATCATCGGTAGCTTTACACCACTATAATTACACCATCCATGCATTACATCTCATCACATCGCGCAGCCACAAACGACCCGGGCGCCTTGTGCATATTATTGATCCCGCACAGACATGAAGAGCTGCGGTAGCCACGCCACACGTGTGTCGTTTGTGAGTGTTTTTGCAGCATGTTTGCCCTTTTCGGTAGGTGTGTACGGTGACGTCACCCCGTGAGTGGGTACTTACTGTTCCCGGTAAATACAACGCAATAGGTAGGTGAACATGAGCAATGAGCGATGAGCGAGATTACCCTTTACCCTTAGCCGGGTGCAGTAAATGAGTAAATGAACAATACTCGTATGTCCTGTCCTGTACATACCCCGCAGATCAGAGTACAGTTCTACCCGGTACCTCTTCTCGCAAATCCCGTATACTTGCTGCACTGTAGCCTGCTCTATCGTTCTAGCCCCTCGTCATCGTAACATCGTTATCCCCTAATCGCCTAGCCTCTCCCTCTCCCGTCAGCCTCTCTATCTCTTCCTTGCCGCCCATTCCATCACATTCACATATAACAATCCATCCTCTCAACATCTTATTCTTCTCTTTTATCCTAAGGTTCAGAAATAACATTCCCCATTACAAACAAAGTATAATCAACAATGTCACACTTTGATACTCTGTCCCGTACGACGTCGAGAACGGCCGGATCGACCGTGTCGAGGAACCAGTCTTTGGTGAGTCCCCCGCAGGGAGTACCTCGTACAAGTCTCTGCTTCCCCCTGCTACCCATCCGAAGTAGCTCAGCGGCTGTCAAACTCCCTTGACGGGGTGTCGCGTTGGCATGGCTACGATGGGTGCATGCGCGGGGGAAACCAGAAGCCAGTCTCCTTGTCATCGGTCGCTAACATTTTTCCATTCCCTCTTGGTGGCCCCCCACAGATCAAGAAGAACACTGCCCCTCATGAACTCAAGCCTTCAGACATCCTCATCGAGCGATTCACAGCATGGAAGCAGATCGTAAAGATGCTCATCTGTGAGTAGTATTTGCTGCGACTGCCAAGCCCGTCTTGACTCCTGTGCGGTGGTCTTTTGGTAGGACTGTCCAGCTGACCTACGTCATTCGTCTCATCCTCACTTGTCATGTCTTACAGCCTACTTCGAGGGAGTTGCCGACATCGAGGCGAACACTTCCAAGGAGTTGACCAAGCTCGGCGCTGTCATCCAGGTCCCTTTCAGACCCGGAAACCAGTTCTTGGGTGAGGGTGGTATGCAGGTGAGTAGTTGCTCGAATCTTCTTTTCATGACAGATTCGAAGGCTGACGCAATCTCCCTACCAGGATGTCTTTTACACCATCCGAGACAAGACTCGAGTGATCGCCGACTCTCACTCTTCGCTCGCTCGAACCATCGAGTCTTCCATCGTCCAGCACCTCCAGAAGCTCCGAACTGAGATCAAGGCGCACATCAAGAACGTACAAAACGACACTGGCAAGCTCGCTGCTTCGGTCGCCAAGGAGCGAGAGTTCTCTACCAAGGCCATCGCCGACCTTCAGCGAGCCATTGGCGCCGTCAACCACACCCCCATGTCCGTGGGCGCCAAGGAGGACCCCTTCGCCGTCAACCAGGCTGTTATGAAGCAGCTCCAGAAGCAGGTCAACGAGGAGAACTCGCTCCAGAAGTCCATCATCATCATGCAGCAGAACTCTGCTCACTTCGAGGAAGGTATCGTCCGATCCATCCAGTCCGCTTGGGCTACCTTCGACGAGTGGCAGGCTCGAATGTCTACTTCTGTCCAGGAGACCTGGAGACAACTTGGTGTTAACATGTCTCAGCTCATGCCCGACAGGGAATGGATCTCATTCGCGGCTCGATCTGACCACTTGCTCGACCCCGAGACTCCTCTCCGAAACCCTGACATGATTGACTACCCTGGCCGAAACGACCCCGCTGTCACCCCCGTCCACACCGGTCTCCTTGAGCGAAAGAAGCGATTCACCAAGACCTACAAGGAAGGATTCTATGTCCTCACCCCTGCCGGTTACTTGCACGAATACGCCTCTTCCGACCCTACCACTGCCACTCACCCCGTCTGGAGCTTGTTCCTCCCTGCCTGTACCCTTGGTCCTCCTTCGTCTGCTACCACCGCTAAATCTCACAAGTTCCACATCGAAGGCCGAAAGGACGGTACCTCAGCTTACGGCAAAACCCCTGGTGGCCGAGGTCTGTTCAAGGGCTCTGAGACTGCTTTCACTTTCAGGGCTAGGAGTCACGAGGAGATGATGGAGGTATGGAACGATCTCCGAATGCTCGTCGCTCGATACTTGGTTGCCAGTGAGCAGATGGAGCGAGATGGACCCGTCGCTCAGGCCGTCAGGAGTGTCGGGTAAGTTCAAGAAATTTAGCCTCTAGACATCCCGATACGATCAAGAAACCGTTATTGACATATAAACTTGGTCTCGCAGTTATGCCTCTGAGGAAGAGGAGGAGGAAGAGGAGGATGAGGAGGACGAAGGCAGCTCCGTTGAGGAGGCTGAGGAAGAGGAAGAGGAGGAAGAGCATGACGAGGCCCACGCTCATGCTGCTGATTCCGAGGAAGTTCCCGCCTACTCTCACGGCGACGCTGCTCCCGTTGAGGTCGGACCCAACGGCTATGCGGTGAGCTGTTTTGGGCTTGATTGCAACCAAGAAACAGCTTGCTAAATTTGTAACACTGTGAAACACTGAATTCCAGCTCGACAAGAAGGACCAGCCTGAGCTCGGTCCTGAGGCTAGCGTCTCCGGCGCGGGCGCCAATTCTGACTCTGGCGTTCAGCGACAATTGTCAAGAAAAGAAGAGAAGGCGCCCGCCCGTGAGGAGCCTACAACCGGTGAGGCTCTCTCTTCCGCTCCTACTTCCGCCCCTCTCTCAACTTCCCCAGGTGCAGGTGAAGGTGTCGGGACGACCGCGACCAACAACCTGGCTGGCGACGGTGCGCCCTCGAGCCCTCAAGTTACCTTGGGTGAGGTCGCGCATGCTCCTCCGTCAGTCACGGGCGACTCGCCTGCGGCTGATGCTGGACCCGCCTCGATCGACACGGACGCGGAAACGCCCCCTGCGAACGAGGTCGGATCCCCCTCGAAGGGCCTCTTCAGCCGATTCACTGAGAACTTCTCTTCTCACAAGAAGCCCGAGGGGGCGTGATCTTGAACGGGTCGAAACCTTGTCGTGCCCAGTTTCCCACGGCCGGCCCTGCGATCCGCATCGAAAGCCCTGCACCTTTCAACCCGATTGTTACCACATCCCGCTTCAACATGTTTTGTCTATATACGTTTGTTACGACCTACTAATACACGATCTATTTCATTTTCTCAAATGTAGCCGACGACTAAATTGTCAGGACTCAAGCTTTGGGTTCCGGTTTCCCGTAAATACATTGTGACCCGTCTGAACTTCGAAGAACATTCTTTCGTCTTGTAGTCTTTCTCCTTCCTTCCGATACGCAGTCATCGACTCGGATTTATCTGGCGAGGCCACCGCGCTTGATTGTCGCGGCTCTGTTGAACCAGAAACGCCTTGGTGGGATCGCTTCACCGTATCCGCTTTCTATCTTTATTACCTGCCATCGTCTCGCTAGTTACTCCGTCAAGTGAAAAAATGCTCCTTTAATATGAATTGGTTGTGTGCTTGATCTTGTGCGTCGCTCTGTGCAGTAGTCGTCGAGGGTACTGGTTCCTTTTGAAGCTTCCGACCAGGTGTGCTCGATCTGCTACTGCGCCATTATAGTCAGGATGCGCTCACCACCAATATAACGTGGGCCTCACGGGGTTTACTGGTCGGGATCGCCGTGTTCGGAGACCTCAGACGTCGAGGCACAATTTTGACTATACCTACTCGATACGTCATCGCGATCCGTGTATGTAATGTTTACTCCGCTGAGACAGTGACTTGTAACCACCAATGATACTGTATTCGCCAAATGTTGTTGACCTTGCACGATCTTCCAACAAAGCTTCAGATCACATCCTGAACAGCCATGGCAAAGGGCACCGGCACGGGCGTGAGCATGAGCACGATCATGATCATGAGCATGGCTTTTTCTTTTGCAATCACCTTCACAAGCATGACCACCCTCGCCCTCAGCCAGAAATAGCTCGCTCCTTGAAAGACCGCTCCGGCGCTGACCTCCATTCATTCAATCAATCCATCCTGCGAGCGGACCATCCATCCATTGGGACTCGCACCAGAGCTCAGCTCAAAGCTGCAGAGAAAAGAAGACAAGACAATGGTCCCTACAACGAGAAGTCGAGCCGAAGCCGAGTCCCACGGTGATGGAGGGTTTGCTCATCATCGCATGACCGATGGCAATGAAGATGGCCACAGCAAAGACAGCCCTCCTCTCACTGGGACTGGTCCTAGCATTAGGAGTAGTAGTGGCAAGACAGCGAAGGGCACGCTCAGTCTCCACTCTGGATCGAAGCGTTCGGCGGAGCATGAGCAAGAGCAGGAGCAAGAGCAGGAGCAAGAGCAGGAGCAAGAGCAGGAGCAAGAGCATGAGCGGGCACGCAAGCGGCAACGTCAACGTCAACGCCATCATCGGCGCAGTCACTCGACCCGCAGTGCAAATGCAGAGGCGAGCTCGGAGTCGCATGTGATCTCAGATACAAGTACCGACGATAGGAGCCCGGACAAGGACAAGGAAGTCGTTTCCAAGTCTAATCGCAAGTCCGATTCCTCCCCGGAACCCAGAAGTCGGATCGAATGGACCTCTAACAGAGACAAGCAAGTCGGCGCCTCCGACTCCAGCCCCAAGTCCAGCTCTAACTCTGTCTCAGACTCAAATCGACCTGCGATCCTCCAAACGCTGCACACGCTGCTCTCCCACCTGCGCAGCTCCGAATCGACCATCTGCCCCTCCCAGATCCCTCGTTCGCTCCACTCGGCCAATCCGAGCAAGTACCCCGATTGGCGTGGGATGATGGACGCCGTGCGGCAGGTCGTTTGGGACGAAGTGCGGGAAGGGACGTGTGTCATCACGCAAGGAGGACAAGAGCGGGGCTATGAGGAGAGTAAGAGTAAGAGCGATGGCAAGGTCGGAGGGGCTTTAAAAGGCCCTATCCGAGTTAAGAGAGGTCCGAAATGGGATGAAGAGTTGTTAGCAGACTCGAGAGGGTGAAAAGCGGCTTGGCTAGAATCCGACAAGGAGTAGGTAGCGAATACCTCTCCCCTCGTTCATCATCGCGTTATCGGATTGACAACGAAATTACGAAACTCTGGGTATGGAGACGCTGACAGAAGATCACAAAGCATCATTTACAATACAATGACTACGCCCTCTCTCGCCCCATGACCTGGCTTACCGGGGGTTCGCTCGAAAATCAAAAAGCTCCGAACGAGCTGGTCTCTACGATGAGGTTGGCGTTGACAACGAGGATCACGAGCGATGACCATGGAAGGTACTGTACCGTTCCTCAAATCCGATGCACCAGTCAACCAATCAGCTCCGTCTACTCAGTCAGTAAATACCCTCTCAGGACGTACAACTTGCTCGACTCTGGACATGGGGAGGGACGTTTCCCCTATTTGCTCCAATTGTGGCGATTGACGGGGTCGAGGTCTGGCCTGCCCGTTCGCCGGTCCTCCGATACGACGCCCATAAGTCGACGGCGAGAAGAACGACGAGGATGACAGCATGACATGTTGATGATTACATATCGCATACTGCACCGAGTAGCTTGCATGTTTCGCTGTTTCGTCGGAATAGAATATCACGACAAACGTACATGTCTAATGTAGTGTGACGCCTCTGTGAATGGAATAAGTGATAGATCTGGTGTTCTGACTTTCTGTGGGATTTTGCTTCACTGATACTCGCTGTTTGCATCTCTTTTTCAAGCTTGCATACATACATGCGCGAGAAGATTACACTAGACTATATTGTATTATACTGTACTATACTATACGCCGTACGAGACGAACCGAAACGAACAATACAACGTAAGTGAGGACCCCTTCACGAGGAGCAGTGCACCGAAAAGCCCTATCGAAGTCTAACCTCTAGATCCCAATGATCCAACTACTCAGAGCCAATCTCTAAGAACCTTCGAATCCGCCACAAAAACTGCCACGCAGCTTGGAAGATCATCACGTATGGTAGATATCGTCATACGAAGGCGGGAGGTGCATCTCCCCGCTCTCGCCTCCCTCGGCCGAACCTCCCTCATCATCGCCGTCGCCTCCATGATAGTTCGCGGAGCCTCCATCGATGTGCCTAACTATTGTCAGTCCTCTCTCGACAGTCCCGTTCCGCCCACTGCCATTGGTCAATTGCCGGCCTCCTTGGCCTTGAAGTCCATATCGAGTCAGACTCTGCGCCTGCGACGAGAGCGTGTTCGAAGCTCGAAGGAGGGTCTCATCCTCTGTCCGCCATGATCGGCCGGAAGCGGGCGAACCTGGAACGTAGCTGTTCTCGCCATCGAACGGATTGTGCGCTTGAGATGCCGAGCTGATGGTAATCGAACCAGGATCGGCGAAAGGTGAGTTAGGTGTAAGGGATAATAACGGTCGGGTAGAGTTGGATCGACTAGCGGCCGGATTTCCATGGCTGCCAGCAGTCAAGTTTCCATAGGAAGGCGTGAGCGAGCGAGAAGGAGGATACAGAGAAGTATTACTGTGCGTGACAGTCGGCGAGGTGCGGGTAGAAGGTAGACGCCCCCAGCCAGACGAAAGGGTACCGGTATCACCGCCAGCAGA
The DNA here is from genome assembly GCA_036428585.1 of Kwoniella sp. CBS 9459. Taxonomy (NCBI): domain Eukaryota; kingdom Fungi; phylum Basidiomycota; class Tremellomycetes; order Tremellales; family Cryptococcaceae; genus Kwoniella; species Kwoniella sp. CBS 9459. Next base: position 1,013,827 of record CP144066.1, on the reverse strand, counting down.
GGTGATTGTTCCGTCTCCACTGGCCCCACTGCTGCCGCCTGTTCCTGATCCGAATTCTGAGCTATTGAGATCCTTTCGATCGCCATCGCGGCTGAAACCGACCATCCTTCCGACAAGAACGCCCAAAGTCGGGGAGCCCATGCTTGCGTTGGTCCCTGTACCCGAACCGGTACCAGGTCCAGGTCCAGCCGAAACAGGTGCCGAATAACCTAGATCCCTCTCCGAATACTCCGAGTTGACACCCTCGCTATACGTTGATAAGGTCCTCGCGTACGAGCTCCCGTCCTGTGCAAGCATATCGTACTCTGTCCTATCCGTGTAAGTCGATTCCGATCGGCGCGAGTTGAAATCGTACTCCGAGGTGAATTGCGATTGCGTGCGTTGCAGATCCGGCGAGGAGGATCCTGTGGCTTCCAAGGGCGGATCCATGAATGGCGATGCCGATGTGAGAGAAGTGGCCGACGTCGGCGAGTGATGGCCGTATAGAACTGCAGGCTGGGGTCTTGACAGGACGACATGTCTCAGGTCTCGATGCGATAATCTCGGCCCATTTCGACCAGATCGTGATCGTTGAAGACGGTGGTACTCTTCATCAGCTGGGGAATTGGAGCTGCCGGTGGGTGAAGGCAACGCCGGTACGTCCATCTCGCCCCATGATGTGCTCTCCGATGTGCTCCTCGATGTTTTGACGCCTCGCTGTCGTTTGGCCCGGCCGAAAAATCCCTTCTCGCTCTGCTCTCCCCCGTGTACGACGTTCAACCTCCTTCTTCTCCTTCGGTACAGACAGCACCCCACGGACGATCCAATCACCAACAAGGACACGACCACTGCAATAGCTATCCCCGCGGTACGCGATAGCGGTGGATTACCACCACTGTCACTATCACTGCCTGACCCTTGCCCATCCTCGATATCTGCGATCGAAGTCGTGTTCACGCCGGAATCTTGACCATATCCATAAGTCTGGTTGTACGATCCAGAAGCTACAGCCGTGGCTGCGGTCGGTACATACGTACTGTAATCCGTCGTGATCCCTGCATTGTAGTAAGTTGCCGACTTGACGGCTGTAGCAGCGCCGCCGTAGTCGGTGCTGAGGATCGTTTTGTTCTGAGTCGAAGCGGAAATGGCTGGACTGGCGGTCGGTTGTGCCGCTCGAGAGGAAGAAGAGGCGACCGACGGCGAGGAAACAGGACGGTAGGTGGTACCGACGGCTGAATCTTCATAGGTTATCGGTTGGACGACCATGTAGGATGACGAGGGGTACGGCTCGATCCATGAGGTCTTGACGGTCACATTAGTCGCCATGGCGAAATAACGCCAAGTGAGATTCACAGTATGTTGATTGGACCAGGCGAGGATTCAAGGTTCTTCCTCAAAGACGACGACGACGATGACGGCGGCGGGCGATGCTTGACGCGCAACGAGGGACTGCGGAGTGGATGTACAGTGAGGTTGCGCGATGGATCCTAATTCTGTCTCTGATACTAGATAATCAGTAGTTGTCAGTCGAGTCGAAGCGTGCGATAAGCAGTAGGCGAGTTCTGCTGATTCAATTTGTTGTGCAGCAGTGGTGAGGTCTATCAAGGTGTGGGAATGCCCAAGGACTTGCGGGCGACGACGAAAAGCAGATTGGAATCCGTAGGAGAAGATGGACCGTCGCGATGATCGAGTCGAGTGAACGATAGTGAGGATGGTGATAATTCCAGTTCAAAGCGTCCAAACCGTTGACATGTATGTGTACAAAAGCCTTCGTATACGGGTAGAATGTTGTCATTATCTGCATACCATACGAGCGTGAGCCTGAGCATCAACGCATTTCACACGCTTCATGCCTCGTCGCGAAACAAAAAGAGCCCTGGCGCAAGCGAGCGTGCGGGCGAGGGAGACCGTGGATAAAATCAGGATTTGTGTAGGAACGTATACGTTAGAACAAGCCGCAGCAATCAAGCAAGCAGTCCAGAATGATTCGACTGCGGTTCTTTCTTCGGGTCGCCAATCGTTCGTGCACGCAAAGGTGAAGAAGGTGAAGAAAGAGACGCGACAATCTCGAAGTTAGGGTTAGGGAAGGAGTATGCCCTGAGAACCAGAACCAAGAATTAAATGTCCGATCACTCCCCTTGTCTCGTAATCCCCTGCTTCTGCTTCTGATATTTGATCTCTCGGCACTCGGCTTTGCTCTTGCTGGCAAGGCCTTCTCGGCCACCGGAATCATGCTTAATTTACACCAAGTACTGTAAGGGTTTGGTTGTGGCTCTGGTTGCTGCGCCGCTCTGACATGACAATGAATAACCCTCTCATACTCCATTTACGAGTATGAAGGAGACATCTCTTCTTGTCGAACGCCGACGCCGACGCCGAAATCCGACTTGAAGACTTTGGGGGCGTACGGATCTCCGCTCGAAACCGTAGGATTCGAGTACTGGTAGTGTAGATCAGTGACGAGATACGAATAAAGTGGCTTGGCTTGGATCCATCGAAACGCAATGCTGCTGCACCCTCGAATGCGGCCAATTCCACACAGAAGAGTCCAGACCTGATCTGCCTTGCCGAGATTCTTCGTTGCTGTCTGCTAACGTCATACATACTGTACTCTGGCGGTTCAGTTCGATCGTGCCAAGCGAGGCAGGGCCGTCTGTCGGGGGCGATCGAGACTTTTGAGTGGTGCATATCTACTGTAGAGTGTGACTGTAGAGTATGATGAAGTCATCGGTCGTCGACAGTGGGCGCCGCGCTGCTTCCAAGTCGAGCGCTAGCTGATCGAAGAGTCTTTGCGACGCAGATTCAGTCTGATAGAGCGGGGTCACCGGACAACCATGCTGAATCATGTGGCACTCGTCGCTATTGTCGTAGAAATTATAATCACAGGTGGCTTCAAAGTCAAAAATAGCAGTTGCTCATTAACGTTCTAGGTAATGAGTCCCGCTGTGGGATATGATCGGCTATACCACGCAGGAATGTGGGTCCGGAATAGGAACAGAAAGTCCAGGTCCAGTGTGGACGTCCCGAAGATTGCGATAACTCGCGTGAGACCTCTGCCGGAAAGCCGCTCAGAGCCATGTGTGTGATCCTGGGTCAAGTCTCAGTACAGCTGATACGAGTGCTATCCTTCTGAATCACGTCCTATGCGCTGTCCGCATATGACTTGGGTGCTGACCGCTGGTGAAATTACTCGGCAGTACCCGTAGAGTAGTTGATGGGGTTTTAGGTGTCGTCTGTAGACGTATCTACATGATACCTTTGGGTTTTGAGACAGTGTAATGCACGTACGGCTGGCTGCCACAAGCACAAAACCTGTCTGTGAGGACTGAACAAAATCAAAATAACTGTGTGCTCGCTAAGAAGGGGCGAGGTTCACCTGGGGATATCACCATTGAGCGTGAGCGTGAACCCGACCGTTCATACAGTAATACTGCTTATAGTTCTGTATTGGCAGAGGCTATTCTTCATACAGGGCTGGAGAACCGGCGGGTGCCTCTTGTGGCACGGTGTGGCAGGAGGTGCAGTTAGTCGATCAGCCCTAAGATCTTAGCCCCACCCTGCCAATCGGCGGCTGTGGTGATATGGCTGCTGAGGTAGGGCAACCTTGTCATGCCACTTGTCGTTGCTCGAATATCGGTCTCGGTGGAGATAGTACCTCCACATTCTGAACAAGGGATACGATCACACTTACTTCAGTTCGCGTACGTGTAGCTTATCAGAGATGAACATGCATCTTGCGGGTCTCAGACGCGACATGGGCTTCTGGTCCCAAGCCAACCCGCTCTTAAAATTACGGAGGACTGTAGCATCTTCAGCCACCTCCCCCTGCTCAAGTCAGCACCAATGCCCATGGCGACTCAGACGATGACTCCTCAGCGCAGCCCCAATCTCATAGCCACATAGCCGAAACTAAACTGATAAATTGGTTCTGCGTTCTACGTTTGGCTCAATGAGGGTAATCCTGGAGTTGGTCAAAGGCTTACTGCGTACCTCTTGAGTTGGCTCAAAAGGATGGTGCCCGAGAAGGCTGTAGGATCATTGCCCCATCACCGGTACATGATTCTAGTCGGCACGCTAATCTTCTGCCATGCTCAGATCGGCAGCAAGCCAACGTGTTGCTGGTCATGTACCTCCCCCACCCTGCTTGCTCTGACCATGTGTCTTTGTCATCATACATGTCTGCTCCTAGTTCTCTTCCGCCTGACTCGCCCAAACGGCTCTTTCCATTCTCATCAGGCGAACTTCAATGCTGATTCTCGAGCGATTTCACGCAGAATCAAGCGATCGAATTCTGCCGCCTGGCCGGAGACACTACCGCGGTTCTTTCTTTTTCTTCGCTTGTCCGTATATCTCGGGCGGGTGATCCTTGGACCTCGGAGCCTCGTATGTGAACGCATGAATCGTATCGTGATGCGAAACAGGGCATACAGCAGTGCATCTCTAGGTTGCCTAGTGAGTGGGAGTGACTGACTGATACGTCGCGCTCGGCGGTCGGTCTGAACCTCCATATCCCTCCTCAACCAAGACGATTTATCGTCTCTCCCTACTCTAACCCATCCCATCTCACATACCATTATCTATCCCCTAGCGTTCCAGAGATCTTCAAGCCTCCACCGCAGCCTTCCTTCCTCGCTGAGCAGGTTCACACATGCCCTCACGCCGCCTGACTCGGCGTGCGAGCCCAGATTAAGAGGAATGATGGACCAATCTGAGTCAGGCGATATACGAGGGGTCTTGGGGTATGCGAGCTTTGTGGGTTCTACCGAGGGTGCTAAGGGGTGTTTGAGGAGCTGCGTGCCGATCGGTCGATGGTTGGATCGAGCAGCGTTGAGGGATAAACGAGGTATCGAATGTTGTGTGGCGGAATGCGAAGCGGGCAGGGTTGAATACATGTAGCAGGTAACAGGGTCACATCAGCGATCGTCCGCACCGCCTGATGAGAGCACAGCGAACAGGTTGGAAAAAACAAAGGTATTGGAAGAAGGGATGTGAGAAACCGTCACTCACCCATCTCCTCACCACGCCATCAGCTCTAGCGACGACTCCCCTTCCTCTGCCCTTGACAACGGCCGTGACGACCCAATCCCAATTCCCGCCCCTCTCCTTGCCGTCCACATCATCCAACATGGACCCTTCGCCGCGTTTCTCCAAGTACTCGTTCAAGAGCGCCGTGTCGAACATCTGCACCGTAGATAGCTGGATCACGTCGGCCGCTTCTGTCGTGCTTGAAGTGAGGAACGAGTGGAGCGGGTGGAGTTGCGAGGGGGTGTTGGAAGGTAAAGGAGGCATAGGTGCGGATGCCGTTTCTGCTGAAGCGTCCGGGGAGGTGGTAGAGGCGTTGTAAGGCGTGAAGATCGGTTGACGGATTTGCGTATTCAGACTAGAGCTAGTGCTTGTTTCATTGTTCGCTGTCTTCGATGGAGTCGAGGGAGAGAATGAAGGATCGAGGAACCACGTATTGATCTTCTGTCCGCCGACCGTCTTCTCATGTTTTACAGTCGATATTCCTCCACTCTCCCGAGATTCTTGCGTGGTAGAAGTCGAAGATGAAGACGAAGACGAAGCGGAAGACGTGTTCGAGAATAGAGGGGAGGAAAACGTTATTGATCGAGAGTTCGATCGCAGACTCTGGCTCGTGCTGTCGATGGCAAGTCTTGCACAGCGCGTACATAATTGAGAGGATCTCGGTAACAGCGACATCTTGAAGTCGGCGCACTGATTATTGTTATCTTGCCTGTAGTGGTCGTTTTCCGTTCAAACTAGACTGCGCGGAAGATCAGATACACAAGCGATAGGTGTGATACGCCGAGATCGACCAAATCAGATTGAATAGTTTCGAATTAATGAGTTTGTTTTATTCACCAAATAGACACAAGACACGGATCGCGCAACGATACGAGATATGACCTTATGACTATTTATTGTGCCAATTCCAAAATTCGTTCGCCCGGGATCACTTCTAACCGGTTCCTCCACCGGCCATCAGCCGTCAGCCAACCCACCCAAATGATAAGAAATGCGTCATGCTCGAGCGAAATGATGGCTACACGGCTACAAGCATGCATAGATATACATAAGATATGTGTAGTCGCAAGGAATCGACCGAGTTCTCGGACCGACATATACGTGCGAGAAGATATGCACAGCCCTACAACTCCTCGTGCACGATCTCAGTATTCTCAGCCTCTCCCTCTACTACCTCGCCATTGCCATCGACCATGTCCGGCTGAGCAGGAGCTTGCTCAGGCGAAGGGTCCGCAGGCACACCCACAGTTGCCTCATACGATGCTCCGCTGTCCTCCGAGTCGACGATCTCCTGCGGTACAGCGCCAGGCGCATCTTCCACGGGGCTCGCATTGTCCCCGTCAGCTTGATCTGATGGCGGGACTTGCGCATCGGCATCAGCGGAATGAGTGTTCGCCTGCGTCCCCGCCGCCGCCGCTGCCGCTCGTTCTCGACGTTCTTTGTCCCTTCGCTCCGCTTCGTCCATCTTTGCTCTTCGCGCAGCGGCATCTTGCGCTTTCTTGTCGCCCGACCCCGAATCGGCCTTGACAGGCTTCTGAGCTTGCGCTTGCGTTTGCGATTGAGTGTCCGCTTGATCTGTGGATCTGCTTGTTTGTTTACTGCCAGAGGAAGAAGATGAATCCGTACCGCCAAGTTGCGCTTGTAGCCATTCGAGGAGAGCGTTGAATTTCAATGCACCTGTATCATGCGGAGATGAAGTCGGTATCTCATCAGTACGATGATCACAATGATTCACAGGAAACAGGAAGAGGGGACTTGAACAAATCTGGCGACGCACCATCGTACTCTGCCAGACCGTCTTTGCTGGTAGCGCCAGCAGGGAAAGCGACGACCCTCGTAGCATCCCTCGCGGAGTCGCTGGAATCGAATACGCCAAGCGAGGAAAGGACGGTATGTGATGTGGTATCGCGTACGTAGCCGAGATGCATCTGTGAACACCTCCGAGTCAGCTGATGCGCATGATAGCTTCCAATGACAAGGTCGCCATCAGGCTCATTCCAGCGGAGTAACGCGAGGAGTTCTCACCTTGCCTGAGAGCCTATGACCTAGTACTTTCCAAAGGAACGGGATCGATGGTGCGGAAGGGTGAACGAGCAGTACGTGGGGCAAATCAGGTTTCTGCACGCCGCACAGCCGACCGCAAAGAAAACCAGATTCAGCTTGGGAGACATTGCAGCATAATCTACAGGTGCAAGTACAAAACTCACCTCTTTCAAGAACCCCTTGATCACGGCATCTTCCTTCCCCTCTTTCTCAACCCTCAATTTCTTGACGCGATCAGGAACCAGCGTCTTCGCGTACTCGATCAGCGGACCCTTCTTCCTCTCCCCTTGGTAGTCCTTCGCAGCTCCCTTGCCGGCTCGCGGGAACGCCTTGATAGTGGGGAACCCCTGGACCTGGTATTCCGCACATAACGGCTTATTGGCTTGCTCGTCGCAGTCGACAGCGTAGAAAGGTATCAACGGCGAGAGAGAGGCGGCGGCTCCCGTGAACTCGGGTCCAAGCTGTTTACAGTACCCACACCAAGGAGCTACGAAAGCTACCATCTGTATGTAATGTTGAAGAAGGGAAGGGAATATGAGAGAGGGGAAAGGAGTTAATGCAATGTGTCAGCTTGTCATCTTATACGTCATTGACAGGTTTTGTCATTGCTGTCGCATTGTCGCTCTTCGAACAGATGTCGGCACTGCACCTGTTTTCTGCACTCACAGCAGCATGCTCATTCGCCATGACCTGCTTGAACGTCCTCGCGTCCAAATTCAGGACGGGCTGACCGTACATACCAGCCTGAACGGTCCATGGTATTGTCAAGGCTGCGGCGAAAGCTATCGTCGTTGAGAATTTCATTTCTAGGATGGTCAGCGTTGGTGTAGAGTGAATGCGCGCGCCGGATGTTCACTATCAGAATTTAGGGTTGTTGGATCGATGGAAAGTCTGACTAGGATTCAAAGGAGATGACATATTCTCAAGCTGAGCGCCGCAAGTATCGTGACGCTAGAGGGTAACGACAATCGCTGGACGTCCGACGTGGAGGTCAGAGTCGATCATAGTCGCGCCTATTCCGTTCTCGGGAAGCGTGATACATATACTCCCGACAATGAAACCTGGTGATCGTGACGTGGTGATGTTATGACCCACGCATAGAATCCGCCCTGAAAGAGGTGTGCCACATTCAATTGCCGACCAAAGTTCTTTTCACCACGAAACGCCGATCGATATTTTCTGCTGCTTGTGGTGCTGCGGTCCAATGCGCTACGGTAGGAATGCTTTGTACGGTGCATGGTGCATGGTGCTCTGCTTTGCCTGGTGCTGCTGGTGCTGTTGCTGCTGGTGCTGCCGCTCTAACCCTTGCTTGCAAAACCTCTCGTGGCACGATTCGACACTTTCGTGGAAAAACGTCCAAAAGACCTTTGCATTGATCTTGATTCTCAACCCTCAAAACAAAAAACCTTCTCCAAAAAGACGATCCAAAATGCCGTTCGTCAAGACCCAGAAGAACGACGCCTACGTGGGTATCTGACCGTCCGTCCGACCGGCAGTGTTTATGAAGATGAGGAAGGGGAGAAACACGGAGAAGAAGAATAAGTCGATGTTGCGAACTAAAGAAGGCTCAGAGATGGGGAGAGAACGAGGATGAGCGAAATGGAGGAAGGAATCGCACATACATTCAAACCGAACTGGAGCTGACATTCCGTATTGGTCCTTGCTTTTCACGCTCCCGCCATCAACAGTTCTCCAGGTACCAGGTCAAGCCCCGACGAAGAAGAGAGGGTAAGACCGACTACCAAGCTCGACGGGCTTTGATCTCCCAGGCCAAGAACAAGTACGCCTCGCCCAAGGTGAGTCTGAATGACGGTCTCGGTCTTTCTCGTAGCAGGTTTAGATCGGGGATCATGGAAGATCAAGGGAGTCAGAAAGGGAAGGAGCGAGGCTGTGTGGTTGAAGGCAGATGCCCCAGATGTGGGATGTGTTGGGGCGACTCCCTAGGAGCTGCTTGCTCGGACCGAGCCAAAACAAGGAGGAGATGGGCATTCTTGGAGACACTCGCGTTGGAAGGAGAGTAGCAGCTGAATTTGTCATGTCTTTCAATTTCTCTAGTACCGATTGGTCGTCCGAATCACCAACAAGCAGGTCATCTGCCAGATCGTATACGCCAAGCTCCAGGGTGACCACGTCCTTGTGCACGCTTCTTCCAAGGAGCTCCCCAAGTACGGCATCGAGCACGGTCTTACCAACTGGACTGCCTGTTACGCCACCGGTCTCCTTGTCGCCCGACGAGCTCTCACCAAGCTCGGCCTTGCCGACAAGTACGAGGGTGTCACTGAGCCCTCTGGTGAGCTCGAGCTCGTCGAGGCTCTCGGCGACGACGAGCCCCGACCTTTCAAGGCCTACCTCGACGTCGGTCTTCGACGAACCTCGACCGGTGCCCGAGTCTTCGGTGCCATGAAGGGTGCTTCCGACGGTGGTATCTTCATCCCCCACAGCGAGAAGCGATTCCCCGGTTTCGACCCCGAGACCAAGTCTATCGACGCCGAGGTCCTCCAAAAGTACATTGTTGGTGGACACGTTGCCGAGTACATGGAGTCTCTTGAGGAGGAGGACGACGAGCGGTGAGTATTATATTTCTCAACAGTTGAGATGATTTGAGCTGAGGACAGCGGTGACTCGTGCTTATCATTATCCCCTTGCGTTACCTTCACAGATTCAAGAAGCAGTTCGCTACTTACCTCGCCTCCGACATTGGATCAGCCGATATCGAGGACATCTACACCGAGGCTTACGCCAAGATCCGAGAGGACCCCACTTTCACCCCTACCGAGAAGGACACTGCCAAGTGGAAGGCCGAGTCTCTCAAGAGGAAGAACAAGAAGCTCACCAAGGAGGAGAAGCTCGCCCGAATCCAGACCAAGATCGAGGCCTACAAGGCCGGCAAGATCGACGCCGAGGCTTCCGACGACGAGGAGTAAATGTCGGCTTATCATCATTAGGCTGGCGTTGTTCTTTTTGTACTTTTTCTTCACCACTGGATGAAAATGGGTCTGGCGATCTCATGCATTTGAGGGTTTCCGACTGGCTTTTTTTTCCAAATTCACCTGGCAGCTGTGGCATTGTGTGTGCATCCTTCGCTGGCTTGGACTGATCGTCATTCAAGTGATATGATGTTTGGGGTGTCAGCGTGGCTCAAGTGTTTACAAACGGTTCTCAACCTCCCACCGACAGATCGTATTCCAATACGCCTGCGTCAGCTTGGAGCGTATGTGTCTTCTGCTCATGCAGCCGCAGGTCACAGTTGTCCTTGATTCCTGCGAAACCAGGGCAGACCGACAGTTGGACAATCTTGTTGCTCATGTGGCCCTCGTTATCGTGGTCGTGCATGCTGCGTGTATACGTCTCATTAAGTTTCTCACTGAAGTATGCTATATGATCGTATGGATGGATGACACCAAGTCAATCGACGAGATCAACCGCCATTTCACACCCCGCCCGCCTTAAAACGTGACAGCCTGCCTAACATTCGCCGTCCTCCTGACCGTTTCGAAGATCCTGAACAGACTCAAAACCATATTGCCTCCATACAGGAGCAACGCGAGCAGACTCAGTGCGATGCACCCGGCTTGTCTCCTGCACGCTTCCCTAGCGACGGGGCTGCTGATTACCATCTGCGGTAAAGAGATCGTTATGCTGTGCGAAGCGTGGGTCACACTTTCCGCAACGGACGAGGTGGAATTGGACCCCGCGAGTAGCTTGAGATCGTCGAGCAGTTCGGCGTACTCGTCCGCCAAGCCCATTCGCCACCATGCGTTGCCCGATGTACATTCCAGTGGCGTCGCAATGAGATCATTTGTCGAAAGAGTGATGGCGGAAGACCACAGGCCGACAAAGAGCAAGTCGAGACATACCCAAAGCATCTTGGAGCGAAGACCCCAAAGTCCGATAGGTTTACCGAAATATTCTCTATAGATGGCCGTCATAACGTGTACAATAGTGAGAGTCGCGTAGCAGATATTCATGGTGGTCGAGGAACCGATGAGGCCAGGAAGGCGGAGGTCGTCTAGCTCGAGTCGGATGGTCACGGCGAGGCCTGCGCGAAAAGAAGAGACCGAGTCAGTCTTGGTCCATTCTGCCTACCGACACTCCATGGACACCCGAGAAGTTCAGTCACCGAGCCGATCCGAGCACTGAAACGAGTGCCTTGACCTGCTGTGCCGACTGAGAACAACTATTACTCACCAAGCAAAACCACCACGACCGCAAGGTTCACGAGCCTCAGCCAGATGGTGACTCTCGCATCAAGGAATAACATCCTCCTATATCTCCTCCGCCAATCACTATCCACCTTCCTCCGGCTCATCTTCTCGCTCTTCGTCTTTCTGCGTCGCTCACCACTGCCTAAGCTCCACCATCCTCTCCTCCTTCTGCCTTGTTCACTGTCTGCTGACGTGTGCGTACCCGTCTGGGTGGCTATCGTGTCATGTCTCGCTAAGTCGTGTTGATCCTGTCCTTCTCGATGGCCGTTGGACGTGGCGAGCTCTTTCTGCGCGATAGCGGTTTGCCAGTCGAACCCTCCCTGCTTCTCCAGTGGATGAGCGTTGTCGTCCTGCTGACTCGAACCTTCGGCCCATGGGTACTCGCTCGGCTCGCCTCCTTCTCGTGTTCTAGGCGTGAAGCCCAGACCTGAAGGGGTGGGAGGTACCATCGCAGGTCTGTACCTCCTCTGTCGTCTCGATTTCGTTCGTTTCGTAGTATCTCCCCCGTCGCTTTGAGACGTCCCAGCTGTACCGATTGTGCCATTTGTCAGACCAGTCGCGGCGGTAGTGGGCGTCATCTCGTCGCTGGGCCCAGTGAAATTGAACTCTGGCCGTTGAGGGGTAATGGGGTCATCATCGTTATTTGTGCCCGACGCATTGGCCTTGGTAGGCGGCAAAGCAGGTGATTCCGAGTCGTTCTTTGTGCTTTTCCTCGATCGTGACTTGGATGGAGGAATTGATCCAGGTTCTTCTCCGTAATATCCGTATAGGGCATCTTGCCAACTACCCGCATGAGGCCAGCCATTTGCGAAATGTTGAGAGATTGGGGGTGGCAGATTGAGACGTAACATGTGCGTTGCTCGGCGTTTAGTTCTGGGTCGTGTCGGTGTCGAGTCGCCGCCCGCGTCAGGAGTGGCGTCTCCAGCGATGTGGGGATTGCTGGTGTTAATGCCTCCTGATGAAGAGGAACGACTGATACCACCTGGAATGGCAACAGGTCTCGAAAGTGTCGATCTGCCCTTGCTCTTATCCCTGGTAGCGTGGATTACCTCGGTGTCGGTCAAAGCTTCCATCGGCTCGTCCTCGCTATCATTCCGCCTGAAGAAGCGAGGGAAATTGGGCGACGTCAATTGACGTCTTACCACTCGTTTGTAATTGCTATTTGATGGTTCAACGCCATCCATGGACAATTTCGGGGGGTTGCTTTCGTTTGAAGGGAATCGTGAGCTCCGATCGTCGACCAAAGTTGTCATGCCAGGGCTTGGCGCTTCCACGGTCGGCGAGGTAGGCGCAGAGGCCGGTCGAGTAGGAGCCGATTTGGTCCGCTGCATGCCGGGCGCGCCACCACCTCCTAAGCCCGCATGTACAACACCTTCCATGATGGGTGGGCTGTCGTGTCTGATGATCGAGCGCCGGAAGAGGTTTTGCGTGGTATTTGAGAACCGGATAGGAGCGGGTTGGAGCAGTTTGCCAGGTGTGAGGGAAGACGGCGAATCGGTGTTCTGCCGTTGACCGCTCATGAAGTTTTTGATGGATGAGGGAGCTGAACCCATCCCTTCTTTGTCTCTCGAGCTCCTGCGCGACGATGGTAAAAATGCAGTGCTTATCCTGCGTCGATTGTGCGGCGTCGTCGAAGCATCCTCCTTGCCCGACTCTTCACCGTCAGCACCGCCTGCTGGGACATCGACACCCGTACCCTGTTCCAGGTCTCTGCCGCTTCGGTGCATGCTCTTTGCGCGCAATTTGGCCATCCCACGCTGCGTGAAAGTCCACCATGGCGGCTCGTCGTCGTCACTGTCATCTGCGTCGTCCGTATCAGCCGATGAGTCGGACGAGCTGGAGTATCTCAGTCGCTGACGAGGTCGTCTTGGAGATATTACTCCTGCTGATGAAGATGACAGTCCGGGGTTTGGATGAGGGTGTGGGGAGTGGACGGGTGAAGGGGGCGTAGGCGGATCATATATCGCTGAGGCTGTGTGAGAGAGTGTTAGATGAGTTTCCACAGCAGAAATGAAACAAAAAATGTTCTGGTGTTCCACCGAAAAAGGCCGCACATGGGACGGAAGGAACAAGAATAACTTACGTGGTACCGTTCGTACTCTTCTAGCAGTCGATCCGCCATTCTCCCTCGCACTGCCGGGACTGAGTGTCCTCAGACTAACATCTCCACCACGATCGCTTCCGCGCCGCACACCATGCGGAGGCGGACTTGTCAACCGCGAGTCCTTGTCGACGTGATTGGCGGCGGTCTCCCTTCCTTTTCCCTTTGTCCTGCTTTCGCTCCTCCCTCGGTTTACAGCGGATTGACCAGCGTTGCCGCCAGTCGTGATCCTGCTTGAAGACGCGATGTTGTCGTTGTCGTGCTGGATTCCGGCGGACATTATCGGGTCTGACCCCGCGTAGTATTGACAAGATGGTCGATGTCCGATGGTCGATAGGTGAGCCACGCCGACAATGTTGATCGACCGATCTCAGAGACCCAGCTGTCGAAGCGAAGTTATATGGAATTCAGGTAGAAAGGAAGACTGGGTCAATTTTGATGTTAGTGTTGATGCCGAGAGATGATGAAATTGGGTTTCCACGCCGCGCGGGACTAAATGACTTGTTGCCAAGGTGGGCTTGGACGGTGTAACTTGAAGGTGTGCGAGCGTCGCAAGTCAGATCCGGACGGCAGAATATCGTATTATATGTGGTTCAAAGGTATCTAAGGTAGTCAGAAAGGTCGAAGCGCAAAGTGGGGAAACAATGTTGGATTTTAGACTGGGCGAGATGAGGAGTCTTGGTCGACAGCAAAAGCAACGAAAAACGAACCAAACAACCGGTCGCGCCGTTGGTGTTGAAACGAAACAATTGAGACTAACCAGAGTGGGTTTGTCTGATGAGGTACAAGGAGTTCGTCTATTCGTGCTTTCACTTGTATAGCAGACGTACATGCTGCATTACGCATTATGCATGCGATTGATTGTGCGGCTGAGCGGACGCATTCAGTGTATGCCCATGCGACGCATCCATCCATCGCTTGTCTTGAAACCTGCCTGCATTAGTTACACAGCTCTGCACCCATCCCTTCATGTATTACGAAAATGTCACTCGTTACTCGTCACCCGGGAGCGACCTCAGCGGCAATCGAAATGTATTATAGTCGACCCTAGGGCCTTACTCGCTCAGCTGCAGCAGGATCAACGGTAGCTAGCTTTTACCGAACCCTGCTACCATGCTCCGACTGCTGCCAGGCGGGGTGAAGCGGGGTCAAAATAATGCCCTGGGATGACTTGCCACCAAGTCCATGATCGTCCTCTGCCATTTTCACGCACACATAACTTAGCTCTCAATTATCGGTTCCTTCAGTATTGACGCGTACTGTGTCCCTTCCTACACCCGCCAACAACGATCTGCCTAGGAGGATCAGGTAGAGAATGGGATGCATCTGCATTTGCACAATGAGGGCATGAGGACGCGATACGAGTAGCAGCAGACATTGATTGATCGGGATAAAATACAATCAATCGTAAGCACTGGAGCAATAAAAGTAAATGCATGCCATGAGCACGCCACGTGAGCACTCACTCCTATGCTCCTATGCTGGGAAAAATCTAATTCCGCCGAGCGAGCGGCGGCTAAGTCCTGGCTCGGCAGCTCGCTCGACCAATGAATTTGAGCTTGTTGTCCTTCACGTCGAAGCCAATCCGTTTTGTTCCATTCCTCGCTCCTACCTACGCTTTGCACGCTTTACGCTTTCTCACTCCACCTCGATTTATCTTTGTTCAACATTGCGTCCGTCCCATCACATATTTCCATCGTGATCAGATTATCCATATTCCTCATCAAAAGCTAAAAGCCGGCTCAGCCTACGATTGCTTGAAAATTAGAAAACCACTTGCTGGGAAATCGACCTCGAGTACGATCTGACTTTGCACACGCCTCGAATAGTCAACAATCCGAAGTGTCCCGTGCAGCAACATACTAGCCGCACGTACATAAATCCACGACTGTTCTTCCACGTCCGCAATCTCGTCATTTACTCGCTTCTGTACCCAGCCGGGCGGATCTAGCTTCGTATCAACGGGCGTACCGTGAACAAACAACCTACCTAAACATCTAGGATTTAGGCGTCCGCCGTCCAACGAAAGCCTTCTTTCACAAAGTCACCAGACCCCCAACATGGCACCTTTACTCTTGACGCATTTCCGACCGCGTCAACGATCGCTCCTCTCGACGTTATTCACCGCCACGTTTCTCGGCGCCATCATCGTCGTCGCTTTCCCTTGCCCGGCGCAATCTGCACGAGAGGCCAAACTCGACTCACCGACAATGATGGGCCTCGCTAGGAGCGGGAGCGAAGTGGGACGCAAGGACAGGAGAGAGGTGGTGCTGCTCATGAATGAACGAGGGAAGAGACGGTTCATGGAAGAGAGATAAGAGGAGAGGCGAGGAGAGGAGAGGACGTTTGGAGTCACGATATGATCACCGCGTTCGGGTCCGTTGAAGGCAGTCAGTTCATTTGGATAAGGGGGGAGATCGTCGACAGACATTCGAGGAAGAGTTGTACACTAGCATCGAATTCATCATCACATCGCATCGCATCGAATCGCATCGAATTTCATCGGTATCAGCATAAGTACCAATATCGCAAACACCAAGCGACCCACGTTGTATCTGTGAGTTGGGTTATTGGTTTCCCTTCCTTGATTTATTCGAGTGGCCGATTCCCACTTAGATACCGCACGATTCGACAACCTCCTGATCTAACCTATGCTGACATCTCAACTCTACACTTTATACAGACCTATAGTTATACCCCACAGAGCATCCCATATTCACAATCGCATCTGCCTACGCTGCCAGTGTCGAAAACTTCCGAGTGCACGATCACTCGATAGTCAATCTATTTTTGGGATCATTTTTGACTCTATTTCATCGGCAAATATCACTTGTACCGTAGATTGTGCATGCACATCGTGACCGTTTCACCGCGCTCGTGTCGGATAAGAGCCCGCGCGACCATCATGAATGAGACCACCTCGCCTCATCGATTGAATTTTACCACCGCGAGCGTTTTGACTCCTACCGAGAAAGACGAGTGCGACGAATACGTGAATACATCGGACTACTGAATACTGACTCTTTAACAGACAATTTTGGCTACTTCTTACGACTTACGGTACATACACTATATGCCTCTCATATTGTTCGTTTCAGAACCGCTGACACCAATCGAATGATTTCAGCTCCCCGCTTCATCCGGAATATCTCATACGCGATAAAAGCGCAAATTACGATCAGGAAAGTGCGCGACTGAGGACGTAAAAGCGGAGGCGTTGCAGCTGCTTTACGGGCCGGCAGGCTTCTGGCCGGTGGGCTTCTTCTCCCTTTGACCGTAAGCCTTGGATGCGTACTGCGATGGCGGTCGTGTATTTAAACCCAGAGAGGAGAAGACGCAGTGACGGTCCAATTGTTGGCGACAACGAAAAGGAAGGACGAGGGCGCGAGAATGCAGTATAATAATCAGCGTTGATCGCCTCCTCCATCTGCTGACCGTTATTCATCGAGGTCGACTTCTAACCAAATAGATTGAACGAAGATTCTATGGTCAAGACGACAGGGTTTGGGCAAGGAACTTTTGGGCAAGGAACTTCTGAAACGGAACACTCACGTCTCCATCAACGACAATCAGGTTCACAGGGTTCTGTCCCTCGCCAGCGAGGTATCGCTTGATGATATCCGCCGTGCCATCGGCGTACCTCTTCTGCGCGTCGAGGGTGGTACCGGAGTCTGTATGCACCAAGCATCCGTGATACAGAGGGGACATCTGGTAAGCATGGTGCGTGGTCGTATATCCTTTCGGCATAGGCTTGTAATTCCGCCACTCGAAAAATCAGCGAACACTCACAATGGGGGACCATGCCGTTGCCCGCACCGAGCTTGTTGAAGGCGTGTCGCCATGGGTGGTCCTTGGGTGCAGGCTGGACATCTGGTAGCGATAACGTTACAGCGCGGTTTCGCACGTCAGCTCATGTCCCTTTCCCGGCGTGTGGGGGCATCATATACGGAAGAAAGCAGCGAGTGACTTACCCCAGACATCTATTAACCATATCATCAAATCAGAATAGATACGTCAGCATCAGGTCTTATCGCCATCGTCCACGGACAACCGCGAGCACACACCACCAGCGTAGCCTCGGAGCTGTCCTGATTCTAGAGCCCTCTTGACCGCATGTCGATCTGCAATGGCGCCTCGAGCGGTGTTGACGAGCCACGCGCCGGGCTTCATCTTGCCGATGAGCTCGTCATTAAAGAGGCCTCTGGTCTTCTCGTGCAGGGGGCAGTTCTGAAGAACATGCACGATCAGGTCAGTGTCCTTCCTCTACAGATCTATTCTGTCCATAGATAGCGTGCCGGTGGCGGATGGCGGTTCTCCAAACCTGCCATATAAGACAGATGAACTCACAATCGTCACCACGTCACACTGCGCCAACATGTCTTCGAGCTTGTCGACTCGTCGAGCGTTGATACCCTTCTTCGCATCTGTGAAAGATACCAGTCAGGCTGTGGCCGCCTTCGGTTTAAGATACCGACGGGTACCACCACTCACCTTCTGGCAAGTCGGTGTAATCGAACCAAAGCAGTTCCTTACACCCAAATCCCGCCAAACGCTGTAAGACCCGGTATCCGATCCTGCCACAGCCGACAGTCCCGACGACCTTTCCTTCGAGGTCGTACGCGTCTCGCGCGATCTCAGCGACGTTCCAATCGTCGTTCACGATCTGGTCGTGGGCTGGGACGAAGTTTCGGACGAGGAGGAGGATCGACATGACTACGTGTCTGGGGAAAGAGATGGTGCATTAGATTAGCCAGGGCATCTATGAAGGCGCTTCGGTTGAGAATAGGCGAGTGTTGCACCTCACTCAGCCACCGAAACCACATTCGAGCCGGAGACCTATATGCTCCAGTATCGTATGGTCAGCGGAGATCCTGTAAATTTACTGTTGGCTGGAATACGGGACCGTCTGCCCATGGCGCCAGTCAATTCAACTCACCTCGGCGACAGTGATATTTTTCTTGTTGGCGGCATCAAGATCAATATGGCTGGGTTGATTCCATCATTTCAGCCGAGTCCGCTGCGTCTGAGACTAGACAATCCGTACTTCAAGAGGGAATGAACAAGACTCACTCGGAGCCGACACCGGCAGTGACACAGAGCTTGAGCTTCTTTGCCTTTTCGATCAAATCTGCTGTGAGATATCCTGGGTGGAAAGGCGTGGTGATGAGGATCTCGGTCTATTTATATCTCGAATTACAACACTGACATCAGCTCGACGGTATCCTTGGCCGAACGTTTAATGCGGAGTCAGTGAAACACAGTCACCGAAGCGAGTGAGGGGAGTAGGTGCTGTAGGAGCTCACGTCAGGAAGCTCCTTCTGGAAGACCGAGTCGGGTCCTTCCTTGTCATCAGTGACCACGAACCTGTTCAAAAAACATCGAACGTGGTTCGCATGTTCACGTCAGCCCTAGCCGAGAGGACTGTGTTGGTGAGATATATTCTGGCAAGCTGAAGTGTTTTGCTCACTCATGACCCTCCTTTTTGAGCCAGTCGGCGATACCAAGCCTGTTCTCAAGGGTACCGAGAAGGCGAGGTTCCTCTTCCGCGGCTGTGCAATGGAGTAAGAAGGGAGGAGGGGGAAGAGGGATCAGGGGTTATATGGGTCAGCCATATTACCAGTACGGAGCAGTGAGGGATGCTAAAAGGGAGATATAATGGTATGGACCGACGAACCTTTCCCGCCTTTGTAGAGGACAGCTAGAATCTGTAGATACATGTACAAGTCAGCTCTCGTTAGTCCAAAAGGTCCTTCGGATCTGCCTCCTTCAGCCGAGAGCCGAGAACCGGCATGAGGAAGGTCTACACACCTTGACCATACTGGGCGATGAAGACTTGAAAGTACGAGTGGTAGTAGTACTTGTGCTTGTTCGAAGGGCGGTAGTAGTGGGTCTGATCAATAGTCTGGTTGAGCGTAAGAAGAGCGAAGACATATTGCTCTTTCTTCTGATACGGATCACACTGACCTAGGTTATATAGATGATCTCACATCAAGCAATGGATGATGTGAAGCTACGACTGGCGGCATATGTACTGTCTGTATGTGCATGTGCTTGAAACCAACCTTAGCTTCGTCACTCACAGGCATGGTCGTCCTCGATGCCAGAATGCATGTAGTCCAGCAGCCAGCAGCGTTCCCGCACTTCGAATCTCTTCCATCCAGTCACCGTTAGGATGCAGCATAAGTTGTACTGAAGCTGGGACGACGTGGGGGCACACGGGTATGTTGTAGCACACGAACCGGTGATCACGGGGACGTACGTTAGCTTCTCTCCACATTCCCGTCTACCGTCTACCATACAACCCAGCAATGATGCGGCGACACTAGCTACTGTATCATACGAAATGATGCGTGCGCAACGAGAGCTATATTTACACTGTCTACGGCTTTTGCTGCGATTCCCTTCAAGCTATTTTGGCACTAAGACATTATTAGCAACTCATGGGTTAGCGCAGCGGCATGAAAATTCTCCTGAACAAGTCGACTGACTGGTGAGCTCTAGCTACAAGAAGCCAGCCGTCCCACCAGTACTGTGGGTTGTCAAATCGGCGTTCCATCCAACCCCATTCCAGGTACCATTCCTTGGCCTCAAGAGAAGGAATCGGGCACCTGACAGCCGGTTTCGCTGCCAGCGCTTAAGCTTAGCTAGAACGTATCTAACCGTACGAAGTGAGGGGCAACCAACAAACTGCGAGAAACGATCGGCCTCCACCTCACGTCTCTCGGCACATGACACTGCGGGGCTCCGCCATTCCATCAAGAGAATATCGCCGGTCGGCCGAGAATACGGCTTTTAGATGTTACGTTTCTGACTTTGTAAGTCGCGTATCGACTTCTTCTTCTTCTTCTTCTTCCTCGAGAGAGTGAGAGGAGAGACAATGCTTGCTTGGTGAGTCTGGGTGCGATCTCCTCCTCATGGCAGTGGTCGATCACACGTATCGTATGGGTGACTACCGTCGTACGTAAATGAGAAAAATCTCTCTCTATCCAGTGTTCTTTTACCTCCACCGCCCGATGTGCCTATTCGGCTCACCGAGTTAACGAATGTTGTCACACAATCGTTTGTTGTAGCTGCGCCGGGCAGGCAGACCGGCTGATACCGCAGCAACGCCTACGTTCTGTGAGCTCAACTCAGTGTCGCCCGCTCGCCCGCGCCAATCCCCCTTTTTTGTTCTGGATGCTGGATGTTCTTTTGGCTTAGAACGCTCGAACGCCACTTCGGAGAATATCCCATTTCGATTTTTGTTTTGGCTGGACGCACGAGACGGAACAGATTCCAGCTGGTTCAAGGTTAAGTAAGGGGCATACAGGAACGAAATGACGTCTATCCCCCGTCGTTCACTTTTAATTTATCGCCTCCTTGTTCCCGACACATGTCTTAAGGCCTTACACGCACACGCACACCTTCTCCTCCCTTCGATAAATTCAGCGACTACACAGACCAAAGGTACTGTATAGATCATCCGCCGAAGCGCCGAGCGCATGCCGAGCTTGGGCCTGCAGGGTTTCAAGCTTATGAACGAAAGTCTCGATTCTTTTTTTTTGTTTCCTTCTTCCAGATAACGACAGCCGTTTATCACCTGAGGCCGCCGACCCGACGAATAGAATAACTTACCTTCTGGCTCTCGATTGACAGGTTCTAGATCGCTGAAAGAAGAAAGGCAGGGCAAAGCGGGCACCAGATACAGTAGTAAGTGTAAGTTAACATGCAGATGGTTTATGCTTGTTTGCTCGCTCCACGGTTTCTGCACTGCGCTCGCTGTCCCGGACGCACTCACCCCATCCACCGTAAACTTTCGCGAAAGCCTAGACTTTTTTTCTCGTGAAGCGATCACTCCACTTTGACCGAGCCGAAACACACGATATGTTCCCTGCATCAATCAACTTTCATCAGACCATTCTTTGTCCCGTCCGTCCAGTCTGCACGGTGACAAGAAAGGCTCTGAACTCGTAGCGAAGCGATGTAACCCATGCGATATGCAGCTCCACTCCACTCGACTTCACAGTCACGGTCGCAGGCGGACGCCCTATCGCCTGAGAGAACAATCTTCCCGAACCCCGGCTCAGTTGAGATCAGGAGGACAACAAAGGTCGTGCACCCTAACGCCACATTCTATTCGACCCTTGCCTAAACATCGCATCTTCACACCTTCCCGTCTGGCTCTTGTGTCCCCCTCCTCTTCACCGGGACCAGTGTGTCGATTGTTTAGATCTGCTTGTGCGCTTCAAGCAGGTATCGAACATCGACCGTGCACCTCACCACACCTCCACTTGCTCAACTCTTCCATGTTCCGCCATATCTCTG
This sequence comes from Kwoniella sp. CBS 9459, assembly GCA_036428585.1. Taxonomy (NCBI): domain Eukaryota; kingdom Fungi; phylum Basidiomycota; class Tremellomycetes; order Tremellales; family Cryptococcaceae; genus Kwoniella; species Kwoniella sp. CBS 9459. The sequence continues at coordinate 992,170 of CP144066.1, read as the reverse complement.
GACTGGACTGTGTTAGACAGCAGAATAATTGCTAAGCTTACGCCAAACCCTTTCCCTTTCCCTTCGACGCGAACACGATCAGTTCTGTCAATCTACAAATATAGCACCATCCCCTTCGTTGCAGCTTCACTACTTCGGAGGTATCCATCGATCTGTCTCAATGTTGTCCTGACCATGGGCGCTGAGTCCTGAGAGAAGACTTCGATAAAACAATCTCGGCAATTCACCACATCAAATTCAGAAGAGAAGTGCCCGAAGAGAAAGAAAAAAAAATACAACAACCCTCCGCCTCCAATGTTGACCACCTAAACGGCTGGATCTCACGAAAATGTGGAAGAGGCTGACCTGGATATGATGATTATCGCCCTCCATTCTTCTTTCGCATCCCGCCCTTCATGATCTCCTTCGAAACGTCCCTCTTGATTGGAACAATCATAACCCCCTGATCGTCGCCTCGTGGCGCCATCAAATCAAAACAATCTCGCCAATTCCGAAAAAAATCATCCCCCTGGATCCGATGCAATAATGGGCAATTGCATGTCCCCAGTCAATCACTCTGGACCAACCTCGCCTGCGCTTGAACCTGCGTCTGCGTCTGCGTCTGTGCCAAATCGGAACGATCTAGCTCCAAGGTCGAGCGCCGACCGACCAGGACTAGGACTAGGAGGATCGACTGGTACCAGCAGAAGTCGGACCGACCGAAAGGGGAAAGGAAGAGCCTCGTCGAACGAGGACCGCCCGGATCAACTTTCGCACCACCGACGAAGAAGCAGTATGAGCGGATCGGGGGTCCTGCTCAGTCTGCGCAAATACGCGACTACGCCCAACCCCACTGCCAACTTGCCTCCTTCATTGCTTCTCTTGTCCTCGCCGAACACGATCACAGTGTTCGACGCGTATCCCAAGGCCAAGTATCACTTCCTCGTCATGCCCCGGTACCCTTTTCCTCCTCAATCAGACCCCGAGAGCAGATCCTCGATCACCTCTCTGGAATCTTTGGACGACCTGAAAAGCCTCTTGTTGAAGTGTAGTCGAGAGGCGAGGGAAGAAGTCCTCACCGCTATGGCCAACATGGCGCGGGAGGTCGAGGAGATGATACGAGACGAAATGCTCAAAACCGAGGGCTTCGAATGGAAGATCGACGTAGGATTTCATGCGATCCCTTCGATGAAGTAGGTATCGCCGGTTGATTCTGCTTATTTGTGACCAATCATTGACAGGCTGCTTTGTCTTGTCGGTTGCGTCGATGAACAGGCACATCCACCTACATGTGATATCGGATGATCGACTCGGACCTGCGCTGAAGAAGAAACACCATCACAACTCTTTCCGACCCGATCTCGGCTTTTTTGTACCTATAATGGAGGTGCAGCGGTGGATCGAGGACGACTCAAATATGCAAGAACGAGTTGACGTGAGTGGCAGACGGTACCGTGCGCTTGACTATCTGCCTGAAGACCGGTCGCGCGCAGACGGCAGACGGCCATGCGTCACCTACTCATGGCCCTTTTCCTCATATCATGGCTTGGCTTCGTTTTGCTGATCTGGCGCGTCGTTGATCTGCAGGCGTTATCTGGCGCTGAGAGGTTATTGCATACGCCTTTGACCTGTCACAAATGCGACGAATTCATGGCCAATATGCCCAAGCTCAAGGCTCATCTCGAGAAGCACTTCAACGAGGAGAAAGCAGCCGCTCTGCAGTATATCTCGAAACACGGTCGACAGCGCAGTAGCGACGATGAGATCTTTTAAGTCGACCCTAGCTACAGCTTCCTTCCGCGGCCAGCTTCGACTCCAACAGGGTAGTGCGGTTGGCAGAAACATTGCATCTTCTTTCAGCACATATGACTTTTCTTTCCTTTTCGTGCTCTCACCTCATCGGTCACATGTTGATATATGTACCCTCACTCGCATCCTCCATACCAGGCCATCTTCATACCCTACGACCAGGGTCGTTCTCTGCACGGCCATGTAGTATATATTCCCATTGCCTTCACTTTCACTCTCGCTTTCGCTGTCGCTCTTCACCAGGCGAGTCATAGTCGTAGACACATATCCCGCATAATCCATCACTGACGCAACTTGGCCCAGCCGTTGTGATTATCGACTATCGACTGCGCAGAAACTTTATCAGTAGTAGTGAAGGGGGCGAACTGATCATTCCAGGATGGCTGAGAATCGTGTCAGGCGTCATGGCCGACAGATTGGCCGTTGATCCTGCATTGTATCGATAGTAGCATATACAATATAGATATCATTGGGTACTGCGACGAATAGACAATCGTATTCCCATCCATGCATTTGACCAAAAGCTGTGTCCGTGCTCTTCTTGTATCGGCTTCGTCTGTGTCGGGTATCCGTCTCCCCAAAGCAGGATACAGCGATCAGAGGTTGCACCGCATGCTGCCATCCGATCTGTACGAAGGGGGCTGGAAGACTGAGAGGTCATATCTATGCATGATGAGAGGCGAAAGCGGTTTATGGGGCCTTGCTCGCCTGAGCAGCCTCCAGTCTCTGCCAGAACGGATGTTCTGCCCATCCTTCCAATTTCCTAGTAACGACCTTCCCCCTATTCCCTACAGCGTGGTCTTCATGGCGATTTTGACTAGCTTGTGGTGGTGAAAGGTACCAGATATCTTCGATTCGCTCCGAGACGAGGTATTCTCGCATCTTGAGGTAATTGAGACCCACGTACGATACGCCGTGTGAATCGTCCGAGAGACATATGCGACCGCCGAGGGATTTGATCAACTATGATTGTATCAGCCCATAAGGAGGCGTCAAGAAGTCAGCAACGGGCGCATCTGGGCGAGCCAGAGACCGGTCCTGTGGAGGTGAGGTGACGCCTGAAGGAAGTGGAGTCATGGAGCATATGTTGACAGTCGGATGGCAGATACATGTGCTGAATGACGGCCACCATGTAGGCAGATATAGGTAGATAGAACCAATAAGGGGGGATGTGAAGAGATCCAAGATCACTGGCGAATACACGGCACTCGGGAGTTATCTCTCCACTCACCCTCAGAATATCTCTAGACGGATAACTCGTACTCCAGCCCTTCCGTATGGCAGCAGCATTCGCCTCAAACAGGCCTCCATACGCGACAACAGCTCTGACATTCCTCTCCACCTTTTCCCACACTGTATCCATGTTCTTCAAAGAGATATTTGGCGTCCAGAGGAGACAAAGGTCTATATGTCCCAGTACTTCAGGCTGGTGCGACTCGATCAATTCGTATTGTGCGTCGAAATATCTCTCGAGAAAAGGCTGCAACAGCTCTTCGTTGGGTGTGTACTCTGCTGAAAGGTGAGGGTCGGTCGGATCGCCTTTGTCTAATGTCGGAGGTGGTCCAGGATCCATCGTACGCCCTATCCTGCCTCGGGCGCAAGCGTCGACAGAGCGTAACCATGTCGGTCGATCGAAATCTATAGATATCCCATTGACGTGATGTACCGAGCCGACCACATAGTCAATCTCCTCGTGCTTGGATAGTAGACTGCTCAGATTCGATAGGTCGAGAGGTGTGATGTAGTCTGTTTCTATTGACAAGAGCAGTGATATCCTGGAAGCGTATTTCGCACGGAGCGATGAAGCGTGGGTCAGGAACGATTCGTAGGTAGCTGAAAGATCTGAAGGAGCCAAATCGGCCTATGAACGGGCGGGGTGAGGAAGCAGAGAAAACATGTTAGTCTACATCATTGATCCACGCATGCTTGAGCACGAGCCTCAAGATAAGTTCTGAGGTAAGCTGAGGTAGACGGCTGTGGGAACTAGACTGGATTCTTTTCCTCCGCTTGGCGAGATCCAGCAAATCATACAGTACGATTCATGATGATGAAGGAGTCCATGGCCATGCCCACGCCACTCACCTCCTCGGGGAAGAGATCCTCCATTCTATACCTCGGAGCATGTTCACTGAGACCGAACACCTCGAAACCCTGTCGAATAGCTTCCTGAATCACATCCTCGAGATCATCTTTAGCGTGTCGGCAGAATTGGCCCGAGTGGGAATGATGGCTGTGCGGCATGTTTTTTTTCGATAACCGTACCACCTGACTGGTTGGCTACGGTGTGACACCAGGTGACGGTGCTGATGCTGCGGATATCTATTGGGATTTCTAGTTACGGTTGATCGTGCACAAAGGTGGGATATGTGGATAGCGAGTGGTTGTCGATAGGTGATGGGTTCACCGAGCCGAGTCGACGTTTTTGGTCGGTCGAGAAAGGTGGAGGTCGTCCGCTCGAAGAAGGCACGAGGGTGGGTGTGTGTAGTGAAGGGCGTAAAAACGTCATGCGGTGAAGGAAGGCTGATCAGGCTCAGGATCTTACTTTTGACGCTAAAAAGGAGCTAAGAAGGATATGAGGTGTGGATTTGTGGGTGATGTCGAATTCGCTCGGCTCGGATGAGTGAGTGAGTGATGAGCGAAGTCAACGTCTGGTAATGAATAAAGTATAAAATGGTAGCAATCTATCCTCTTATGCTTTCATCAATCTCTCTCCAATCGCACCTCGTATTCGTACATAAGCAGCTGAACGACCCGTCTTATACATACACACACTACATCTTCCTGACAATCACTCCCATTGCCAATCCCACTCTAAACCCCCAGCACAGCACATCCACAATGATCGCCGCCAGATCCATCTTCCCGGCCGTCACACTTGCACTCGTCTTGACACTCGCAGGCAGCAGCGTTTCGGCCATATCAATTCCTCAGCCTAGAGCACCGGCCAACATCACCAGCGTTAATAACGGCAGTGAAGCTGACGTCGGAAGTCCAGTGTATATCGCTTGCGTGGCTGATACGGCTCTGGCATCGTTGACCACTTCGGAGAGTGTACAAGCTTCCTCCAGGGCGGACTGCAGTGTGAGTGGTGAACGGCCGGATACCTCTCTGACCCCTCCCTTATCCCAGTTCAGCGACCCAAAACATGAGCATTGAAACACTACTCTCAGTGTGGTTACCATCCACAAGCTGACACAAGTTCAACCTACCTGACTGTTCCATTTGCATTCGCATTGTTATCCTCTACACTCCAACCCGCCCCCGTCTGCAGTCAAAGTGCGCCAGCTCGACCTCATCGACTGCATGGGATCTAGCCTTCTTCCGACAGGATACGAGCGAGTGTCGATGCGCTTCAGCGGCCGATGCCCCTGGGTCAGACGATGTCGTTTACGCCGTTGACGAGGCTGGGAATTGCAGGACTCAGGATGACGCCTCCGTGAGTGCAGATCAGTTGGGAACCTCTCCGTGCTCGTCAGGTCATCCACACTCAATCTTGTAACGAGTCGTCCTGGGCTGATCATAATCTGTACTAATGTCAACCTTCCATCCCGTAACAGGTCGAATACCTCACTCCTGCCTCCCCATACACACTTTCGACATGCTACATCCCCCCTCTCTCCGCTCCTGCCGAAGGCGGATCATCGACTTCGAAAACAGCCATCGGGTGCTTCGATTTCTGCTCTTCCAACTCGTCCGGCGCTGTCACAGTCCGACCAGCTTACAACGACGACACTGATGTCTTTGAATACGAGTGCGGATGCTATGCCTCCCTCGAGGAGGTTGGCGGGCACCAGAAGATGGATTGCGGGTTCGGGATCGCTGCTGTTTATGTGGCTGCCTAGGAAGGTTATGCATAGACCAGGCGAGAGATGGTCAGTGGAAAGAGTGGCGTTCAATGCCGCTATCCGCGTGAGAGCCAAGTATAAAGAAAGCGGGGAAACAGTAAAGAATATGTGAACAGCAAGAAGGAAACCGAAGCAAGTATAATGAAATATGGCAGTATCCATCGTGACCGCGACCCCTTCTCTCGCAAGCAAAACAAGTATAATCATAGAATCACCGAATCACAATGTGGTAGACCTCGTTTTCGTAAACCATTTCGACCATGGTTATGAGATTAGCGTAGCGTAGCATAGCATAGAACAGCATAGCACAACGACAAGCATATATATATGTGACATCTATCATGATGAAGGGTTGAGCATAATAAATCAACTGTTCAATCAGCAGCCAGCTTGCGCTTACGCTTACCACTGATCTGGTAAGCTATGCCATACTCCATTCGTATTCGTATCCGAAAAGGGTAGTACTAGCAGTAGTAAAGTGAAAGGCGGCGAGTGCCACTACAGTGTCACAATGACGAAGCTTTCACCGCGTACGGTGGGGGTTAACGTATTCAGCTTCGATCGCTGTTGCATTTATTACGGAGTATCCCTTAAGGCTTGAGGCTTTACCTGCGTCTGCAGCCTGGCCACTCTGCACTCTGCACATCTTCGATAAACCCAAGTGCAATGCAAGTAGAGGCTCACCTAATCACCAAACCACCCCGCTGACTGTCTATCATCACCATTTGCCATTGCCCATTGCCCATTGCCCATTGCATCCATCCATCTTAATCGACTTGTTCTCAAGCAAGCACAGACAGTAGGCTCACCATCATCCTATCTCCGGTTGTCGTCGTAACAGCAACCTGTACCCTGGCATCGAATCGATACGGGTCCAGACTCGCTCTAGACCAATATCAGCTCCACCGTCACCGACAACTTCGCAATATATCCTTTACCCGATCAACCATAACTTTGACTTTTGTCACACAACCTTGCTTGCGCTTGCCACCATCAAACTACAAACATACAGACCACTAGAAGCACTACAAACCAATCAGCATAGTCGCAACCCCTGCATAGATACCATCGACCAACGAAGTCCCGCACTTGCATAGCAAAGCAAGCACAGCATAGCATCAGAATACATACCGCGATTTAACCCAAGTATCGACCGCTCATGTGCATAATCAACCTGGATCAAGCCCGTCGACATTGTTCTTTATAATCGACTTTCCCTTGGATCATCCCATATCATCCACGACTCGACCTGCTCGGATTGTCGCGCGTTGTAACTCACGATGTCGACGGAAGGGCGGAGTTCGGAGGATGATCATACTCCCAGGTCCAGCTCGGCCGGTAAGTCAACTCTCCTAATGACAAGGGATTCACATCACGCCTGCCTTTGATACACCACCAACGGCAGTCGCGATATGTGGCATGACACCCTTATTCGGGCTCAGCCCTTACCTTTGACTCTCTTCCTTCCGTTGTTGTCGAGAGTGGGCAGGCAGGATGTCATCCCATAGGAAGCATTTCGCCGATATGCGCGTCGGGGAAATGGCATACGCAAACTCCAATCGCTGACCATCTTTACCACTCTTTCTTCAGTTCATTCGGATCCACCGTTAGCGACTACCGAGCCCCATCCCAATTCTCCGCCAGAGCCACCGCCCGATTTCAACCCGCCAGCCGACTTTCCTACAGATTCGCCAATCAGCAGTATATCGACACCGTCGACCAGCTCTGTCGCTTCTCCTCGCAACGGACTACCGTCATACTATCCCTTGGAGCCATTCTCATCATCGACCAATTCTCCCTCGACTGCATCACCGCTCCACCGACCACAGCTCCAATCTCTTCAGCGTGTGTCGCAGGAATCGATACCTACGCCCGGCTCAGGTACGAGCTCGGTCTCGTCCAATCAGTCTGAAGGTGGAGATCACCTGGCGGAGATGAGAGAGGGGTTGAAAGAATGGTTGCAATCAGAAGGATCCACGCCATCTCGTACGCGAGCCAGCTCGGTTTCGACAAATGAGGCTTTCCGTTATAATCTCATCAACCCTACTCCGCCGAGCGAAGCACTGCAGTTCGAAGACTTGACCGAGGAAGATTTTGCCGAAGCTGGGCCGAGCAGACCAAGGAGGCTGAGCAGTGCTGCCTTGGCGCATCTAGAAGAAGGACAGGACCTACCGTCAGAGCATGCTTGGGACAGTGTGGTACGTTCTCGCATATCATCTTGGATCTCGTATTTTCTAAACAGTATACTCCGATCTACTGACCTCTATCTGATCCGTTCGCGACGCAGTGGCCTGCGCCAGGATCGATGCACCGAAACGTACCTCCCGATCCCGGTCCTTCGCGTTTCCCCATAGCTCCCGTCTCGCCGTTTGTCACGCCTTCATTCTCTCCAGCTGTGATATCAACATCATCTTCTTCTCGAAAACCACCGTCACCGATAGTCGATCCACATGATCCGGCATCACCTTTACGGCGGCCTCAATCTCCTGCTGCCGCGCCCTCTGCAAGTGGATCTGGACCGTTTCGTTTCTCCCCCCGATCATCGGGCGGTACATCGCCTAATATGGATCCCCATCACTCTCACGGCGACATGTTTTATGGCGGGAGGAGAAGATCGATCACATCTGAAGCTTCTTTACTGGCCCATTCACCGCCGTCCATCGGCCCTATCTCAATCAATCTCAGCAAGCATAGCCGATCGCTGTCAAACTCATCTCAGAACAGCCCGCAGGGCAGGTTTCAGCTGCATCGTGGCTCCCCCATCCAACCCAGTCCACCTAGAAGCCCGTTGAAACCTCCGCTCACTGTTCAGTCGGATAATGCAAAAGTGGAAGCGGCTCCGCTCTCGGCTCCTCCGACGAAATTGACCAACCCTGGTGCCTCCCCTCCGCTCTCGGCGCTCACGAAGAGCAGACCGAGAGGCAAGAGCTTGTCTTCCGTACGCCCAAACTTGCCTGAACCTTCAGATATACGACAATCGCCTCGCATAAGGGCTGAAAAAAGGGCAAAAGACCCAGGCGCGATATCGCCTTTGGGCTCATCCGTTTCTCTGCCTCCTATCGCCTTGCCTCCTCCGATAGCCGAACCTCCAGTCAAGTACCCCTCAGGTGGTCCTCCATCGTCTCCTGGGCCGATCGTTCGGCCCACTTCACCCCCACTTTTCGCGCCTTTAGCTCGTCCTGCGATATTACGCCGAGCGTTATCAGATTATGATCCCAAGGCTCGCAACACACCTCCTTCGTTCCATCGCACCTTGAGCATAACGGCAGAGCTGGACAAATCGCCAAAGAGGACCACTTCGAATGCCGATATGCCTTCGCCCGTTGGGCCTGAATCAGGCGCAGATCGAGACACCACCAGAGCGCGGAAGAGCCCAAAATCATCACCGCTAGCTCTGCCGATGATTACGCCAATCGCGCCACTTGCCGCTGGACCTGTAGAGGAGGCAGAGGATCGAGTCGGGGATTTAGCGCTGACACAAAGCTCTTCGAGCTACTTCCCGGACATGAGTGCCCAGCCGGAGGGAATGTACGCGGGCGCTTTTGGCGGTTCATCGGTCGATCACATGGGGGATGTCGAATTGGTCGACGAAGGAGATATTTTACCTCAGGGAGACGTGCAAATGGACGTCACCTTTGACGACGAAGGTCTCAACACGCTGGAGCGTATTTTCCTTCTTAGCAAGTCGGAATACCCTTTCCATCGTGCGTACGTCGCCCGAGTCCTTGGCGACCTGCTCAACGAAGTGGACCCGTGCGAATCCGTCGAATATGTGTTACCTCTACTCAGTGGATTCTCGATGGATGAGGACGAGTCGGTGAAGGAGGCATTCGCTTCGGAACTGCACAGGATCTTGTGGTACTTCTTCTCGACCTGCAAATTGCTTTTCGACGACGGGGAAGGCGAGATGGTGGAGGTACCTGAGCCCGAACCTGAGGCCGAGCAAAGCCTACCGCCTGACGACAGGAAACAAACGCTCACTATCACTTCTGAAGGGGTAGACATGGTTCCAACACCAACAATGGCCGAAGCGACAGAATGTGCGATCCCGATGGGAAGACAACGGTCCAACACGTCTCTACTAAGTGCTGGGGGCGGGCCCTCTTCCGCCGGTTCAAGTCTTACAAGACCTGGTTCGAACAGATATTCGCCCTCTTCCGTGTCGGACAACATGGATGTCGACACGCCCAACTCGTCTGTCTCCAATCAATCCGTCTCCTCACAAGAAACCGCTTTCAGTCCTGGCATGTTCATCAAGCCTTACGCAGACGACGGTGATGCCGAAGAGAGGGGGTATACCAAGGAGCAAGGCGCGCTGGTGGATCGACCGGTCCTGGCGGTCAACTTCTTCACTCCCTTGGTCGGATCACTCATGCTGAATCAGAACCCTGTCATTTCGGAGAACGTGCGGAATGGCATTGTGGCTGTTCTGGGACGGCTGAGAGGCAAAGGGGAAATGTCGATCGAGACCTGGGGTCACGCCGGACAGCAGGCGGAGCTGGACGAGAGGAAAGGTTTTGCCACTCAGAGCGGACCACATCAACACGATCTCCGGCCGTTCACATCGGAAGCGAAATCAGTCGTCGAACGAGAGCTGCTTCATGGCATCATCATCGGGATGGGCCAGCTATCGACAGAGATGCCGGATATGATCTTTGACGATCCTGAGACTTCCGAAGATGAGCTTCGAGACCATGAAGCATTCCAAGCTCAGCTGATACAAGAAGCCACCGCCGGCCGGGCAACGTCGATGAACCTTATCGGCTCCGTTTGCGAATTTTACGAAGAGCACGAGGTCGTCGAAAACGGATTTGTCGATGAAGTACTGGCGGCGGGCGATGGCGACATTCCCGTGAGGGCTGAAGCGGCGGTCGCCATGTCTTCCCTCGCCAAGATGGTCCCGGTGGAACTCGTATACCAAATGGTAAGCAGATGAATACATACATTATTGTGTCGAAAGAATCAGGTGCTAATCTTCCATCGCAGCTCCCACTTTTCGAGCAATTCTGCCAAGACGAGAACGACCACGTCAAACAGTCAGCGACCTTGTCACTTCCTGCTCTATGCAAACGCGTCGAGTCCTTGGACTATCGTCGCGCTTTCGCCATCAACGCCGTGCAGACCCTCACGAACGGCACTGAAGATGTCCGATGTGCGGCGCTGGAGATGTTGGGAGAGGTCATCCACATCTTCCACGATGATCCGAGGGGACCCCCAGCTGAATTGCTAGAGGTGTATACCGATGATACCGAGGTCAGAGACGGGGAGAGGGATTCCGACTGGGACGTTGTGGCAATTTTCAATGTGAGTATATCCCTTCCTAGCTTTTCGGAAAAGTGACTAATCACAAATACTTACTCCCCTTAGTTCCCCGGCGTCTGCCTCACTCTCGGCCCCGATCGCTGGTCTGAGATTCGAGACCTGTTCCAGAGACTTCAAGATAGAGCAGGAGATAAAGTCTTACGCACCACTGCTTCTTCCTTGCACGAACTTGCCAAGATCCTTCGTCCTCAGCAAGTGGTATCCGACCTCTTGCCGATCTACACCCGGCTCCTTGGAGGAAGCGAGGAAATTCGCGAGCGAGTTTTCGAACACGTTGACGTGATCATCGACTCGGTCCCGATCGATATCGGATGGAGGCTTTTCAGACATCTTGCTCAGGGTTGGAAAGAAGGCATGCTGGGCGGGTGGAGGGCGAGGGAGAAACTCGCCTTGCACATACCGAGCTTCTTGAAGACCTTCGAGTCATGGGCAAGGGTGGAAGAGGTTTTGGAGATGATGCAGGATGCTCTTTTGGATCCGTTTGCGGCTGTACGGGATGCTGCCACCAAAGGTGTAAGTGGGAACTGCTTGCTGTTGTGGTCATTCGCTAATGCGGCTATTGCATGCGCAGATTCCCGCTGCGTACGAAGTCCTCGGTACCAAGTCCAACGTTGCCAAGCGATTCAGAGATATTCTGCTGGATCTAGGCGATTCATCAGTCTTCAAACGACGTCTGACTTTTGTCAGATGCCTTCGAGAATTTGTCAAACCGCCTCCGAACCGAACTGCTTTCGAAGATTTCTTCCTTCCGGTGCTCCCTCGATTATCGCAAGATGTCGTCGACGTCCGACTCGGTCTCGCTCAGATCATTGCCGACTTGTTTGTGGTTGGCGCGTATTATGCTGGAGTGGACGAGACGGTGCCCAAGATGATCTGGCAGCTTGCAGAGGGACTTGCTCATGACGATGCCGTCGACGTACGCGATACCGTCAGGAAAGTCGACATGGATCGCGCTACACAGAAACACCGCCAGAACTCGAGCTCGAACGCCGAAGCCGTTGCCGGTCCGGGCAGGAAGGCAAAGGGCAAGGGCAAGGGGGTGGACAAGGACACGGACATAGTGGAGGTGCCATACGAGATCAAGACGGATTACAGCAACGATAGAGCTGTCCGACCTGGCGAGCGATCTCCGGTCAGTTCCAAAAACGCCTCGTCAGGCGGCGACGGATCGGCTTTCCCCTCGGTATCCAATTCCGCTGTTGCTTCCGCTAGTCCAAGACGGTCAAACTCGAAGAGATCGAGCAGAGGCTCGGCCTCAAATCCGATTTCCAGTAGACACACGACTAGCCACAGCTCAGGCGCAGGTACCACCGCGTCTTCTCCATCGACACCGGCTTCTCGGTTCGCTCAATCCATCCAGGAACAGATTGGATCTGGATCTGGATCTGGATCTGCAAGCGTCAACGCTAGCGCAAACGCAAGCGAAGACCCCACTCCGACCCAGTCGAGTGAATCGCTACCGCTCCGAAGGCCAAGCACCGAAGTCTCAGCGAAAATGGGCTCGATGCACCTCTCGGCGTCGTCTCTACTCTCAGCTGATGCGGTAGAGGAAGACGACGCGACGACCCCTAGATTGGGCATCTATCCCCAAGACGACGGGGACTCGCAGAGCAGGAGACAGGGCGTGATAGCTGAGAGCCCACTTGCTACGCCCGCGGGAACGAAGCAAGGGGAAGGGAGCAATAGCGACCTGAGATTCAAGGATCCATTCGCGGATTCTTTCGGCGCTGCTGTGGAGTCCTAAGTTTGGTAGATGATGGTATAGGAGAGGAGCGACATCTCGTGATTTTGAGTAGTAGGCGCCGTGAAGGATGGCAGAACGGAGTGCAGGTGTGAAGTTGTCTGACAAGACCCGGAATCGGACGTTGGCGGTTGACTGTATCACGTAGTTCATCTCGTAAGGTATGGCTAGAATTGGGGACTGGGGACTGTAGATCAGGGAGGAGCCGTGTCCGCCGTCCGCACAATGAGGTAATGGACATTTCGCAGCTTCTCGTGGTGGTAGGGAACGAAAAGCAGAAGAAGAAGAAGAACGGATGAATGGAGGAAGAAAAGGACCAATAACAAGCAGTGGTTCAAATTACCTGTATCCCTAGGCTAGAGATCGAGTTCGAGATCAATACCAATCATATATACATCTATCGATTATAGTAGACGGAGAGAAAAGGAGAGAGTGGAACGAGAGAGTGTGTGTGTGGTGTTCTGTACTTGTACCGATACGATACAACAACACAAATCTGCATTGAGCTATTGCATGGACCGCCCAGGGCAACGTACGATACGGTATGATCAGAAATGATTCAGAGTACAGAAAAGAGCTGAAAGACGAAAGTAAGGTGGACATGAGGACATGAGGACAAGAGGAAGACTGACGGACATGCATGTGCTGATAAGTGACAAGTAAGGGCCTCCCTTATACGGTACGAAATGGACTGTTGGGGCTGTGTGAGTTAGTGCGGACTGACAACTACAGCTTGGCAGCTTGATAGCTGAGCTGAGCTGAGCTGAGCTACCTTGGATGTCGTCAGTTTCGGCGCGGTGCGATATTATATCATACTCGAGTACAGTACGCAAGTACGTGGGGGAACACATCAACGCATCTATATTACATCACACTACACTACACTGCATTGAATGATAATAAATCACACAATTGTCCACCGATGAGGGAGCATGAACGGTGGGAAATCAAGCGGGGAACTAATTAACCTTTCCATTCAGTTTATAGATATTGGTCATGTCGATTGACATGACCAACACAAGGTTCACGCATCTCTCCCATGCGCATGCCCACGCCCACACCTCTGTCCCAAGCTCAAATCCCAGCTCAGAGCCTGGCCCCATCTCGAGCTCAAGCGCCAACACCCGTCCATCTCTTCCTGTAGAAAGTGACGGGCATCTCGCCTTCCTCCTTGTCGGCCATTTCGACGCTGCCTACGAAATCGTAGCCCGTCGAACAATGTGTGATGATCTTCATGATTGTCAGGTGGATGCATCGCGCCGAGATGAGAGATATCGTCGAGTGTGATGTCCCTGAACAAACGTACGAGATGCACAGGAAGCATTAGCCTTCTGGATTCTGCGCGATCGCCCAAACCTCCTATGAAGTTGTGGAAAGCAGGTTGCGTCGCTGCAGCCGCATCTCAAAGTTGATGGGGTATGATGATACTTTGAGACGTCCGAAACCACTCACAAGGTGTGCCCCTCAGCCTGATCTCCCTACAATGTCTCTCCCGTACCCTCGCGTCCCTGATGCCGTCAATCCACCAGCTCTTGATCCCTTCCTCGAGCGCCTCGCCAACGTCGGCCTCAGCATCGATGATCCAGATCCTGTCGTGGGAGTAGAAGGCGACTGCGAAGAAGATCGGGTCCGGGTCCAGGATGGCATGTTCGTCTCGGATGAATATGAGCGCGTCTTTTCCGGTGTCTAGAGTACGACAACAATAGGTCAGGTCAGGTCAGTTTAGGCCGTCGATCAATCATCGTCACTGTTCCGCGAGTGGGTTCATCCCGTCTGCGCGTAGCCGGAACGAAGTGATTACGAGCGCAGCAAGAGGAGGGAACTTTGCAAAGGCAATATAATGATGTTTTGGCCACACGGCGTCGCGTCGTTGCTCACCTTTGGCAGACGTTCGGAAGGATGAGGCGAGATTGTAGCCTTCTCGTGCGAACTCGGTCATGAGGTTGATCAGAATACGTTTTGATCTGTCGGTCCGAGTCCGGGGGAAAAAAGAACGATTACCGAACCGCTTGGCGTCAGCTATCACATCACCGACTTGGACCAGCTCGTCGGCTGTATGAACTACCAGCTCCACATGAAGTATAAGTCCCACTCACGAGACCTGTTCCGAGCTAGTGGGCATCCAAGCTTCCCCCTTCATGGTGACCTCCCAGACGCCGCCATCGCTTCCTTTATCTTTATGCCGCTTCATCAGCTCAGGCTGATAATCGACGCTCGTCATCTTGCTCACGCCGCGCTTCCACGCCCTGTTGATAGCCTCGAACACGATCGTGCGCATCGATATTGGCAGAGCGATGAAAGACAGAGTCGAGACAGACGATAGGGTCATCATGAAGAAAGGGAACTTGGCGTCGACCGAAGATCCAGACGAGTCTGTTGGTAACGGGCAATGAGCGTTGAAGGACGATACGGAGGTACCCGGCGTCGAGGGCGACGAGGACGAGCGTGGGTAGTCGGTGCTGCTTTGTCGAGCATCATCAAGCGACGACGTGGACTCGATGGTCTCTGACCTGTCGAACGCAAGGGACGACATCCTCTTGTGGAGATTGGCAAAAGCCGACCCCGAACCAGATGTGAAGGTGTATTCCGACCCGGAGACAGACGAGGGGCTCGTGGGGTTCTTGAGGATACCCTGGATCTGTGATTGTGATTGACATTGTGAATGTTGGGATTGACCGCTGCCTCCTTTAGGTGTATGAGTGTGCAAGCTAGATGAATTAGACGTCGAACGCTGATTCGCAAAGCTCGGACGTCTGGGCTCTGGAGCTGCTGCGTCTGTAGTTCCAAAGGGATGGGCAGCCCCGTTCAACCCTAGGACAGATGAGCTTTGACCTTGACCGGAACCATCAGAGGGGGAGTCGACGGGCGAAGTAGGCGCCAGGCTCGTATGTCTCGACTGCGATCGCGAGACAGGTATGAACCCGGTCAGAGCTTGCTTGACGTCGTCGTCCGCCGCTGATCCTCCTTGATGAGCGGTCGACGGTTTCTTGCCGTGGTGTTTCTTCTTGTCATCGTCATGATGCCGATGGCCGAGGTGCGGTAGATGGAACGGCATATTGAGAGTTTTTCGCGCTCGCAGTGGTAGGAAAGTCTGTTCGCTTTAGAGCTTTTCGTATACAGGATTGCGAAGAGGAGAATGAAGAAGCAGATTGCTCATTCATGGGAAGGGAGATGGGGATGATGTTTAAAGAAGCTCAAATGGGTAGTGGGTATCAGTACATTAGCTCTAGCGTGTGGGATTTTGCGTAATAACGTGCCTGGTCCCACTTTCCTCTGACTCTTGGCAGTTTATTCCCGGAACCAAATACAGTACACACTCGCCCTTGGCATATAGAATACACAAATACATATCGCATAAGGTCTGTGGAATACGCACATTCGACCACCAAGTATAAACAAGAGCGCCCAAAAGAAATCATCGGTGTACTTCAGAGAAAATCATATAGTCATATCAATTCGTATCGTATTAGGGGGTAACACCCCGTCGTCGCCATCTCCGTGTTTCAGCACCATGCTCGCCCCTCACCCTCACCATCCAGCCGCTATGTCCACAGCTTGTCAACACACACGAACCAGCCAACCATATCCTCCTCGTCTATGTCGATAGCTTCAACAGGTGGCAGAGCTTTAGACTTCTCGTCTTCCTTTGACGACCACGCATACCGGATCTTGTTTGACGCGGTGAGGTACTCGAGGATATCCACAAGCTCGAGTCGGTCCAAGATTGGTTCAAGTTTCTTTCTCATCTCGCGCTGCACACGTGAACAGAGGTCGAAGGCCATCGTCAGCGTTGTATCCAGCGTCATCGCAGTATTTCGAGATGCCGGTCCATGCACTGCGCACATCGATGTCGTGTACCGGGCCAAGCAAAGCGAAGCGAAAACTCACCAAGGTGATACCAGGTCTGACCACGATCTGAGACCTGACGGCGTTAACAGCCTTATTCCAATCACTCTTCATCAGGTACCCATACAGATCACACCATCGTCGAGGATTGGTCGGGACCTCCCTGAGCCCTCCTTTGGGAATAGTCATGATCGTCCATTCCTTCCAGTGATCCTTGAGGACCAGTCGAGCAGTATCGTACCCTGCCCAGAATACTTTCTGGGGCTGATGAGAGCTTGCGAGATCGGCGGCGGCTAGTGCAAGGAGGTCGGGTGAGCAGCCGATCGCATCGAGCAGCTCGGGCTTGGTTATTCCCTCTGGACCAGAAGCGGTCACGGCCTCGATGACTCGTCTGGTCGTTCTCTGAACTTCAGATGTTGGTGAAGCGACAATGCTCCAGGGCTTCAGAGGCTTGCACGCTTGTAAGTCGGGCAAAGCCGCGTTGGGCTGGACAGAAGAAGGCGTGGGATTACCGGCTCGTTTAACGCTGAATTCGAACTCGTACGCATCGTCATCTGTCCAAAACGGTCGGCGTCAGTCTCATACGCATCTAGCTGTAAGATTATCACACGACTAACCAAGTTTCCGGGTGTTGATGGGACCTCTCTCGTACTTGATCGTGGGAAACTCGTTGACATCAAAATCAAAGTCCACCTGATACCCCTGTTAGCCTGGAGTGGACGATAATTTCAATATGTGATCACTCACTTCGGTGTTCGAGACCATCCCCATCAACGCAGCAAGCTCTCCGGACTGACCGATCAAGGGCCATTGCATTCCTCCTTCGGCTTCCAGCTTCGCGTTCAAGCCATGGGCGCTTTCAGCCAGGCTTTCAGGCAGCAAATTTTCACCGAGCTTTTCCCATCTGTCACCAAGCAAGTTACATCAGCCTCAACCTCCACCGTCGCAAACAGCAAAGGATCATATCTGCTACTCACTGAGCAGCGAAAGTGAAGAATCGTCCGGCGGTACTGGCAGACGTCCTTTGCTTGATGAAGATCTGCTTGTTCACCATCTCTTCGATGGCGATATCGTATGTCTTCGAGTCCCAATTCGACAGAAGACGACTGCCGTCGAGAGGCGAGTATATTTGCGTCGGTGTACCAATGATCATCTGCACCTCTTGATCAGCCAATGCACACACTTTAGGTGCCCGTCTGGCACGCTGACTCACCTTCAGAGCCGCTTGCAAGATGGCCATATCCTTGCTTGAAGCTTCAGGCTCATGCGCCATTTTGGCCTCGTCATTCAACGAGATGGCAGCGACAGAGTTGACCCTGAGATCATCTGCCGCGACTGAATCGGCGGCAGCATCAAGAGAATGATCTTCGGTCTTGACGTATGACCAACTGTGATCCTTGACGATCTCTGGGATGCTCGGAGGAAGGTCAGGAGCGGGCTCCTTCTCTTCGGCAGGGATATACGTGGCGAGGAGTCTCCTGAGAGATTTAGGTAGAACAGGATCGTTTAGCCCTGATCATTACGCTACTCCAAGTAAGAGACTCACAATGAGCGCTTATCAACATGATCTCGAAGGAATTGCGTATGTTTCTTCAGGTCGAAATCGGTTGGACTGTCCGGGTTTGGATCCTCTAGCTTATCAGTACCCCTATGCTGCATCCACAGGTCATGGTACGCTTGCTCCAATTTCTCGAGATATGCCTTTTTGCCCGGCTGCAAGGTGATTTTCCTCACGCGGGTGAGGAAAGTTTGTACCTGCACCCCGAGCTCAAGCTGGTTCATAGCTGTTCGACCTCGGTAATTGCTCGCTCGCCCACGGGCTCGAATGATGGCTTCGGCGTCCAAGATATCCTCGTCATCCTGGTGAGTCCATTTTCGCTTGACTCTTGTGTGGGGTCCGACTGAGAGGCCCAAGTATAATCAGTATGATTTCGACCACCAGCACTCAAGGATCTTAAACTCACCTTTGGGCTCTTTCTTCTTCTTTTTTGAGGCTCGGTCCCTCGTCTTGACCCATTTGAGCCTAGCGGCGTTCGCGTGATTCCGCTCGATGCGGTCCCGTCTGTGCTCCTCAACCACATGTGCCCGTTGAGCTTCGGTCAAATGTTTCGTGCGTTCCCACATCTCGACCCATTGATCCAAGACCTTATCAGTGGCTTCAATCCGATGCATTGAACCGGACACCAAGGTCTGCCTGCTGACGAATTCGAGAAGCGCGTCGTCGTACGGCGCGCCTTTTCGCTCGGCGGACGTACGGACTTTGTCGTCCCATGCCTTCCTGGCAGCCTCTTGTCGTTCGAGCAGTTTCTCACGAATCGACAGCTGGACCTTGTCCTGTCGCTCTTGGTTCCTTCTGGCAGTGATTTGACGGCGCTCCACAAGGCGAGCCGCCCTGTGACGAGCAGCTTCGGACCGTCTTTGGAGCTCGGCTTCGACATATGCGGGGGGAAGGGCGTTCTCGTAAGCAAAGTGCTCGACCTCTGTTTTGCTGATGATCGTCCTTTCGCCAGTTGTAAAATCAACGGCCTGGTCCAGGGCGGCGCGCTGCACAGGGACCAGGTGCATCTCGTCTCTCCATTTGCTCCTGGAATGGAAGAGCCTCCTCTGGTCCTGGTTGATTTCGAGAACTCCACCGAGGTTCGCTGTCGTCGGGAGACCGGGCCTAATAGGTGCACCGATCCGTCCTAAGAGATCAACTCGAGGCTGAAGCGACGCCGCCTGTATCGTGTCCCATACTTTGTGCACTTGTTCCTCGTCCTGGGTGGGAAGGAAGCCCAATAAGGGAGGAGGGTCGGAGGCTATGTGGTAAATGGGGGCGTAGTCGTGGATAATGTAGTATGTTGACCAAGTCAAATCTGGCTGTACCTTGTAGCCCTCTCGACGGGGTTCGCTCGAATAGAAATCGGCTTCGGCCGGGGATGTAGCTGGATCGACTGGAGAGATGAGTTTGAGCGTGATCAGTAGATTGAGCAAGGTAGACATTTTCTTGGTCGTCGCTGATCCGCCAAATCCACCTCGTGGGTGATATCGCTTCGGGACGTCCTTAACCTTCATCGCGCGGTTCGCTGGATCTTGCAGCCATGCGTCGACTTCCTCGTTGTAGTGAAGAGTCAGCACACAGGAGAACCACTCTCCTGCTGTGATCTCCTCAACCAGTAGAGGTACCGCGAAGATACGAGGAGACGTGGAAACCACCGACGTGCAGCCCGGATTGTTAAAAGCTCTGATAATGGCTTTATACATTGCCTGCGCTCGCAGACATCGGCCGGCTTTCCATCCGTATAGCTGGCTGACCACCTTGTTCTCCTTGAGCAGGGCCATCCGCCTCTCGGAAAAGGAGCGTATCTGCTCTCCAGCGGGACCTTGTGTAGGTGTAATGACGTGACGGGTGACGGTCCTGACCAATCGCGGTGTGACCTTCATTTCGGAAAGCGGGGTGTCCGGCAGCCTGGTTGCTCCACGATCCTTACGACTGACGGGGGTCATGGCTTGTGCAACGGTTGTCGACATCTCCCGGATATATGCTTGCAGTCGTTCTTGAGGAAGATCGGACAAGTAATACACGCTAGTCCTGATCCAGCGTCCGGTCGGAGTAGGGACGGTGACTACGGTCTCTTTGATCCTGCCTTCGTTCAGCAGCGTGTTGGCAGTCTTCTTGACAATTTGCCGGTCCATACCATAGGGTGTAGCAGGGGCATGCGGATGATCAGTTCCGGCATACTTGTAAACCCAGGTTCGATGCTCGTGCAAGAGCTTGGTGTCCATCAAAGCACCCCCACAATCGGCCAGGACTTGCACGATCTCGTTCGCTCGACGGATATTGCCCAGATCGACACGGCCGTTATTGGTACCTGCAATTGGCAAATACTCAGTATGAACACTGAACGATTGACCGCTGACTCACCGGCACTGCTCAAGCTAAGCCTTGACTTCCTATCTTTCAGGTGTGTGATCTCTCGCAAGGGGGTACTCGTTCGCCCAGCTGGACTAAAGCTGGAGGCAGGTGTCATGTGGCGTAACGGAGTCTGTGGTAAAGGATCAGGTCTCGCCGGAACGACGGGAGGAGAGGGTTGAGAGGGAGATATCGGTGCGGGTTGTGCGATGGGCTGTTGGGAGGTAGCAGGAAGCGATATCGGTGGATGGGGGCGGTCATCTGAATGAGGTTCCTCAAGCTGCGACTGCCCATTGGGTTTCGACGGAATGGCGGGAGATACAGGTGGCGATACAGTGGTGAGATCCGCTTCGACAGGCGCTTGGTTCTCTTGGGAACCACCAGGAAGTCGAGGAGGACTGAGTGTTGATGTTACTGGTCTTTCTTCTCCTCGAGCAGCGGCACTGCTTTCTGGCTCAGCAATAGCAACAATATCTTCCGGTAGCGTGAACGAACTGGCTTGTAGCGGCTCCTTTGGAAAGTTGAACATGGGCGTCTTTGGCGGGGAAGCAAGAACACCATTACCTTTGGTTTTACCCTTGCCTTTCTTCGCCTTGGCCGGCTTGTCAGGAGTCTCTGCGACCCCTGACTTGCGCTTCTTTCCCTTGCCTGACGGAGCAGTGGTAATCTCAGTAATGGGCACTGATGTTTGTCTCGATCGCGGTCGCACACCAGCCTGAGCAAGTTCCGCTAGGACGTTATCAATGCTCGCTTCCATCGGCACATGGGCGACGTCCATACCAGCAGGTAGAGCAGAGAGGAGATTCGAGATCTCCGCAGAGTGAGCGGAATTGCTGGCGCTGAGTTCAACATCCAGCAATTGGGCGGGGGGCGCATCCACTTGTACAGTGAGAGTCTCGTCGGCAACACCGGCACCGTCGGCCGTAGGGACTTCGGGCGTCTGAATTGCTGCGCTTTTTCTCCCACGAGATCGCTTGGCTGGCGGCGGTACCTCGGCGACTTTGACATCCTTCTTCGGCTTTCCCCGTTTCTTTGGCAGCAGAGGTGTCGTCTGCCCGTTCGCATTTGAAGCCTCCAAAAGAACGGGGTCGACGGGAACAGGCAGCTCCGTGTCCTCGTTCAACAAAGGTGGTACTGGCTCCGCGAGAGGTTTTGACTCAGCTTGAGGGACTGGCGCAAGTGGCTCTTGAGAGAATGTGGGATTCTGCACGATTACAAAGTCTCCCTCATCCTCTCCTATTCCCGTCATATCGATATTTTCCGTGTACTTGACGTCTTTCTTCTGTCGCTTGGATTTCCTCGAGGTCGTAGGAGTACCTTCACCGCCACTTCCACTGCCAGCGTTCTTGGCTCGTTTCTTCCCATCCTTCTTTTTGCCTTTGTCACTCGGCAATCCTGCTACTTCTCCTGCGGCCTTCTCTTGCTCTTCTTGCTTGAGCCTCTTCGCGCGCATCTTAGCCGTCTCCTTGCCGGAGAAAGCGGCCGGATCTCTGGTAGGGAATTGATAGTAGAACGAAGGTGGTTTGCCCTGCTGAATGGCCTCTTCTGTGACAGGTGGCGGAACTCCAACGCCGGTATACCCTATCGATGGCTCAACGAGCAGATTGAGGTCTTTGACATAGATCAGGATGGGAGGAAGATCGGGCCGAGAATAGACTGTACCGATGATTCGACGATTGATGGTACCATTCTCTTCTACAACGTGGACATATTTCCTTGGACGACCTCGAGTCTGAACGGTCGTATCGTACTTGAATGCTTTCTGGCGGCCTCCAGACGGGCCTGGTTCGTCCATTTCTTCCGCGTCCGCGTCCGATGGTGCCGGCGTAGACTCTGCTTCCAAAGCGTTCTTCTTACCCAAGCCTTTCTTTGAGAGGGCAGACAGGATAGCCTTTGTCGAACCTTTCGGTCGACCTTTAGGTTTCCTGTATTCGAAAGTGCCAGTATCCAGGAATCGGTAGAGGTCCTCGGCCGAAAGATAAAAGTTCCTGTACGACATGTCGGACCACTGCCCAGCGCTCTCCGGTCGAGGCACGGATGGGAAGCCTTGCAATTCTTGGCCTGATGCAAGCATGATCTGCTGATACGCTGCTGTGGAGAACAGACGCAATCGCCGTTCCTTGCCTATGGTCTCCATGACTGATGATATGGCGAGTGGCCAGAGGTGATCGGGTACCCAGGCGTTGTCCGCTCGCGAGATGGCAAAGTCGATGCTTCGCTTGAA
This sequence comes from Kwoniella sp. CBS 9459, assembly GCA_036428585.1. NCBI lineage: Eukaryota > Fungi > Basidiomycota > Tremellomycetes > Tremellales > Cryptococcaceae > Kwoniella > Kwoniella sp. CBS 9459. The sequence goes on along the minus strand of CP144066.1, from coordinate 969,512 downwards.
TATGAAGCTTAAGGAGGCCCATAGCGTCTGCGCAAGTCAAGTCAAGTCAGCTCACAAATCTGAGGAAAGTTTGTGCTTCACTTACACTGATAGTCATCCCTTCGAGAGCTGAGTTGACAACGAGTTCAAGTAACAGATACTCGAAGGACACCGTGAGTGGGATACCACCAGGAGGTGTATATGGCGGTTGTGCAGATAAAACTAAGGCAGAGTAAGTACCATGCAATGTTGTATTCTTTTCTTGAAATGACAAACGCTCACCCTCCAGATCGTGTTCAGTCTCGACTTCCGCCGAATCCTGGTCGGCATCAACAGGTTCTGGGGGTTGAGCGGCAATGCGATCTGGATTGTACTTGATCAACCGGATACAGCTCGTCCCTTTCTCTCCAACGGACAATCGTTCTACCAAGCCTTCGTACACCAAGGCCTCGATCTGTCGGTTCACTGCTCGACGATGTCTAGTCACTGTCGGACCATGCCAGCCCTGTCGATTCCCATCAGTACTCATCCTAGACCGGAAGAGCCTCGCTGCTTACCAAGGGGGGTAACAAGTGAATCGTCCTCAGCAAGTGGCTCTTGAGCCTAGGATGATCGAGCATCTTCAGGAGTCTCTGTTTGACCACATGTCCCGCCATCAATTCACTCTCGCTTAGCGGAGAGAAGTTGAAACCCCATTCCTCGATGGTCTTCAGGTCGTCTACGTCTGGATCGATTGCCTGTTCCTCATCTGGGTTCCCGTCGCCATCGATGGCCATGCTCGGAGTGGCTCCATCGCCTGTGGGGATCTCGGACATGGGTTTCCCAATAATCGCTCGATAATTGGCGTTCTGTTCGAGGAACCGGTGAAAGACGAGCAGGTTGGTTATAGAGGCGTGCAGGACAGCAGGCACTTTGGCGCTACGAACCGTGTCAGCGAAAATAACGAGAATCACTTTCACGTTGGGAACTCACCATAGGCCGAGGTTGACCAAGACTTTCATGTAATAGTGCATACTGCCTTGGCTTGCACCGACCAGTGGTCCCAGGTCAATCGCCGTGATACCTTTCTCTCGTGACATGGCAGCCAGTTGAAGGACGTGAAAAACGGTCGAAGTAATTTTGTTGATCTGCAACTTTTCAGCACTTGTTTCAAAAATCGAAAACTCACCTTCTGATGCGACCCCGTCAGACGGTAGTAGATCTCGTCGTCTGTACATCTGATCCTCAATCGAGCACCCCATTTCTCCGACAGTTTGCGGAAATCGGTCTTCAGGACGGGTTGGCCGGGATCGCCTTCTTGCGAATCATCGACGTCTAGGACCCGGAGTAAGCCAGCTCCTCCAGGTTCGACCTTGACCAGATCCCCATCTTCATTATCGCTGTCGTCGGCCTTCTTCTTCTTCTTATTCTTGATCGCTGCTTGCTTTGACTTCTGCGCTTTCTGCTTCTGCGCGTCCTTCTTGTCCTGTATGGCCTCTCTGTCTGTTCTGAACTCTTGCCCGGCCAGTAAGAACGCTAGTTGTCGCCCTCGTACACCCTCTTTGTACAGCGTCGACAGGTCGACATTGCCTCGGGAGACATGCTGCGGCAGCTGCCAGCCCTCAGGCAGAGGGGCCGTGCCGATCTCGGTTGTGCCGCCGGGAAGGAGGATGGGTTCGGTTGTCAAGATGACCTGGATGCTGGGGTGGGCGCACAGCAACGTCCAAAGATGGGAGAAGTAGTCATGGTCCAGCGTTGAGTCGAGCTTGATGAGATACTGAACGAGACGCGTCGGGTCGGATCCTTGGACGTCACACGTGAAGTGTCAGCGACTGGAGTTTCAATTCTGGTCTCTGCACCTTCAAGGACGCATATTTCGGTGGACCACCTCCACCCTCAATGTCCGGTCACTAAGAAGGTGGGTGGGATTCGAATCCCGGCCAAGAAACGGTTTTTGGAGACATGGTGAACTCACCGACCACACCGTCAAACGCGATATACTCTACACACGTCTCGAGTATCTCGTGGATCCTCATCGTGTCAGTGGCCCATCGGGGCGAGTACGGCGATTGAAGGGATCTTCGATTGAAGTAGGATGTTGTGATTGGATGTTAATCGATGAGGATTATGAACATGACAATGTCGACGGTTGACGAAGGGTTGAAGTCGCAAGGAATGTGAAATGACAACAACAAACTCGAGACAGCGCGATTTGATCCCGTTCTAGCACCTTATTAGTGGCAGATCCTGGCACCTAGAATCGCCTCCCAAGCTTCTGATAATACGTTCATGCATGCATTTCCGCTCTCATTCTCCGCCCTTTCGGTCTCTGCTGACTTTCCCTATCCTTGACTCCCCTTCGATTGAGCTTGGAACCAGATACTACTGAGTTTCAGAACTCGTTTTGGGTCTCGTTGCTCGAGGTATGCCACCCTGAAAGTTGTGAGTGAAACTTGTATATGTCACCCATTTATGAAAGTCGTTTCGTCACCGTTTATACACCGTTTGGATTTTTGGCGGACAACTTTTTGCTGGATCAGTCAATACTTGCAAGAAGCCACAACCGTTGACGATCGACTTCATCCATTTTGTTGATGATTAGTCGCCTGTGACACAGCTTGTAGAAGCGAAAGAAGCATCAACATGAACGGGCAACCCTCACGAAGAGCTTTGAAAACAAGGTGAGCTGCAGCGTAGTCAGACTATTGCCCATAACAGACCCGCAGCTGATATATGATTTTGTGCTAGCTTCCGAGCTTCTCCTCGATCCATCCGGCCCATCTACACCGGTGGACCCGTGGTCCTGACGAAAGATGGGCAATGGCTCATCACCACTATGGGGGAGGAGGTCCTAGTCACCGACGTGAAGAGTGGTCTGGCTATAGCGAAAGTCCGAGGAGTAAGTTCAACTGACCGGAAGAACATAGCCAGTGCTAACCTTGGGCTCAGGATACGACCGCGATCACCTCGCTGGCCATCTCGTACCATACGGAACCGCCCACCTTGATTACGGCGCATATGTCGATGACCTTACGATACTACCCTCTCCCCGAATCAGCACCGCCAGCATCCACGACCAAAGCTCCGCTCCTGGCTTATTCCCGAGCTCTACCGAGAGCGCACTCAGCACCAATCCTCGTTTCTGCCATATCACCAGACTCGACTTTGCTCGCTACAGGATCCTCAGACGGAATAGTGAAGGTGTGGGATCTGGAAGGAGGATACGTCACCCATCTTTTCCGAGGACACGGTGGTCCAGTATCGGCGTTGCGCTTCAACTTTCCAGTCATCCCTGGGGAAGAGCGAAGGCGAATGGAGCTCATGACCGGATCAACGGACTCCAGAGTCAGGGTATACGACCTGAGAGACGCGAGTGCTAGGGTAGTGGGTGGTGGGAATGCTGTCAAGCCTAAAGCGGTCCTGGAAGGACATGTCAGTGTGGTCCGAGGGATCGACGTCACGCCGGACGGGAAATGGGCTGTCAGTGGTGGTCGAGATAAAGTGGTGTTGGTCTGGGACATGCTGTCTGGGGAGACTGCTGGTCAATCGTCCAAGAAGGCTGGAAAGGCGAAAGCGACATCGTACCAACCGAAGCTGGTTCAGACCATTATCGCTCAAGAGCAAATCGAGTCTTTGGGTCTTTTACCGACGGAAGAGACGGTTTCGGGCGGAAGCCAAGGGAGACTGCACTGCTACACCGGAGGAGACAATGGAAGCGTACGGATATGGGATGTGCTCAAGGCGAAGCAAGTCGGAGCCATGAAGGGTGTGGAAGGGGTGGATGAAGGCGAAGTGGATGACGATGAACAAAGAGGGGTATTGAACGTGATGTGAGTCGTAATCTGACTGTATGTCTTGATCTGTTCAGATACTGATGCCGCAGCAGATATGATTCAACATCCTCTGCGCTGGTCTCTGTACATGCGGATCAAAACATCATCTTCCACTCCCTAGCGACCTCATCTCCTGTCCGCCAAATTGTCGGCTTCAACAATGAAATTGTCGATACGATCTTCTTGAACTCGACAGCTTCTGCATACCACTCTCACCTTGCGGTAGCGACAAATTCTAATCTGATACGGCTATATTCCACAACGTCATTCGACGTGCGCCTGTTATCAGGCCACTCCGACATGGTGCTCTGTCTTGACTCGTCGCCGGACCACCGATGGCTTGTGAGCGGAAGTAAAGACCAGACGGCTAGGGTGTGGGCGCCCACGCCTGATGGACAAGGGTGGAAATGTATCGCTATTTGCGAGGGACATGCGGAGAGTATTGGTGCGGTAGCATTGTCCCGGAAGTCAGAAGGACAGCATGGGCGATTCCTCTTCACCGCGAGTCAAGATAGGACTATCAAGATGTGGGATCTCACCTCACTGCCTCTCGACTCGGCTTCATTACCGGACGAACCGATCAAACCTCGATCCATGGCAACGCTGCGTGTCCATGAAAAGGACATCAACTCCTTGGACCTGTCCCCCAACGACAAGTTCCTGGCGTCCGGCTCTGCGGACAAGCTCGTCAAGATCTTCCACGTGGATTTTGATGCGTCTTCCGGATCTTCGGCTGCTGGCTCCTTCAAGCTCGCTGGTACTTGCAAGGGACACCGACGAGGCGTGTGGTCAGTGAAGTTCAGCAAGACGGATAGGATCGTTGCGAGTGGTGCTGCGGACAAGACAGTCCGATTATGGAGCTTGGACGATTTCTCTTGTCTCAAGGTGAGTTCGTCGACGGATGGGTATGATCGGATGCAACGCTGACAGGAAGAACAGACTTTCGAGGGTCACACCAACTCTGTACTTCGAGTGGACTTTTTGAGTCATGGTATGCAGCTTGTCACGTCGTCCTCTGACGGCTTAGTGAAGCTATGGAACATCAAGGATGAGGAATGTGTCAAAACCCTGGATAACCACGAGGACAGGGTAAGTGCAGCTTACCAGAGATCAGTCATTGCATTTTACTGACAATATTCCATGCAGATTTGGTCGCTTGCTGTATCCAACGACGAGAAGACGATCGTTTCTGCTGGTTCCGACTCGGTTGCGACATTCTGGGAAGACTCGACGGAAGTTGAGCAAGCCGAAAAGAACGATGCGCTTGTCAAGGCTGTCCAGAGGTGAGTCAGCGCGACACAACTTGTTCGGCGACCATTCACTGACTATTCGTTCCGCAGTGAACAAGACTTTACCAACTATATCGCCTTGAAAGACTATCGAAGGGCTATCCAGCTTGCGCTGTCGATGTCCCAGCCCGGCCGACTTCTGTCACTGTTCTCGACCATCGCCAACTCCCTGACCCCGGCCGAAGGGAGCATCATCGGTTCTCTCGAGGTGGACGAGGTACTACGCACATTACCAGGTCTCGATCTGGTTCGACTGCTCAAGTTCGTCCGGGATTGGAATGCCAACGCTCGAACATCTCCTGTTGCACAGCTCGTCTTGCATACCATTCTTCAGCTGCGCTCAGCAGAAGACATCCTAGCAGCCTTTGATTCAGCCGGCAAAGTTCCGTCCTTGACCGCCGACGAGGACGATGAATTGGATGACGTGAAAGCTGAAGAGCCCGTCGAGAAGAAGAAGCTTACTAAAGCCGAGAAGATCGCTGCGCCTATCAGCATCAAGGAACTGCTCGACGGTCTCATCCCGTATTCTGAGAGACATTTCACTCGAGTCGACAAGCTCGTACAGGAGAGTTATATGCTGGACTACGTCCTCGGGGAGATGGATGGAGGTCTGTTTGGAGGAGAGATCATGGACCTCGACGATCAAGAGGTCTAGGCGATTTCTTCCCCAGCGGCATTCAGGATTGTGCCCTGTACGATGTATGCATTTTGCCCTCGATAATGAATGAAGCCGGTGGGGTTCAAGATCAGAACAAGCTTTGAGGATGAATTACCAAACCCGTGGCCAAGCTCGAGGCTATCATCAGGCCGATCAACCCGTCAAGCGGTCCGACTCGAGCGGAAGCGGCAGACTGATACGCCAGAGTATCGTGTGATCCAGAGGTATATTTCGCGTAAGCTACAGCCGCGTCCGAGTCCAAAGCTGCCGTCACGGATGATTGGTAGCTCGAGTAGTCTAGGATCCTACCAAATTCATGCAACATATCAGTCATATATCGCCGATGAACGTTCCGATACCACTGATTTGGCATAGGCAAAGGAGATGTCTACGGACGAAAGGGTGATACTCACTTTCCTTCGGTCACCGTGTAATACCTTCGGGGCGTGGAAGATAGGCTGTGCATATCCAGTCTCGTAATCAGTCTGTCAATTCACAAGAAATCAAGGACATCTGCGCTGGCGTTGAAGACCAGATACTGGACTCACGCGGTAGGTACGGCGGTGACTGACGACTGTTTTCGGGAGGATTTGGTAGTCGAGGGCGTTGCACTTGTGTACACCGTCGCTCTGTCCTCCGATCAATGTCCCTTGGTCAGTCTTTGGACGTGGGTTCGGGTTAAGTCATGATTCGGTGTTACTTACACTGCAACCGAATAGACATTCCCCCACTCATCGGTAGTAGGAGACACGACGATCGTTTGGCCTTGCTAGGACGCCAGGAAGAGGCAACTCAGCTAGCTATCTAGAGATGAGATGCGCGCAGAGGCTGGTCACTCACATCGTTCTGGATAGTGGCTCGCTGCGCCAGGCAGACAGCCATCAAGCTGAGAAGAAGAGCGAGGTAGCACGAGACTGAAATTCGGAACATCCTGAAGGGTCGGTTGTCGTACGCGTCAAGCGGGTCTGGAGCGGGTGATCGTCGCAAAGGAACGTCTATGGTCGTGTCCAGTCCTGCTGGTCACTCGGTTATCTCCCAATCTCAGTTATGCTAGTGACATTAATGGTATCGATGAGGATGCAAGAACGAGGTGATCTCATGTATGATCATCATGGTGTATGAGCACTGATGGATCGCGTCCGGTGTCGTCCCCCGGCCTCTCCCGTGAAGAAGGCTAAGAAAAGGTCTGGCACGGAAAGATAAACGCGTGCGTGCCTGAAAAAGTCCGAAACGGTGACTACCGCGATTTTGTTCGATCCAGCAGCAAGCGGGCACCCTTTATCCAACCTTTTTCGATCGTCTTCTGTCAGTGAGGACCTCGTTTCACTGAGGTACAATCAGCATACATGGCGCACATATTCTGGAAAGACCCGACGTGGGCTTCTCAAGTCCTCGGCCGATGACTGCGGCCGATAAAGCGGCTACTTGACGACGTCGATATCCCCCCTTAAATCGTCCGTCGTCTCCAAGTGACGATCAACTAGACTTGCTGGTCTAGACTAGCAGACCAGTACAAGGCACCGAATGTGTTTGTGCACGGGGTCATTCCTGTGAACCTTGTGGGTCTACGACAATTTTGGGATACATACCCAGATGGGTGACCAGAGTCTTCGAAGCGAGAGGCACTAGTCTCAGTTCTACTTTTGCGATACATGATCCCGGTCAAGACGGGGGAGCATTCGTTTTGCGTCCGAAAATCTCGATGAGTCGGTATGGACAGCATGGACAGAAATCATATCAACTTCTTACAGGAACGAACTAGAAGGGGTGAGTGTACACACCCACGCACGAGCAAGGAGAAAGCAAGGTCGCCGATGACGATGTGGGAACAAAAGGATCGTGGCTGAGACTGTAACGGTCAGTAAATCTTCGTTAAGGGGATGAGCGTTCTGCTGATTGATTGGAAGGGTATGATATCCTTTGAGTGACCTCAATAGAGGGATGCTCGTCCAGATACAGCATGTCATTGAATCCGTTTCGCTAGCCGGACCTTACAACAAGGCACCTTGCTGAGAGCGTTGAGAGTATAGCCGAGGCCCGATGGATGGGACTAGAGGAATGTTGTTGACGTCCTTCGACGAGTGTGAGCCTCTGAACACCCTCTGACATGTGTTTGTGAAAGCTATATAAGCCTGCTCGTCTGACTCAAGATTTCTCACCTAACAATCCTACCTACTTCACTTCTCTCTCTTCACCACTCACTAACTGTTGACCAGTCATTCGTTGAAGCCCACCCACTCACACTCATTACCTATACCCGTATACTCGCAAATTCGATACTCTGACTTCCGTCACATTACCAACTTTTACAGTATACATATTCGCAATATGCTCTTCACTCAGGCGATCTTTGCTTTGCTCCCTATTCTGGCGTTGACTTCCGCCGCACCTACCAAAAGGTGTTCTAGCTCGATCTCCAGTTTCAACGATGTCAGCAATGCGGTATCATCGGGCTGCGACATCAGTGAGTACGCAAGTATAGCCACGTCCCCCACCACATACCTCCGGCCCATTCCTTGCCTGGCTGGCAAGCGCAACACAAATCGCTACTGACACGTTTCGCCTTCTCACCATCAGCCATCAACTCCATCGTAAGTCCTCTTTCTATCTAGGGCAAGATCATCAGCGTGGCAACATAGCTGACGTCAGGTGGGGTTCAGACCGTTCCCTCGGGTAAAGCGCTTGATCTCTCAAAGCTCAAGAGCGGGATCAAAGTCAAGGTGGCAGTGAGTTCACCTCTCTAACCTTTCCTCGAGATCGCTTGTCTCTCCTGAAGTCAACTGAATGCCCACGTCTATCCAAACAGGGCGATGTCAGCTTTGAGGGCGGCAAGGAATGGGAAGGCCCAATGTTCATCATTGATGGCAAGGACATCACGTTCGACGGCGCCGGTGAGAGCATCATTCAGCGCTCCGATTTTGGGCAACAAGGCTCAAGGTCCAGTCCTGTTGGGGGGCAATCGCTGACGATCATGAGTAGGGCACACTTTCAACGGCCACGGCGAGAAGTACTGGGACGGAAAAGGGTCCAACGGTGGCAAGACCAAGCCGGTAAGTCGATGCCCGACGTCCTTATCTGATAGGAGACTGGCGAGACTATGCGCTGACTCCCTTGTAACGACAGAAATTCATGAAAGTCAAGATGAGCGGCCAATTCTCCGTGCGTTTGCCCTTTCCTCGGGCTGTGACCGGCCGCTGACCTTCCTCTTGCGACTGCCTTCAACCATATAGAACCTCATTGTGAAGAATGCGCCCGTTCAGACTTTCTCGATCGGCAACAAAGAGCCTCTTCTCTTGACTGGAGTCACCGTCGACAACCGGGACGGCGACAAACTCGGCAGCGATGGGAAAGCCCTCGGTCACAATTCTGACTGCTGTGAGTCACAAGCTCCTTGAGCTGGACGTATGCTCGAAGCGGACGTCGAAAGCTGACTTTGGGTCCCTCGCATGTACAGTCGATGTTTCCGCCGTCGGTGCAACGCTCGACAAGAATTTCTGCTACAACCAAGATGACTGTCTCGCTATCAACGACGGGTCCGGAATCACCTTCTCGAACAACTACTGCTCGGGCGGACACGGAATTAGCATTGTGAGTCGTTTGAAAACTTCCGATAGAGGTACATGGGCTGTGATTGATCCGAGCCATGGTACCATGTTTAGGGTTCCGTCAAGTCTGGCAAGCACATCTCTGATGTAAAGATCACCGGCAACACCGTCGTTGGCAACACCAACGGTCTCCGAATCAAAACCATTGCTGGCGCCACCGATGGTTCAGTCACAGGTGTCACCTATTCCGGTAACAAGGTCCAAGCGACCCAGTACGGTATTGTCATTCAGCAGGACTACGAGAACGGGTCTCCTACGGGTAAGCCCACAAACGGGATTAAGATTAAGGACGTCAACTTCGTCAACGGTAACAGTGAGTGACACTACGACACTGAACGTGGTCAGATTGAGTCTTTGGCTTCGAACTGATGACTGATGATCTCCCGATGCGTTTCTAGCCGTCGAGGTCCAGGGTAGCAAAGCTCAGGAGGTTTATGTTCTGTGTGGCAAGGGATCCTGCACCGGAAAATGGGACTGGTCTGGCCTTTCCGTCTCTGGCGGTGTCAAGGGCAGCATCACCGGCAACCCGCCAATCACTGGCTTCTCCCTGTAAGGAGCATTGAAGCATATGAAGCCCCAGCACATTTTGAGGCCACCGGTTGCTGCCCAATGCAACCAATGCTTCTGTTCAGAGAGTCTCATATCTTTATCATACCGGAGTATCTATCATCGAATGCATTGATTGCAGCTCAGCCGGTTGGTAGTCACCTCAGCACACTTGAAGTAGGATTGTCAGGCTGTATACCCGTTCACGTACCATGAACCATTGCTGATATTAGCAGCCCGTCAACGTCCGCTTACAAAACATGACTGATAGTTCACCGAGTTACGGTCATTGTGGAAAACGTCCATCGGAGGATCACCAGGGGTCCCCAAATACCTCTTAGTAAGCTGTAACAGCGTCGGTTTATTGTTGGTTTCATGGCGTTTGTCCGATAGCAATGTTGCATATAAGAGCCAGAGGGTACTTATTGTGATGGTCTTCATTCGAGGTCGGAAGGACTGTCCATTGATCGATCCAAATGGATCATCTACTGAAGAGGGAGGTCTTCAGAACGAAACGTACTGAAGATCAAAAGTAAGAACCAAAACTAACGACACCAAGGTATCACAATCATACGCACTACAAGTATCGTGCAGACATCGAGGGTGGCGTGGCAGAATGATACTGAAGTTTAAGCAGAGTAACCGAATACGGGATTTGCGTTTGAATTGGCGACATTGAAGTAGGACGCGCTGTCTGTATTGTCGTCGTAGTAGATCCTGCAGATCCAGTTGCCTACACCGTCATCGTAGTATATCTGAAAGGAGACATACCAGTCGCCCCCACCGGCAGAGGTATCTGCGAAATTGGCACACTGCTGGATCGCTTCAGTCTGTCCGGTCGTGCCAACGATGGTTAATTGTTCAGCACCTTCAGTGTTACCTATGCGTGGCAAAACATGTCGAGGCAAAACATGTCGAGGGTTCAGTTTAGAGCCTCAAGCAAGACTTAGACACGTATGAACCAAAAGCCGGTCAGCTACTCACCAGGGTTGCTGTCAGTCATGGTGAAGCCGGATCCGGAATAGAATCGATTGTAGATGACGCCATTTTGGGCACTAGTAATGGAATTAGGTGCAGGAGTCGGGGAGGGAGCAGCACGTCGACCGACAGTGGGAGACTTGCGGGATCTCGCCACAAGCTAGGAGATGCGAGCGGATAGGATCAGCTGTTTGATGGTGAAATGTCATGGCGGTCATAGGGCAACAGCTTGAATGCACGAGGCAGTATGATACCTGGAGCAGCCAGCTCACCTGCTTTCTGGTGACCTGTCTGAGCGACTTGGTCGGAGCCTCGGGTGATCCTTCTAAGCTATCATTGAGGACAGGCGAGGCTGCAGCGAGGCAGCCGATGAAAGCGATAAAAGCGAGAATGATTTTAGTGAACAGCATGATGACACGTTGCGTGTGGCAAAAGAGTGTGGGAGTGTCTGGGACCGGCGTATGTAGCAGACCACGACACTGTTGGATAGGAGCGGCAGGATACTGTAAGACTTATGTAGAAGATGTCGGAATAGCGAACTCGGGCCAAGAAGCGATACGAGATACACGTTTATATACATAACTTCTTCCGCCCCTGGCTACTCTTCAGAAACACGACGAACAAACGAACAAACAAACAAACAAACAAACAGACAAACAATGATGAGACGCTCATGATGGCGGTAGCGCGGAGCCGGTTTGGCTGCTGCTCGTGTATCGGATGGACAGTTAGTGCATGACTGAGGTGAATACCCAATACCCATTCCCATTCTCACCGTTGATCAAGCAGCTACAGTAACCTTAAAGATTCCTGTACACAGCTGGAATCCCGTCCAACACAACAGTGTAGGTCTAGACGTCTTACGGCATCGGCTCGGATGTTCTTCTCGTAAGTGATCTCTGCCTGGTATAAGCAGGCACCTTCCTGTTCCCCCTCCTCTCCCTACTATATCGTGAGTTACGGTAAGTCGTTGGCATCAACATATGCATGTCTTCGGTACAATCTGGACCACTTCAAACGAGCTACAAACAAAACCTATCGTATCAGGGGCCGTTCCCGCGTACAAAAGGGGGAAGGAGGCATTTAGCCAACAGCTGGCCGATCTAGGGAATCAACACTAAGGTTACACACCACTTGGCGCCTCTTAGACAAATAACAGGGACGTGGTGACATGCAAGGATTTGCAAGGATATGTAAGGATATGTAAGGTTATGTACCCGTCAGTTAGTACCATCGTACAGTTGCCACATTTCGGACTCAGGTTTATGCTGCTCTATACCTCACACCTCTCAAGACCTCTGTCACCAGCATGGCGACTCGGGCATCTTCGGTTCACTTCTCATGGATCTTATCCTCGAGCAGTTGAACGCCTGTCTGACCGGATGGTCATGCATGCATGGATTGGACCCCAACTGACGTACAGGTTGAGGCCGACCGCAACCTCTGGACCGAATACCCCTTGGTAGTCGAGAAACAGTGACGGCTAGTTGTGTTGTGCCTTAAGCTCGGTAGCCCAGCTATGTAGTATCAACTCAACAGGAAACGAAGCGATAGGTCGATCCTTATTGAGATCTCGAAATCTTGGACACGTAACGACTCCATTCAGTCACTATCTCCATCTAAGAAATGAGATCATCCTCACGCTTCGTTTGTGCCTATGCAGTGACTACGGCGTGGTTGATCTGATCTATCGTTATTCATCACAAGGCGAGAGTTCAACTGTGGTCCGTGGGACTAACAATACAAGTACTGGTAAACTCTATTCGTCATTCGGCTGAGGCAACAGCTACTGTATCACAATCAGTCAAGATGTCTCATTATCGCCTCTATCGAACACTACTGTATTCCAGACTTCGCGCTTAGACAGTTGAGGGCGGCATCGGCTTGGGTATATCTGATACAATCCCTAGAAGCGACTGATACTGGAACGCCGGAGAGATATGGCTACATACAAAATGCTCATTAGATTCTACGGTAAGTCGTGTTGTATTGGTATTCGACGTACTGTAACGTTATTCCTGATATTCCCATGTTTTTGGCCATGGTCGCTCCAGTCTAGTTCTCCCCTACATTACACTACGGACGGGGCGTCACGGCTCGCGAGACGTGCTCGAATATATACTGTGCAAATGTCCTGGTCACGCACTAGAATGATAAGATAAGGTATAGATTGATATAATACTTCTGCTGCAAGTCTAGCTCAAACGGTAAACGGTGACAGGGTAGAGTTCGCTGCTTTAAGCTTGACTTGTGATTATCCTCGAATTGACTTTACGAATTGTGAGCAACTGAGACCAAGAAACCAATCCGATCAAGCCAAGTCGTCCGCCAAGACGGCAGCACGCTCGAGCACAGGAACTGGCCCTGCCTCCGGCTCAGGCTTACGAGTGAATACGGTCTTCCGTTTAGTGAACGATGGTCTGGCCTCGGGCATGGGCTCCGGCTTGGGGTCGGGAAGTGGAAGTGGGAACGGTGATCGGGCGAAATGGGTGTAATCGTCTTCGGACTTGCGGATGATCTGTACACGCGACAGACAGAACATCGCACAATCCGGAAGCCTCAGCGCTCTGGACCATGAATCTCATATATGTGGTGTGCAGAAAGGTCTTCTCAAAGAAATGTGACAAGAAAACGGATACCCACCTGCTGCCTCGTCGCTTGCCTGAGTACCGCTCCACGCTCTTCCATGAGCTCCTCCTTCTCTACGATGGTGGGACGAGCGACTGTCTGAAGCACTTGGACGCCGAGGACGGCGAGGACGAGTCTACAAGGGAGCATCGTGCCGGAAGTAGGTTTCAGTACGGCTACGGTACTCGTATGGTACGACAGAACAATATGTAGATCAGGAGCTCAAGAAGGGGAGATCCAACGCGAGGTGAATGGGGGTAGGGCAGCTCGATGCATCAAAGAGTAGGGGAATGGATCTGCGTGCATGTTGGAGGGACGTGCTTCTTATTATACGAGTAGATGAGAAACGGGCAGAAGGAAGGGGCCATGTACCGGTGGAGTTCTCCCTGTCGGTGAGCTCGCACACATACTCATCGACCAACCCGATCTTACTTTGACATCGCGTCACGAGCTGTGGTCTGCTGATCGATATTCTGGCGCTACACAAGGCAAGACATTGTCAGACCCGTGTCAATTGAGATGTTCTGACACGACACTAGTCGATGCTTCGTCCGTCAAGGTGCGGTGCTAGTGGAGCTCAGGAACAAATCTATTCTGAATGATCGACGGTCTGCAGGAACCATCAGGTGCTATTAACAATCTCACAAAGTCCCACATTCTCACATTAGATAAACACTCTATGGTCCATACCTACGGATGAGATACCATGGTGATACAGCATGAGACATCACATGGACATAATTAGCTGCAGATCTGAGGTCGAACATGAAAACGTCGTCACTACAGGATAGTCGTCTATGTACGTGCGGGTATGCTAGTTCAATTCAGCGCATCGTCTCTGAGCAAACGTTCTTTCGTCAGTGGCGTGCAAATTGCAGACACGACTCGATATGTTTCTCAGAAGGACGATCTTTCCGATTCAGTGCGTTCGCACAGCACATGTACATATATTGACTCATGCGCCAGACACACACACACTTTGCCGCCTCTCATTCATTCTGTTGTGAGATTTTCACAAACACCTTGTGCGAGTACCACACAATCTCTGTGGGACAAAGTGGAAGTCACATCGTGATGCGAGTATGTATACACCATGATTTAAGGCAAGTCCATGACACTACTTCCGATCCATGATTGACCCTTCACAGCACTCATATCGCCCTACTGAAGGAGCGTCAGGCATTCAATCTGATACTAACCAGAGACGTCGTTTGAATGGCGCGTTTGTCATGCTTCTTTCTGTGTACAGTACTGTCAACCCTACATGTTCAGCCCGACAAATCCATCTTGGGATGCCATAATCCGTCCTTTATACAATGTATCGATATAGCCGAAGCTTACGATTGAAGCTCATGCAGCGTGCGAATCCAACAGGCACTCTCTAAAGGAAATCTTTGGAGACATCGGGGTAGACGTCGAATCGCCTCTGGATGGTCACAGGCAGATTTCGTCGAGTGGTCTGTAGGAGATCGACATCTACGAATCGGGCCAGAGAGATCAACGAATCAGTGTGAGTCTACTGAGAGTGTCTGCGTTGACCGATACTCACCGATATCGGCGTAAACCGTCTTTGGACCAATATCAGCCTCGACGAGAACGTCACCTCTGCGATACCAAGGTATACATCAGCAAACTGCTTGGAATAGTTGGAGAACTCCCGTAAGGTGAACAGATTAAGGCAATACTCACAAGGGGTTCACGACGCTCGAGTGTCCATACTGGCGGAAGGGGTTTTGATACGATTGGGAATCAGCGCTGAACGGAATTTTTACTCGCGCTTCCATGCGTAATGTGCAGAGTAGCAACTACTCACAGCCTGGTAAGAAGCTTCGGGGTGTCGTGCGGGTGAACACATGGCGACATAGATCTGGTTGTCGATGGCCCTACAGATAGCAGATATTTCAGCACGTGCGCGTTGCTATGCCGCTGGCTCGGAGGTAGTCGGACAATCCCGGTCGTGGAAAGCAACTTGGGGGAGTCGACAAGGAAAAAGTGAAGTCCGACGACTCACCTCGCCTTCTGGAGGATAGTCCAGTGCATGGGGCCGGTGGTGGTGTTGAAAGCAGCCGGGTAGATCATGGCGACGCAGCCTAAATCACAGTTGTGCACACAGGTATCAGCGTCAGCCATACTTCTTTGGGCCAATGGTGGGTGAATCGGAAGGACGATGTTGGAGCTGATGTTCACCTTGTCTGGCAGCGATCATAGCCATCTCTGGGAATCGCTACAAATTCCGGGAGAGAGGATATCAGCGGCAGTGCCATACTAGCTGCCCGGCCCATTATCAAGTAGACGAGCGATCCCACTTACAATGTCGTAGCAAATGCCAAGACCGATCTTGCCGAAAGGTGTCGTGAAGGTGGTCAATGATTTGCCGCCAGTGAGAGTGTCCGATTCCTGGTCCAGATTATACAAGTGAAGCATGGGATCAGCGACATTCTGCATCAAACCGCATGATATCGAGGGGGCTGCTGCTGCATTTGGCATTGAAGCCCTAGTCTCGAAAGGAGAGAGTAATCTACGATCGTCCCTCCATTCCGCAAGGAGTTCTGGACGAAGCTAAGGCTGCTCACCTTGAAGGTCTGTCGGCCGGGAATGTCAATATCAAAGAGGTGTACTTTCTGGTGAATCGCCACAAGTGTGCCTAAGGTGGTTGTGCAAGATCGTAAGGTAAGCGTCTCATGGACATCGACTCCGGCTACGAGATCCAATCTATCAAGCTTCATCGGGCGTTTTAGGGCTCCGAAGCTGACATGGACTGATTAAAAGGGGGCAGCGAGCGAGCTCACCCTCTGGGTCATAGACCGTGCAGGTGTTGTAGATGTTGTCGGTGCTGGCTTCTCGCTGGGGGATCGATCCTGGTAGAGGTACGGTGAGGTGTAGGATCGTCGCAGGTCAGCTTCGACGCATTGATATATGGCCATGCCAGGGAGAACTCCGATGTTGACATGAGCCAGCGGGCTGCTGGTTCGTTGAGCCTTTCATTTGAAGACATGCTCGCATGGCGGCCAACGAGGGGGAGAGCACATATACGAGCCCGCCAGCCAAAGCCAAAGACTCACCGCCAATCAACCAGCAACCAGCACTCCTGGCCATCTCTCTCATCGCCGTCACCGTCTCCCCTTCGTCCTTCTCGGCACCAAACGCACTTCCAACCTTCGGGACATGCTCCGAGTACTCTCTGAAGCTGGCGACGGCATAAGGCGAGTTCCAAATCTCGGGCAAGACGATCAGTTGCGGTTTGGGCGTCGAAGAAGCCGCTTCGAGGACGGCTTTTCTTGCGATGGAGATGTTGGATGCCTTGGACGATGTGAGGCCACCTAGTTGGAGGAGTGCGAGGCGGAACGGCTTGGCGGTGATGGCTGCCATGGTATTGTATTGTATCTGTGTGTGGTGTGGTATAGAGCAGGATAGAGTGGTGATGGGAGATATCAAAACAGATTGACGAACGTCGTGACGAGGACTTCCTTATATGTGATGGTTGGGCGATAGGTTCGAAGGCTCTGCTTGGTGTGTCTGCGCAATAGGCTGCTAGAAAAGCGATCCTTTGAGGTGGGTGGAAGGCTACTACGTCTAGATGAGAAGGCTCCTCACTGTGGAAAGGAAGCGAGGAAGCGATGTATTCGTGTACTTGTGTAGGTGGATCGGTCTGGTCGAGAACTATGAGAAGCAATCAATAAACGCTACACTACTCACCTCACTCTGACTTTTGAGCGCTTAAGCTGTGTGATCGTGACCGTAGGACCGTAGCGTAAGTTAGCGTATTGCGCTATCGCGAATGTGTCAGATTTCGGAGCATTACTGGAGTACACGATGTCGGCTAGGTCCGCGCGGAACTTGGCCGGAGCCTCGAGGCAAAGGGCGTAAAGGACTCAAAGGACGTAAAGGGCGTGGTGGGGGCGCATAGACATATGACATGCATGTTGAGTGAGCCAGCATCAGTACTCGTACTGATGATGACGCTGAATCTGATGCAGATGGCAAAGAGCGCGCGAATTTTAGCATGATAGTGCTAGTCGTGCTTCATCCGTGAGGATTCTTGTAGTGCAGCCTCAGCATCGTACTTTAGGGTACGACGTTTGTCGCGAGAAGCATCATGCTCCCAACGAGGCAAGGTCGTGTCAATGTAGCGTTTTGGCAAAGTCAGTCGTCATACTCAAACGAGCTCGGAACCTTCACCAAGTGCGTCGACGACATGAGTCGTTCTTTTTTGGTGATATACTGTATATCCTGCATCATCAAGTATCGTGATAAAAAATCCGCAAAAAGGAATGAGCCACGACAAGCCTTGTCGAACAGTGCGCGACGTCAAGACAAGCCAAGACAGGATCGAACAAAAGCATCGGTTGCAATAGGGGCTGACAGTCAACCGGCAAAGAGAAGACACAGATGGTCGAATGTCGACCGCAGAGCCCCTTCAAGAAGGGAGAATCGGTAGTAAAATGGTATCATATAGTATAACAATTGACTATCAAAGCGCGAAAATATCTCTTCCCATACTGGATGGACTACCCCAGAAGGGCGACTATCGGGCAAGAAAAAACAGGCACTGAAAAGGAGTAAGAAATGTCCATGAAAGCTATGCTATGAGTGAGGGAAGAATGTGATTAAGGTTAATCAAGAATATAGAGGCATTTCTTGTTCTGTGTCGTGTACGTGTGGGTGTTTGAAGTATCCGAAATTACACCCTCTGAGGTGGAATGATCGTCTGCCCACCCATCGGCCTTGGCCTTGGGCTATCCCTCTCTCTGGAAGCAATCGCGCTGCAGTCTGCTCCACCCTAATCCGTCACTGTCGCGTACGTGGATGTATTCGGCCTGGTTGAGGGTCAGTGAGCCGCTCCTGCAAGCCCCCAGCCCCGGATGCGTCATCTCCGCTTAGATCAACATAGCGCCGACACCCGCACCAACAGCTCCGACGGCAATAGCGCTCCATCCGCCAATCATCGCTCGATTGCTGCTGGCTCCGTTCGCGTTATTTGATGAAGCAGCAACGGCGGCTTCGGCGGACTGGAGGACGACGGAGTTGACATTTGACTGGTATTCTTGGTAGTCTTGGATAGTACCGGCAGCGACGATCGCAGTGGGCTCTGTAGGAAGACTATGTGGTATCCAAAAGAATGTCACAGATGAGTCAGTACGTTTGTGGCAGGGGAGCCTCGCGAAGGACAGGCAAGATACCGCCAAGACTCACGTAGTGGTAGGCGCAGTCCAGGTGAAGACGGTGTAAACACCATCTCCAGGGTCAAGCCAGTAGGTGGTGGTTCGCATAGGGTCATAAGAGGTGGTGGTGAGCTGGTTAGGACCTCGTGCTCTGAAAAGCAGAAGATTGGGTAGACCAGATCAGCGGTGTGTCTAACACGGATCGATAATAAACACTTGAAATTCAGGCGCGATGCGGTTTGAGACATAAGGACATGACGGAATCTGGTTGGATGGACAACAACGAACAAGCGACCGAGTCCAGCACGCAGTGGCCTGATCCAGTCAGAAGGTCGAGGCTGGGCAGCTCGAACCCCCACGCCCAAAGCAGTAACTCATATCTGAATGCTCTGACCCGTGATGCGAAATTGCCGTTCGAGTACAGAAATACGAGAGTAGACAAAGAGAGCAACGCGCAACACTCACTGAGTAGTGGTGGTGGCCCTAGTGTTCCTAGTAGTCGTAGTTGTCTCCTCGTCATCATCACCATCATCGACAGCAGCAGTGGTAGTTCGAGCGGTCGTCAGGGCCGTTGTGACGCCCGCTGGACCAGTGACGGTCGAGAGGGTTGTGGTGGCGGCGATACCGGCGGCGTTGGTACCAGCCGAGACTACGACGGTGTCTCCGTTCTGTAAGGTGTGAGGAAAACAATCCAAAAAAAGGTGTCAGTGTCAAAGCGAAATCAACGCTGCCCGCTGAACGTGTTGAGCCTCATTTCGCATAAGTTGAGGGTGTGATGTCATCCACTTGGGGGAGCGGATGCGATACTTTCTTGCGTTGGAACGCAAAGAACTACTTGTGAGGGATTTCGCAGGGAGAAAGACACAGAATAACGTGATAGATGGATAGATAGATAGACAAACTCACGGCCCAGGGAAGGGTAGTCGTATACCTCTGCGCCAGCGCTGACGAAGCAAGGAGCAACGCCGAGACCGAGATCAAGGGGGTGGAAGCGGAGATTCGCATGATGTATGATGAGTGATGAGTACTGTGCGATGAGTGATGCACGATGTGGTCTGTGTAAGACGGAACAAGTTGATATTTTCTCCTAAACTTCTTCTTGCTTGTCCTCGTTATCTGCTACTTCGGATTCCTTGATAAGACCTGTCGGTCAGACTTGATTGTTGGGACGAAAACTTGATGATGGGTTGAAAAACGATGTTTCAGTTCAGACTGGGGGCTGAGCTGATGAGGACGCGATTGAAGAATTACTGCGCAGTCGCGAGAGTTGTAAGAGTGTATGATCTTGGTCCGTATCAACGCTATATGCGAATCCTGCTTCGATAAGCGTTCGACCAGAATATTGATGTGAGCGAAAAGGATGTCAGACCGAGGCCGAAAGACGTCTGCAGCTCGAGTTCAGTCAGAGCGTGAGCGAGCGGCGGGACGAGGGGAAGGGAGATAAAGGATCAAAGGATCGTTTTCGTTGAATGATCAAGGCGGTGGCGTGTCGACCGTGAGTGTATGTCTTCTGATGACAGCAGAACACAAGGTGGGTCGGTGAGTCTCTGGCTAGCTATGAGTATACTATGATCAACGATGAAGAGAGATAGCTATCTCAAGTCTGGGTGAGATTGATGAAACCGAGATACGACACGATCGAAATGGAGAAACAAAGCAACAGACTTGGATTGTGAATTGTGCAAAAACCAAGCAAACCAAGCCAAGCTAAAGGCAATTCGTCACAGGGTTTCCACTCGCCGACCCTCGACCCTGCTGCTTTCACAACAACAAAACGTACGGTCAAAACGCAGGTGGCGGTGCTCGTGCTGGTACGTGCATGAACGGAGTGATTGGACCCTGAGGCATTTATCGATTACTAATTATGTTGAAAGAGATTCTTATGATTCTTGTGCAGCATTACCTGTTTTGTAATAGCAACTTGACTACGTGAGTCTAATCGTACTGTAGTTTCTAGAATTGGAATATGCCTAGGGTGAATGGAGGAGGGTCATAGGTATACTGCGTATAGACGGTGTTTGAGTCTTCGGGGTTTGGCGCGTGGCACTCGCGTAGCTTCCCTTCCTCCCGCCTGTGGCTGTGGCGATAACGCAGCGGAACCAGCTTACCGTAGCTTTTATTTCAGAGCGATGTGATGATGTGCATGAACCTCATGCTTTTTGTTTGCATTGGTATCTCATCAAGATACATGCGATGGACAATATATATATATAATATGCAGAGCGTTCAACGATCAGATAACTAACTGTATTCAGATGTTTATGGGAATGTATGTATGTGTCACTTCCAGATATTGAGGTAACTCGGTCAAGAACAGTTTTGTGGGAAAAACAGGCAGGCGGATATTCCTGTTACTCTATGTATCATGCTGATAAGGACGCGTCGCCCGTGCCCATGTCCAGTACAACCAGTCGACTACTTGGACCCGTTCAACGCCTCTGCTAGTGTTCCCGCGCCGTTTGTACCGCCAGAAGCAGCGGCAGGAGCAGGCAGACCTAGCTCTTGACGAAGCAGGGATATGTAGTAGTCTTTCGTCTGAGATTCGGTATCTTTGGATGATTTCTGGACGATCGAGTACAAGTCCTCTACGGAGAGGTAACATACGAGCGAATGGAGTGGCGATTAGCCTCTATTGTCGACAAGAACCCGCCCCAATGATTGAGAGATCTTGACTCACCGTGCCAGTCCACGCTCTTGCTCGCAATAGTCGTTCCCGACTTCAAACCGACCAGTGACAAGGCGGCATCACCAGGCGTGACTCTCTTGTCCTTGTCTGAGGGTCTGCTAGGGTCAATGAACCATGGTTGTGTTGTGCTGTCAAGCAGATCATGGTATACACGCCCGGCGACGTCTGAAAACGCGGAAATATACGGTTAGTTTCGATAACGGTCGATTTGCATAACGAAACCGGGTTTGACAGCTGATATGGTGTTTTAGATAGCCGAAAATGTCACTTACCAATCACATCACACGTGACCTCGGCCCCAGGGTCATTCAGCTGTCGATAAGCGAAGCCCTTGGCAGGCGTATAAGCAGGCATGATGGGGATATCCTTCTCCCCATTGGCAGCCTTGTTCGAACGAGGCTTCTCGGCGCCTTCAGTACCCTCGGGCGCGAGCTCGTAGACGTCTCCGTACAGAATACATCGCCAGGCACTTTGGTTGGCCGTCGCCTCGGAGCTGACCTCGATAGAGATGACTCTATCGCGCAAACAGAACCGGCTGAGCATTAGCTTCCACACGCGCTCACGTCTGGCGAGACACATCCCGTTTTGGGTGGTAAGCTGGATATCAGCGACCTACCGGATCCTGAGGAACACGCCTCGGTCCTGCGCGCCTGGAGAAGGCGGAAGAAGGCTATCTGTAGGCAAATCCGCGCGGTTCTTCTTGAGTCGAACCATATCTTCAAGCCATATTCTCTCTCCGCCCCACCAGAGACCCTGCGCACACAAGCCCGCAACTCAATCAGCTCCGATCCGCCAATAGGCTTTTAATATATCACACTCGGAGCAAAGGCTCACCTGATACAGTGTCTTCCTTTGCTCCTGGATGGCCTTCATATCCTCCGCACTGATATCGGTGTCTTCAGGTAAGACATCAATCTTGTCCGTCTGCGCCCAAGCATTTGTGATGCTCTACAAGGTCGATTCGCTTGCGTTCAGCCATGACTCTCCTTTCCGGGCGTCTGACATGACATGAAGGATAATGATCACTCACGGAGGCCGTTTTGAGCGCGACACTAAGCCTGAACACCGCCACGTCCCACTGTTTCGGCATGTCGATGAACTTGATTCTCTTTGCCCAGTTGACCTTCCACAGCTTCCCGAGGTCCGCCTCGAGCTCTTCTTTGGGTTTCGACTTGTTCTCCTCCGCCTCCGCCTTGACGCCCTTGACCAATATCTCTTCAGCCTGATTGCCTATCGCGTCCCAACCGTTCTCTCCTCCCAGAAGTTCATTGCCCACAGCCCACGGTAACAGCTCTTTGCCGTCCTTGACCACTTCGTCGTGCGGGCTGAACATCCCTAGCGGTCGAATGTGGTATTCGTAGTAATGAACAATCGTCTGCTGTTGCAGCGGCGCAGGCGCCGTTCCGCCGAAGAGACTCCATGCGGACGAGGCGGAAGCCCCGGCGGTATCATCTTTATTGACGACTTTGGTCTTGAGTGGCACGCTCGATATCAGACCGGGCCAGTGAGTAATAGGATGCAGTTTCTTATCGGCGAGAGAGGCGGGAGGGTCAATATTGCTGATTCGGAACCAGACAATCTCTCCGCGTCCTGTAGCGACATACACATCGCAGCATAGAAAGGTCAGCATCGGCGGGCGTGCCGCACAGCTGATGAAAGACAGCACAATGAGGAAAAAGACTCACGGAATCTCCTCTGCGATCTCAGCTCTTCCGCTCGTTCAGGAACAACGGCAGCGGGTCCATCGTCTTCTTCCTCCTGGACAGCCCGCTTCTTCTTCGCCGATCCTTCTTTAGCGGGCGAACTGCCGGCGGGTCGCTTAGACGGACCACTTCCGTTTCCAGGCGTAGACGTTCGACGAGCACCTGCGCCTTTGCTATATTTACACCCGCACTACGTGAGTCAAGGACGTGAGTGAGTCAAGCGATACAGGACAGGCAGACGATCAGCTTTCATCCAGGCTGATGGCTGGCCTTTTCAAGCTTACGGTGGTGTGGTCATCTAGGGGTTTGGTGGTGTCGAACAGCCAGCCAGCATGCTCGAGAAACTCGGGCACACTCCGGAACTGATTGAGACGTGACGTATATCAGTTTGCTTCGCTCCTCGAGCTGCTTCAAGCTAAGATCATAAATAACAACACACCTTCTGAACATGAGTCGAGCCCTGCTCGCGGTCATGCATACGGCGAGAATATATCCGTAGCATTATGTGTCAGGCCACTTTGTACACATCATTGCGCAGTGAGAGAAGTGTTTTAACTCACGTAGAGGTAGAAGTCCGTTCGAATGTCTCCTCCCGGCTGACGTTTTCGGTGAGCAAAGAGCTTGTAGCCGGGCGGCATCGGCATTCGCTGCTTGGAAGCTGATACATGACGCGAAAGTATAAATGAGCGTCAGCTGATGAAAGAGGTCTTTCGGCTTCGCTGTCCCGCACACTCCTGTAGATTAGGAATTACTGCCTTTCCATGACTCGAAACCCCTCCAGTCGAGAGGATAGCATTCGGACATGGTATAGAGATAGATGTTGGGTGGAAAGACCCCAAACTCACCATCCACCTTCAAGCCCAATTTCTGAGAGATGAACTCGGCCGTCTTCGCTTCGTACAGCTTATACTTTGGATCCGAGAGGGGTACTTCCTCATAATACCAATCGTCGTCGCTGGGCGCTGAGAGCTCGGGGTACCGCGAAGTATCTTTATCGCTGCGAGGCCATACCAGGGCGGGATGGGAAGATGACATGGTCGGTCGGTCGGTCAGTCGGTCGGAGGGTGGTTCCCTCTGCTCTCCTCGAATCGAATGAATAAGGATGGGGTCGGTAGTCGAAGGGTAGAGATTTTGCCTGAAGAGGCCGTGAGAACTTGATTGGCGATGCAAGCTGTAGATTATAGAATCGTAAGAATAAATCCAGGTGTAAGGTGAAGAGCGGGTAGAAATCAATGTTTGGTTGACGCGTTAGCTAGTTTACTTACGATAGCCGCCAGGGCCTGCTAAAGCGCGGAATGCAGCGAACATGCACATGCACCAGGCAAGCTGAAAAATGGACGGGATCAAATTTATTTCGGTTTCATCGAATGCATGTCATGCATTGCAATGAGGAGATGAGGAGTCTTCGTTGACAAGTGAAGGGACATTGTACATCTTGATCTGGATATATAACCATCAACAAATATACTCTCCACACACTTGCTGCTTCATCCAACCCGACAAGACAAGGAGGAATCGACAACCACTTCCACTTCGATCCGTTGTGAACCAGACAAGAAACATATAGGGATATACGGAAGAGGACAATCGAGATGATAGGCTTGAAAGGTGTATTGAACGTGAGTGCCATTCCCCGTTGTCGATGAATCGGATCGGCAGACCCCATCCTGTCGTTCTCCTTCATCGATCTCGTCAGACAGAAAAGCCCTCGCGAATGCAGGAAGAAGAAGAAAATGTCGGAACTCTGACTTCCTTTCC
This sequence comes from Kwoniella sp. CBS 9459, assembly GCA_036428585.1. Classification (NCBI taxonomy): domain Eukaryota; kingdom Fungi; phylum Basidiomycota; class Tremellomycetes; order Tremellales; family Cryptococcaceae; genus Kwoniella; species Kwoniella sp. CBS 9459. The sequence continues at coordinate 944,708 of CP144066.1, read as the reverse complement.
GCCGCTAATGAACCTTTCTTCATCTGACAACCCTCTAGGTCATCGACAATACCGGCGCTTTGAGAGTAGAGTGTATCAATGTGTTGAAGGTCAAGACTAGGCTGAAGTCTACCGGCCATGCTACCGTCGGTGAGTGGAGAGTCGAAATAAGATAATGACATGTCACGTCTCGGGGGATCGTTAAACTTGTCGTCTTTCCTCTCCGATGCTCATTTGTCTACGGAGTACACCTCATAACGCACTCAATGTTGCCCCGGGAATGACTTTGTCATATGAGGCATACGCTGACAATGTGTGCGCTATACTTACGTACCTGCTATACGCTGCGGTCTATCAGGCGACGAGATCGTCTGTGTCGTCAACAAGGCCCGACCTATCCCCGCCAACGAGGTAGTCAAGAACCCCTCGTCGTCGTCCAACATTCAGAAGATCCGAAAAGGCGACGTGAAGCGAGCCGTCGTCGTGCGCGTGCACAAGACGGTCCAGAGACCCGATGGCAGCGTGGTACGATTCGACGACAACGCCGCTGTCTTGCTGAATAACAAAGGAGAGATGCTGGGTACAAGGATCGTGGGGCCCGTTTCGGCAGAATTGAGGAAAGCGAAAGGTGGCGCGGCGGGGGCTGGTGGTCGATGGGGAAAGATTCTCATGTTGGCGCCCAAGGTGAGTCAACGTCTTCTCGTAACGCTCCTTCCATAAATATGAGCTTTCAGAGTCCCAAATCCGCCTCCTGTGGATTGCGCCATCGTTTCCTTGAGGATGACCTGCCATCCTGGTTGAAAATTGATTCGCTGGATGATGTCGGGTATCTGCTAACGCTCCGACTGGTCATTCCGCTTCACAGGTAGTATAAACCCGTCTGTAAAATCAATCTCCATAGCAACCTTACTCTGCATCATCTATACATTCACAGCCGGGAATTCATTTGGTTCGAGTCGGAACAGCAGCCCAAGGCCGGCCAATATGACGATGCAACACAGCACTGATCAGTGAAACTGGTCCGTATCAATCGTGCTGAAGACGTACTGGGAACGGCTCGATCTCCCATCACACAATCTGAACGATCAACTCAGATGACGTTTTCTGTAGAAACGAAAGGCAAAATAACTTTCGGTAATCCTAATAGAGTGAAGCGTGCTAGCTTGATCTCACCTTCAACGAAACAGAGAGGAGATTTGCTTACCCCGCTCGACAATCTTCGGCACTTCAATACCCGCGCACATTGACTTGTTTGCTTCCTGCTGTCGACATGAGGCTCGATCCTACTCTCAAATCGGGCCGCGTATGTCCTAGAGACCGACTAAACTAAAGGACTACCACCCGACGGCTTGACCCCCTACATGTAGCATCAATTTTTGCACTTCCTATGACCGCTGATTCGCTAGACTCTTCAACTGACCACTTTCTGGCTACGTGAGATCGACCTGGCTCTTTCCGCGTTCAGCCTTATCCTCTTACATTCTCCATACGGAGCGGAAAAAGTGGGAAGCAATGACGGCTAACGCGAGACTCGAGACCGACATATATTCATGAACACGCAACAGAGCGTATGGATGGAACGACTATCCGTCCGACCACTGTCTTACGCACGCAGAATCTCACATGATTATTGACGAGCGTCCATTGGACCGATATCCACACTTTCAATATCTTGCGACCCCTCTCCGGCTTTGGCTGCCTTCGGCACATTGCCCTTTTTCGAAGAATCCCCCAGCATGAGTCTACTCGAGCGACGGTGCCCAAAGAATGAACACATTACTGATTCTGCTTATAGATGAAGGACCGCCACAGGCTCATGCGGGCCCTCCAGTTCACCATAATTTCCCGCCCGTCCATCGATTCTCGTGCGGAATCATGGGTAGGTGCGTGTGCGCGCGCAGAGATCGGAGGTGCATCGTAGCGATACGGGCGGAACGGCACGCTCTCGGGGAATGCTACCACTTCGAGTATTCAAGATCTCTGTAAGCAGGAGCGACGGCTCGTTAATGTACTCGCGTCGAAGTAGGCGAGGGCCATCATTAGTAAAAGTTGATTCGGGGGAGAGACAGAACAAGGATCGGTGTCTGTAAGTCGAAAGCAGTGTATCTCATATTTGCGTATGTTTGCACGTTCGTATGTTCGTATGTCCTTATGTGCTTTGTCATGAGATTTGTGACACCATCATGACCTTCCCTATTACCAGCTTCACACACACACACACACGTATGATGATACTTAGACAGCCTAGACCCGTTGCGCGTCGTAGGGCTTAACATTATCGACATTTGACTTACAATCACCACATAGGTAATGAACATGAGCAGCTAACCAGCCAGTGACCGGTCCCCGAACTTGTTTGAGCACTTATTATCGACCAAGATCGTCGGCGTGCTCTCAGCGCTCACGTACGTACGTACTTTCACCAATACATACGGTGCTCGCTGTTCAGGTTGATGCGCAAGGCAATTGAAATCCATATTCTCATCGCTGACAGTCGGTCCTAAAGCCGTGTGTATGTAGGAGCGATCAAAGCTGCCTCACTCAAAGCTGGTGACGTCTACAAAGCGCTTGATCAGAGGGGAAGTGATTCGCACGGGCGGACCTTGCGAAGGAAAGGCTATTCTGCACGAGTTTCGGAAGAGATCGTTCATCCACACTCAACAACCAAAGGCTGGTGGTTCTGGCGATGGAGCCACCAAGGTACTACGTCTCGTTGAGCTTCTCTGCATCGGACAAGCCCTGCCAAAGAGTAAAGTCTCACACACTACCATGCTTTTTTACCGGCCAGGTCCCACACGTAAGTTTATGCATCTCTAAGCTTGTAAGCCTGACATGCGTTCATGACCATGAAACTCATCAAACCAAAGCAAGGCCTGGCCCATAACTCCCATAGCGCCACGAGGGTATGCGCGTCCGCAGCTAGAGTACGTAGATCCTTTGGCTCAACCTGCCAATCTGAACTTGATTTGGATGGGTTCGGTTCTCGGCCGGTCGGGTTCGTCTCCACGTAGCCACGTAGCTTTGTCTTGCCTCGAGGACCCTTGGGTTCGCTGCATTGCCAGCTATTGCTAATTACCAAGAGAGATCTGTGCCAGAAGATGAAGAATACCAAATTGTCCCTAGGTGGTCTGTGCTGATAGGACACAGACAGAAACAAAATTTTGATTCTCATGATTTGTAAATTATGTCGATCTTCTCGACCTTTGCGCACAGGGTAAGACAGGGTAAAGAGGTTGATTAGTGCGGTATAGGCAAGTGGTACTGCGGTATTTTCGTACCGGATCCGCCGGCCCATTTACCAATCCGCATCGTCCTTTCGCGCAGGGTGCTACTATCATGATGGATTCTCTCCGTGCCTTTCTGTAACCCATCTGTGTGTTCGTGTGTGTACACCAAGAAAGGCGCGGGGCCGCGACGCGATTTGCCGTAATTTGCATTTACCTCAAAACGAGCTTAATTTCGGTGGAGGTGGGGTCGGGGGGATAAGGTGGGTGGAGCGGACCATTTACCATTTTACAGATTCAGCCAAGCGATAGTTGGACAACATGCTTAACATACAAGGGGCGTGGACAAGAAGAGATTAAGCAGAGCAGGGAAGGCTCAAGCCCCATCCAAAGTCTATTGCATGCATGCTAGCTACGCAGTCGATACCCCCCAGCTCCCATCTCCACACAAACAGGTTCTTGCCATTACCAGCGCGACCTTCCTTTCAACGTCACAAGTAAATTTGATTCGAACCGAGATAGATAGACAGTAGACCTAGTAGACCTAGTAGACCTATATCTTGAACCTGGTTCTTCCACATTCTTCCTTTCTCTTCCTCTCAGCAAACCAATTGTCTCTTTTCAAGTTTACATTATACATCACCTTTCCTTCTATCTCTATCTAATCCACTTCTTGTCCTCTCTTATTGCTTCTCGTGCTGCAAGATGTCTGTCCTTCGATCCACCTTCTCCACCGCCCGAGCTCTCTCCGCTCGACCCATCCTGACCGCTTCTTCCAGAGCCGTCTTGGCAGGCTCGCTCAGAGCGTACTCGAGCCCCACCAAGGTCGTCCGAAGGGATGAGAAGGGCGACCCGCTCGAGGAGCACCGGGTCGAGGTCGAGCCCAAGATGGCTGCCATCGACGAGTCCATCACCTTCGAGCACCCCAAGGTATGTTACAATCTTTCAGCACTCGCACGTTCACGTTCACGACGGCTTCCTTGACGTAAAATAAATCACAGATTGACGTTCATCCTTGTTTCCTTTTTCCAGAAATGGGGCAAGCACCCTGGTCACGACATGACCGAGGGTGACTTTGGTCGACACACCAAGCGAACTCTCTCTTCCTTCTCCATGGACGGAAAGGTCTGTCTCGTTACCGGTGCTGCGCGAGGCTTGGGTAACATGATGGCCCGAACCTTTGTTGAGTCGTAAGTGATCATCTCTGTCCACAACCACTCCTGTCTGCCTTTAACGCATGTCACAGTCGTACCCGATCAACACTGCTCTTGTGCTCTTTCGGCTGTTGCTCGTAATGTGTCAGCATGCTGACAGAACTGCTTCTGATTCGCAGCGGCGCCAATGCTATTGTCCTCGTGGACTTGAAGAAGGAGGACGCCGAACGAGCTGCCGATGACCTCGTACAGTGGTTTGGTGAGTTTGACATGCGCAGTCAATGATCTCCAGTTGTTTCATATACACACTTCCGGGCACATGAGACTTCTATTGCTCGACCTTCCGCCTGCAGATTCCATTTGCGCGACGGCGAGCTAATTTCGGTGTCGGTATCCAATTCAATGTGTAGTCGAGAACGGACAAGCTAAGGAGGGCGAAATCGAAGCTCTCGGTCTTGGCTGCGACGTGTCGGACGAAGCCTCCGTCGCTGCCGTCTTCAACACCGTCAAGGAGAAGTTTGGCCGATTGGACGCCGTCGTCACCGCTGCTGGTATCGTGGAGAACTACGTCGCCCATGAGTACCCTACTCAGAAGATCAAGAAGCTCCTTGACATCAACATCATGGGTGAGTTGCGCTTTGTGACAACTTCTTTCCACATCGTTACGGTGACTCTACGAGATGGAATACAATGATAGCTGATCGCTCTGTTGTGTGATATCAGGAACTTGGTACTGCGCCCTTGAGGCTGCCAAGCTCATGCCCGAGGGCGGTTCCATCACTCTCGTTGGCTCCATGTCAGGATCTGTGAGTGGCCAATAGCATAGCACAAAGATTCACATCATCTTCCGCGACTCGGTCAATAAAGATTATCCATGCTAACATCTTTGGCTGCGTATAGATTGTGAACGTTCCTCAACCTCAGACGCCTTACAACTTCTCCAGTGAGTGTTGAATTTCTGGCTATGGAGAAAACGACCATTCCTTCTCATGTCCAGCTTGCTGACAACCAACTTTCAATTCTGCAGAGGCCGGTGTTCGACACATGGCCCGATCCCTCGCAGTTGAATGGGCTACCAAGGGTATCCGAGTGAGTGTCCCGTTTCCCGTCATGCCCTTCATCCTGAAGAGGTCGCTCCATTACACTCCACCATCTGAAATTTCAGTCATCACACCTACTATGCTCTTACATCGTCATCAATCGAAGCGATCTTTACAAGCGAAACATCGAACCGTGGCAAAAATGTAAAATCGACTGACGTCATCAACCCCTGTTGGACTATTAGGTCAACTGTCTTGCTCCCGGTTACACCCTCACCAATCTGACGAAGGTCATCCTCGACGCCAACCCAGTTCTGCGAGACGAGTGGCTCCACCGAATCCCGATGGGTCGACTCGCCGATCCCTCAGACCTGAAGGGTGCTGTCATCTACCTCGCTTCGGACTCTAGCAAGTACACCACCGGAGCCGAGATTGTCGTCGATGGTGGATACACCTGCTTGTAAGCGGTCGGTGTGGAGCTCAACGCCATGGTGCTCAACAGACGCGATGCAGCGTTGAGGGAAGGATTTAAAATGAGCGGGCGGAATGGAAATGGACATTGCTTGGCTAGGACGTCTGCGTCCATACTTGGGCCAAAAAGGCATACTATAAGATGAGAGGAGGTTAACGCGCGTCCGACAAGGCGCATTTGTATATAATTTTGAGTTCACTCGCTGAAGTAAATGCATACTGAATGAAAGAACAACTTGAACCGGAATGCAACTAAACAATACCTTGTGTATCGACACCTCAGCGACCGGGACGGACGGGTACAATAGACTACACTCAACGAAGTCTTCATCATCGGTGCTGACTCACAGCGCGTTGCCTGCGCTTGCCTGATCGCCTTCAGTCATCTATCTTCTACCTCTATCGACATGGATATATTCCAACGATTTACCGAATGTCAAGCTCTTTACCAGGTTTGCGCAAGTCTATATACGAATATCTACGTCCGGTAACTCCGTTTTTAGACCTTCTTGGCGCCCCGTTCTAAGGCCTCTTTCACTTCCGGCATATCCTTGACTTGATCCCAAACAGGACGGGGGACCTCGACCATCCTGCAGGTACGGAAGGAAAGCGCAGGAGCGGGAAAGGGAGCAAGTTGCATTAGCTGATGATTGTACTTGGGTGACCATGAGGGGTTGACAAGGGAGATGGCAAATTGGAGGAAGAAATTGAAGCAGGTGTGTAAAGTGAAGTGGGCGGTGGAGGAGGTTGAGACAAGCATTCACTCACTGTGTGGTTCGTGAGTACCTGCATAGTCGCAAAGAAAAAAGTGATCAAGGCAAAAGCACATCATGTGACAAACAGGCCATTAGCGGTAAGACTTCCAATCGCCAATCGCGACAGAGTCAAGTCATATGTGACTCGTGATTGCGATCATGATTTGGATCCCGAAATGGGTTGGACAATATGATGATGTGGACGGAGAACAGAGAATCGAGAACTGAGAATTGAGATCGAATACTCACGAAATCCCGCCCAGTCTAGCGATCGGTCTCAGCTTCTCAGTGAGGATCTTGAATTGGTCGTTGGGGTCGAGGACGAACTCTTTCTACTCGGCCCAAACGAGGTGTCATCGAACCACCATGGTCGTGAGTTAGCTCAAGTTCTCCTTCTGCGAGGACCAGTCCGGTGCGACAAGGAAGACGTCGTTGCTTCGTTGCGCAACCATGATAAAGACTGGAGACGGCCCCTGGTTGAGGATGCAATCCCGAAAAGACCTCGCTTTGCGAAGTGCTGAGAGTATTTTGCACGGGTGCGCGCGGATGACAACAGCAAAGCAGGTTGCCGCAATGTTTGACAAGACGTACCACTTGGAACCTCTTGACCCTGCCCAGGACGACACTGTGGCTCGGCTTGCCGTCGTCTCCTACCAGGTCGTACCAGTGCAGCAGCTCGCATTCCATCGAGAATGCCGACTCGGCCACGTGAGGTGGTTTGACCGTCCTGCGAAGTTGAGCGAGGATGTTGAGTATAGGTCAGTATTTTGTTTTTAGGATTTCTTTCTGCTGTTACAGGAAGTAGAAGATCGGAAAGGCAATAATTACCATGCCCTAGAGCCGGTGCCAGCCCTGGGCGACCACACAGATCTGACGAGAGCTGAGGTGCTTACCAGACTACTCACTCGGATTTCCTCTGTGTCAATCCCGACAGAGCCCACTCATCGACATCGTAAGGCGCATCAATGGCAGTATAATTTGCCGCTTCGAGGAATGGTTCAGAGATGATGGAGACGCAGAATTCCTTGGTCGTGCGAATATTATGGTTGGTATCTGCGATACCGCCGAGACGATAGTTGGCGAATTATGGTATGTATGTATCAGCTAACATGTAGCGAGCTGCCTTTGACAGCTTCTGGGCCATACAACTAGGCGCAGTCGATTATAGCTTGAACGACACCCGGCAGATAATATGAAAACTCACCTTTCCAACCATCTTCGTGCTTGCCCCTCGTGATAGAAACCATGATCGACGGTGGATTGTGCCCCACCGCATTGAAGTACGACATCGGCGCGAGCTGAACACATGGAAAGGAAGGCCGAATTAGGTCCTAGACAAGCCGCTTAGAGGCCGCCATGGAAAGTTGAGACTCACGTTGGCCTTGCCATCCGAGCCTAATGTGGAGATGAAAGCGATCGGTCGAGGGGTCTATTGACATCCACATGGTATGGTCAGGAGTCAGCATCGTCCGGACTGACATAGCATAGCCTGATCGCGCAGTGGTGCAGTACACTGAGACGGGCGAGGTCGAAATCAACGCACGATACCTGAGATCATCATCTATAGAACGCAGATCAATCGATGTCAGCAGAACCACATCACGGCGACTGAGACGTTCTGTTCTATCCGGCAGAGCTCGGGACGCACCTTGTATATATCTGATTTCTCGTGCTCCTCCGGTACGATCGACTTGAACGCCGCACCCTCAGGCTCAAAGTCCTTCGCGTATGGCTGTAGTAGTGCGAGATCCAGACATGGCAAGAGCGAGAGGAGATATCAGGTTCAGATGCACAATTACGGCAAATGGTCAAAAACAGAGTTATGACAAGCACCCTGTCATCAGCTCTCGTCGCCAACCTTGTGCTGTGCCGCCAGGCCAGAACCAATCAACCAGTTCGCGCACTCTCGAGTATTGTTACAGTCGCTAAATCGGTCCTCTTACAATTGTGCGTTCACGAAGATGGTCATCCGTACACTCACAAGACTGTTGAGTCCTTGGCCCGGCTTGAAATCGGGCTCGGGTACCTTGGTCGTCCTCGGCTGAAGGTCGACATCAAAGTCGGCTCGTTCACTCTCGACCTCTTGATTTGATTCGAAACCGGCGAAGAAGCGAAGAGAAGGGAAGGGAATGAAACGGTAACATTTATCCATGTCATCAGCGAAACGCAACTTCAAACGACGCCATGTCTGCGCCTTGCTTGCCGATGCCCTTGCTCACCCTTGAAAGGACGATGCTTGTGCATGTTCTGATAGTACGATTCCATCGTGGTTGAGAACGTTTGGGGCCGAGGCTGATGTTGAGGCTGAGGCTGAGAGGGCGATTCGATCCTGGGACGGAAGCAGGAGCGACTATATGCTCGTGGTAGGCTTCCAAGACGTCTCGTTCGCAGTGCAAGTGAATGAGAGATGGACGTGGGGACTCGAAGAAGAGTCGCCAATGGTCTAGATCGATCCATTAACGTCGCCAGGAAGTTTCGGATCGAACGAAATACAATAAATATAAATAGATAGATGACTTGGGTCAACTGAGGGCTATTATCCGTCGTCTACCCCGCACAACATCCAGGTATATTTAGATACTGCACAAACATCCCAAGAAACGCTAAGCTAGAGCGGGCGGACCCCGACTCCATGCGGTTCTGCCGTTCTCGTCATCGTTATCAATCAGTGGCCGGACTACCTCCACCAGCGAGCGAGTGCGGCGCGGTGACGTCGAGCTTGACTTTGTGTAACTTACCGTAACTTACCAAACACCGGATTTATCGGCTGCGACTGTCTTTTGCTTGCGTCTCAAGATGGCATCAACACTGACTCGTTGACTATCACGCCGGGGACCACTGGTCTAGGTACATCGCAGATACCTTTTAGCCTATCTAGCCTGTACAGGCTTTCGCGAGATATGTTGAATTAGAAGAAACCCGTAGGGAGCCTTGCAGACATCTAGAAGCCAGCACGGTCGACGCGCCGGCCGGTGGAGGTTGAGGCCGGACATGCTATTTTGCGGAAGGTAGAGAGAAAGATGGAAAACAAGTATAACTTGCGTCGTGCACAATCTTCGATAGACGCAGAAGGATGACGATCACTTCGAAGCGGTACGAATGAGGTACCAGCCAAGGTATCACACGGACAACGCGACCGCTTAATCGTATGATCCCCGCTTACACATTCACATTATCTATCGACAGAGCCGGTCGTTCTCCTCCGTCCGGCCTGCAGAAAGCTACATACGCATAGCGAGCGAGAAATCACCCTCGCATGATTTGAACCCATATCTCCCTGGGTATCTACCTTTGTGGAAATGCCTCGCTTCTTGACTTGCTTCCCATCGCGGGCGTCGACGGCTCTCGCAACGGACCAAGGAGGAGAGGGTCTGGTACAACAGGAACAGGAACGAGAACCCTTCAATGGGTCAACATCGTCGTCCAAAATCAACGTGAGAGGACGTGGATGTGTATTCTGCGATGTGTCAACTGAAAGAGGGTTCAACGTCTGTTATGAAGTGAGTGTAATAACGGCTGCTCTGCTACATCTCATTCAATATGGACTTTTGCGAACCGTACCCTCGTACCCTTAGCATTCATTTGATTATGCCCCTGACAGTGTAGATGGGCCTAAAGATGTTGACGACAGCCTTGCTTGTTTTGTGTGAACAGGACGACAAGCTGATAGCTTTCCACGATCGAACGCCCCGAGCCAAAGTCCACCTGCTCATCATCCCTCGCGAGCACATCGTCTCTTCCGTCAGAGATCTGACGAGAGATCATATACCCTTATGTGAGTGCATGCGCTGCTGTTGACAATGACAGTCGAGCCAAAATTTCCCCCATAAACTGGGATCGCGTGAAACCAGGTTCAATTATGGGCTTCCACGTGTACTGACTATGTCACTCGTTGATATCATCCCATAGTGCGCTCGATGACAGCCCTGGCCACCACCCTCGTACCGCCTACATCCTCACTTTCAAATTCACCCTCAACCTCAACCACGATATCATCCGCTCCAGCTGGCGCAGCCGCAGCCGCATCCACGACCATGACCACGACCACACCGGTCAAACCACCAAAGATGGGATTTCACATACCGCCCTTCTCGTCAGTTCCGCACCTCCATCTTCACGTCTTCTCAGGCAAACATACCTTCATTGGTAAATTCAAATACCCCATCTCCACGACGTCTTCCAGCCCTTCGTCTCACTCTCACTCTCACGGTCACAGGGCCAAGGACAGAAATGAGTACACGTCCGGGGTGAGGGATAAAGTCGGTGGTGGGACAGCCACAAAGAAAGGGCTGGGGTGGTTCGTCACGCCTGATCAGGTCGAGCAAATCTTGTTAGATGGTGGAAGAGTAGGTTTGGGCAGGGGATGAAAAGTACATCAGAGAGGAAGGAAGTTACTCTTAGCGTTTTGAAGGGGATCACCGAAGGGGGACGACTTGACATGACATAACGATTCTTGACGATACTTGGACACGATCATAGGATTTCCTAGCATGTATGGTGTTGCGGCATCGCACACCTCTGGTGCTTCATCACTGATTCAAGCAAATCGTCAACTAATGAGACAGAGATATTATGGAGATATGATGGAGAACTTAAGCTGAGAACAGTCGGACTGGCGCGGGGAGCCCGTTCATGTCACATGAGAATGCATAGGTCCCAAAGGCGGGGTAAAATGAACAACAATGATGGGTATACAGACACAGACGACAGGCCGAGCCGAGCCAGGTCAGGTCAGGTCAGCGGAAACGGAATGTACTATTACAAGTATGATGACCGAATAATGGGGACTGCCGAGTGGCTGGTGCGGCATTGGATACGCTCACTGGGCTTGATCCTTGACAATGGGATTTTACGATTGTCGGTGCGTCCGATAAGGATGGTGTAACGAGGTGGAACGGTTTGTTGATCATCCCAGGACGTTGGCGTTCTTCTTGCTTTTCTTGGCTTTCTTATTGCTGAAAGCCCTCCAATCTTGTATACGTTCATCTCGTCTTTCTGTTACACACGACGAACCGTGACCGGACATGACGGGACGAAGAAGGACGGAACAGCCATACTTGTCAGCAAGATGCTCACCAATGCCCACAGTACCAGAGACGCGTGGAGATCCGATGAACGGATACACCGATGTAGTGTAGGTTGAGCTGATCATTGGACAGGACAGATTCGATGGATGGGTCGATCGTATCCACGTCGTATACCATTCATCCACCTGTATGCGATAAGATCGTAAGAACACGCCATGTTGTCCCGGGGGGGACGTACAGATCGGTTGGACGATCGACGGACAAGGTGGTTGATACACGTGGAGGGTGTAGGTGTAACCCGGCATATTTGTACTCACCCTCCCATTTGGCCTGTTCTTCCACTTTACGCTTCCTGGCAGCAACTTCCTCCTCGTGTTTGGCCTTTTCCGCACCTTCGTTGGCGTACGTGAGCTTTGTTTTCCTGTTATTGTCGATCGTCCGTGGTGTAGATCAGCATATATTCTCCAGAAGCTCACTTAGCACTACTGAGTTCGGCTATGGAACGAGGGGACCCACAGAACTTACCGTCTTCTGGCCAACTCATCTTCTACCAGGATCTCCCTTCCCTTGGCTCGTACTTGCTGATCAAGCGGAGGTGTCAGGTTCACCAATCTGGGATCATCATCCGGTATACCAGTCGAGAAGCCACTTCCAAGGATGCTGTACACGGGCGCATGGTAGTCAGATACTACTCTTACACTAAGTGGCCAAAGGCAGATTCCACTCGGATCCGATCGGATCCCTCACTCACCTCTTCAGTACTTGCGTTCTCGCGTGAGTCATGATCATGTCAATGTCTTTTCGTTTAAGGGGGTCAGAAAGCTGGTCCTCAGCCTGGATAATACGTCGACACCTGTGTGGTCAGTTGGGTTCTTCTGAGCCAAAGATATCTGATAACATAACTGACCTTTTTCAGAAAGTCAAACGCCTATGATCGCCAACAAAGAGGGGTGTAGGGAAAGACATACATACAGTCAGCATCGTCCTCCCATCGTACACGCCCGCGAGACCTAAGCGCAATCGGGAAAGGCCAGAAAAAAACGCTTGCTCACCTCTAAGCCTTTCTCATGCTGGAACTTGTCGGGATGGATCATTAACGACTTCTTACGGTACTGCTTTTTGATCTCAGCTTCGGTGGCGGTGATGGGAAGATCAAGGATGTCATATGGGCTGCAGGAGACGGTGATTGTCAGCTTTCCGGAACCATGCCCTTCCTGAGAGGTCTACTACAGTGGAAGCTGACTCACTTCAATTTGAACGCTTTCATGATCCTGTCCACCTGCTCGTGGACAAAGGCGAAGTGCAACACACGTCAGCGCGTCACTTTTCGAACAGGAAGGAAAAGGCGACACAACGAATGGTCGGAAACAGACTCACCTCTAACTCCTTCGCCAGGTCATTGGCATTTCTCTTCAACACAGAGTCGAGGTTGCTCGCCATCTTGTAGAAGTATTACTGACTATGGAAATGGTATATAAGGACGTGTGGAGAAAAGATATGACACAAAGAGGATGGAAACAAAGATGATCAGGAGCATGGGAGCAAGATGAGGCGAGTGCTATGTTGCTGTGTTGCTGTGTCCGCCAGTGGATGAAACATGAAGGCGGCGATCCCCGCTTCAACGACCTGTTCGTCATGCTCTTAACCTCTTTAGAGACTTCCCGTTGTCTCTCAGTATCGTGTGTATGTCACAGCTTCCATCAATCGATACCTCGCCGTATATTCCCATCATCGCCACGAAAGACGTCGACTGCTTGACACTACCTAGTCGCAACCATGTCTGACAGCGCGTTCTTCCTTCGAAAGCGGAAGGACAAGGAGCGGCGCACACGAGTCGCGTCCGCGTCAACTTCTGCTCGTGCCGGTCCGTCGGGAACCGCCAATAATGCTGGAGCCGGTAACGCTCCTTCGCCAGCTTCGAGCTCTACGAAACCTTCCCAGGAAGGGAAATCAGGAGCTTCGAATGGCATCAAGGCCGAGCCGTCTGTTTCGGACGCGGGCAGCGCGAAAAAGGCGAATCTCACTGAGATCAAGATCTTCTCTTCGTCTCCTAACACCGGGCTCCGCTTCAATATCATGCGACTGAATACCGGACAAGGCAGCTTAGGCCGAGATGTCGACCCGACGCAGATCTCTCAACCGATTTTGATGAACCGTAAACGACCCGGTCCGAAGGCCCCACCTCTATTCGCGACAGATGGGGAGGGCAAGATCATCGGTAAATACGTATACGACTCCGCCGGTAAACCTGTACTGGATAACGACGGCAAACCGGTCATTGAGCGTAAAGCCGAAGGAATGGATATGTCCCTGGTCGGAGCGGCGCCTGACGGGACAGGCGGTGGAGCCAACAGGGCTGGCAGCAAGAAGAAGATGAAGAAGGGTACGAAGGAGGTTTTCCACCAGGATATCGAGATCATGCGACTGCGAAGAGAAGAAGCTGTGCCGTGGGTACTGGAGAGCGGGAAACCGAAAGAGAAGTCGGCTGTACCTGAACATTGGGTGGGGAGGATGCAGGAGCCGAGTGCCCTGCCCACTGTATTATTGGTGAACGATGGCACGACAGAAGGCTTCGAGATGGTGCCGCTGGGAAGGACTTATCGATTCGATCCGGAGCGGCCTTTCAAGGCCCTCGACTCAGATGCAGCGAACAAATTGGTGAGTGTACTTCTGGATCTGCGTGCTCTTTCATGAAGATCTATGTACACGACATGCTTGCTGAATGAGCCCGTCTTTATCCTTCCAGTATGAACATCAGGTCAAGCACAAGATCCATGACCGTTGGGCATTAAGACCCGAAGGCTCGAACAATGTTGTCACTACCGATAACATCGCAAACGGTATCAAAGCCGAGAGGGACCTAGAGCAGAGAGCGATGAGGATGGAAGTTGGGATCAGGGTTCGTAGGGGCATGGATATCGATAGAAAACCCAAGCTCGAGAGATATGAAGACGATTACAGACGTGAGGGCCGACGGGCGGAGCGTGTGAGTTTAGCTTTTGTCTGTAATGTGTAAAATGATCTTTACTGCTCGTTCGAAGGCCGCTGACTCCGCTGCGTTACAGGGCCTCGAGGGAGGTATCGACGAGGAACTCGATTTTGACGAAGCCGAGGAATTCCAAGACGATGACGACGTGAACACTTTCTACCGCAACGCAGAGGAAGAAGACGTCGCGCGGGAAGCCGAAGAACAGCAGAAGAAAGAGTACAGACTTGCCAATGCCAATGTCGGAGATCGGCCGCAGATTGCGAGCGATGACGACGAGGATGACCTGTTCGGTGAGAAGAAGATCCTGGACGACGAAGGGAAAAAGTTGAAGAAGATCATTAGGAGGAGGAGGGAGGATGGGATGGATGAAGGTGACTTTTCGGACGACGATGAGACGGTAAGTGTGCAAATTCTCGCTCATCTTCTGCCCCTTGTGAGCAACTTTGAGTATTTAGCACCATGAGCTAATATCGATCCATTCTTAGGACGAGTCTGATGCCGAAACGGTCGATAGCAAAAGTGGAGACAAGGACAAAGACAAAGAGAAAGACAAGGAGAAAGACAAGGACGGCAAGCTTAACCCTAATGCGGCCGAAGATCGGCCATCTCGACCGTCATCCCGAGGTCCAGGAGGACGAGTCACGTTATCACCATCAGGATCAGGTCGTCGACCGAACGGGCTCCCTTCCGGCAAGGCTAGTACAGCGCCTCCCGGATCAGGAGCTGCTCTGCTTGCTCAGCGAGCTGCGTCGCGAGGTGCGAGCCCCCGTCCGCCGCCCAGTGCGGGTCGAGCGGGTAGTCCGTTATCGGGTCGGGCGACCAGTCCAGATGCCGGAAGTGGGAGAGCCGCCAGTCCGCCAATGCGAGGCAGTAGTCCGGTCTCCGTCAGAGGGGCATCCCCTGCTCCCGGGCCGGGACTCGCGAGGGGCAGCAGTCCGGCCTCTGCGCCACCTACGAGGGACGCGTCCCCTGCACCATCTGCTTCTGGATCCGCTGCCAGATCTAAAATGGGCAAACGCAAAACAACTTCCGAATCACCCGGCCCCAATGCTGGCGGTAGCGGTAGCAACTCGGCCCGACCTTCTCCTTCAGGCAAGCGCAAGAACTCTCCTGCTCCATCTTCCTCAGCAGGCGCAGGCGAACAGCCTCGACCAGGTAAAAAGTCCAAGAAGGGCTCATCGACACCCACTCCTGGACCGGAAGAGATGCCTTCTTTCCCTGGCATGATTACCAAGCAAGACGTCCTGGACTGGTTCAGGCGTTCAAAGAAGGAGACGATCCCAATGTCCGAGGCTATCGCGGCCTTCAGAGGCAGAATCATGAATGCGGGCAAAAACAGGGATGCGAATCAGAAGTTGTTCTTGACTTGGATGAAGATGTTGGCCGATCAAGAGGAGAAGATGTTGAGGCTCAAGCCAGAATACAGGTAGGGGTTAGCGGGATGTGTAACTATTTGACAGGTCTCTCAGAGGATCCTGGACGTTGAAATTGATGTTGTCCCTCATTAGGATGTGAACGAGGATATGTCTATACAATTGGCTTTATCGTGGGAGAGGCCGCTTGGACGCCTCCTAGGGATGTTTTAGCTCATATGCATATCTGGCAGACATTCGTGCTTGTGCTCCTCATATCGAGCTCGGGATCAGTCATCCACAGCTGGCGTAGACAATGCTGCGCAGGAACCAGAGACTGTGTGTCGCCCAGCTCGATTCTGCAACATCATAGACCAAGTAGCTGTCACAAGTTTAAGACGACTACTTGGCTTGAGACAGAGCAGCAGAGATAGGTAGCAAAGCAAGCCTGACAAGATCCGCACAAGCCACCGTTCACTGAAGGGTCAGATCCAGCTGCTCAATGGTCTCGGGTCATATGAATACATCGCTCATGCGTACATGCCATGCCCCATATAATCCGCTCCCGCTCCCGATTCGCCAAATGCACGCCATTCTGCTTATCTACCAAAACCCAAAATTTGTTTTTGATAGAGGTTTAAGCGGAAGAAGCGGCGGCCTTGGTCCTCTTGGGGGCAGCGCCACCCTCTCGGAAACCGTTCTTGAATCGTCGGTTGACGTCCTTGATGTTGTCCATTCGGCCGGTACCGCTGTGGATGGGCAGTGAAAGTGAAGAGCGATAATGGCACAGGTTTGAACAAAGATCGAACAGCATTTTGGACAGAAGCGGTGGTTGATGTAAGTCGGATAGAATAGAGGAGCAAAGAACGAAGTGACAAGGTGACACACAATCAGCAATGCACGATACCACAAGCGAAACGGTCGACGCATCTCGAAAAGGATGAAAACTCACGTGGTCTTTCTTCTCTTGGCCTTCAAGCCCCAGTTGAACGATCGGAGCTTGGCAGCGGGGTAACCACACTGAGCACAGGCTGTTGGAGTGATACAGGGTGATGTCAGTCATGCCCAGCTCGACTTAGCGTTCAGCCTCAGAACAGCCCGGGTCAAGGAGTTCGCTCTTTCTCTGCCCTGTTCCAACATGAATCGACGGCCGTCGGTTTGGCTGAACGAGAGTGTCTCCAGATTGTCATTCCGGCCAGACCCCCTCTCCCTGCTGTACCTCTCTCCACTCTTCGCTACCACCTGGACCAGTTGTCGAGTCACAAGAGAGACGCAGATACGCACTGTGCTTCTGCTTGTGGAACGACCTGTTACCACATCGTCGGCAGAGGGTGTGGGACTTGGAGTGTCGTTTACCGCTGTATACGAGGAACAGAGTGTCAAACCGTCAGTCATGGATTCAATTTCGATAAGCGCGAAGTGCATTGCATGATTGTATTCAGGTCGTGTGGGAAGAGAGACTTCACTTACAAGGAGGGTGTACCCTGTGATAGCACAAGGAAGCGACCAGGTCAAATCAATGAAGAGACCTTCCGTCAGCTTTTTGTTTTCCATTGTGCTATGTTCCCCTCCATCCTCTCCGTCCCGCACATCCGTCGACTGTCCCGTCCGTCCATTCTCCCGTTTTCGACGACCGGCGTTGTTGACGGGAGAAAGGAAGAGGAAGAGCAGTCGATGGATGCTCTGGTCTGGAGGGACTTCTGGTTGTAATCGGTTCTCTAAGGAATGATACGTACTTTACCCTACAAGTGAGAAAACCCGTCAGATTAGCATGTCCTCCACGGTCATGATGAATTCAAGCAGCGGTGCTTTCGTGCTTAGGAGACGGCGATGACCAGCAGCATGACGGGTACATACCATTTTGAATGACTGATCAGAACTTGAGGGATGGGAGAAGAAGAGACGGTAAAAATCAGATGGCTGATGATGATCAAGGAGGTTTGGGTGACGAGAAGCACAGTGCAAGGAGCGACAGCGACAGTGAGAGAGTTTGCATGCGAGTAGGAGAACAGAGAACAGATCCCACCAAAGCAAAGCCAGAGCACGAGACATGCTATGCTGTAGCTAGCTAAACTACCAAGCACGCCGCTACAAATTTCGCTGCCACGGTTTATATCGCCGAACTTAAGTTTCGTCGGCATTTCGCCGTGGCAGTGTGAGAACCCCCTCTTCAGCGATTAGATCCCGCCGGTAACGAGCCGTGCATGGTAAGCACGTGGAAGGGAAAGATGCATCATACCGAAAGTGATGACGATGCATCCCGAGATTGTTGACGCGTTAAAGCTCGACGCGAAACACCTGGCGACTCAGAGTATGGGTTTTGTCTTCAGATCGCCAATATGCAGAGTGTTAGCTAAGTTGAGCAAGCTTCGGCGAGGAAGCCACTCGTACTAGTATTCACCAGACACACATACTTCGCACGCTGCACTTGTCTCGCATTCGCCCTTCGTCATGACCTCCCTCGACCCAACCAAGGCGCTGCCTCCACTCCCTCCACTCAAGTCGTTCTCGCTCACTCACATCGTATACGACCCGACCCATCCGCTGTCTATCCCCTTGACGTTATTGAGCTTGTCGCCGATATTCTTGTTCGTATCGTACTTCACTCTGCTGATATTCAACCGGAATATCACGATCCTCTTCCTCGCCGCTGGTCAGCTCGCCAACGAGGTATTGTCATGGGTATTGAAACGGCTGCTGAAAGGGGACAGGCCGTACATCGGCCATGGAGAGGTGGGCACTGGCTACGGGATGCCCAGTAGTCATTCTCAGGCTGCTGGGTTCCTTGTAGCGTGGGGAGTAGGGTATGCCCTTACGCTCGCGAAAAGGGGAGGTTCCGGAGCTGGAAGAGCAGCAGGTGCTGGCGCCAGATTGGCAATGATCAGGAAGGTAAGGAATGGGATATATCTGTTTGGACTGCTGGTTTGGTCTGTTGGAGTATCATACTCTAGGTGAGTCTTCGTCTCAAATGCTATGAATCACTCTGCCCGAACGGATCACAGGTCTATCCGATCTACTCACAAGTCGAATATGCACCGTGAACGACTGCGGATCCCGTCCGATTGCTGTCCAACCAACTAACGACGCTTTGGCCAATCCGTCGCAACAAATAGATACCATCTGCACTACCACTCCCCTATTCAGATCGTAGCAGGCTACATGGCCGGCCTCCTATTCGGCGCCGTCTACTTCTTCATAACAGAATACTACCCCTTGCACCGACCGACGTCTTCCGTAGGGCAAGTGCGGAGCGGGATAGAGAGCTTGTGGGAAGGGATAGGCGGCGTAGGTGGTTGGGAGATTGGGGACGCCCGAGGTGGATGGGGCGAAGGGTGGGTGCTGGTCGCTGAAGCAGATGAGAGCGAGAGTGCACGCAAGGGGCACGGCGATGCAGCGAGTCCAGCATCAGCCGTTCCGAGTAATCTAGATCGCAAAGGGAAGCGAAAAGCCTTGTGAGTGCCGCCAAGGGTACGCGTCTGATGCATACTATCTACATGCATCGAGTACGTCGTGTGATAATGCAGATTGGTGTATTGAGGCGTGTTTGTTCTGAGTCCGGATGACTGGCAATTCGTTATCTGTCAGCTCCTTGGTCATGATACACGACGCGCCGATTTGCTCTGGCTGCGACGCCACTGCTTGTTTGTGAACCGATCCATTTCAGTACTAGCGAGGACCATCGCTTATACACCTGCGCGGATGCTGCGTTTTGTTGATGATAACATGAGTAGACGGGTATTTGCGGTCTTACAGACGATTTGCTGATGAAGCACCAGATTGACCTCAAAACGCATGTGCATGGCAAGGGCTTACATCAACACAGAGGCACAGCTTGACATCATCACCTCCGCATGGCATGCGCCGAAATCATCCGTTCCACGTTCAACGGCCAAACGGGTAACCTTAGCACAGTCATCAAGCAAATTGCCACGAACGCTCGCTGCAATTGGGTACCGGTGTCTATTCATAGTTTCGTTACCGTTCGCAATAGTCGGTGGAGGGTGTCCGGCTACTTACTTGTATTGATTGTTCCGTAGCGAGGACAACTTACACAACAACGTCACTTTACTACTCGCTGAATGTGACAGGTAAAAGGAAGGGGTGTCCCCGCTCGTCCCTACCGATGCTGGTGCAAGTGCTGGTGCTGGTGCCGCTTTCAAGGGTCCAGCTGCTGTTGCTGTGCTCTATATATACGTGTGTGACTTTTCAGACCAGGTCACCCTCGTCGGCACGCAAGCGCAGGTGCAGACGGCGGCTGTTCTATTTATGGGTTATGAACAGTCGATCATCCCGCAGCACGCACATCTACTGTATCGTGTTCGGGACACAGCTCACCATGCCATGCCATGCCATGATCATTTCGACGTCACGCAAACGTGTATAGCGGTTATGAGTTACGGCTACCGATCTATCTGGGTTTGGTGAGTACTTACCACTCGAATGGTGGTCGACGGGGGAGGTGACGCAATCTTGTCTGGTATGGATACAAGACTCGCAGCATACTGGACCATCTCGTGCAACCCTGGCACGACATGTCTCACCCCGGGATTCTTCACGTATAGCACTATAGCACTACAGCTGCTCTATGAATCACTTCCTGCACTTGATGACGGTGTGGATGTGGATGTGGGGCATAGGGTGTCACCAACTGACTCCCTTTGCCTACCTCCAACAAGGTATAAAGACCTCTCTCCTTTCTGCCTATGTAGCATTTCTTCTTATAACCTACAACGACCCATCTCACGAATAGCATAATTGAATAACGACTTAACCACTTATCTACGATCACTGTCAGACAATACAAACGCATATACACAAAATGGGTGAGTGTTTTGTCCAGCTGCTGGGTTCCACTTCCCCTCCTCACGACCAGAACCAAAGCGGAATACCCTTCCATCAACGGTCCACAGTACCATACACAACTTGCTCTGTCGTTGCAATGATAGTCCACTCCGGGTTTTCCTGTCATGACTTTCGGTCTAACGTAGCAGCCAAGAGCTGACTCAACCCCTCTTATCTCGGTTTTTTCCCCTTCCAGGCCTTTTCGACTTCTTCAACAACGACGACTCTGGCAGGAACGAGGTCTAGTGAGTTGTCCCTTCTTGTCTCGGATATCATCCTCACACTACATCGCCTTGCGGTCCAGATAGGTATTGTATGGAGTGTCGTATACTTTCACAAACAGAACGGATCTCACTTCCCGAGGGCACCGTGTTCAAGTGTCCTGCGTTGGCTCGATAAGTGTGACGTCTGACTGATAGTGTAATGCTTGCGATCTGTAGCAACATCGATCCCGACAATGAGAACCACAAGTCCAAGCTGTCTCATGAGCTCATCGGGTGAGTCCCATCATACTGTGAAAAAACCACTACCATGACTTCCTTCTCCTTCCTCAAATAAAGAGAAAATGCGAAGGCTTCCTACCATATCATGGGCGACGGATCACTGAGGCTGACAACAATCTTGATACATCCATGTGACGATTCAGTGGCGCTGCCGGTTTCGAGGCTATGAAGGCCTACGAAGACCGATGTGCAAGGGAGGGCAAGCCCCAGAGCGTGAGTCGCATCGGTACCAGCCCTCCTACTGATCATCTTCGCCCTCAATACCCCTTAGCCAGGTCGTCTCTCACCGCATTGATACTTTAGCAGTGGCTGACTGGATTGTCTATTCCTGCGCGCTTCGTTCCCTCGCTTTTGGCGGTCGTTGGTTGATTCATTCTACAGCACGCTAGGGCCAAAGAGATCCTCGCTGGTCTCGCTGCCGCCGAAGTCGACAAGCTCTTCGAGACCAAGGGTGAGTGTGGTACATACTCATGTCTCCACATGTCTCAGGTGTTCCCAGAAACGCAGTGAAGAAACATCTTCTGAAGACAGGGAGGATTAAGCTGACTGCTTTGTGCCATCTCGTCTCCCGTTGCTCGCTGCGTTGTATCAATTCATACTCGCAGGCCTCGACATGTACGATCGAGAGGAGGCCAAGCGACACGCGAAGCAGCAGGCTGTCGAGGCTCTTAACCAATCCGGCGAGTACTAGAATTCCCCTAGTCTATTTCTCGATCTATCACGACGCGGCATGCAAATATGTGCGGAGCGAGGGACGAGGGGTCTGTCCGCCGAATGCGAGAGGAAGGATAGAAAGCGGAAAGGCGTCAGCACTAGCGTAGCGGTAGCGAATGATATGTGCCAAAGATGTAAAGAAGTGCAATGAACCAAGTCTTGTCCTGCTGCGATGTTAGCCATGCAGTAGAAATGCGGTTTGCATCTATGTGTGCTGTACAAGTTCTCTAAGTCCGTTTTAAGGCTACCGTGTGTGTGTGAACAATGATCAATCATATCATGACATGGTCGTAACTCCTACGCATCTCACGGCATTTTCTAACGCCTCGACCTTGCCTTGCCTGGTCAGATAAAGTTGAATGTCCAACTCCGAATCCGGATATATGTTGTGGTAAGTCGACTTATAAAGCACTCAAGGCTCAGCCTGTTTCGATCGACCGAATGACCGTTATTCGTCGCGCTCCTGATTATCCCTAACCCCCCTGTCCTCAGATTGCAGTCGATGTGGATATGATCATAGGTGCGCTTTCGTCAAGAACTGGTCGTGCGCATACGATTGGTAGTCCGGCCTCGCCAATGAGTTGAGCGCTACGCGTACGTCCGTCTGGATATCCTCGATGAGTGCCTCTGCGAAGGAGAGTCCAAAGGAAAGTAGTGGTCAGCCCCAAGTGGATCCGGATCTACATGGTCGATCGCGATGCTTTCTCAGCAGCCGTACAGATCTGGTGCAATCGAATATGCCCGCTAGCCGGTCCATAGCATCGTGCACCAGTACGCAACAGCCCCTCGATTCGGCGCTCAAGCGTGCAGACAAAGTACACCTGATGCTCACCTTTCGAGACGTAGTCCAGCTCTGGACGGATATAGCCCAGGACCACGACTGACATGTGGTGCCCGTAGAAGTCGGCTTTGAAGGGGTGCATGATGTGTACTTCCTGTGGCGGGAAAAGGTCGTCCGATCAAGGGCGATTGGCAAGCGGGACGTAAAAGACGTATGAAGGGGGAAAGTGATTGATGATAACAGTGACATGATCAGCTTTGTCCTGCATGCTTGTTGTCGATTGTATTGTCGATTGTCTTGAGCATACAATGCGGAATGGACGAGGTGCGTCTGAAAATAGACTAGGTGAGTTTGGGACCTGATGACTCATCGGACCACCGATTGTGGTGTGAGGACAATGTCCAGGCAGACAGATAACAGTCTCCATTCCGCGCCGCTCGGGACTATCAAACCACGGTGGTATATCCACGAGAAATCACTCACCGCTGTGATCTTCTCGTTCTTGAAGTACGGGTTCCATCCAACGCTCATCACCATCGGCCATACCTTCTCGTCGTCTCTTGACCATCGCTGAGCATTAGCTTCGGGCGGGTACGGCGCCGTCACCGTCGGCAGCGTCTCCAGCTCCTCATTCCCTACTTCCGCCTCCTGATCTTCGTTGTTTTTGGATTTGGACTTGAAGACAGATTTGCTCAATGGGTCGGGCGCTGTGGCCGATGCGAGCGATGGTGAGGACGGGCCGGAATGAGCAGGAGTGGGGAAAGTAGATGGGAGAGGGGTCGAAGTGGACGGGTGGATTCGAGCAAAGCCGTAGTATATACCTGTCATTTGCAGCTCGTTGAGCGGCTGCAATGAGCTGTCGGGCAGATTTGCTGAGCGACCCAAATCATTCCAATATGGATACGTTTGTAAATCCATTCGATAAGATACGGGGATGGGGATGTTCGATGCGGTGAGATATACCAGCAGTGTCAGCGAAGGCTTAGCACCTCTCACGATCAGACCGCCTCAAACATCCCATTCGCAGAAGAGACAGAGAGTGAAGACAGCCACAGGAAAAGCTACTATCGGCGGATATCCTCTACCTTCACTCACCCGTAGGAATTCCCAAAAACCTAGCTCCTCTACCGAAACCCTTCGTGACCGTTCCTTCCAAGTATAGCGGGTACGGCTTTTCCGGCTGATCGGGGCCCACGATGGTAGGTCTGTTCGATCTTGATGCGGGCGCCATGGGCGCTGCGGGCGGGGCGGGTGCGGGAGCTTGAGCTGCCATATCCGTGGATCTTGGCAGGATAGATTGATAAGGATCGGAACAAGCTAGAGAGGCGACGATGTTTTTGGGCCAAAGTTGTTTCCTATCTCAACGAGATGAGAGTGGGATTAGATGAGCTCTTCTTGCGGGGATCGCCTTATTGGCAGGATCGATCGATTGGTGTAGAGAAGTAGTCACAAACGAAAAGGAAAGCTCAAAGGTCGCAAGAAGCAGGCTTATGCTTCTGATAACTACTGATGTGGACTCGGCAGGAATGTTCGGGGCGTGAGTCATCGTCACTTTATGATTGAATACGATAACGCAATCACACAGGTCCAAGCGAGTCTGAGGGGGCGGATATCTCCGCTCTATCTCGGCCTTGTTTATCCGGTGAGCGGCTAAAAGCTAAAAGCTAACTCAAGCCTGCTTCTTGGTCAACCTGTCATGCAGTCTCCTTCTTAGCTTGGGCCAGAAGTAGGCTGTTCGACTGCATGGCTATTCCGGATCCAACAGCATTGCGGATGACCTGATAGTCGATAGTCGAGCAGAAAAGTATGAAAGGGTCCCGTTTCCTGGTCCCAGCTCTGGTCAAAACAGTCATCCTTCCCCCACTCATCGTGGTGTGCCTACTCCGCGTAGTCCCCTTTCAACTTCTACTGCCAGTCCGCTTCCTAGCGTGTCTTATCTCGTTTCCGCTTCTCTTCTTCCTCCGATCACACTACGCCGCGCTACAGACTACTCGACACGCGAAGTCACTCGGTGCGATCGATATACCTCGTGTCAAGGGGAGGTGGCCCCTCAACCTCGATGTACTTGCAGATTGGGCGAAATCAGGCTCGGAGGAGGAAGTAGGGCGGATGATGGTGTTGCTTGGACGCAAGTACGGCACAACGTATAATACGAGAGTTCTAGGGGAGGATCAGGTGAGCGATCCGTACGCTCGCATCCCATCGCCCTATGACCCTATACGAAGGCTTCGGCAGTCCTTCTTGTGGTAGCGAATAGCGGGAGGATCATGCATGGCTGATGAGTCATCGTACTGATGCAGATCATATCAAGTGACCCAGCTGTACTCAAGCATGTACTGGTCGACGACTTTGACAACTTTGTCAAAGGCGCCAAGTTCAAAGATAGGGCCGAGGCTTTTTTGGGAGATGGGATATTCAACTCGGATGGGGAGCGTTGGAGATTCGTGAGTGTCTCGGTGGATCCGCACGCTGAAGGTTGTCCATCACGATCTTTCAACAGTTGACTTAATGTTGAGAGAAATATGTACTTCACAGCACCGCTCATTGATGCGACCATTCTTTCACCCATCTCACATCTCGCCCAACCTCTTCTCACCGCACATCTCCGCCTTTCTCGAAAATTTACCGACGACCGGCTCAGCATTCGATGTCCAGGCAAAGCTTGGCCAGCTGGCCCTGGAGATGGCTATTAAATGGATGACAGGAGAAGACATGTCTCTTGGCCCCGCCGATGGAGCCGAGGCTGATGTGCAGTGGAAGGAGGCTTGCGATGGGTTGGGAACGGAGATGACTGAAGCGCAGAAAGTGGTCGGTAAAAGGGTCAAGATAGGGACTCTGTGGGTGAGCATGACGGTATTCGATTTATAGCAATAAGTTTCACCTAAAGGGGCTGCCGGAAAGACTCTGAAAAAGGTTTTCAATAGCCTCTGTTCGAAATCAACCACGATCCTCTGGAGAAGCCCATGAAAATAATCCGCTCATTCTTTCAACCCATCATCGGCCGAGCGATGGTGCGCAAAGCATCCCGTGCGAGCCTCGACGAGTTTCCTGGTGAGAAGGATGATATCCGCTTCCTAGACAGATTAGTGGAAGCTACCGAAGGTGCGTGGACCCATCAAGACTCACTCGTTCGTATCGATCGTCCATCGGACGAAGCTGACGGCGTGGTACTGTAGATGCGAAATTGGTGGAAGACCAACTTATCAATGTTCTGCTTGCTTCACGTGATACCGTAAGTCACGACTCCTGCGAAGTACGCTCTATCGGTGCTCCTGCTCACTGACGGCGTGCTCGGCCAAAACAGCTCGCGTCATGCTTGACTTTCTGCATCTACGTGCTTGCTCTTCAGCCTGAGATAGCAACCAAGCTTCGCAGTGAGGTCAGAGCTGTTGCAGCAGTTGGCGATATCACCAAAGACTCGATACGGGAGATGCGATATGGTGAGTGTCCGTTAGCGCTATCGAAATCCTGGGCGGGGACAGAGAGCTGACCGTGATCGCTGATATCAGGCAGAGCATTCATTAACGAGGTTCTGCGTCTCTTCCCGCCTGTTCCCCTAAAGTAGGCTCAATCTTCCGCATTCCTCCCTAGGTCCTAGGTCCCAGGTCCCATGAGCCGTCGACTAACATTTAGTCCCGCAGCATCCGCCGTACCCTCCAATCATCGTTACTGCCCACGTCGTCTGGTGAGGCGATGTATATGCCCGCCAACACGTCGATTATCCTGGCTTTTGTCCTGATGCAGCGAGATCAGGCAGTCTGGGGCGAGGATGCGGACGTCTTTGATCCAGCTCGTTGGATGGGCGAGGGCCTGGATAAGAAGGAGAGGGAGGCTTTCATGAGTTGGAATTACGGTCCGAGAATGGTGAGTGGGCATATCCTACGGATGCACTGGGATGCTCATCCATCTGTGCGTGATATAGTGCCTCGGTCAGCCATTCGCCTTGACAGTTACAAATACCTTCCTCATCCTGCTGTGTCGTCATCTTGACAAGATGACCGCAAAGCATAATCTGTCTCTGCAGCTAGCCTTCGATGCTCAGCCAGCCGGTACGACAATACCTGACGCTTGGACGACCGCGGAGGGATCCGACGGGCGTGCGAGAGGGGGCAGGGACAGGATGTGGGTCGTCGCGGACGTTGTGCTGGCTATCAAGGTGGGTGAAACCTGTTTTTTTTTTTTTTTTACTTCTCTTGAATGCGGTCGTGAGCTAACGAGAGTGTGTATCGTAGGGTGGATTGTGGGTCAGGTTCGGGGAAGATGAGACGTCTCAGCTGGTTGGTAGCGAGGACCAATGACCAGAATCGCGGTCTCCTCAGCAGTTCAAACGTTGTAATATAGATCATGTATCTGATGTGATTGTGTATGCGCCAGCGTCCTGCCGCTCGGATGTTATGCTGGCTAGCTTGCTCGAAAGGGATAGCGATATTAAGGTGCAGCACCACTGAAAGCCATGCCCTCTCGTACCATCCGCCTATTGTATGAGTTGCATATATGCAGTGTGTTGGGTGTGTAAAGTGTTGATTGACATCTTTCGCTACGATCTCATCTCAAAATCGACCAAGAGTCCCAATCGTACAGCCTCAACTCGATTCTTGCTATAGATTCCCCCCTGCCCTCTAGTCTTCCTATTGCTCATCAGTTTCGACTTCCTCAGCAACACCAAATATCCCCTTGATCTCTTCCCACAGCTTCTCGTCGCCCTGCTTTTTCAGCCGATCTTCTATTTCAGTCACGTTGAGCCATGCGAACGAGGTGTATCCTGATCCCGACGATAAAGTCGGTTGACCCGCCAGGATGTGTCCCTTGAGGAAGAATGTCTGTGGTTGGGAAATTGATAGGGTTGAGTCAGCTCTATACCTGGCAAGTGCGTGCGGACAAAAGGTGGTCTGTCTTGATCATCCTTATGAGCTTCTTTACTGAGGGGAAACCCAGAGGTAGGTTTTCTACAACTGACGGAACAATCACCGCATCTGTGGAGCTTGTTCCCCCGGGAGACGACTGATGGGCCATGTAGCGAGAAGGTTCAGGATCTTAATGCTTCAAAACTCACTCTCTGCTCGCCGCTCTTTACCACCCCAACGGGCTTCCTCGTCACGATCCAGCTGTCCATACCCTTTCCTCCCAAGCTACCTTCTACGCCTGTCAGTCCTCTCGTGACAGCCTCGTCCAGGCCCTCCAACTTGCCGACCTCGGTCTCGGGGAACCCCCACTTCTCGCCCCGTTGTACAAGACAGTACACCTCCTCTTCAGGGAATCTCTCCAAACTCTTCTCGGCCCGCTTCGCGCCGTCGGTCGTCTCCCAATGATTCCGATTCGTGGTCTCGTATTCCGTTTCAGGTGGGATATCTCCTACGTCAGGTTCTGAGCCTGCTAATCTGGGTCCATAGATCGATTTGACGTATTCGTGCTCTGCCCGAAGGTGTCGTCGGAGCGGCAATGAGCCCGACTTGAAGTAGAATTCTAACGGTAAAGGCGATGATAGAGCATGCGAGACCGCTCGAGAGTGCTCGTGGTACGTTGACTCGAGCTCGGTCGGTGTAGGTGTCAAGAGAGGGGCTCGTGACAGTAGAAGGGAGGCAATTAGTGGAGGCGGGGCGGCTGAAGTTGACGCTGTAGATGCGAATTGTCGGAGCACTGCGAGAAGCACAGTTGGCCATTCGACACATAATGCATCAGCTACATCTCGCGCATACTTGAGCAAACGAAGCCGTGGTGATATCGTCGACAAGGCTGTGAGAGATGGACGTACCTGACGCTCTTCGAGGAGCAGAAGCGGACGCTCGAGCTATTGATCGTGGTACGAAGGCCATTGTGATTGGGGGAGTCTCCTTCGTCGGGGTTCGGCGATCGTGTGAGCCTCTATGCTAGCAATGGGACCTATTTGGTTTTGTGAATAGAGCAGGACTCGATCCGAAATTTAAGACATTGACAATTGCAGCAAAACGACCCAACCAAAGATGAGAAGAAGTTGGACAAAGTCGGCAGAGGGAGGAGGTGATTTTTCGGAAAGCTAATTTGGTACCTCATTTAAATACTTCCGCCGCACTTGGAGGTGAAGCGCGTTCCTCCACCGCCGCCGATCGTCCTCTTCGCAAAATTCAAGATCACTTTGGTCCACAACGACAACATTCATACTGGTCTTCGTCCTTCGCTTCATCCTCCAGACATCAGCGTGTCAGACTCTATACTACGGCTCTTCTGAAATCACTAGGCGAGCTGCCGAATCACGAACTCTTCTATCAAGCTGCTTTTCGTCAGTGACCAGCTGGAAGATCATATACCCACCTGAATACCGCCGCTGTCCCACATCATTCGGTTCTTAGCACAGACGTCAAGAGCCTTTGCGCTCCCTTTTCTGCTGCCTCTGCTTCCATCATACAACCACCACTCATTTCTGTCTTCGACTCGCGACCAGCTGCGACAATCGCGACCATATACCACACCCACGACCAGTACGATAACAAACACGACTACTGAAGCGTCTTCCCTCAACCCCTCAGCATCAGCGTCGACAGAGGAAATAGACCGTTTCCTCTCTCGCCTTTCAAGGCTCCGTATAGCTCGCGATCATATCAATCATATCATGTCCGCTTCTACTTCCGGAAATGGCATGAATGCCTCCACTCCCGTCCCTTCACCCGTCAAAGCCTTCGCATCGTACCTCCCCCACCTCACCTCTGCTCTCGACTCCTTGACGACTCACGCAGCTGCGTTGCCTGACAAGTCAGACCTCTCTTTTCACCGGACCCTGGATAGGAAGTTTGCCAAAGACCTCGATAGCGCTAGCGATCGGCTCTTGAAGCTCACAGAGAGGCTGCTGAGTCTCGTGGATCATAGCCAAAGAAGCGCAGTAGAGAAGGGCAAGGCAAAGGCCAGAGTCGGCGTGAACAAGGGAAGTCGGAGAAAGCTCGAGGATGAAGACGATGTGGTAGACGGTTTCAGGCAGAGTGTAGTAGGCGTTGTAGACGGTCTACTGGAGGACGCAGTAAGTGATCACTGGCTCGGCTCAATCCATTTCGCTCAAATAAGTCACGTCGCTGATGTGAGATTCAGGACTCGAGCCTTGACGACTTGCGAGGAGAGAAGAAAAAAGCTGCCATCGCGATCAAACCTGCTTTAGCCGCTGCTGCGGGACAGAAGGTGAGCTAGCAATTCCCCTGCACATATGGAGGCGAAAGCATAGCTGACAAGTCGACCTTAGCTCCCCGGTCCCTTTTCAAAACCCAGGGAGCGACTTCCTCTCTCAATCTTTCATGCCTCGGACATCCCCAAACCGCAACTCTTGTTCGATGATCAGGTCGACAACTTCCCTTCCTCTGGTCCTTGGAAACCATCAATGACTTTTAAGCCTCACGCCATGGTTCCCCTTGATTTCGAGGCACCGTTGGACTTCCTTCTTACGCGAGAAGAAGAGCTGGATCCGTCCAAGGAAGCGTGGAGGAGACAAAAAGAAATCCGCTTCAGATCGCACCCCTATTTCTACGAGACAAGGAACCTTCCGTACCCCACGAGTATGTTCATCGAAGCTCCGCCTATACCTCCGAGATCCTTCCAAGATACGCCGTTCGAGTTTGTGGATACGCCTGAGGCGCTTGGCAGAATGGTCGAAGAGCTGAAGAAAGCGAAGGAAATTGCGGTCGATCTGGAACACCATCAAATGAGAAGTTATAGTGGATTTACCTGCTTGATACAGATCTCCACAAGGGAAGGGGATTATGTCGTGGACACCCTCAAACTGAGGAAGGAGTTGAGGGAAGGTAGATTAGGAGACGTTTTGTCCGATCCATCAATCATCAAGGTGAGCTTCAACTTTTCACATCGTTTCCGGCATCACACGCAGTCCTCAAGGGTTATGCTCATTGGTGATTCGTCTCTGTAGGTCTTCCACGGCGCCGAAAGTGATATCATCTGGTTACAACACGACTTCGAGATCTTTGTGGTCAATCTGTTTGACACATATCATGCGTCTGTAGTGCTTGGTGGGTGTTTGCACCAATTCAATTTCTACTGGCCTTCGGATATCTCGTTGACGCACTGGCTGACATCCTCTCCGCACTTTAGATATGAGAGAGCGCTCCCTTGCGGCTCTACTCCAGCTATATTGCGACTTCCAGGCGGACAAGCGATATCAGATGGCAGATTGGCGAATCCGACCCCTCCCTGAGGCGATGTTACATTACGCTCGATCTGACACTCACTTCTTGTTATTCATATATGACAACCTGCGGAACTCCTTGCTTCAGCAATCATCGCGACCCCCTTCGCCCGACGCTGATGGTAACGCCATCATCCGACTCGGTAGAAGAAACCCTCAGCAAGCTATGCGAGATGTGCTGAATCGATCCGCTGATACCGCTCTGAAAATGTATGAGAGGGATGAATATGACGAGGAGACTGGACGAGGCGTTGGAGGCTGGCTGCAAGCTGCCAGGAAGTGGTTGCCGAAGGATGCGATCGAGGAGGAACCTGGTTGGGTGTACAGGAAACTGCATGCTTGGAGAGATAGGATTGCTAGACAGCTCGATGAGAGTCCGTTGTGAGTGTCTTATAGCTTATCGCTATCGCACTCGACAGAACCTTGCGTTCTTATACTAATAAATAAAGCTAACGAACCTGTCACAGCTATATCATGCCTCAAGATTTGTTAAAACGCCTTGCTCTACTGCCGGGGAGCTCGCCGATATCGATCAAGCGAGAAATCAATAGCAAACGATCCCACGTACCCGGCTCGCCCCTCGTTCATGCCCGAGCGGACGAATTGGTCAAGCTCATCAAGGACGCCAAGGAGGAATTTGCCCAGATGGCTTCAAATCACCAAGGTGCGACTTCGATGTCAAGCGAAGTCAAACAAAAGGCATCTTCTACGTCCAAAACTGCCGCTGTGCCTTCGGTCGCTAAGGTCGCTGCTGTACAGTCAGCCACAGTGCCAGATGTGTGGGGATCCGTCGTCTCTCCCAGTCAAAAGGCGGCAAAACACACGGCAAAATCGGGTCTTTTTGGCACCACCATCAAGTCGTCCGCATCCCCCTCGTCCGCTTCTTCCTCGTCCACCACCAAATCGGTCAAGGCTCCCAGCTCTGGTCTCTTCGGGTCGGCCTTGCCCAATAAGACGAAAGCTCAAAAGGTAGCTTCGACTGCAGCCAAATCAAAATCTAGAGCCTTGTCACCTGGTTTCGAAGCCGTTCAGCAAACGATACACGGTGCACTCGAGCCCAAACCCGCGCAGAAGCCGTCAGAGGAAGTCGCAGATGTCGGACAGCCGATCCAGCCCGAACAGGTACCCTTCGTCCCCGCTATTTCTCGAAAGACAGCATCCGCCGCCGCCACGGCTTCGACCTCAACCGCTACTCAGGCCAAACGCGACACAGATCCCGCTGCTCCTTCCAAGGCAGCTGAGAAAGCTCCTAAGCCCGTTGGTGAATCGAAGACTACGCCAGAGGACGGAGTGGTACAGGTCAAGAAGGTGCGAAAGCAGAGGAAGAGAGACAGAGTAGGATCCACCAGCATCCCGAACGACCTTCCCGCTGCAGGATCCGGACCCGGTTCGAGCAGCGGCAAGAAGCTTAAGCTCTCTCCTCCTGCTGAGGAAGGCAATGCTGCTACTGCCTCGCCAGCGGAAGCAGACGCAGAAGCAGCTGATGCCGATCTGAGCAAGGTCAAGAAGGAGAAGAAGAAGATGATCAAGGTTGAGGATGTGCCTGAGTTCGATTACGCCAACGAACCCAACTTCCTGGACCAGCCTGGTAGTGCCGCTGCCGCTCAATCCGAAGCAAGTGGTAAGGGTAAGAAGGACAAGAAGAAGAAGAAGCCTCAGGCAGGTGAGTCATTCCCTTTGAAAGCTGAATCATTTTCGCAGGACAGTACGGGATATTGCTGACACTGTTGACGGTGTCTATCTGTTCTGTCAGGCATCGGAGCACTCGAGATCCCTACTTTCGGCAAGCGGGCAGCGAGGGATATGTCGCAGCCCAAGGCGGGCAATAGATCCCGCACATTCGCTTCGTAATCCTCGTTGAACGGGGTCAGGATCACCGTCATCACGGCCACAATGCGTAGACAGGACAGTTAGGCAGGAGTCACCGTGCATACATTAGACGTCCAGACTTATAGACTATACCGGGTCCTGGGGCGTGCGTCTCATGTACATAGGCCGAACATGGGTGAAGAGCCTGTATAGACGGTATCGGTTGGAGCCGCGCGATGCTTATGCATTCATTGTATCATACACTGCGGAGTTACGTGAAACAAGCTTATTTTAGCCGATAACTCATCCTGAGCAGAGAGCATTTAGCCGATGACCCGCTGCCCTGCGTCTGCGTGGAGTGAGTCAATCTCGACGACCGTCGACTATTTCGTAGAACGTCGAGTCGAATAGACGACGCACGTACGGATGTGGACGTTTCCGGTCGATCGCTAAAGCATATGTATGTATAGAAACGTATATCTTGCGGACATCTGTGCTGAGCTCCTAGATCACTGGACGACAAGCGACCTACCTCACTGACCCATCTATCAAGCCATAGATCCTCTGCTCCACCGGACATCGTATAGCATCGAGACGTCCGCTCAGTCCGCGCCCAGAAACGAACAGATCTCAACCTCAAAGAACGACCCAGCCGCGCTTCCCAGCATAGCACAATGACACACTTGAATACCTACAAGCCACCTCCGCCGCCCGCCATTCCCAAGCTCGCCCACCTGGACACAAAGCCAGAAGAGTACGATTTCAACTTTTGTTTTGACGTCAAGGAGCTCTCTACGGATCGAGTGCAGCTCCGGCCGCTTGTTGTGAGTCACCTTGAGAACATGAACAGCATGGACTTTCTTCACTACCAGGCACTCGATCTGTGAGGGGCTTGAGCTCAGAGCGATTGCGCGAAAGGCTTTCTTCTCAAAAGCTCACAAGCTGACAAAATGTCAAATTCCTCTCTTGTCTACAGCCATCCCTCCACGCGCGCTTGTTATACGACGAAATCAAGAAATGTGATCCGATCATCCTTCGCTGGCTCAATGACTTCAACACGTTTGATGACTTCCTAAGATGGATGGAGGGTACCATCAGGTCTCAACCTGTAAGTCATCCGTCTTTCACGTATACGGCTTTGCAAGGCTCCTCAAGATTATCAGCTCATCACCGAAACGTTGTCGTCTGTCTACGATGGACTCGATGTGGTGCTAGTCCGCCCTCGGATATGCAATCTTCTCGGCGCCTGCAGGCAAAGATGAACCTACCGATCCCAAGGACTTCCACATTGCCGGCAGCTGCGCGCTTATCAATACAGACGTAGGGATGATGGTATCTGAGCTTGGATGGATTATCATCTTGGAGAAGTTCCAGGTGAGTGCCCGTAGTATTTTCGGAAGCAGGTTTCTTCACTATAAAGACGGTCCACGGTGTATAAAGACTAAACTCTTCAATCATCTGGTATGGAGCGCTAAGCTGACATCACCACACCCTCTGCACTCAGCGCACACACGTCCTCACCCACACCGCCGGCCTGCTGGCTCATCGGATCCTCGACATGCCGTCCGAGGGCGGACTCGGTCTCCGACGATGCCAGTGGTTCGCAACCAGCTTGAACGAGAAGAGTCGCGCGGCCTCGCTTAGACTTGGGTTCAAAGAGGATGGCATATTGAGGAACCACCGAGTACTGAACAAGGGCAAGGAAGGTGCCAATCGTGAGTGTCCATCTCCCTGTGTCCTCTATTCCACTTTATGTTCGCGTGAGAGAAAGCTGCTGAGTGTTTATGGCTGTCTGGATCTGATCCAATTTACTCAGGCGGAAGAAAGGGTGACTACAGGGAAGATTGCGATTCAAGAGACTCATGGCTCGCTTGTATTACCTGGCAGGACTGGGAGAACGGCGGCGCTCGAGAACACATCGATAAGCTCATGGCTAGAAGAAAGTAGAGAAATGACTCTTTCTCCGATGATCTGATTCAAGTTCGGCTATATGGGACTATCTGCCTTGTACGTTACACGCAGATCCTGCAGATTATGTTTGAGAATCAATGGGAGATTGCATTGTGAGTTGATGCTGATTATATACCTAGGTAAGGACCGGTCGTCGGCGGAGAAGAGTGTTTACATATATCTATGGACTACATATATTCCCAAAATAGAATCTGATGTGTGGTGCAGTTGCGAACGAGGAAGTCAGAAAAGCAATGCCAGTAGAAAGAAGGATACAAATGCGAAAATGAGAGATGAATCGAAACCGAGTCCGTCGATGGTTTACGCCTCGATCGGTCGAGGACCGAGGACTCGCTCATTCTCCTTTCGCTCCTCCTCCTTCTGGTGCTTGTTCCTCTTGAGCCGCTTGGCGATGGAAGCGCCGGCGTTTGAGATTGTGCTGATGAGAGTCTCCTTCTTCTCGAGCTCGGCGAGCTTGGTAGCGGCTCCGATGCTCTGACCGGCGAGGAGAATGTAAGGTGTCTCCTGCTTGCCGAGCAGTCGCTCGAGGGTCGGTACAAGGACTTCCTGGTCTTTTCGCTGGTCGATGTCAACGTAGAAAGGCTCGGGCTTGATGATGTACTTCTTGAGGGTGGCTCGGATCTCCCTCATCTTGGGGTCCCGCATGTTACCGAGGACCATGACGGGATGGTCCTCCCACTGAGTGAGAGCGAGCTCTTCGATCTCAGCTCGGGCCATGGGTGATCGGGGGTCGAAGGGAAGGAAACCCTCGAGAGAAGAAGGGTCGGTGGGGTCGATGTTGGGAAGCATGTTGGAGGTGGTGCCGACGATGAAATGCATCAAGGCAGCGAGCTCCTCTTCCTTGGTCATCTGGAAGGCGATGGGGGCGCCAGCAACGGCAGCGACCTGGGCGGTCTTGCCAGCCTCAACTCGCTTGGCGAGCTTCTCCTGGACTTTGAGGGAGTGGTGGTTGGGTGCGGCGTATCGGTATCCTGGCTCGGTCTCGACGAGGAGGTCGGACTCGGCTTTGGCCATAGCGGCGTGCTTGACCATCCACTCGGACTGTCGGATGACCTTTGCGTGCTCAGCGCTCATGAGAGATTGCTGGAACCAGGAGATCATGCAGAGAGAGCCGAAGAGGAGGACAGACATGACACCGATAACGATCGGACGTTGCCATCGGGGAACACGAGGCATTCGGGGCTTGAAGTCAGACAGGCTGACAGTCTTGGTAGGGACGTGGGTGAGGACGAAGGAGTCTTCGGAGAGGATGTAGGTGGGCTCAGAGTCTCGCTACAAAAGATACTGTCAGCGACCTGTTGGTGCGCAATAACAACGAGCGAAAGACGATTACTCACCCTGGTGTGGGGTACAAGAAGTTCAAAGGGGTCGAGGAGCTTGCCAAGACCTTCAGACTTGGTCTCCTCCTCAACCTTCCACATCGG
Source organism: Kwoniella sp. CBS 9459 (assembly GCA_036428585.1). NCBI lineage: Eukaryota > Fungi > Basidiomycota > Tremellomycetes > Tremellales > Cryptococcaceae > Kwoniella > Kwoniella sp. CBS 9459. The sequence goes on along the minus strand of CP144066.1, from coordinate 908,515 downwards.
GGTCATGGGACCGCTGACGGGAGCACTGGGGAATCGAGGCCTGAACTTGTTCTTCCTCGCCTTTCGCTGATCCTTGGAAGGGGACTCAAGCTGGAAGTAAGAGGGAGGGGTACCTCGGTGTTGATACGATGGTCGTCGGGGTACGACGGGAGGAGTGATGACTTCGTCCGAGTCGGCGTCAGATCCGGAGCCTGAGCCAGAGGAGGACTTTCGGTCCATGGCGAGGGAAGAGAGGCTTCCGGTAGGCGAGAGGGGGGGAGTCTCGGGGTCGGAAGAGAGCGAGTCGGATCTCGAGTCCAACGTCAAGCTGGACAGGGGATCGATCTGCTCAAAGTCGATCAAAGCGATAGGTTTCGACAGAGGAGAAGGTCGGTAAGGTGCCTTGACGGGCGTGGTGAACCATTCCGGGGAGGAGGACATGGTTCTGGTGGGAGAGGTAGGAGGAGAAGGAGGGAAGGAGGGGATCTGCGAGTGCGAGGAGGCTCAGTCAGTCACCAAGTCGAGGGATGCTTCGGTCCAAGGGAAGAGGGGACTCACGATGATTGTGACTTCGTTGTCCGACATCTTGGACTGATGCGGTAGTGGTAGTGGTAGTAGCAGTGGTAAATAGGAAGAAATGTGCAGAGTAAGGTCCAAACCTGTTGGACGTTGCGTGTGTTGTATTAAACGATAGTGTGGTAGGTAGGCTGGTTTCTAAATGAGTGTATGGGGTTTGACTGTACTAGCGACCAGCGCAATGGTGGTGAAGAGACGAAAAGAAAGAAAAGGAAAGAAGTGTTGCTCGCAGAGCTTTGAAAGTGTGAGTTGCTTGAAGATATCTCGAAGAGATTGATTGATGAAGGGGAAAAGAACATGAGATGCCCAACTCGCAGTCGAATGATATATACACCACCGGACAGACCGGTCTTCCAGCTGACAATCTGATCAGCGAAGGAAAAAAAAGCGGTTACTGACCCAGCTTGACCTGCGTCTACTCGTTGTACCCGCACTAGGCTCGTCTTCTCCGTCCACTCGGCAGGCTACTTCAAGGAAGTTCTCGGACAGATAGCCTAGCTCTCGTGAGGCCTTGCGCCATGGCTTTTCGACAAGGCCAGGGCCACACCATAATGATAAGCTCTTGACCAACGTTGACACTGGCGCTCGAGTAATACATTCCTCTTCATCTCACTTGTAACAACCGCTTTCTGTAGCCCATACACCTGTTATTGGAACCAAATATCGACGAAAGCGGAAGGCCATGTTGATTTATCTCTTCAGCCCATGTTCCAGCGTCCGCAAAGTCTATTGTCAACGGATACCTGCAATCCACACATAGACAAGGAGACTAGAAAGACGTTTGCCGAAGCTCTGGAAAGCCGAATGTAGAAATCAGTCAAGACGTTGATCAGTTACTTCCCCCCTGGTTACTGTCGGATCGCCCTCTGAACCTTCAGCTGCTCGGCCCTGATCACCGTAGGGTAGCTCGCAAATCGTATACCTCGAACCAGGTACATGCGATTCCAGTCTGTCCACTTCACACACTACACAGGCAAGAGCTCCAGGCACCAGATCGGAGAAAAGGCAATGCTCGTAAGGTAAAGAGAAGAAATTTTCGTTCTTTCGAAGTTTCTATCTTGGTCCGTGTCAGCGGCGGCGGCACTGAGGTAAGAGAGGCGGACGCCTGCTCGTAAGGCTCTGCCGTTCTAAAGCAGTCGAGCCCCGGTTGAGGGAAGGTGAACCCATCTTTAGATTGCTTCTCGTTAAACCGGATAAGCTTGTTTTCGATGAGGCTACAATACGACAGCACTGGCTTGCTCTCGTGGCGTGCGCCTCGACCGCCCCTTGAACGTTGCTGAACGAGCTCGTCGGTCGCAACAAGCAAGTCCGAGAAGGAACCTGTACCTTAGCAGGAACCCGCGGAAGGAAGGCATGGTCAAGATCCTAGCGGAAAAAAAAAGCGATGGGTTGAGAGACAATGGAAATTCCTTCGAAGAATGTCTTGCCTCAAAAGCTCTCAAGGCACAGTATGATGCGGGTTCAGGCGGCAAACGAGAGGAACATGCCGGCAGACCCAAACCGTCGGTACACCCAGCACACCGTCGCGAACCGTTGGAACGGAATGTTCTCCTGTACTTCCTTACGGCAAGAACGCCTCGCTTACCGCGCCTCTGACTCCATCTTGCAGCATCCCTCCACCCGACTCGCTTGGATACTTGCGGATTGAGAGATAAAGTTTAGCATCGAACAGGGTCAGTGGCTTCTCGGAATCTTTTGATAAAGGGTCTCCAGCAACCATGGCAGATCCATAATCCGCAAGACGTAATTTGCTAATGTGCCTTTTGGTGCATACAAGATTCCAGTCCAGTGGGCATAGTGATGTTCAATCCTTGCATAGGTCGTTTTGAGGGAACAAATCTCCGACGCACCTGAACGGTCTCCCTCATCTGTCTAAATGAATGGATCGAAGCGGACATAACTGTGAAAGCGGTCGGTTCCTGTCGTACCTTGGAATATGCTTGTAAGAAACTGGTAAAACCGTACCTTACCGCTTTTGGCCCACCGTCGAGCTTAACTGACGGTCAAACGCGCTGAATGAGGACGAAGACGCTAACGGACACTTTGGTTCTTTGGGACGGGTCTGCCGAACTGCTACAGGTACTCGACGTACGATTCATCGGTGTCTCACAGCGAGACATGTCATAGAAGTTTCCGACCATACGACCGTCCCAAGACTAGCTCCGTTGCTCGCACTTTGCAGTCATACCGGAAGTGACGGAGAAATTCGAAAAGCCGAACGCCATCATGGCGCATTTTCAGGAATGTCGAATCCCCCACCTCCGTCAGACCGAATCTTGTCAACAGCGTAAGCGGCCATAGTGCAAATAACCTTCGATAACCACCAGAATAAGCAACACTGACGACGAGGTTTAGTTACCGTATTCGGGCTGACGTACTCCCACAACGGGGTTGTCACCTGCACAAACGCCATGTCAGCACTGTACGTACTGCTTGGTTATGTTCGTTTCTGCAAACGTTCTTTCTTTTGGCTCTTTGCATAGGATTCCTGCGAAGAGGACGAGAGATGAGACAAGCACGGGCTGAGCTCGAAATCTTTCGTCGCTCTTACGTTGAAAGCCGGTTGGTCATGTGGTATCATGTGAAGATGAATTTTGCTCCCGCGTTGCAACGTGAGTCACCGCATGGCTCAGTGGTGGTATCATACATACGTGCATACGTACATACTGCTTGCTCATCCCACAGACAGCTGATGCGTGTTTGATCAAGCTACAGTGAAGAACTCTAACCCATTGCGGACGAATCCTTCGTGTGCCATCGACGTCGCCGTCGCTAACGGAAGGCTTCAGCCATACCATTTGGTTTCATGTTTCGTGAGTTGGTTCTCGGCAACTTGATGACTGAGGCTTCAAATCGGCGTGAGTGGACGCCACCACGCCTAGCACGTTTACACAAGCCTTTCTCGGCGTTCATGGTCGGTAACGATGTCAAAACGGTACAAACGGTACCAATACAATGACCCACTATGCAGTATGCAGCTGACAGCGGGTGAGACGAGGAAACCGTCCCCTCGTGAGATCCCGATGAACTGATCTGATCCCAGCTCCGATATCCAGAGATCGTAGCACTCAATCCCACCAAGTTGCAGCGGACGATTGTAGCCTGCGAGTCTTTAGTGACTGTACCCTCACACTACGGTACCGGCAGGCATTGAAAGATATGCGAAGAGGACTAAGGCTGATGTCGATGAGCGACGGGCTCTACAAGATCGAGAGTCCGTGAGGCGAAAACCATATCCAGCGAATTCTTATCGCCCTCTCCACTCTTATCGGCTCCGTGTCTGACGAGGTACGGCGTGGAACATACCGTGGCGGAAACATGTTTGATAGACATACTGAACACCCGGTAGCCGAACAAGGACCTTCGAATGCCAAGCGAAAGAGAACCGAGATTAGGTTCACACCCTCCTGTACGTGGCGTTCTCTTATCTTACACAGGCAAGGTTTCAGCTTTGCATCGGGCCGAAGGCTCTTTATGGTCTGGTCTGTGAAGTGTGTCATTGTCCGTCGTATCTATCTATCTACCTGTATCAAGGCACAACAGTATCTGAATGCTCCGCATCCGTCTACGGCAGCCAGGACCCTGATGACTACCCCGATCATCTGATTACTGTATGTCTCGCATCTGCGGAAGCGACTACCGACGCGATGAGGACAGGCGTGGTCGAGCAGGTGAGCAGGTAGGCAGGAGGCAGGTGGCGTCGGCAGTCGGTACCGAGCGGGAGGGGGCTGCCCGATCACCTCGATCAGATGGCGTATCCTTTTGTCCGAAGGCGGTTGTACATAGTTTCGGAAACCGGTAGAGCTTTGTCAGCGTCTGCACCCGCGGCCCACTCGGCGTTCAGGTACGATGGCAGTGACCGGCAGGAGGGTATTGGTCGGCTGGAATCAAGCCAGAATAGGAACTGGAATGGTACCTTGACTTACGGGGTAGCACCTCAGAGGGCTTACTGATCTTCCATCCACGCTCAGCAGCGACTTTCTCTCCTTGCCTACCAAAGCCGAACCCGCCAAATCTCGCACCTGGAGCAGTCGAGTTCTCAGGCAAGAGCGGCGTGTCTGAAGAGGCTGATTTCGATCTTGCCAAGCTCGGAGCAGGGGCATCATGATGGCTAGTCTTTCGACCGTGGGTGTCCTCAGCACCGGATGGTGAGCCTGAACGAGAAGACTTGGCTTCTTTGACGATGTCCCATGCGGTAGCTGCCATCCTGGTTTGGGGTGTTCTACGATAGATAACGGTTGAGCTCATTTGGATTCCGGTTTCATTATTAGTTCAGTGAACACTTACAAAGACGAAACGTTCTCCCAAGAAAAGATGAGTCGCTTCTTCTTGGCCCCAGCACGGAGAAAGATACCCTACATAATCCAGGATCAGCAGACTCGCACACAGACCATGCTGCACGATGGATGCCACATGATGTCTCACAGGAGATGACTCACGGCAAGGATGTTGAAGCAGCCAACAATGAACAGAAGCCAGCTAGCGACCTGGGGAAAGAGGTCGCAGTAATGGGAGAGTACCTGTGCTCCGATCCTGTTCGCACTCATCAGCGGTCAAGCCCGCGTAGGGTATCTCGCAGGAGATCCGGAGCGCAGGACGACTCTGCCTTGGACCCGTATGTTCAAGGGAGCTCGAGGGATCGACGACAACTCACAAGGCTTGGAAGACACCCAGTGAGCCTAAGCCATGGGCTGGGCCAAGAATGGGTATCCACTCTTCGAATAATCGACGGGGGATGCCGCTCTCTGACATTGTCAAGAGGATACATTCGAACGCTGCTCAGGAGATACAAGCGAATTCAGCAAAGCAAAATCCCCCTAGGTATTTTCCGCGTGCATGTCTCTTCGGCGGTTCGGTGCAGCGGGAGCGGAAGCCCACTCATGCTTGATGTGGTTGTGGACTGCATACGCCACTCACTGATGAAAAGCCTGTTGAGAATGGACCAGAAAGGGCCTCCCGTCTGATCAGGTACGCTCGAGTACTCAATGTAATCGCAGTCTACCTCTTCGGCGTCAGCGGCTATGGGCGCTTTGATCGCCTTGATATCACTGCGAACAGGTAAAGCAGCTATTGTGTCAGGGATATATCGCTATCATGCGGATCATTATGCCGCTAATGACAATCTGGGTTCAACTCACTCGGCCATTGTTACGATATTAGCGGCCAGCACTAACAGGAGCGCGATGATACTCAAAACTCTCAGAGCATTGAGACCCAGAAAGACGGGACCGGAAGGCCGAGAAGGCAAGAACGCCTTGACTGATTTCTCAGCTGACATGGAATCGAGGATATAAGGCTGTGTTACTGATCTATTCAATCGATTGCAGTAGCTGAGGGTAAAAGGAGATCCGAGAAGAAAAGCGAGGGGTCGTATTCGCTTGGCGACTCGGTAGGTAACGGTTTACAGGTATATATTTCGGCTCTTCGTCGAAGTGATGTCGCGAAGTATGTGCGGGTGTTAGGCCAATGTAAGGCTCTGGTCGAATGGAAGACAGGGAGGAGATGAGGTGGCCCCAAGGTCAAGGTGAATGGGCGGCGGTAAGTGAGCTAATAAATGGGAGGTGAAAGAAAGAAAAAGAAGGCTTTGCCATCATCGTGTGCATGTTGGGCATCTTATATGCACATCAGTACACCTGTAAGCTCAGTGGCGAGACCCAAGCGATGTAAGCGGATCAAAGGAAGACGAGTACGCCCGATGGAGTGAGGAGTAAGTGTCAGAAAGACAATAAAGCTCTTCATCATACAACGACAAGGTGCCAGGAGCTAAGGACATCAGCTTGTGTCGTGTTCAATAGGCTTTTTGGCACGATCATGAGTTATCCAGGGGTCGAGAGTTTGATCAGTGATGGTACCTGTATCAGACCGCGCACTGACCACGCCATGACCACGATTCGTTCAGTTGATCATTCCCCGTTGCATATGGGCATCGCCTACGCGGCTTATCGCTAAAGTATCAGCCTGCGAACTGATTTGGTCAGTATACACTACGATGCTGACAACAGTTCCAGAATGCGAGGCCTAGAGGGAAACAGAAAGGGGAAGACGACGTGGGGTTAACTTTAGCGTGTATCAAGATGAACAAGATGTCGCAGGAACAAAAAGACGGTTCACATACACTGGCGGTCGGATCGCCAGCTCAATTGGGGAACAAGCGCCACGTCGAACTAAAGGCCCTACGCAGATTTCGGCATTTCGGAAATAATTCCTTAACGGTCGAAGGGAGAGGTCACCAGTGGTGGAGGTGGTCCAGCGGTTTGCGTTCATACGCGTCAGGGGAGGAGGCGTTTCATCGTCCTACGCGTTCATGAACATCGTTGATGCATAGTTAGGTATTTGACGGTTCATATTTGGAGTATCATCCCAAGACCCTCCTTGTGCGCAGATTGAGACGACTATCGAAACGTCTGACATACACAATTCCGACTTCGAGGCGTGAGACATAGCTAGTCGAGACAATCAGCGTACTCGACGGAACACACTGCGGCCATGACTTCGAGCACATCATCATCCGCCACGCCTGGCTCCAGCAGAGGCACATTCATCGTATTCGAGGGATTAGACAGATGCGGCAAGACTACGCAAGTGTCTAGGCTCGTCGAGAGGCTGGAGAAGGAAGGGAAAAGGGCCAGATTACAGAAATTTCCTGGTGAGCAGGCCACCTGTCAATGATAATGATCATGTAAACGGAGAGGAAGGAATCGACTTCACAACGCCTTCAACGTGTATGCTTTTCGTTATAATGCTCGAAATTGACTGACTGGGTCCGTCGCGAGCAGACCGTACGACAGCCATTGGTCAGATGATCGACGCTTATCTGCGTTCAAAAGCCGATATGGACGACCGTGCGATCCACCTCCTGTTCAGCGCAAACAGGTGGGAGTGTGCGTGAGTGCTACCCGGCGAGCTTTATCTGGGCTTGAATGTCCTCGATGAAGCCGTTACTTGGGCTCACACATGCTTCGCGCTGATACCCGGAGCTCTTTGTCCGTCCCTGTCCATCACAGAGCGGCTATACGAAGAGATTTGGCAGATGGGATCACTGTGATCGCGGATCGATATGCATTCTCCGGTATAGCTTTCTCAGCAGCCAAGGTGAGTTATTGTTTTTCCTTGTCATCTTGTGTTCTTTCACTGCACGCGACGCATTTCTGCGACGCATTCATATGCCGATCAGTGGAAAAAAGTTGGCTGATATCGCGATGCCGGACTACTCGTGTCGTCGTTTCTCATCATAGGGTCTGCCGTTCGACTTCTGCCTGCAACCAGACACCTCACTGCCTCTACCAGATATAACCCTCTACTTGACCCTTTCACGAACTATCGCCTCGCAGCGAAGTGCATTTGGCGAAGAGCGCTACGAGACGGATCAGATGCAGCGCTCGACACGCGAACAGTTCGCGCTCGTTGCGCGAGAAGTGGTGAAGCGGCACGGAGAAGATAAGTGGCGGGAAGTGGACGCAGGAGGGAGTATAGAGGAAGTCGGCGATAGGATCTGGGCAGCCGTTCAGCCGTTATTGAGCGGTGAAGGTACCAGCAAAGAAGTCGGGGATCTGTGGGTTCAGTGAACAGGTGACATGTTTCCCCACTCGCTCAGCATAAGCAGTCGCTCCGACGTCCCTGGACGCAGGTCAAAATGTATGTACATACCGCCCCGACGATTCCCGTCGAGTGGGTGGACCTTGAGACTGGACTATTCCGCTTCGACTCGCGTTCATTCGTTCCGTGCGGATCTCCAAACAAGAACACATTGAAGGTCTCCGGTACCAAATATCCGGATGCGTTATGCTGCGCTCTGAACCGGAATGATGTTGAATTCTGAATGGCGGCTTTTCTCAATGACAACTCGTTCACCGGCATATATGCGTGATCCACATCCGATGTCACAAGTACAAGTACAAGTGCAAGTCGTCAAGTACAGTCCCGGTCGCCCTCGATCTATGCAGTCCTCGGTGCAGTATCTTTGCCCGGACTAAGCCAATGCAGGTTATTTACTTACTGTCCTCTCGGCCGCGGCATAGGCACGGGAATACGGTCCATAACCCGTGATACGTATGCACTAGGCGCGCGCTGATGGTCACTGACTAACCTCAAAAGCTGTTTGGCTGGAATGTGGAAATTGGAAGATGTGGAGGGCAAGGGGGGGCCGGTGGGGTATGGAAATAACCGGTCCGGGGAGGCAATTCCGAGTACGCTGTGACTCTCTGCTGCTTCTTGCCGTTGCCGTTCCTCGGAAACGGTGACGTTGTACCCCATGCATGCCAATAGAAATAGCATCTTCATCTGATCTGTATGATCCTTTCAACACTCGTTCCTCTCGTACATTTGAACATATCTACATTCGTTTTTGCCCTCACACAACATCAGTGCTGCACCGTCCTACACCCTGTATCATCATGGTGAGTCCCCAACGTCTGGTCACACGGGTGTACCACCTACTACAATGTTGGCCTTCACGTGAGGCTGATAGCTCTTCTGTCCGTTCCTCATTGCAGTCCCACAAACCTATAGCGACGGTGAGTCTGCGAGCCTGCATGCCCGTAACTTAGCGGCGAGGACATCGTACGCAACGAGCCTTGCCCCGGAATGGCGTCAGTCGTAGGCGTTCGGGCTGGACAATGAATCAAGATCGGGAGGATCGTGGACGGCTGTGCAGGAGCTTCGTGCTATCATATCAACATCTCGGACATGCTGGCATTCGCTGTCGATCATTCCTCGCCTTGGGTCCTTTCGCTGATTGACTGACTCGTCTTGTTGTTCTATGCCTTGCTCCATGCAGCTATCCGGCTTCTCCCTCTTGGGCGGCATCTTCGCCTACACGAAATTCAACTCGTTCCCTTCCTTAATCGGCTCTTTCGGCATCGGCAGTGTCATGCTCTTGTCCAGCATGAGGATCAGGGATGGTATGGACTATGGCTATGAGGGTGCTCTGGGTGAGTGATCGCGCTCTTTAAGAGATCGGAAGGAGTCTGCGTGAGGCGGCCATTACGTCGCTGGGAAAGCGGAGAGAAGAATGTCAAGGTTTGCGCTGGCGGAGGGGGAGGCAGATACGATAGCCAGGATTGAGCTGCCGATTTAGATGTATCGAAACGACTGCGATCAATCGAGCGGCTGACTCTGGTGTTTCATCATTATCGTGCCGATGCTACAGCTAGCTCGCTTGCCCTTGTGGTGCCGACATTACGGTGAGTAGTTGCTTCAGTCTACACTTTCCCGGTCACTTTCCATTGGCTGCCTTTCTGCTGTACAACCCACCTCGTGGCAAGGATTGGAGCGGGGTCAGCGATGGCAAAGCGATAGCAGGGTCACAACCTGGCCGTCGATCGTACTATAGTGGAGCTCAAGCTGATCCTACCGGTGTTCTCACAACCCCCTCACGCGGTTCCCCTCCACAACAGCCGAGCAGTCCGAACAAGAGGCGCTATTATCCCTTCGACCGTCTGCGCCCTCGCTACGGCCAGTACGGCATACTACGTCCAAGCAGTCTCCGAATTCAGAAGAGCGCATGTCTGAGCGGGACGAGACGATATGTGACGAGGATTTGGTCCTGAGCAGTTTCTAATGGAGATGGAGAACGCTCGTTGCTCATTGGAGGTGGGGCAGGATGGCGGCGAGGGGTGCTTCGTATAAGCGTAGCATTCTCGGACGAAGGTCTCATATCGGACATCTAATGGTCAGAGTAGGGATTAGGTCCTGGGTCTTCTCGACTCGAGGCATTGCAAGATAAGGTACAACAACCATGGTCGGGACTGCCATGAAGGATCTATGAGACGCGTGACCAAGATCGATGAGGGTCTATCTATCTGACCAATCAACGAGTGTGTAATATTATCTGCATGCAGTGGTATATATGTGCGAGGTATAGTAGGTCCCCTGGGCATCCAACTCGAATTAGCTCAAGTCCAAGCACTGATCAGTGGGCACTGATTACCGAGCCTGAAGTAGAGTGTCTGAAGGGAGTAAGAAGTTGATGGCTTCAATCCTCGAGCGTTCCCTATCCATAACATTGGGCGCAAGACTGCCGATCTTGTGTATCAATCGGATCACAATTGTGCAGGCTTGGTAGGCGTATCCTGTACATGAGAATATCGAGGCGCCAGTCGGGACGGTGTGACGTTGTGACGTTGTGAGTCAGCGATCTCACTTCTTTGTCACGATCTATGGTAGGGCTCAATGCGCCGTCTGGCAATCACAGCAACAGTACCAAGGATGCCCGGTCGAGGGGGTTGATTTATGTTCCCTCAACTTCGCTCGGATCAACTCACGCGTATCATGATACTGATCCTGTGTCCAGCGCGAAGTCTCTCGCCATCCCATACTGATCCCTCAGCGGAGTACGGTAAGATTGAATGCTCGAAGCCGTACCGGATCGTATCCCTGCAGCCGGCCGAGGTGACGTGATCAGAGGCATTGGCGGAAGGAGGGAAAGGTAGAGGAGAGACCAGTGATGTTGATCAGCCATCAGTGATAAAGAGAATGTTTCCTACCACCTATAATACATTTCTACGATGTAGTGACGGAGAGGCTCATAAAGCTTTTCTGTAGAGCGACGTCCGACTATCCGGAACCAAGGCAAAGTAGATGGACGGTGCAGCCACGTTCCACTCACTTCTGCAAATACACAGACCCAGGGGGCAGTCTGACGTCCCACCCTAGACCGTCATAGGCAGCGTCACCCGGGCCGCCAGCTGTCTCCTCCACCTGAGATCCAGGTTCACCCTTCTTCTTGCGCAACCTCAATGTCCTCTCGGCGCCGAGCGAGACGCCGCAGATCACGCTCCCTGACGCTTGTAGATTATCGACGTGCGGCAGGATCTCACCTTCGGGCGAGAGATGGAGCAGGTGCGTTATCGTTCCGGGGGGCGGTAAATCGTCAACGGTGACACTGACATTGCTTGTGATTGCTAAAGAGCCTTCGCTCTGGGAAGCCGAACTCGTGTCGCGGGGTCGTGGGACAGAACGGGACGTGAGCTTGTCCCGATTGAGCAGGAGTGAGTACAGGCGGGTTAGAGTAGTAGATAGGTCGGGCGTCGAAGCTAGTGAGGATGACCATGAAGAGGACGGTGGGAGTGACGACAAGAGGGTTTCGCGGTATTTGTGGATGACTGAATCGTAGTGGCCCTATACGCACAACAGACGGCAAAGCGGGCGACAGTATCATCAGCATGAATGTCGACTGTTTGGGTGTGCCATCGACCACTCCCATGAAAGTACCATCGGCCAACGATGCGAGTCGAGGACGACTTATGCATATGACCTCCGGCTTCTCTTGCCCCGCCGATCTAAGACACACTCACCTCTTCGAACCCATACTCCTTCTTGAAAAGCGCTTGCAGCCCTTCCATTCCTCCGCGTTCGTCTCCAACTCTACTCATGGGACTGACCATAGCTGACCCAGCAGCAGACCGCTTGCCGCCTTTGCGACGGCGTTTGATGCTAGAATCGACCCTGTCAAGTTTCCATAATGCCATCTCCAGCAAGACCTTGCATTCCGCTTCGTCGAAGAAATTGGGCCAGAAGCAGAAATCGAAATCAGCCGGTATGCGTCCATCTCCACGGACTGAAGCTGGTGGTGACGAGGGTTGGTGATGAGGTCTGATGTATGGCGAGATCGAGTGGAGGGTGAGTGGCGCCGGTGTAGTAGCCGATGCGGCCTTCGCTGATGTTGACGACGAGGATCTCGCGCTGATACGAGATATATGGAACGGTAGAGCCGCACAGGGGTTCCGGGTACAGCGCTGGGAAACCCCGCTTGCTAGCAGTCCCGATGATATCTGAGCTCGTGTCATGACGGTCAAACGGACATTGATCGATGCTCGAGCACTATATCTTTATCAATTTAGGCGTCTGTAAAACCGTTGGAATAGCACCTGTCGCGAATTGCAACTCCGCATTCATGTATTGTTGATAAGTGGCGTAGATTGGTTTTGTGGCACCGTTCCTGACGATCACCATGTGGCAATGCGACAATATTATGATGTGGCAATCTTCAAAGTCAGCTGGCCGACTCTTTCTGCAGCTGAGCTCAGTTCGAAACACGATGCTTGGCAGGTTTTATATGTTACATGTCCGTGAGGCTACTTAAAGCTACAGACTGAGATAGACGAGAAAGATACAACGGAGCTAGCTTAGAAAGCGGGAGCGGGGTTGGAAGTCTTGGAGTTGAAGGGGTGGTTGATGATGGCAGGACCGGCAACGATGTTGTCATCGCCGACGAGGGTGTTGTTGCCCTGGGTTGTGAGGACAGCGTAGCTGATACCCTGGGGGGAGGGGAGACCTTGAACCTTGCCGTCAACGACGGGGAAGACGTTGGAGACGAGGCCGGAAATGACCTGGACGAAGGTGCCGTCGGTGGAGGCCGAGGTGGAGATGGTGCCGTCGTCGGCGATGGCGAGGGCGGGGAAGGCCTTCACGGGGAGGGTGGGGTTGGTGGAGGGGCAGCTCTTGATGAAAGCGCTAGCGATCGAGTAGACCTCGGAAAAGTCGAGAGGAGTGTCCTCGGGACCGGACCAGGCGCTGTGCTTCTCGACGGCGGAGTTGAGCCAGGCCTGGTGTCGGGCCTCGGTAGTGAGGATAGAGCCGGCAACTGTGACGTAGGCCTTCTCGACGATGGATGACGCCGCTCCAAGATAGGCCGAAACGCCGACGTTCTCAATGAGAGTAGCGGTCGCGGCGAAGGTCTTAGGGTCAGTGACACCGGGGAACTGGTATTCACAGGGCTGAGTAGCCGCGGAGCCGAGAGCGCCGGAAAGAAGGGCTACGTGTTGGGCCTCGTGCTCGGCGATGTTCTCGAGTCGGCCTCGGACCTGGCGGAGATGACCGACTGTCAGCGGCCGCGGCGGAGTGGCATTGTGAGGATCGGTTGATGGGAGCGGGGGACGACAGGGAATAGCAGAGGAAAATGGAGTGGTCAATGAGGAGGAATGGAAGGAAAGGATGACTCACCCAGTCAGGGAAGCCGGCGTTCTTGAAGGCAGCGGCGTCGAATTGGCCGAGGTACTGGTGGTAGAACGCGTTCTCGAGGTGCTCGAGGGTAAGCGCGTACTGAAGGATGTCACTGTATAGAGTAAGATCGGGTCAGCTGAAGCTCAATGACCAACGCTAATGAAACCCGAGGGGAGTTGAGGCATGAGCGCAATCGGAAGCTGACTTACGTGTCGGTAACAGCACGTTTAGCAGGAGCGGCGTACGAGGTGGTGGCAGCAGCGGCGAGGATAGCAATGGCGGCGGTGGTCTTCATCTTGATTGATTCGATTTGTTTGGTGGTTGGTTTGGTGAGTAGTTGGGTGAGTTGGGTTGACTTAAGTCGAAGGGTTGATTGTTGTAAATGAGTGTGGGGGTAGTTGGGTTGTGACAATTATACTTTGGTTGGTTGATTGATTTGATTGTTGGGATGAAGAAACGATATCCAAAACCGGGACGGGCGAGGGGTTTATATACACATTCGGCGGTTCAGACAGTTCTGAACGGTGGACTCAAGATTCACAAACAAACCGAGACTCGGACGGTCTCAGAAGCACAAACAACGCATAAACAAGCCGACTTGTTGTGTTCGATGAGGTGATTGCATGACTCATGCCGGAATGACGTGAACTAGTCCGAGTGCAAGCAATGGGATGGGCGGGATAGGTCTCGGATTGAGGCAAGGTTCCCTCCGCACCACTGCAGTGCTGGTAGTCAGCAGATTCATTTCATGATGGTCGACCTCCCCCGTGCTCTGCTGTACTCTCCGATGCAAACACCGTCCAGGGATCGCAAAACATTCTATTGAGAACTCCGTGTACAGAAGTACTGTAGTCTGTAACTATAGGGTCGATCATTGCTGGTTACGTGTGAGGCGTTCAATCGGTTGGCCCCATATTCGCAAGGCTGGGAGAACTGTTCATTACGTGTTTGATGGGATGTTCCCTGTCCCAATGGATGGGATATCACCCGCCTGTGGTGAAATATGGTTATCGTGAGTAATCGTCAGGCGCGCCTGATGTTTCGTCAGGCCAGACTGATCTTCTCGACAGCTTGGTTGTCTAGTCACCCAGGCCGGGTTTTGGCAATTGGTGGTGAAAGCTGAGGTGGCGAGGTCAATGCAGTCCTTGTTTGCAATGGATGTAACCACACTGAAGGATGCACTTACTTCATGATTCTCCATGAAAGTAGCAGTGACGGCGAAGTCTTTGGGGCGGGTCACCCCGGACAACTGGTGTTCTCAGGGCTGTGTATAGTAGCCGAGTATCCCGGATTGCGTTTCAGAAGCAATCTGATTGCCCTTCTTCATTAACATGAACATGATGCCTGATCTAAGGTCAATTCGTACTTCAAACAATTAAGGCAACATGGCCAGGATCTTAGTGAAGCGACCCATAGGTGTAGATCAATAGTGCGAAGCTCGACGAGGTACGGGGGATGCCGTGTTTCCCATCATGCTTGCACGAGAAAACAGGAACGGCACAGAACAATCGCCTTTTTAGTCTTCTCTTTCATGAGCATAGGCGTACGGGACGGGACCTAAGTCGCTGCGTCTTGAGGCATTGGACCGACCACTCATCAATTCTGAAATCCGTCGGACTGTTCCTGTGATACTATACTGAGGATGGATCGGACCTTTCCATCAGTAGAGGTGATAAAAAGAAAACTCACAAAACCAGTCGCGTCTTGAGCTTTTGGGATATCGTACCGCCTCTTGTTTGTTTGTTTGTTTGCTTGTTGCGGGGACACGATCTAATTGACTCTTACGTTATCTATTGTAACGGGGGGATGCCGAAACAACAACGGCAATGCGGGCAAAAGTCGCAGATCGATGTCGTCGATGGTGCGACCGGGAGGATCGACGCTTACAAACAAGTCATGGGATCGATGGTGACCTCTGTCCCATCCGACGGTCATCTACGACAAGTCACCCACATGCTCTCGAAATAGAAAACAGCCGGAACGGCGAGATTTTCATGCTCAGACAAAAAACCAAATCTGAAGTGTGTTCGTCGCCTTATCATCCTTCCCCACAGAAGACTCTCAATGCGTATATCCGGTCATGCATCGAGTGCGACCCCGTCCGACCACTTTGGCTAAGCATGACCTTTGTTTGCCTTGTTTACTTTTCCTCTTAGCGACCGGCCGGGCCCCTCGGCATCCGGCATCCCCGTTCTCCGTGTTTCTTACGTTAGTCACTCAGGTCAATACTAGCGTCGATCAGTCCCAATATAATGTAAGTTATACCATTATTGTTGTTTACATCGGACTTGCTGAGCCGAGATCCTAAGGTTGGTTACCTGCACGTCGTGGAGAGAGAATCTAGTTCCGGTGCATGCTGCATCCCCAAAGAGGGCCTTGAGACCATCTTCTGCACCTGTGTCGGTAGCTGGATCATTATAATATCGTCGTACGATGGTCAGACATAGCATTAAGCGACAACGCTGCGTTCATATCTTGCTAGCGTCCCCACTAGTATGCTCTGGGATCAACTGCGTCCGAGCCGGATGCGAATCGGTTGGTTGGACCGACCCCACGCCCGAAGAAGAGGGCACTGATCGTGTAGCTTACTGCTCCTGGGCCGGGTGCATTCTTCTCTTCGTACCTCTACGACAAGACGCTGTCGGGATCACCGCTGATACGGCGCAGAATACTCGACTAGACAAAAAAGGTGTGCGCCCTCGAGTACTGACCGTCCACTGCGGGGCACAACACGATTGGATGACTGACACAGAGCACTATGCCTCCTCGAGGATGAAAGGCTGACCATTACTCGTTCAGTCTTCCCACAGAGCAGAGTGCCATCAATGGATGCATGCTCCTCGTCGACCCGTCCTCTCTGTTTTCAATCGTATCTACAAAGGACTCTCCTTGACTAGCACGCTGAGTATGTCACTCGCACTCAGCCGATGTTAATTTCCCTTTCCGAAGAGATCCGAGATAGTCTTCCTGAAGTTGTTCCTCCCGGTGGTTAGCTGGTTCTTGCATTGCGACTCGATCATTCCTGTCTACTTGGCAGCATGATCCCAATTCATGGAATGAGTGTGGTGTCGTATCATGACAGTCGAAGGGGCGAGAGATCGAAAACCCGGACATCTCGTCAGCATGACCAACCGTGCGACCCTGCTCGTCTATCGACATTAGCTCACCTCTGCAGCAAGTCGACTCCAGTCCATGTGCTTGTACGCAGTCTCGATGCAGATCCTGGCGAGGACAGCTTTCTTTTCGTTCGTCCAAGTCAAGCCTGGTGCAGTTGGAGTGGCAGGTTGCGCAGCGGAGTGAGTGTTCTTGGCTTTGCTCTTCTTGGGAGTGGAGGGTGGTGGCGGAGTCGGGGAGGTTGAGGTGGATCGCTTCATTCTGATAGTTGTGACTCTACTGCGGCTATGTTCAAGGTGTGGTCGAAGGGGATATCGCTCTTCCTGATCGTGTTGAGATGACTTCTCTGATGAGTGGGGAATATAGAAACATCTGTCGAGGGAAACCTTCCGGCTTCGATCGTGACTTCATGTGCTCAACGGTCGCCAGTATCGTCGAATTGTGTGGGCCCTTTGATGACCTCATGAGCTGATCTAAACTGGGCCAACACCTCGCCGGGCATGAGAGTCCGATTATCCGATGAATATGACATTGATCATTTAGGGCGCAAAAGACGTCACTCGTATTCTCACCACTCCAGTTCACATAGATCACCGCTTGACAAGATCTGGATATCACATCCGTGACGTTGCGTATGGTTGAAATAACATACTGGCTCTCCGTGAACCAGCTTCGAGAGGAAGCGAAGATTGCTGAAGGATGAGACGGAGCACTATGGAAGCGAGTAACGATTAGGAGGTTGAAGTCCATACTTTCAGAGGTCGTAGCAACAGCGGCTCTTAAGCTGAAGCTGACGTGATCTGCGAAGATCATTGGAGCGATAGAGGCGTCCCATATTTAGCCATGCTGTATATGCGCAGGCCGACATTATCTAGAACTACAGTTGCTGGTAGAGTCCATCATGACTCATGTATCGCAATATGGCCTCGTCTCCTCCAGCCGATTTGGTCCTGTGACTTGATTACCATTCCATCCCCGGCGCACCGAGCGCATACCTTGAGGTCGTCGCAGTCCAGCACTTCATCGCTCGAATACTTCTGGTATTCGAAAGCCAGAAACACATACCATTGACCTGTCATATACACATTGAAACGAGACCATTCTTCACCCTCTCACTCGCCTTCACCCTCTTCTACTACTCCGCATATGGGCGACCTCATGCTCCTCCAGCTTGATACTAAGGTCGAGATCGAAGGAGAAGACGAGTTTGACTCTATTGTCATGCCCGCATCGCCGCCAACAGAGTCCAAGAAGAACGTACCTGCTGCCCAGTCTTCCAGCTCTCCGACCGAACAGACCAAAACGCCTGTGAAGAAACGGGCCAGACCGACCGCACCAGGTCACAGCGATGACATGAGGACTGCAGGCAAGAACCCCACTGCACGAAAAGCCGATCCTATTACTACTCCACTCAAGAAGGAGAAAGGGGGATGGACGATGGACGATGGAGAAGAAGAGGATCGTTATTGAGGCTTTGGTGGATATTGGTGCCAAAGAAGTTGACTTCAATCAACTAAGTGAGAAGGTAAGCTCCATTTCATTGTTTGTGGGGCTAACGTTAGCATCATCAAGTATCATCATCGCGAATGTGGT
Organism: Kwoniella sp. CBS 9459; assembly: GCA_036428585.1. Lineage (NCBI taxonomy): Eukaryota > Fungi > Basidiomycota > Tremellomycetes > Tremellales > Cryptococcaceae > Kwoniella > Kwoniella sp. CBS 9459. The sequence continues at coordinate 890,311 of CP144066.1, read as the reverse complement.
GGTCTGGAATCTGTTGAAGGTTCTCAAAGCTATATTACGCTTGTATGCTAATATCGGTGCTGCTTGGACATCGTCTAGACCGGCCTCACCAAGCAGCAGCTTCGCGATGCGCTTAAGCGACGGGACGACGGCGGAACAAACCTTCGAACACACATTCTCGCACCTTTCAATGCCAGTGTCTGAGTATCTGGAGCGAATTACAGCACAATTCCCGCTGCTGCTGCGATTGCCGTCAACGACGGAAGAAACGATAACAGGAGGACCAGAGCAGGCAATGAAAACCATGTTTATACTGTAGCTAGCCGCGTCAGTCACTCGGCGCATATATGCAATTCATCGTAATTCCGATACATGTCATGAGTAGCGTAAATCGTCCTAATTAGCACATTGCAATGACCTTCCGGGCCCGAGATTAGAAGAATTTGGTGAAGAGGCCTTCTCGCTTGGGTCCGGAGGAGGCACCTTTCGTGTCCTTCTGCAAGTTCACAAGGCTCTGCAGCGAGATCATCACCTGTAGCATGGAACATATATCCGACATAGTCAGCTTCCATCACCAATCTCGAGTCTCACGTAGATGGAGATCTGGACATACCTGCTCGAGCTTATCCTTTCTTTCTTGCAATTCCAAATGCGCCTTGATCTTCGGGTTCTCCCTCGCGAAACGTCCTATCTCAGCTCTGTCAAGATCATAGAGTATCCTCGAATCGATCTCGCGTGGGAACTGATAGAAGAACTGCTCCAGCAGTTCGATATTGATGAACATCGTGGATGTGTATGCCAGTTTATCGGCTACGACCGCCAGGAAGGCCTCGGGACAGAAAGCAGACTGCTCGGGACCCATCTTGCATCGCCGGGACTTGAGGGCTTGTTGGCGCATCTTGAGGAGCGTCAGTCGGTTTGAGAGGAGTAAGGCGTGTCGACCTGATTGAAATGACAGTATTGTAGGTCAGATGGTGTACTTCCGATAATGCACTGAAATTGAACCGTTGATTTTACGGCTCACCATCGATGATTTGGGCCGGCGAGTACTTGTACGCGTCCAAAACCGGTGCTCCCTCCTCTATCTCATCCTCTCCACTAGCGGCTACCACACCCCTGCTGATCCTCCTTTTTCTGCGCTCATCCTCCCATCGCTCTAGCTCCCCGACATGCCTTATCAGCCCGTTCAGCTTCCTCGAACCGCCAAGCCGCGTTCTGATCTCGGCCAGTTTCCCATCACACCGTTTGATCTCTTCTCCGAATTTATCATCGGCCCTGTCTCTTCCGATTTGCCATTCCCGGTCTTCTACCTCCACCTCGTACTTGTATGGCTTGATACAATTCTCCACTTGGTCAGCCGTCAGACCCATCCTCTCCCTCAGAATGGCATGCGAGAAGTCAGTGATTCGTTCCGATACCGACGGATGGAAAGTGAACGGCTCGCCAGTGGCGATGGAATCGATCAACTGTCGTAGACCTTCAGCTACCAGGGCAGTTGAGTCTCGTCCCACGCCGGATTTTGTCAAGAGTGAGCTGGCAGTCTCGAGCTTGTACTTCCAGTACGCGTCGAGCTCCTCCGGTGTCAATTTACGATCTTCGGCCAATTTGGCCAGCTCCGGCGTCCTCGGGTCGTCCCAGTATAGCTTCTCCAGGATGTTCATAAACTTGTCGTCGAGCATCTCTTTCAGCTTCGACCTGACGGCAGGTTTTGTGAACTGTGATGTGTATTCCTTGAATCGTGCTTTTAGAGCATCGATCGTTTCGGCCATATACGATTCCGAGGTGATACGTCGATCGTTGTACTGCACTTTGAATTGGTAGCTCGCCTCTTCCAGTTCAAGTTGAACGGCATTGGTGATCCCGTGCAAGCTCGACGACATGCTCGTCTCGAGAACGTCCATAAGTCGCCTTCTGAGCGTGTCCGTTCCCACCATCACCTTCTTATCTCGACCAAAGTATCTCGCATTCTCCCCACCAAAGAATTCTTCCTCCCTTCTAAGAACGGCGCCTGTCACGTTTGGTGTTTCCCGATCGCCTCGGATGGTCTTGAAGACACCGGTCGTTGGCGGGGCTTTGCACACCACGCCCACATATCCCAAATGAAGCGGATATCTTTCTCCTCTGACAATAGACGCGCCGTGTTCAGGCTTGACCAAGTCCATCTTCGTGACCACGCCGATCGTCCTGGTGCCCAAGGGATCCACACGCCTACTAGCACGCAAAGCGGGGGAGTTGGCGAGGTCGACATCCGCTGCACAGACTGCCAGTATTATATTCGGCTCCCTGATGTATTTGTCGCAGAGTCCCGAGATCTTGTCTTTGAGCTCCTCAGGCTGGTCCATCGAGCTGATCTGGATATACCCAGGCAAATCGATGAGCGTTAGGTCGGGAACGTGCGGAGAGTGGATTTGAAGATGAATAGGGTCGTCGGATACGGCCATTTCGGGAGGCACGGAAAGATTGAGATCGGTGAGCGTTTTCTGAATGGTGGCGAACGACGTGATCTTGCCCATCCCTGGCATATTGGGGAAGACACCATATTCGGCTGGCGTGGTCGATGAAGAAGGGGCATTGGCAGGTGTATGTATAAGTGTCAGCTCGATAGGTCGTCGGGTGACCATGTTGTCGCCCCTGCAAGACCCGATTGGTAAGCATTTGAAGACGTACAAGTATGGAGCGAACGATGCACAACACTCACTTTGGCAAAAATTCGTGTCCGACAATCGCTTCCAGCACACTGCTCTTTCCGGAACTCTGACTTCCAATGACAACGATAGACGGCAGCTTCAACGCTTCGCTCTGATCGACGCTCAGGAGCACGGATCTGATCTCAATCAACTTCCTAGTGAGCTGCAAGAGCTGATGCTCGTCTCTACCGCCACTGGCAGGACTGAATGGGTCGTTCCGTTTCTCGTCGACTTCATTAACAACCGCAGCGGCTCCCACCAGGCCAAGCAGAGCTTCCTCTCCTCCTCCACCATTGTTGTTGTCTTTGGGTTCACCAGGTCCTTCCCCGGGTCTCCATTTCCCATCTTTCGCGGACCCGTCACTGCCAGGGCCTTCTTTCGATTGCTGCTGCTGATTTGGCGATCCGGCGAATTGCGACGTGAAAGCATCCCACCACGCTTTTGCTCCATTCCCAAGCGCATCAGCCGAGTCCTGCACACCGTTCGCGGTCTCTGACAATCTGCCTTGCAGCTGGGCGCCGAGAGATGCGCCCATGTCCGCCGCTGCCGAAAAGGTGTCAGTCGCAGAGTTGTACGCGCTGTTGAACTTGTCTGACACATTTGACAGTATCTCGGATGTCGCGCTTCGCACGCCTGCCATTGTGCTCCCTGTCAGCTAGGGTTTCATCAGCCATATCACATTCTTCGCTCACCTTCCAGCTTGTAATTGGCGTATCCTAAGCCGCCGGCGCCTATAGCTGCGCCGTACACCGGTATACGGAACGCGCGGGCCATGGCCCTCGGGATGGACGAAAATGATATAGCTCGGACATGCACATGTCGGGCGGAAGGCACGATTCGAGCTCTTGGTACGAGGAGAGGACGAGACTGGCTGAGGATGTATGGTCGGGCGGATTGAGGGAGTCGACGAAGCATCTTGAATGGACCTGGCGACAGCCGTGAAGAATCTAGTATCAAAGATTTCTGTCGCCGAAGACGATTCTCGACAGGTTATGTCCTGCTGCACGCTGGTGGCTGAGCAAGCCGGCGTATATTGGATGGATTCGCTCGTCGGTAATGTTACAGTTGCTATATGATAATATTCAAGGGGTATTCTCTCTATTGTCCACAGATCATCTCAACCGATTAGTTATGCGGATGATTGCTTTTCAGCCGGTTCGCATGTGAAGCAGGCTCACTGGCGGCGGGTCGCACGATGACGAGTGGCAACGGCATAAGATCCTCCACTATGAATGATCATGAGTGAATCTCAGAGACAAGTGTGGGGAGCGGATAAGCTTTATCGGTTGTCATGTTGAGACGTTGAGATATTGAGATGCAGATGCATGCATGATAGCTGTTTGCTGGAAGGACTGGAAGATGTGCAGAGGACAGCGTAGTGTATCCAGATATACAGAGAGGCCGGCCTGCCAGAGGCTCTAAAGCCATAAATGACTAAACTTCGTATCACATCTGTCCTCTGCGTGGTCTGACATCCAGGAAGAACAGTTCTGCCATGGCATTGGCCGTATACAATGTTTGTTCCCTTGAGCTGTATTTCCATTGCTATTGCCTAGCCGGGCATGCATGGGCGCGATAGGGCAGCTGTGTGCAGAGTTGGGTTCCCCTTGGTAATATGGTAATAAAGTGCGCCCAATGCAAGCGAGGATGCTCCTCAGGTCTGCGGAGCCTCTTATCATCTCAGTAGCATATGCATAGTTAAATAAAAAGGCCACTAGGTGATCAGCGGAAAACCCCGCATAACCTGCAGAGCTGTGGTGTGGTGTGGTAATGCGCCGTATGACGTATAACACCGCAGCATCCACACATCATCACACAGTTTATCAGGAACGCAGTCACACCGCTCCGAAACGCACACCACACTGCCTCCGTTGCCTCTCATTGCATTTTTCTTTCTTCTAGTGATTTCTCCATCTCTTATCTCCTCTCCATCTCCATAAGCACTAAATCATTGCCACCAAGACATTTGAATTGCATCACACTAGAAATCAACAATATCATCACCATGTCCAACGTAGCCAACCCCACCAACCCCGCTCCTTCGTCTATCAACCCTGCGGCAGCAACCACCGCCCCCGGCGCTCCTGTCCTCGGATCTACCGGCGCCGCCCCTTCATCGTCAGGATACACCATCCACGTCTCGGGTCTCGCAACCGAGACGACCGAGGACAAGCTCCATGACTTCTTCTCCTTTTGCGGCAAGCTCGTAAGCGTTAAGAAGAGTGGGAACGAGGCCGATATCACGTTTGAGAAGCTCAGCGCTATGCGAACCTCCTTGTGAGTGATACCTTTGTAACGCCTAACGGAGGCTTGTGTGCCCTAGATACCCTCCAAAGGCTTTAGCTCACGGTTTCTCCCGGAGGGGGATGTCGTGGACTCGGAGACTGGCATGCTGACATCGACTATCCACTCTCACCACCCTATGCAGGATGTTGAACGGCGGAACCGTAAGTGCGCCAGTATGGTCAACAACATCAGGGTACGTACTGATATCACTTTCTGTTGCAGCTCGACGGCGCTCACCTCGAAGTCACCTCTGCCTCCGATGCCGAACCCAAGACCGCTTCCGTCCTTCCTACCGGTGCTACCGGATCAACGCCCATCGGCGCTACCGAGGGCGGCATCAGCCAAGAAGACAAGCCCAAGGTATGTTTTCAAATACTCAGCTGGAGCCCGTTAGACTGAAGTCAGCTGAAAGATCATCCTCTCCGTTTAGGCTGCTATTGTTGCTGAGTACCTTGCTCACGGCTACGCTCTTGGTGACAACGTGATCCAAAAAGCTATCGACCTCGACAGTGAGTCATGCGCGACACCCTCATGAGAGGTGGTCGAGCTGTGGCTGATACACATGACTGCGCCTCACAGACAAGCAGGGCATCTCCTCCCGATTCTTGAACTTCTTCAACTCGCTCGACGCGACCGTTGGTAACAAGGTAGTAGGCGAGAACAAGACTGTTTCTGGCAAGATTACCGAGTCTGCCGCTGCCGGCGTTGCTAAGGCTCGAGAAGTCGACCAGCACCGAGGTTTCACCGCAAAGTTCCACGACTACTACTCAAAGGTCTTCGGCACCCCCATTGGCCAGAAGTGAGTGATTGATCTCCCGGACGAGATAGACCGCTGCGTATGATGGGCCCGCTGAGTGTGCGTGATGGGAATACTTGCTGACGATAGGTACGGCGATAGGGTTGTGCAATTCTACACTACCACCCAGAAGCAGGTCTTGGACGTACACGAGGAGGCTAAGCGAATTGCCGTGAGTCTGTTAAGCACAATCTAAACTTTCATCAGGCAGTTGCTGATTATATGTGATCGTTATTCAGGAGGAGAAGAAGAGGGCTTCCGCTCCCGTCACCCCTGCTGAGCCCGTTCTCGCCGGTACCGCCGACGAGCCCGGAGCCGGTTCAGGCATCGCCACGGCTGAGGCCAACGCCAACGCCACAGTCCCTCCTGTCCAGGCTGCTCCTTTCGCGTTGAACCCTTAATTCACGAGAACATCGGAACGGAGATAGTTGTACGGTTGAGAACGGATGGATAACGATGAGCGCTCCTCTTTGCCCTTGCATGAGGTGCTACGCCGATACCAAAGTTGATAATTTATACACACCTGAATGAAATCAAGGCAGGTCATTGTAGAGATATGAACAGGCTGCACCTTCACCTTCAGGGGAGCTTCATCAATGCTAACCCAACAGAGGGAACGACTGGACTGACAACCGGACCTACGACGTGCATGAAGTGAACAGCGTAATTACTTGTGAGATTTCGACGAGATATAAAAGAAAAATCTAGGCTCGGAGAGCCATAGGGGTGTTATCCCGCAGTCCCAGAGTAGTCCTGATCGAGTTATCCTCCTCTTCTTATCTGATAAGTGATAAGACGAGTTTTTGTCGTGAGACAAAAGAGGACGTCACCAAATTGCACTAAAGCCTTTTGGTACCGGGGTTACTTGATCTGAGCAACACTTCCCTTTTAGTCTCACTTGCCACCCGAAAGCGACAAGTGAGGAAGGGACTCTTTTCCCCAAAAACCCAAAGGGAAGGGGAGAGAACGACGATACAAGGCGACCCCCCGTACCCATACCAAGTCCCAAAGAACGATCTCTATCCTCCAGCAAGGCATTAAGCCAGGTGGAGAATGAGAGAACAACCACAACTCTGTACCCTCCATGCTTCAAAGACACTTCTCAGGGCTCCTTTCTCAGGTAGAGTGCGGGGACGCATTTCTGGTCGGGTACGACTCGGCGTTTAGCTCGAGGATCTGCTAGGATCGGTCAGATACCACTTGTGTCAAATGGTAAAAGGGGGGTTGAAATTCCAGGACCTTGGCCCGCTCGCGAGTGGGAGGGGACTATACGATCCGTGAGACTGCGGGAGAACAAGCAGGAAGATCAGCTTGGGGTCTGACGGCTGGCGAGCATAGGATCAGTCTTTGGACTCACATCGATACCCCTCAGTTCGGGACGAGCATTGTGACCTTGGAGCTATGATTGCGGACGGCACGATCAGCTCTTTACTCGCAGAATTCAGTCGGTGCGGTTTGGGCAGCTGAGATGAAGGTGTCTTTGTGGCCATGCTGAGTAAGTATAGCAGGTCTACAACGCACCTGCAGGATAACTTGTTGAAGAAGGAGAACAAAGATAAAAGCGAGAAATCAAAATCAACTTTTGTCTGGCGGATGAACATGCATGCTTAACGTGAACATTCCATTCAACCACGGAACCGGCAATTTGCGGCGTTTTGCGTTACAACTGGGGGTGAAAGCACTTACGTAATAAAGCGTTTAAAAAGGCTCACTTGGGGTTTTTTATTTGCCGCCATAGTCGAGCTGAGCTGCCAGCCCGGCTTGGGCGAGCTGTCGTCGCCTTGAAAGTCACACCATGCGTAAGGGGGAGGAAAGATGGTTGGTCTCTTACAGAGTGTACAAGCACGAGCCCAGTAGAGTCGGTACTGAGCTGCAATCCGGGGTTGGGATCGAGGCTACTTTGCAAACAAGCAGACAAGAATGAAAGGGCGCAAACTGCTCTTATCGAGCGTTCTGCGAGCGCCATACCAAGTCCAGCTTCAAATCAGGAGCTAGAGGTCCAAGTCATTGCAGTGACATCCCGTCAAAGCAGGCAAAATCTCGGTGGAATCTGTGTACAAGTACAGCTGCACGGTACAGCTTGACACAGTCGAGATAAGCGTACGACACGTATCGTGGTCCACGCTTGGCACGGTACAGTACCAGTTAGGTCAATAAAGCCGCTCGCAGCTCGCGCTTGGCATAAAGCCTCACCTTTGCAAACTGATCGACGAAATGCCGCAAAGTCACCAGGCACCGATCGCCCTGTCCGGACAGCTTAAACCAGTTAAACTCACCAATCAGCACCGTCTCGTATTTTCCTGCTGCTGTCGCGGTTGCTATTTCTGAATCAGAAGCCTTGTTGATCAGCCATGCTCAGCGACGGCTTACTGCTGAATATGGGGGATTATGCAAGTGTCCGCGTGAGGGTGAGGGTGTTCGAATGCGGTTATAAGGCTGATCGCCTCCTTGTCTTCCCGGTTGGATCTCTTCCCCCTCCGATTCTAACAACTGACAATCTCCCATTTGTTCTCTGACTGCTTATTGCTATTCAGGACTCGAAGAAGCTAGACCTCTCCTCGTTCTCTCCCCATCATCGGCTCCAATGATGTTCGCGCTCAACTCCCTCCTAGCTGCCACGGTATTCTCCTCGACCGCCCTTGCGCACTTCACCCTCGACTACCCTGTAAGTGGATTCTGCGAGCTATCTCAGATGACAGTGGGGAAGGACGTGTGGCTGACTGACCGATACTATCTGGCTTGGCTCGACTCTGCCGGTGTAGACCTCTCGAGGATTCGATGATGACAACGAGCCTCAAGTGAGTTCTTCGTTCTGCTCAGTCTGATATTCACATTACTCACTCTCCCTTTGTACCCTCGATGAGGCAGGGATATCAGTACTGACATTGAATTGCTTGTTCTACGGTACCAGTTCTGCGGCGGTTTCAACACTGTCGAAACTCGACAGCCCTTCCCTCTCGGCGAGGGTCCAGGTGAGCGGTGTGCCTTTCGCTCGTAGACCAGATCTCATCAGCCCCATGATAGTGCATCACAACAGTACCACTGGTTCACCTCCAATAGATTCCCGAATGATATGCTTTGCGAACACAGAGCTGATTTGTAATGCGTCCCCCGCCCAGTCCATATCGACTCGCACCACAACCTCGCGACAGTCGTAGCCTTCATCTCCACCTCGTCCAACCCTACCTCTTTCAACGACTTCAACACGACCTCGAACGGGACTTCTATTCCTTTGGCGACCGATTTCTTCCAGGTCACTTCAGGGGAGAAATGCTTCAATGTCAACCTCGGTGCGCTTGGCGTCGGGCTGACGAACGGGTCCGAAGTCACGCTTCAGATCCAATACGACGGGGTGGGTGGCGCAGCCGTACTTCGTTTTGCCTGTTCTCGTTGTGTCTACGCGATTCTTTTGTTTTCCATATCCATCGCACAGCGTATCTACGGCCCCTTCGGGATCAGGCGGAGACCAAAAGAGTTACGAAGCTGACTCATGCTACCCTCACAATGCGTCGCATCACCGCGTGTCTAATATCACAGGGCGACGGCAATCTCTATCAATGTGCCGATCTTGTCCTTATCGATGGGTACTCTGTCCCCTCCAACGAGACATGCACCTCCGACGCAGCGACAGCTGGGAACGCCACCTCCTCAGTCACAACTACCGCAGGGGGATCATCCACAGCAGCCTCCAGCGCCGCTGCGACTACCAGCAGTGCCAGCGGCGGTGGCGGGTCGAGCGGCGGGCTCGCCCAGAAAGAGATGATCGGTTGGGGTGCGATGGGTATTGTCATGGGCGTGACTGCCTTGGTGACGCTTTAGTTTTCGACCGGTGTGTCGCAGTAACTTGTATAGGCGAACTGGAATAGAGAGCTGTCTACTGGAACCCTCGCGTCTGCATACAATGTAGATAGAAGAATTTAAGATATATTCTGTGCATCTTCTGAGTGTCCTCTTCGTCGACTTTGGCTTAGGCTTAGGCTGACCCGCACCGCCTTGTTCCTGGTGGTTCGTCACTTTGACTGGCCTGTGCGAAACACCTCTGTGCCACTGCGCATCGTGATCCCACAGAGACTGCGTTCTTTACAGTCGATCCGCTACTGCATGTTGTTCGTATTATTGCATTGCATCAAATGACCTCGACGTATGCAAACGAGGGTCCGTTAAAGAAGCAGGCATATATCTAGTATGGTTGTATAAGGAGTTTCGCTAGGTGGAAAAAGCCCGAAAAAAGAAAGATCCAAGAAAAAGAACGAAGGTTTCAATTGTACTATACTACTCTATATTATGTGTTGTTTCTTCTGCTCTGGCTCGTGCCTGCACGAGAAGGACAGAAAAATTGGAAAATGATGGTCGTTAGGAGGCCCGCCTACACTATACACTATGCCTCGTCGTACACATGACAATCATACTTTTAAAGGATACGTTCGGAGAGCGTCTAGGAACTTAGGAGCTCGATCCGACAAAGTAGTTGTAGTTGTATGTAGTGGGCGTGGTGGTGTAGGTGAACGAGCTGCCAGCGTCATACGAGGCGACGGTGCTTCCCGATCGGGTGATGGAACCAGAGATGGAACCGGCAGAGAGAGGGATCTTGAGCTTGCTAAGACCGGCAGAAACGGTGAAAGTCTGCGTGTTGCTACCGGAAGTAAGGGTGACCTCGGCACCCTCAGTGGAGAGGACGACGGCGTACAGGTAGTCCTCGGTGTAGCTCCAGCCGGCGGGTCGGCCCGTGCTGTCAGAGCTGGCGGTAGCGTCGTGGGGGTGAGGTCGGGCCCACATGACAATCTCGTCGTCGGTGATGGTAGGGTAAGAGCCCGTCTTGAAAGCGGTAGAGTAGTACTTGGTCAACGACTTCAAAGCGGTATGCTCGTAGCCGTGGGTCCAGACCTCGGAGCCGGAAGGAAGAGCACCGGCGATAGGACCGATGTAAGAGGACTCTCCGTAGTCGTTCCAGGTGAGGATCTCGACCGACTTGACCTTGTCTCGCATGGCGATCAAAGACTCCCATCGAGTGGCATAAAGCCAGTTGTCAGATCGGTAGATCCAGTTCTTGTTCCATCCGCTCACGGGGAAGTGGGTGAAGAAGAAGGGCGAGACGGCGGCCATGTATTCCTTGTCACCGAGAGCGGCAATGTACTTTTCGTCGGAAGAGGTGTCGAGGTCGCTGCCTCCCATGGGCCAACCAGAGTTCCAGTTGAGCTCACCGTCCATCCAGGTGTTAGAGGCAAAAGTGCTAGGATCGGAGAAAATGCTGGGCACGAAGAAGATGTTGACCCCGGCGTGGGTGAGCTTGTCGAAGAAGGCCGTCTGCCAAGTGTTTCCGCCGAAAGAGCAGTCTGATCCAGCGAAAGTGGAGACGAGAACCTTGCCTTCGTGCTGGGCCTGGGCGGGTAGACTGGCAAACTGCTTGACGATAGAGACGAGGTTGTCGCCGTCCGAAGAGGAAGAGCATGAAAGCGAGGTCATGTCGAGCGAGAGGAAGAGCTTGAACCCGCTCGAGCCGGCAGCAGAGTAAGCGTCATGACTTCGCGCGATCTGCCAGCTCTCCTGGCCAATGTTGAGCGCGAAACCGTCGATACCGGAGTCGGACGCAGCGGAGATGTCCTTGGACCAGTCAGCCTGACCGTAAGGGTAGGTGTTTCCGACCATGTGGTGAGCCCAGACGCTGTGAGCGGAAGACGACGAAGGAGCAGTGGTCGAAGAAGCAGGGGCAGTGCTGACGCTGGCGGCGGTAGTCGCAACCTTGGTCGTGGCAGTAGCGGTGTTGGTGGTGACGGAAGCAGTCTTAGTAGTACCGGGGCCGTAGGTGGTCACACCGTGGGCAGTGGTAGTGGCGTCGGTAGGCTGAGCACCCTTGGTCGTACCGCCGGTGGCGATGAGACCTCCCGAAGGGAGGGTAGAGGTCGAGCAGTCGGTCTCGGTGTTGTTGGAAGCTGAAGAGACAAGCTGGTAAAGATCAAGAGACCAAGCACCGCCACAAGCCTCGGTGTCGAGACCGTCACAAACGACGTTACAGGCGCCATCGGTGTTGTAGGTGATATCTTCAGGAATCGAGTCGCCACAGTAACACTCATCGCCGTACTCTGCACCGGCGTACTTGAAGCCCTTGTCCTCGCAGAGAGACAAGCAGCTGTCCAAGGTCATTCCTGAGAAGCCGCTGATCGAGTAGCCAGAGAGGAGTCGGTCAGATCGGTCGTTGGCGCAACCAAGAGAGTACCACTCAGACGAGTCGGTACCATCGGTGTGGACGGGAAGAGCGGCAGAAGTGGTGGTGGTAACAGAGGTGGGAACGGCAGTAGCATCGCTAGTGATGGCGGAAGTGACAGCCTCGGTGGGGACAACAGTGCCGACGGAGGTGGTGCCGTTCACGATCTCGGTGGTGACCGATTCGGTGGCGGATACGGTAGCGGTGGCGGAAACAGAAGCGGTAGGAACCACAGAAGCCGTAGCCGTAGCGACGGGCACAGTTCCGGAACAAGCTGCAAGCTCGCTCGAGTTGTACTGGTAGAGCGAGAGGTACCAGGCGTCACCACAGGTCTCGCCTGATTCGCCTCCACACGGTCTGGCACAGGTCGAGTCGTCTGCCCGTCCGCCGCCAGACCCAGTGAACGCATCGCCGCAATAACACTCGTCTCCGTACTCTGTGCCGGCAAACGTGTAGCCGAGCTTGGTGCACTGCGTCACACAGAGCAAGGGGGTCAAGCTCTCCGAGGAGAAGGCGAAACCTTGCAGGAGTCGCTCGTCCTGCGATTCAGTGACACAGCCAAAGTAGGTCCACCCCGCTGGCAAGGTGGTGTCTCGCTTCTCGGGAAGTGGAGGTGGTTTCGTCTGAAACAGCGACAAAGACATTCCATTCAAGGCGACGATTTTTTAGGCGAACAAGTAATCGAGGTGAAATTAAACGCAAAACATGATCAAAAGTTAGTTTAGTGTTCAACACATGTACCTGTACTTCCGATTGATTCGTAACGTCTAGTACACCACTCACCAAACCATGCTCAGAGCCGTAGTAGTATCTAGCGAGGAGAGAGTGGATCGACCGCCTAGAAGAGGCCAACTTGTTGGCGATGTGCGGGTTGGCGTGTCGGCCAGGTTTGAGGAGAGGTTTAGCGTCGACTGCTGCTCCAGCAAGAGCGAGCAAAGCGACGGTGGAAGCGACGACCGGCGCCATGGTGTTCAGTATCGAGTATTAACGACGAGTAGTAGCGGTAGTAGTAGTAGTAGTAGTAGTGAAAATGTTCTTGATTCCGATCAGGCAGAATTTGCTACAAGCAACAGTCTGTTCCAGGATGCGATGATGATCTTGGTCTTGATCTGGGATCTTGCGTGTCAAACGAAGGTAAGGCCGTCGAGGCGTCTAGAGCACCTGGCTCGATGAAATGTCGGCGAAGAGGAGGAGAGGAGGCGAGGGGGGAGGGGGAGAGTCACGAAGACGGATTAGAGAAAGAGAAAAAGCAACTTGTCAAACTTGTCAAAAGGAACAGCTGTCAGTAGTCAAAAGAAGAAAGAGAACGAACGATCACCTGCTCGTCGGATCCATGAGCATTGCTGGGTCTATATTCTTTTGCTCGTATCATCGCTCATGAGGTGGCCTCTCACTCTTTCTCGTATGTACGGTGGGTGACCAGAATCAGAATCGCAACATGACGCGCGCCCGCCACCAAATCTGCGCGTCGTATCTGATGAACCTAATCATTTACGTCTTATGGCAACCTGCCATGACAAGATCAGGGTTTTTCGTTCGGCTTGGGCTCAGCGGCTCAGGTTAGGACCAAGCCGTGGAAAGTTACCCGAAATCGAAAGTACCTGCAGTACGCGGATACCGTAGATTGACGGGAAAAAAAAGTCGCGTTACTTGGCACTATAGTAATCCGAGCCTAAGGCATAGGACGTCCATTGAGTTATATCGCAAGATGGCGTGGCGCGAGGTCCGCCATTCCACACCCATTATTATTATTATTCTTATCGAAGCGCAGCGCCGGAGCGGAGGCAGAGCGAGCAGTTCATTTGATTTTCAGGGAAAGCGAAGAGACAGCCGGCAGGAAATCAAGATGGCTGGCACAGAAAGATGAGGACGCGATTCGTGCGGGCGGACGCGTCTGACTTTTTCTTTTTCGGTTTTTGCCTTTTTACGTATACAATCGATGAAGGGCTAGCTAGCTTCCCGGACTCGTCATGCATGGCACTCCCTGGCCTCTTCCCAATTACTGTAGCTGTCTAACCACGATCGCTCTCCTCCTCTCCGAGACCCTCGCCAACGCGCAGAAACAAATATACATTCGTCACGCTACCACACAACAGCCGCTCTCCGGCCGTTACAGGCACGCGGAGTGACATAAGGTTGATTATTCGGTAACCCTTCCACAACGGTACTCACTCGCTGTTCGACATATTACATATGAACTGTATCTGGACGACGCGATTGGATCCTATGGGTCATGGCATCACGTCTCGGCTCGGAGTAACTTGCTAACCATAAAATCTCGCAAGACACCGTACCATCTATTCACCTCAAAGTGCCTGATACCCTCCGCCTTTCCACCGCCGTTTAAGAAAGCCCGTACGCTTTCTGGATCTGCGTCTCGTATTTCTTGGCAATGAAAGGTCGGGCCAGCTTCATCGCCGGCGTCAACATGCCGTTGTCGGGTGACCTGTAGAAGCAGAAGAAGCCCAAAACGCGTCGTCAATTATTGATGATGATTCAGCCAAAAGCTCAAACAGCACACATTTCACGATAACCATAACGGTGACGATAACACATGAAACAGACAACAAGCGCCAGACGTACCATTCCTCCGTGGTGAGAATTACGTCGCTTATGAGCTCTATGCCTTTCAGTCCCCCTTTCTTCCCTTCGTCGCGCAGAGTACCGAGCAAATAGTTCTTGACTGTTTGATCCTCCGCCCATTCTCGCGGACCCCCTTCTTCGGGGATTCCGGTCGCCTTCAGCCGACTTCGCATATTGCCCTCATGCTGCCATCATACCACATCAGGTCAGCATTACCACCTACTATGGAACGTATCTTGACTCACAGGGTATACAATGGCGATCGGACGCGAAGCGTAGGGCGAAGCACAGACGCAAAGCATCATGACAGAGTCTACAAAAGACACTTTCCTTCAGCGAGTCTGACCTATCTGGCAAAGGAGCCTGAACTCACCACAGTGCTTATAGACCGATTCCACCTTGTCAAGCGCCAGATATTCACCATTCGAGAGCTTAATCTGCAGAAGAAACACGTTTAGAGTAAGGTTCAGTTGAGAAAGTCTCACATGGGTTGACTCACAAGATTTTTGACCCGATCAATTATACTAAGTGTTCCGTCCTTGTTCCACTGATATACGCTGTCAGCTCCTCAATCTGTCACCGTGAAACACAGTTGGGACTCACTTGGCCGATATCTCCTGTCTTGAACCAACCATCGTCGGTGAAGCTCTCCTTGGTCAATTGCTCCTGCTTGAAGTAGCTAGCATCCAATCATGAGCTCGGTAACATGTTTGCGCTGACTCACCCTTTGAATACGTTAGGACCCCTCAGCCAAATCTCCCCCTGAGGTGAAGTATTGCTGTTCAAGTAGCCCGCTTCGGGATAGTCTGCGGAGTGCGTCAGATTCGCTCTAACACCGCGCTAAATCTCGCTGGACTCACCTTGCAGCTTTGCTTCGCATGACGGGCCGAGCACTCCACAACTTCCGAGCTGGGGGTACTCAAAAGAACCGATTGCAGCCATACCGCACGTCTCGGTCAATCCGTACCCTACAAACGATGGATTAGCGATCTTGATTCGGAACCGGAAAGGGATCGGTAAGAGCAGACTCACCGAGAAGTACAGGCACCATCACCGTTGACATGAACTTTTGCGTTTCCTGGCTGAGTGCGCCTCCTGTGACTCAGACATCAGTGTACTATTGCGAAAGAGAAAACGCACCATCTTTGGCGCTCACCTCCTGAGATTGATACCCTCAGCCGACCGCCAGTTACTGCTTTGATTCTGCCGAATAGTATCTTGTCGATTGCCGCCGACAATGGCCAAGGTAGAGTTTGTTTGCCTGATACGGCGAGATTGAAAACAGCGATTGCCGCTGGACCCGCGTCATTTAGCTTCTTCATCATGCCCTTCCTGCATTTGATAGCCCTGCATCAGCTTCGCCCTTCGATCGATAGTGGACCTCATGGTGGTCGCTCACCTGATCATCTCAAATATCGCAGGTACACCCGGTAGCAAGGTCTGGGCGCGTTCTCGTCAGCGATAAAGAAGGAGGGTCTCTTCTGGGAGGCCAGCCTCACCGGTTTGAGAGCCTCAAAGTCTCCCCGACACCCTCTGACATTATCACTTAGGAGCGTTTTGACCGAACCATAGCCGACAGGGACCCCCAAGAAGAACAACGTGAACTCAAGGAACTATCCATTAGGTGAATCAGCATGCATCAGGAAGTGTGATCCTGTAGGGTAGGACAAGAGGCTTACCTGCTCGAGAATGTGCGATAGGGGGAGATACGCCAGTAATAGATCGGATCTAGTGAACCCTTTGGCCCACAGCGACACCGATCCAGCGACTAATTATGGTAGTGCATCATCAGCTAAGCCCATACACCAGCATGGTATGTAGATTAGCAGCGAGATAGCACGTACTGGACGCAATGATGTTGCCGTGAGTCAATAGTACACCCTTGGGCGTTCCAGTAGATCCGCTCGTATACATGATACAGAACAAGTCTTCTTCGGTCGGTTCTGGACCAAAGTCTTTGACAGGGTGATTCACCCCAGCTTGCTTGAGCTGGTCGAAAGTCAGGATTTTGCCACCCCTTGACTCTAATACTTTCGAAATTGTTGCGATTGCGGCCTAATTGGGTGGTCAGTTGTACGCTCAAACTACTTCCTCTGGTTCAATAACCCACCTGATTCGCCCTCTTACCACCATCATAGACCAGATATCTGACCCTCTCAGCCCGTTCGATAACCCTCGCAATCAAGTCTAGCTGACCTTCTCCGCAGAAACAGAGCTCAACCTCGGGCTCGACCAAGCTCGTCAATAAGCCTTCTTCGCCCAAAGTGGTATAAGCGGTAGTGATCACGTGGCCCAGTCTGGCGAAAGACTGGGACATGAGCTGCCACTGAAGGCTCGTGTCTGCGTATATTGATACGCGGGGTCGGGTAGCAACGGGAGTCGAAGGGACGGTGAAGCCGATATTGACCAAGCCTGAAGTGAGGGCTTGACAGCTACGGTCGAGCTCTTTGTATGATACTGGCTTCGGGTCGGAAAGAGTGAAGCTTGTGAGACGACGAGATTAGATGGGTCTTCATCAGAGCTAGAGCTGAGAGTATGGGGCATATACACACTATCTCCAGATTTTGGTCTCTTCCCCAGAACCATCCGATCCAGGCACAACTTTTTCCTCTTCCACAACGTCGACGACTTCCCGGTAAAAGCAGGCCGTGTCATCTCCGTATTTCCTAGCCTAGGGATCGTATAGTCAGGATACAGGCATGTATTGACGTCAGCGTTCGCCTTTTGGTAAAAAGTGGATATGCACAACAGAACTGTAAGAAGTTGACAGCGCGCACTTACGCAGTAGGGGAAAATATCGCCTACAACAGTGACTTCGTCGCCTGCTGGCCTTGTCACCAGCTTGTCGGGACTAAGATGGCATCGTCGGATAGAGGGATCAGAGGCCAGCTGAATCGTAGCGGGTTTGGTGTTCCACCACATGATTGCCCTGTTCTAAGCTTGAGCGAGATATGCTAAAGTTGCAACTGGGTGTATGACGGCACGAGTTGAGCTAAGACGAGGCGATAAATTATGGGTTTGACCGGCCCTTTGTTGATGAGCAATATTCTGAGTCGGTTCTGAGTCGTTCAGTCTACAGTACGAGAGATATGAGTGACAACCATGTGATAATGACAATGAGGAGTCGGTGAATGGTGATGATTACAATAACATTGCTGACGATGACGAAGATGCGGCAAGGATGGTCAGTGATCACGGACGGTGCAGGTCGGCCGGTGCGGTTACTGACTGAAGCGGGACGATCGAACGGCGGCGCCGTGCCTGAACGTGGCTACATCACATGCATAGCATATAATTTAGGCATACCTCGGTCCCGAGTGGGTGCATGGCAGCAGGTATCTATATATTGCAAGTCAGATGCATTTTGAGCTTAATGTGATTACAACATGCTTCATGCTTGGTGTCAGTCCTAGCGGTGAAGCAGCGGTACGGGACTATAGGAAGATCCTCGTATTGTGCACGAGTGCGTCCGCCGCTTGGATATAGGAGCGCCGTAGGGCAGTATCATCTTTTACAACAATCTCTTCGGAAGGTGGAATGGAACCTATCCAGGATGTGGTACGTCTCTCCCTTTTTCGAGGTGCTCCGTATAGATGAGATGAATTGCAACATGTGATAGTGCAAGAAAGACCGCGCGCTCACACGCGGTTAGGTGATCCACACACGATCACCCGTACATTGCTTCCGCATACGCCTGATCATACAGAGAGCAAGCGACTCTTCAGCTTGGTCGTACTTGGGAACGATGATGTTCTGGACTTACCTCGTACTCCTCTGTGCTCATCAGCTCGTGATCGTCGTCCGTAACATCCTCTATACGTTTCGGTATGCCATTGACTGCAGCGGGAATGAACGCGAATCAGCGTTGTCCCCACCTCGTACACCAGCACAAGATAATTCCGTGGGGAAAAGATTTCTTCATGAATCTGGGCTCGTGAATGGCTCGCCAGCCATTGAGAGGAGTAAATTCCATCAGGGAAACCAGTGACGCTGTTCAAGCCGAGCTTTGTCCACTCACCCATTACCGTCTTTCCACTACCTGTGTTTGCCGCGACTCTTTCCACTGCTCCAACAGCCACAGGCTCCACGTCTTCCATTCCATCTTCCTCGTCCTCGACGTCGATCTCTCCGTCACTAGCAACTCTGATCGCGTCTGAACTGCCGGAAGGCTCACTCTTGATTGCGACAAAAGCAGTTGGCACCTCTTCTACATCCGCATCTCCCACACCGTCCCCATCTGTACCCTCACCGAGGATCTCGTAATGAGCTGCCAGACTCTCGTCCTCGATATCTTTGTCGCCAACATTCCTTGATCGAAGACGCTCTTCGAGCGCCTCGCGGCGCTTTCTGTCTGCCAGACCCAATGTCGTTGCTTGGCCGGTCACAGTCGAGTGCGTGTACCAATGCGGCAGGGCGTTTTGTTCTCTATGGTTCGCATGACCACACATATACCAGGTTGTCAATGAACGCACGTACACCAATCTTATTGGGAGTGAGAGCGCAGACCGGATGGTAGTGGGACTGGGACAATCTTTCCTGGAGTACGCACCTCTGCTTTTGTGCCAATCTTTCCTTCTCTTCCTGATCCTCTTCTTGCCCAATGACCACCTCGAACTTCTTATCTCCTTCGTCTCCCATCCCACCGTCCTTCTGCGCAACAGTAGTCTTGACGTTCTGCGCTATCCACGCCACGATATTCAGACCGGGGACCGTCACGCTCTCCACAGCTTTCAGAGCGTCCCGTATAGGTGCCGTGGCGATATTGAACCGCTGCATCGCGTCTTGGGCTGTGGTGTTGACGCCGTTTTGAGAGATCGTCGGGTCATGCTCGATGAGCTCGGTTGAGCAGTCTTCACATTTGAACGAGTTGGTGAACGGGTCAAAGATGTTGGACAAATCTAAGGGATCATACATCCGACCGTCCATAGGACAAATGTATCCTCTGTGGCCTACTTCCTGTGTGAGGGCAAGAGAACAAAGATACATAGTCAGTATCCGGGCTTCGGAGCTGTAGTGGAGAACGACGAGAGCAATGTAGAATTGGTCTTTCCTAATAATACACCTCATCACCGGCCAGAACAGAGAGTCAAGAGTGAAAGAAGCGATGGTCCGCCATTGATCCACTCACCTGCTTGATCTTCTCGTCGATATCCTTCCTCATCATCGCCAGCCTATATTTGACGACATTCGCAAACTCTCGATAATCAAGGTACCAATAATGCACGTCCTTCGTCCTCTCTCGCTCCTGTATTATCGGCTTGCCATCTTTGTCCACAGCTCCAGGTTTCCCTGCGGCACCAGTCGCACCACCGCCCGGTTGTTGTTGTCCCGGCTTGGGAGCTTGCGCGTTGAGTTGTTTTAATCGCCATTCCGGTATAGGCACTTTCTCCTTGTTGACGTGTCTGAAGAAGAGTCACACCCGAGCAACGCCATCGTGGTTGCATTAGCAGGGTCAACGATCATTAAGAAGGGATTGGGGCGACAAAAACAAGGGTATATGTCGCCCAACTCACCTCCTCAATAACCTGTGCAGGCCAAACGTTCCCATATATTTTCTCACTTCCGGAGTCGTCAATCCAAGCTTGTTCGCCAGCTCAAGTTCAGTCGTTCTGCGATAAGATCATCAGCACACTGCATCCTTGAATTGTATCGGGATGCACTATGAGAGGGACATCTGCTCTGTGTTATCGAGCGGTTTCTCACTTACACATTGTCGTGAACCATCAGCTTGAGAATGATGATATACGGCGTATCGTAAAAGGCGTACGCTACTTGATACACGAGGTTGGCACATAGCTTCTTGATCTCATCCGAAGAGAGCTGTTGTGACATCGCGGTCGACAGCCTCGTAGATTTTTCGCTGATTGTTGCTATATAGAGATTGCAGATAGCGAGGCATAACGAGGCCAAGTACCGACTTTCTATCGTCTACAAACGCGCTAGGAGGGAGACGCCCAGAGATTGACAGCCGAAGCCACACGTCACGTGACCAAGCGCGGTGAGTCCCGAGTCCCGGCGGAAGCCATCGACAAACCGGTCACTGGAACCGATCTAAATTCGTATCGTATCAAGCGCATCATCCTGACGTAACTAAACTCGATCTCTATCTGATATTTGGCCGATCGATTGAAAATAAGATGCAATTGAGGATGCACATGGGGACGGGGTGTCATGCAGCTAATTCTGCTCACACGATCTCGAGGAGAAGCTATATATGTTGACCAAGGTTATGTACTTGTTCCCTGCTCGCTCCCCACAATTCTGCATTCATCAGCAATTGAAATTCCATTCCTTCCGCACGCGCACACACACTCGTCTGAGCTCAAACCGATCCATACGCACCACCATGGCAGGCGATCATCCCGAGACGGTCCGACCAGCTACTAAGAGAATTCGATCGGACCAAGACCACTCCAAAGCTGAGAACAAGGCTGCCGAGAAATCAAAAGAAGAAGGCGCCGATCATCCCGACGCCAACCCTGATAAACACGAGGACGACGAGTGGCTGAAGCTGGCTCCTTTCTACGTGGGTAAGAGCAGGGATGGTTGGAAGACGAAATGGAGGGAGAGCTGCTGGTGTGGTAAGAGTGAGTAGTGTCCTATCATGCCTTCTGAGTGAGATGAGGGGGTTAGTCGGGGTAGCTGAGTGCGGTGCAGTCTAGGGAGTGTACGACTGGGGGGCAGATAATGGCAATGTCGAGACGAGCGCTATTCACCATAGGGGGTCGACTCAGCTGGCAGTGGCTGGTGCATGTCGGGTAGGGGCGGGATGTCGTCATTAAAGGTTCTGGATATGCAGCTCACTCTTTCTCTCTTGTCATCTTAGCCGCCTTCGTCTACGACGCGGACCCCTTACAAGCCAAGTATTGCCATTGTGAGGACTGTCAGAGACTGCATGGTGAGCGATCTTTGCCTGGACTTCGTTCGTAACCTGGCAGCCGAAGATATTCCCTATATCTGGCAGTCCTTCCATGTCAACTTCAGGCTGATCATCTCCTTTTGTTTCATTTTCCATTGTTGTCGCTCCCCAGGTGCTCCATTCCAACACGCCGCCGTCTTTAAGAAGGAGAACATCCGTCTTGATTCCGACCCAGAATGGATCGGTTTCCTCTCCGCTCACGCCGACGGCGATGTGCACCCGCTCTCTTCCACTCCGACGCCCTTACCGCGCAAGATCTCGTGCCGAGCGTGCGGCAGTCCGCTGATGGACGAAGGCCGAAACATGATCATGGCTTTTCCACCTGCGTTCGAATGGACTCGAACCCACAAGGAAGTCAAGCACGCCAAAGCGGATGAAGAGAAGGGCGATTCGGGCAAGAAGGATAAGATTGGCATGCCAGAGGCGTTCAAGGCTTCATGTCATATCTTCTACGAGAGAAGGTGTGTGAATATTCACGACGGGCTTACAAAGTGGAGAGGCCATAAGGAGGAGTCGGACAAGATGGAAGACGATGAGATCTAGACGGGGAATGATAGTCTGGGGAAAACGCATGAGGGAGGTCGGGCCTAGGGGAAGCTTGAGTAACACAATCATACGGTCTCTTTTGGTCCAAGGGGAAATAGGGCATAAGCTGTCAAGACAACGACAATGTAGAGTATGGTCGAAGAAAGTGTAGCCATAAACCAATGCTTGCATGATCGAGTACATCACGAAGCCCAAACACAGCTATCAAGGATGAGCTGCAGGTCTCAACTTTGCAACAGATTTTAAGCAGCGTTAACGAGCTGATGGGCACCGGCAAGATCGAGAGAGTTGGATCATCTGCCATGACAATCAATGCTACATGCATAAGGTGTGTGTATGTGTGTGTGCGTGTGTGCCTAAAGGTCGTTAGATTGGTGAGCCAAGTCCGTGCTGATCTACTGTCTAATCGAAGCCACTCCAGGTTCTGTCGTTGCCTGGGATGTGGCAAGTGCAGCTTTTGTCGCAGCCGAAGCTTGTCGTCGTTGCGGTAACCACGATAGTAGCACGTTCTGGACCAGTGAGAAACCTATTGATGTCACCCAGTACAGTACAACACCCTGTGATTGAGATGGACAAGCATTACGGGAATATCAGTACAGTCCAGGGCGGCCTTCTTTACACTGCTATGTAGTGTAATTTGCCTCGCAACTGGGGATCCTGAGGTGAACCCAAACTGTGACATGATAAGATGATCGAAAAGGGGATGTGAAGAACAGCACTTACCGCAGGCATCTGGCTCGCGATCATTCCAAAGCCAAGTGCACTGAATCTCAGGACACCAGCCATAAAGTTGCGCCGTATCTCCTGCTGTCTGGCAGGTGTGAAAGTGGATCTCGAGCGCCCGGGCGCATCGGCATCCACAAGCTGCTTGTGGGAGGGGGACGGATTTTCTTGCTGGGAGCGTGAGGTCGCTACAACTTGCTTCGAACTCCTTGGTCGAGGGCTTGACACTGATGAGGACGATGTCTGAGCGGAGGCTGACGGATAGAACGAGGGGTTGACATGAGTAGAAGCGGACGTAGATAGTCTACGAGCTCGTGGTGGCGACGCAGGTGTAGTCGAGGTTGAGGCTGATGGTAAGCTTGACCCCGATTTCGCAGGTCGTGAGACATTAGATGATCGAGGAGCGAATAGACCTGATGCCTCTCGCTGAGGCGATGAAGTGCCGGGAGATGTTGGTGGACTCTGTTCGGATTCGGCAGACGCTGACGCCGACGTGTCGAATGTATCTTTGGCTTCATTCTTGATTCTTACAGCCTCAGCTGCCGAATCAGCCGCTGCCTGATTTCTCCTCCCCACAAGCTCGGCATTCCCAAAAGCCATGCTCATTCCCAGAAGCGGTAAGATCCCGTATGGATCGACTTCGCCCAGCTTCTCGATCCAGAAGAAGCTCTCGCTGAAAACGGGCGATGAAGGTATCTCGAGCGTTTTTCGGATGGTCAATGATAATGTGACAAAGATGGGGATGTGAACTAGGAGCGGTGACCAGGTCGTTATCGTTGGATTGGTGCCGTGCAGTCTGTGGAGGGTCGACTGTGCTTTGGCCAGCTATGAAACAGATGGGGAGAGCTGTCAGTATGAGAATGTCACATGGTGATTGCAATTGTATCACGCGCAAGTATAATTGCTTCTGAGGGATGAATAGCAGGTAAATTATCTCGACCGTCTGGTCTGCCATACGCGAAGCCACCAGATTTCGTATGACCCCATGCACTCACCTGACGCCTTAATTCCAGGATATACTGATCATACGTCAACCCTTTCTTCCTACTCTCCGCAACTAAAGACTTTGCAAGCTGCTCGTTGATGATCTTCATCTTCGGATCCACGAGTCTCCTGGCCTTGAGAGCCCTTTTTCTCTGCCAGAGCGAAATCGGCAACGTGAATACTGTCCTCACGAGCAGAGTGAGGATAATGATGGTTGCGCCGTACCCGAAAGGATGAGGGAGCGAGAGCAGAAAGGACGCGAGAGGGTCTATTATGGGGTCGAATATTGTAGAAACCGGAGTAAGGGCATCGTCTGTCGTGCTTGCTGTAGCTGTCGCTGTCGCTGTGGCTGCTGCCAGGTCGTTCGCAGACGTTGCTGGTGTCAGAAGTGAGCTCGAGCTCGAGGTGCCCACTGGTGATAACGGCGTAGGTGTTGTGGATAGGTGTCGAGGCGTTCCTGGATATCTCATATTCGGGGACATCAATTGAGGTCTTGCTCCAGCGAAAGCGGGGAGGTGAGGACGACTACGGCTTGAGCTTGAGCCTGAGCCGGATCCGATTCCATGATTCCGTACAATGCTGATCGCCTTCGGCGATACTGACGACATGCGACTGGGCGTCGCCAAATGACGAGGAGAGATACCAATCATCGTTCTCGAACTAGGCGCTCCGGCGCGAAGCCCAAGGCCAAAGTCTGACCGGCTCGCTGTGCTTCGGAGCCTCCAGAGCGAGGACGATGGATCTCCCAGTTGCATTTTGGATCGGATCATTTTGTCCGCGGATGTGCACTCCTCCTGATATCAGGTTTGAACTCGAGGTTTTGCGTCGAAATCAGCGAATGTGGTGTGATCCGTCGCAGTTCCAAGCCGATTTCCGCGCGGTGTTCTCAGGTCGAGTCGTTCCAATACCGATTATACGAGATCCACAGTGCAGTTCCTCAAGAAGATGGTCAATAATGTCAGCTTTATTGTTCCTCTTGAGCCAAGCTTTGACCACGCCGGGCTCGAACAATTTGCTTCCGTCGGTGACGACCGGCTCAACCTTCGTTCGTCTCTAGACCGCTCTGTCTCTGTTTCTTTGTTGACTACTTTTGTTGACATGAACATACACCCTTGGGGAACACTGACCCAACCGTTGACTGGCCTGACGTTGACGGATAGCTAGAGATCTTTTAAGTCACATTTCAACACCTCGACGACAAACTAACGTGACAAGGCGCCAAGTGACAAAAGAATAGTCGCAGACCGGCAATTTGACCCTATCCGAAATGTCCTTCCTCGCGTTACCGACCTCGACTCGCGCCTCTCCAGCTTCGTCCTCATCCGCATCGCCCAAACGAGGCGGTGCTAGCTCCAGCTCGAACTCCAAGAAGAGGCAACTCGATCGTGTACTGCTAGACGAAGAAGATGATGTGGACGATGCGGATCTGATTGCTGTCCCAACCCGAAGAAGGGTGAATGAAGACTACGACGAGGACGAAGATGATGAGCCTGACGCGGATGCGGACGTTGATGGCGATGGTGAAGGAGACGCAGAAGCAGAAGGAGACGGAGACGGAGACGGAGACGGAGAGCTCGCCGAGGGTCAAGAAGGTGCTAGAAGAACAGCTGCGAAAGGCGGAGCTAGAGGTTCCGGCTCGGGCGCCGGCGCGGGCGCTGGAGCTGGTAGCTCAAGAGAGCATGATAGTAGGGCGGAGAGCAGGGCCAAAATTGCTAGAGGACAGGAGATAGATAGGAAAGGGAAGAAAAGACGTGCTGAGACTTTGTGAGTGGCCATCCGGTCCGTCCCACTACCGTACTTGGTCTCAAGGGCCTTCACAAAGCGTTGTCGTCAGATGCTTTCTGCGATCTGGCTTTCATTGAGTGGTTCCCGAAAGTGCTGCGAATCCCCAACCACTTCCTCCTCCCACAATCCATCTCACCTTGGTCGCACAAAACTCTCGACACAAAAGCTTAAATGCGGATTCATGATTATGGTATAATGTAGACCAGATACTAACGACAACACCGCCTTTCCCTAGCCTTCTGCGAGACCAACTTGATCCGGACCAGGCGAAACGATTCGATACATTCAGCACGGTCGCGATCAATAAGAATGCAATCAAACGAGTGAGTGCGCGGCGATCACTGCGTATCTTTCTGAGGGGTTCTTATTATGAGTATGAGAGAAACGGGCTGCTGTGACGTGTGCAGAGTATAGAACAATCGCTGATGTTATTGGCGCATCTAATCTAGCTGAATCGAGATTTATACGATCAACATTGCTCGCCCCAGGTGTGCATGGTGGTAGCCGGTATGGCCAAGATCTTCATTGCTGATGTGATCGAGCTGGGTAAGTGGTCGTCCTCCGTCCGCTGAAGTATCATGTCGCGAATCCACCATGTTGCCAGGCGATGCAAGCAAGTGGAACTATAATACCGGTGCTGATTCTTGTTATCTTATAATAATTTGTTTTCTGTCAATCCATGCTGGAATCTTTACGACCAACGCCGATGTGCCGCTTCCTTCCTCTCGACAGCCCTAGACCTTCAACCATACTCTGCTCATCCGGAAGGCCCGCTACAGCCCTATCACCTAAAGTTAGCGAGAATGCAATTGGAGCAGCGCGGCTTGTTAGCGGACCAAGCTAGGTCGGGTGGTCTGAGGGGGAAGAAAGGGATCTTCAAGAGGCGATGAAGGAGGGGGGCAGGGACGTATATGGGGGATTGAGCAAGGAAAAGACTCTATGTCTCAGCGGGAAGGGGATGAAACCTCTCGTTCAAGAAGAAGGGGGGAAGCGACTATTCCTGGAATAGCGATCGGTTCAGGCTGTCGTTACTGCTGTGCAGATGGCAGACATGAGTTTCCTGTATAGCTAGGTGTAGGTATAAGTATAATGTCATAATAGACTGTAATCTAGATATCGTTGCGTGCCGTTTCGAGGAACCGGGACCGGGTCACGCGATACGTTCTGTTGTAGAGATAGTACATCGAGACGACACTTGTACCACACCATGTACTGCACCATAACAGACCTCGCTTAGTATATACCGTAGGAGCATCGAACAGACTGACGTTACCAGTCGTCGGTCATTAGTAGTGTACAGTACGTGATCACCACAACCAGACAGAACAAAGAGGATGCCCGAAGGCGACCCGGACATAGGCGGAGTTGTGCCATCGCCTCGCCTGAACCATGATTTAATGGTACAGTACTCCCAGCTAGCTGCAGGCCCCGACGAGCTTCAGGCTGTTCATTACCCCTGTCATCACCATTCTAGGCAAGCTTGTCGGCCTTGAATGTAGGGTACCTGTGACCAACCCCGGCCGACAAACAACTCTTGCATCGTCGGCTAACATCACAGACTGCAATCACACTGTATCGGCTTATCAGATAGATTAGGCTTTGGTGCAGGTGCAGGCGCTTTATCACGCATAAGTCAAAATGCCGACCACCGCCGATGATGCTGATGAACAACATGCTCGCATGCTCGGTTTGGGATTCATGATGACGACTTGACCCGGCATGAGGTTCTTGATCCTGTCGTCATGTCCATCCGGCCGATATTGACAAAGATTCTCGTGAGATGCTATTTTGATGGGCGAGGGTGATATGGTCTCGCCAACGTTTCTCATACGTATATATTGTAGTAGACACAGGAACAGGATGGTTCCGACTCTTCTGTTGTCCCTTCCAATTACCACCCACACACTTGTGCGGATCTGCCTCGAGAAGAGGGCCGTATCAGGACGACACGAGTAAACATGACCAGCGGCACTGGCGAGGGACACTCGTATAAGAACATCGTGATCATAGGTGGTAAGCTTGCAACTCCCTTTCCTCTTTCTCGCCTGTGAGGCATCTCAATACAGCAGTAGTCGCTGTCCTGCTGGACAGAACTCGTACTTCCCGCGAGTCCTACTCCCCCTATCCAGAGAAAGCGAGGAGATCTCCTGTTGATCAATCTTCGTTACTCGTACACTGCTCTCTCTACTGGGTACGAGTACAGCTTCGATCGCAGGCCACGAAGCGACCAATGCCCTCATCCCGTCCCTTCCGGGGTCAGGGGACTACCGGATTTTGTTAATCGACAGGATGGCTTTTGCCTGGTGGCCGATTACCATCCTTCGAGCTGTCGCCGTCCCAGGTGAGTGTGTGATCAATCAGAACTCGGGTACAGCCCGCCTGCCTACCCGAGAATTTCTGCCTTGATCTGATAACAGCTTACCACTGATGGGAATGGACTATCTGAATTTCTTGGCCATGTAGGCTGGGAAGAGAAAGTGTCGTTACCACTCACGACGGACCGAGTGTTCGCCTCTGGATCACCACACCAAGTCATCGCGCCTAACAAAGTGGTGCAACTGAAAGAAGATCGAGTGGTGTTGGAGAAGCCCTTTGAAGGGTCGTGCGAGGTACCTTTCTTCGTGAGTGCTTGCTCACTATCATGGTAACAGCCCCTTCCCACCTGATCCTGAATCTTGGTGTCGGAACGACTGAGGTACCATCAATGGCACTGAACCTACCTGCGGTGGGAGGGGGCACCGAACTCATAAGCTCCATTTGAGTGGAAAGGAATCTTTCCCGCTTTGCCTGAGACCCAATACAACAAAAAAATCCAGAAAGCCCATACCCCGTTTCTGATGACTTTGATCGCTGAACCGGTGTCAACTTGCTCTTTGGACCTACTTGCCCTTTCCGAAATCACACGGTTTTGATTTGGTTCTCGCAGAGATGTATCATCGCCACTGGCGCATCTCAGCACGTGCCGACGATGCCCGATCCCAAATGGTCCGAAGAAGATTTCAAGGTCGCTCTCAAGAGAGCCCAGGGTGAAATACAGAGAGCGAGCAAAGTCGTCGTAGTCGGTCTTGGAGCTGTCGGGATCGAGATTGCTGGAGTGAGTGGTAGCGGGTCCTTGGCATCTACCACTTATTCGTTGGTAGAACACGCTCTAGCCGGGGCGGCTGCAATACCAAGCCCATGGTCGCTTGTACTAAAAACCTGGGTCTTCCCCTCTTCTGCGGGTCTCGTGATGGTTCGCACCTCTAGGAGGTCAAAGCCCGTCATCCTGACAAACGAGTCACTATAGTACACAAAGACATCGGCCTCATGTCTCCTACCCCTGGTATCACCAAATCTATCGACTCCTCAGCTCGGCCAACGGCGCATTCGCCTATAAAGGGGTGGTCGACGCCGCCTACGGATATCAGGCTCTCGACTGAGATGGAGAGGATCTGCGTTAAACTTGGGATCGAGGTCATCTTATCTGATCGCGTGAAGATCCCGTCCTCTACCACCTCATCGGATGTCGATGACAAGAATGATGGTCGTGGTAAAGCTGCAGCGAAGGATGTGAGCGACAATAAAGGTTTCACTTCACATTGGGACGGTACGTGGGGTCTTCAAGAAGGCCTAAACCGACTCACTTTGGAGAGCGGAGAGACGTTGGAGGCGGACTACATTTACCCCGGTTGTGGGATGAGGCCGAACTCAGGGCTAGTGGGTGCCGTGGACGAGGGAGCTTTAGACGGAGCGTTGATAGCTGTGGACGACTATCTCAAGGTGAGGGCGGCTGGGGGTCCTTCGGGAGATTCAGATCCCTTTCCACGATTATCGCGTTCAAGCGACCGGGATGCCATCAACGAAGAGCCCTGCTCTGCTTCAATTATCGGTGACCAAGTCAAAATCAGCAAGCCCCAACTATTGACTTATTGCCTTGACGCTTACCGTGATCACAATGTGTACCTTCTGCCGTGACTTTAGGTCACCTCGGCAAACCCTTTGTTCATGTTCAAAGGTCAATACTACGCCATAGGAGATGTCTGTAACACACCGGGATTCAAGATCGCCCGCAACGCAATGTCATCGGCGCACCGAGCCGCAGGCAATTGAGTGCTTTGGCCGACTTTCCCCCTTTCTGCAGCGTATCAGACGTGCATTTGACAGCTCGGATCGCGATTGACGGGCTGAACTGATGCCTATCTTGCCGTAGTATCATTGGTGAGATCAAGGGAAGGACTCTCGTCAAGTACAACCCTGGCTCAACACTAACACACTGTATAGTAAGTAACAGCGTATCGCTCTCATCAACCTTCCACCGTTAGTTGCGTGTGAGAAAGGCATTTTCTGCCATCCTAACTTATTGCCCTTGGTCCATGACAAAAATCAGTCGCTTCTGATGGTGGAAAGCTGACTTCGTTCGCCTCGGTTCCGCCCACACTGTGCGATTCTCATCCTTCCGATCATCGCTATATTGTGCCACGCACTTCTCTTACGAACGCCTTGCAGGGTGTACCCATCGGACCCAACGAAGGTGCAGGACAGATGACACTTCCATGGTTCGGAACATGTGTGCTGGGCAGCCGAATGATCCGATTGCAAAGAGGCAAAACCTCGGGTACCGAGCGGTTCTTCGCAGGCAGGTTCAAGGGGAGTACCAAACCTGAGATCAAGTTTGATTGATGGTGACTTCAATTTTGGTTTCGATGTGAGAGGTAGCTGAGATTCCATTTTGATGTAGTTTGTGGTTTTTGTTAGAATCATCATTCGCCCTTGAAGGACCTATTTTGATGCGTCAGCGTTGCGAGGAATGAGTCAGTGATCATCGTGCTTTCTCGGATGGGAGAGCGTTGAGTGGTGGACAGAATTCGACCAGACCTTCCTGGTGCATCGAATAGGACGATCGCCTGTCTTAAGAACTTGCGTGCGCCGCGCTCTCTTCTGATCGTCAGAAATGATACATCGACCTTGACCAACCCTTCCGCCGTTATCTAGCAACGCTGGCCGCATCGCCTCTCAGCTCCTTCAAACTCTCCAGTACTCCCGCCCGCTCGCTCTCCTTTCTAGGCTTCAGCTTCGGTACCCCTATCTCGCTCGCACTGGGGAACTGTGATGATTCGCCGTGTCTCGTTTCTCTCGCGTCTATTGAGAGGAGTCTAAAGGCTTTTCGTCGCGATGTTCGGGCGCCGTGGATGATTGTTACTTTGTCTTCCAGTCGGGCGACTATAGAGATCATCGCGTGGTGGCAGACAGAACCAGTGGGTTTGGAAAAGACGATAGAGGACGGCAGCGAGGTGGATAGAGCCATAAGTTAGCGGACTGATTCAAGTTGCAAGTTGCGCATGGAGCCTGTCTCGGCTCTCGAGATACTTGGGTCATCGAGCGAAGCCCAGAACAGTCTACAGCAGGACTTTGGAAGATCCAAACGAGAGGAAAGAATGGGTGACGGGGTAGGGCGGATTGTTCTGAATCCAGTTTTCTCTCACTCACCTTCGTTCTCGTCATGCACCAGGTACTTCTTGTGTCTCTTGATCTCCTTCAAAATCTTGGGATGTTCAAAGACACGCTCGACCTGTTTTGTAAAGCGCGGAGTTGGATAGCAAAAACGATATCGTCTAGTCAGCTGAGTGCCCAGGCCCCGAACCACGTTATCGAATTGAACACTGCTTGTTGCTCTCTCCGGCGTTTATCGCGCTCGGATAGCATGACTTGTGCGAGCGTCTCGATATGATCGGGGAATGGTGGGTTGTGAATCCCAGTCATGGTCGTTGTACTGATGAACCTTCCCACTCACAGTCACCGTCGCCGTCTTCCTCATGGCTCCTACTTTCGTCACAACGCCCTTGAAGATGTGATTCGGTTGGTATGGCATGGCGGGACTGGTGAAATGTGTTGAAGTGCAGTAGTGAGGTGGAACCTGACGTCAATCCTCCCCGAGATACTTGCGTTCAGAGTGTTCGATGTTGCGTTGCTGCCAAAAGGTGAGCTGGTGTGATGTATATGAGTTGAATGCCTAATTTATTGATTAACCAACGCCTAGCTATATCACCTGAATCATGAACATCAAGAACCCGACGACGAACTATCCTCGAGCGAAAGAGGTCGATGGCCCATGGCCAACTTTTGGTGTGACAAGTGCCAAACTTACGTAACTTGAAGTGACAAGTTCCCAATCTAATTAATAAATCCTCCCCTTTTAAAGGAGTGATACCCGGTTGTTGATGCCACGCTAAGATACCGGTTTCGGTTGCCGCAACGCAACATGCAGACATGCAGACATGCCTAAACCTTGTAGAGTCGTGACGCATGGGAGCAGTAGCAGCAACCACCACCCCAACCACATCGCCCATACATAGACCTCCTTTTACACCCCACTGCTCATCCCACTGCTCATCCTCAACACCACCTCCCTGCGTCCCTCGAATCGCCTCTTCTGCGCACATCACGACGCGCTACACTCTGACTACGCGGATTGCTATCTGTCACACCGAACGACCAAACCCATCTTGTCTGGACTCGGTCTGCGATATATAAAGGCTGTGTGATCACAAACGGGCCCCACGCCTCGACCCTCCGTCCCTGGACACCCGACTTTCGACTTGGACAATCTCACGCGTAGAGATCACCCACACATGTTATAGCGTACAACATATCCAGTCACCCATACACACACATACGCTGTATCAGTGCATCAAGAACTGATCCACCTGAAGGAGGTCCGGCACCGTCAACTCCTTCTCGTCCTCGCGCAACCTTCTCGCTAGAATTAAGATAACGACAGTTATCTGACTTCGTTCAACCATCAGTGATAGAAACAACTACCGACCTACAGCCTTCTGTCCGTCTCTCACATCCCGACCGCTGCTCCACTATGACTCTCGTTCCTCCTGGCGCGCAGCTCGGTGAGTCAGCAAACTCCCATATGCACAATATCCGTTCAGAGGTCTCAACGCGATTGCGTTCCATTCCACGCCTGATGTTGTTGTAGCCTTTATACCAATGCTCACCTCTACACCTATAGCCCCAGTCGACTTGCCCCCA
Source organism: Kwoniella sp. CBS 9459 (assembly GCA_036428585.1). NCBI lineage: Eukaryota > Fungi > Basidiomycota > Tremellomycetes > Tremellales > Cryptococcaceae > Kwoniella > Kwoniella sp. CBS 9459. The sequence goes on along the minus strand of CP144066.1, from coordinate 857,804 downwards.
CCACCACCTCAAGCGGATCCTCGGGAACCCTCAGCGACGCTCACCCCTCGTCAACGGGGCTCAAGGACCCCTCAACGATCTCGTTCACCTCTCTCGTCGCGAGACGCTTCCCCTGTCAGACCGAATCAAGCTAGATCTCAATCTTCGGAACTTGGTTCTCCTCCACCGCTTCTACACCCCGTACCCAGACCTTCCGGCTTGGGTACGCCGTCCGCGTCGGTTCCATTTCACGGCCATCACCTCTCGAGACCTTCTTCTCCTTCGTCGATCCATTCTTCCGGTTCAGCGATATTTGAACGTGATATCGAACTTCCGCCCGTCGCGTCCTTGTCACTCAACCCCAATCCACCTCATCAGGCCCACACACTCAATCACAAGGCTAGTCGACTCTCTCACCTGTCCCACGGTTCGGCTTTGGATCACACTGTTCCTGCCGTATTGGATGACGCAGTGGAAGCTTTGACAGCTGGAGATGGTCTTAGCAGAGGATTTGATGGGTTGGAGATCGAGGCGCCCGCACCTAGTGCCGGCCTTGGTATGGCAAGGCAGAGCTCGTCCAGCCTGCCTGGTATGACGGGACGAAAGGTGTCTTCTGGGCCTCATGCGCTCGCGCATTCCAGATCCCCCAGCCCTATCAGCATCGCATCAAAGACATCTTCAATCGCCTCACCCGCTCAGTCACCACCTATCCTTAGCCAGCTTAGTGCTCAACAACAAGCTTCAGGTCTGCCTTCTCAAAGCACTTTCGCTGGACAGGCTCAGGGTTTGGTCTCCGGTTCTGCTCCTGGTTCCGGTCCCAGCTCGCCCGGACCGACCAGCCCAACTGCTAGACAGAGTAGTGGACCTGTGACGGGTCCCACCGCAAGTGTACCTAGACCTGCCATGCCGCAAAGAATCAGCACTGGACCTCTGCTTCCAGGTGGATGGGCTTTTGGCGGTGCCGCTCCTGCTCGAGAACTGAACGCGGCTCCCGGTCCCGTTGTAACGGAAGTACCGGAGGAAGCTGGTAGCGTAAACTTGACACCTGGTTCAGCGGAGGACAGGGTACCTTCGCCCGTCGATGAGGTGAGTGAAAAAAATCTCTATCTACCTGATACACTTGCAGAACTCACTGGATCAGACCTGAAGCGCGCCTCTGACAACACTTTTGCAACGACAGCCAAGCCCCGTCAGCCCCTCTTCTATTATCAGTCAGTCTCAGGGCCTGCCTGCTGGTCTTGGCTCATCCTCCTCCCCCCCAGCCGCTATTCCTCCGCACCTTTCCCCAAACAAGAGCAAACATCGAATCTCCTATCTCTCATACAACGATCTCCTTCTCTCGGTGCCCACGCAAGTCACCTCCTTGGAGGACATCACCTCGGGCAATCTCTCGCCTGATCATCTACCAGGAACCGTTTCGCCCTCCATGTCTAGTCGATCACCCGTGATCGGATCTCCGTCAAACATCCTTGCGGGACAAGGGCAAACTCAAAGTCCGGCCTTGGCAGCCATCAGTGCGGCTACACCGCCTACATTGGGTGGGTCCGTCGGTCCAGCTGGACAAACCATCCATCCGAGAGCCAGCTGGGATGCGGGTAGCGGTAGCGGTGGAAGGCTCGGTGGCTTGGGATTCGGTGAGGGAGAGTGGCAGAGAGAAGGGCTCGGCAAAGGTTTAGAGCAGAGATTGGAGGAGGTGGCGCACACTCAGAATCAGGCGAACTAAGTGGGCGTTAAAGAACAGTAGGCGGGGCTACTGATGCTCCTGGACTGCGTCAGGTTCAGGATCGGACGGACCTTTTGTACATAGTAAGCAGTGATTGAAGTCCCCAGGATTGAAATAGGCAAAGCAATAAGAAGAAGACAGCGAGTCGGAAATATATTATATACCATAGCAGTTTCGTTTCGTTCCGTTGCGCTTGATGTGACGCATCACAAGTTTCATACAATATATACCATATGCTCGCAGCCAGAGAGGTGATTTCGACAGGTCCCATATGAAGCGCAACAGACGCAGCCCAATGAAACAGGTGTGAACTGAAATATACTAGATTGTACAGAGTAGTTTGGTCTGTTGGCCTTGAATGAAATCAGGTGATAACAAGAGTGGTGGTGCGTAGTGTCGCTATAGTATTGGATGATGCGACGATTCAGTGGCATGAAGTGCAGCAGTGATACTGAGATGAAGAGATTCGTGTTGACTAAAGACAAAAGCTTTTGTCCGCGCATATAGTACATCTGATTTCGTTTTGCCATGACAATATAATCCACAGTAACCGCTAATACGTTCATTGTAACGTCATTCCACGATATACCATGGGAATTTGGTCAATCTGCTGGTCTTTGAGGATGGTATGAGACTATATTCCAATTTTCCTGCCATGCATCGATCGATCTACAGCTAGCGTCCATCGATCTCCGCATATTCCTCTGAAATTCATCGGATGCTATCTTGATCTCTGATTTCTTTGCTTTCCATGGTGTCGAATGGAAGCCTGCACGAGCGTGGCGCGTGCATGGCCTGTGCGCTGTACAGCCAACGGTACCTGCTTTGGGATTGGTATTCACCCTCACCTCGTAAATGGCGTCGACTTCTATCAGAGTCAGTGTCGATGCGGCGGGGGTAGGAGGTCGCGCTGAGCTTGGAGGAGAGGACAGGGGTCGGAAATCGTCCTCGATGCGAGTCGCCTCGATAACAATGATAGCGGGAGGCGGGAGATTCTCGATGTTGTGAGATGGGTTAAAGGGGTCTGTTTATCGTCGGTGAGCGGTCGAGGGACCGGTCATGTCGATCGGGTGGGTCAAGAATAGTCGGGTAATAATAGCCTTGACGCCATGATTGTCAAGCTGATCGACCCTTCTGGGAACTCCCCTCTATAACTTGCCCTTCCTGCCCTTTGATTCCCCCACTCGGTCTCACACAGGTAGAATAGCAAGACTGATACCACAGGTCGCCCAGTCAGGCCTTCGCCCGTCTCCTCTCGGAATCTGGCCATCAACCATTTCCTCGCTCTTGCATCTACACGTCGCCGGCCAAGCGCGAGATCTCCTCCCTCTCCCTCTCACCCTCCTTGCCAATCTTCCCACCAGCCAGACCCGTGCCCGAGCTCAGCGCAGAACGCGACTGATCTTGGGCTTGACTATGCGAGATGATTGCGCCGACAATGGATCGATGGTAGCTGATTCCTCGATTCTGCAGCTTGCGTATCGTGCCAGATACAGCAATCACCCTCGGTATCACAGCGACGTTCCCGCCGGTGCTATTGTTGTTATTGTTGTTGTTGTTGTTGTTGGCCAGTTGCGATTTGGGAGAAGATGCTGGGAGGGCGGTGAGGAATGTCAGAGCTGACCAGAGGAGTCGGTAATGGTTTCGTGCGATTCGCAGAAACGTCAGTGTTGTCAGAGGGGAGTGGTAGAGCACTGCAAGAGGTAGGCGAGGTGAATTTATTCGATATCAGCTTCCAGCCATTTATGTAGTCATCGCGAAAGGATCCTGAGACATCAAGCACGGGCAGACAGACTAGACTCTGAGTGATTGAGTTTTCTTGATGTCTCTCGGAAATCATCGCTGCTTTTCATACGACTCTTACGTACCTCTGAAGCTACTAGCGATTCGACCCCACCCTTCATCTCCAAACACCTCGGTCGTGACGGCTCTAACAGCTTTGTAGATGATACTCGCTCCCTCGTCGCCGAGATTCATATCTACCTTCCCGGTCGGTAACAAGAAAGGCAAGCTTGGTATCGGTGTCAACTCATCGTCGTCGTCGTCGTCGTCATCATCGACTTCTTCATCATCGTCGTCATTGGTGTTCATCGAGTCATGTTGAGAGCCCTCGAGAGTTTCGGGAGAAGATGACGATGACGAGATTGTCGAGGAGAAAGAAGAGGGGACAAGAAACTCGACGAGCAAGTATCGGTTCTTGAATCTGACCATCTCGAGAGAGCAAGGCTGGAGCTCTATCGACACGAGTAGGAGGAGTGGCCAAGCAGTCAAAGTCGAGGTTCGGGAGAAGAGGAGTCCTGTGCTCTGACTCTTAATGATATGCTCAGGCCGAGGTGGCCTCAAATGTCAATCTTGATTCCTCAGGGTGGAGAGAGGTTGGCCTTAAACATCCAAAATCTCGAGCGTATTGAGAATCGCGGACGGCGAGCGCCGGTATCAGAGGCAATCACGTGACCTCGTCACAAAGAGATGGCACAACAGCAGTCAATACAGTCCTCATTATTATCGTCTCCTGGCTACTGAGGCTCAACGGAGGCCGGAGCGAAAGACCATACGACCACAATGTGCGCGAGATCACAGCTGATGCATTGCTGTGGCGGGATGTGGATGCCATGACAGGTCTGACGAATAATATCATTGCCTGTGCAGCCGAAACACACGATTAGGTGTCTCGAGCTGACCTAAGGCCTGAGGCTGACGTCGACTCATTTCTCGTGCTCCAGAAGCTCAAGCTACTGGGCGAATGCTCCACGAACGCTAGATGAGTGTGACACGGTGGAAAGACCGTCCTGATCGTCGACCGCAGCCATGGATGGTATACTCAAGCACCACGACGTCATACCGTCACACCACCTCCACCTGTGAAAGCCTTTTTGTTCTGCAGGATACAAACCCTAAGCTCAAGTCCCCTCCCCTCGCGTGAGATTCCGGATCCCAAAGTGCGGAGGAGCACGACGTAAAGAAGCATAATAATCAATCCTCTTCCATCCCCCATCGACGCTAGTGCTTCACCCCTTTCCCACTCCCTTGGTTCTCTGCTCCGCGAACCGCGCGTGCCTACGATTTCGAGGGAGGGAGGGAGGGTTTAGCAAAGAGAGAGAGAGAAGCGCAAACATCAATTTTGAGCACCGCAATCAGAGCAAGGATTAGAACCAGACGAACGTGGATTCTGGGCATTCTGGGCACGGCGATCAAAAGAAGCAGCACCCTTGCCACGCCGTGTCATGCTCGGCCGAAAGATGATGTAATTTGTAATACTTGGCGGTATCTGATAAAAAACCACAAACAGGGTAACAACGCAAGCAGGAAACCCCTCAGGTTCTCTCAGGCACGAACAACCTGGAGCTGTCATAATTTTTAGCATGATGCAGGCTTTTTTGGTCTGGTTCGTTGCTCCACCTGTCGCTTCTCAATCGCCGTCTGACTCTGCTGCGGGGGTAGATGAATGATTAGCAGCAAGCAACATACGAGTACAGCAGCGAAGAGGGTACCACGCCGACACTGTGTATGGTGCAGCGGGATGATTGTATCTGATGACTCGGAAGCCAGGAAGCTAGGTCGCATATCATCACCGTCATCGTGACGCTGAGCAACACGCTAGCGTCGAGCTTCATGTGTGAATAAGTCGCTATTTTAGTGCTCCAAGATCGGTGTGTGCAAACAGTCGTTCGACCCGACCGACCATCTGTACCAACCTGGACTTTTACTTCCAAGCCCGCAGTGCGTTCGGAATGCTCGTCGCCGTCGATCCTTTTCGAACGCGTTCGCTTCTGCTCATACACTGTAAATACCATTCCCGGAATTGCGGGAAACCCAAACCTTACCTCGTTTACAGCGCGAAAGCCAAACAACCAGCGCAGCAGAAGAACTTACAGTATGCGCCTCCGGTCCAGCCCATGTACTCAAACCGGGTTGACCATTCCCGATCGTCTCAGATCTGTTCCGACTTCTCGGCATTGTTTAAATTTTCCACATGGACTGTGACAAAGAAGTAAACAAACAAACGAAGATCGGTGCGGTCATAGAGAGGGTGGAGGGACTCCTCGGAAGGATTTGACACAACGGGATCTGCTGGGCTACAGTAGCCAGCTTGTTGGTTGCAACGAGCTCCAAATTCTGAGTCCGGTATGTGCGGATTGCGCATCAAAGCTGCGGGGGCGATGCATTGCCAGAAGCAGAAGCAGCATGATCAAACAACGAACGAAGAAGCAGAGTGACAGACTACTATGTCGCGTTGTCTGTGCGTAGGTAAATTCAAAACCGGGAAATCTTGAAAATTTGATCGTCGCTACGCGTCTCACATGGTTTCAGTCGCTTGGGAGATACACTTCGATCCTTCTTGTGACTGTCTTCTTCCTTCGGCATCAATCACCTATCGAGCGAGTTGAGCCTTTCTCGTTGCCGAAAAGAAAGGGATGGCTTCTGGTTCCAGTCGGTCGACCGAACATGTTAAGCCGAGCAATCGAGGCTGGAAGCAAATCGTGCCATAAAACAGTGGTACGGGTACGGTATCGATCAGGTCCCGATCTCAGCCCTCTATAAGCATACTGCAAGTGTTCTAGAGCACCTGCTTGTAAGGGTTCCGAGCGCAACGGTGATCGACAAAAAGGATGAAGAAGCCACGTCCTGGGCGCAGCTCGCAGCAGCGGCCAGGTGTGCTCGCTTGGCATGGAAGAATTCGAGACATGACCCGTTTTTTCGGTCCTCGTCGCCCGAAAAGATAAGGGACCTGGCAACCCCCTTACATGTGCATTGGTTCGGCCAGAGGCCAGCATGCGTGGGTGGAGCAATCGGTCCTGCGACGTAAGGATCAGGGATGCAGTACCGAAAAGAAGCAACGCAGGGCCGCACCACCGGTTTCGCGATCGCAGCCACTCGATTGCCTCTGAAGGTTAGCCCCTGGCCTCGTACCCCATTTGCGATTTTCTCGAAGCTGCCGGGGGTAATCGGGCGATGAATGCAAGAAGTGGAGGATGCACAGGGGCGTTGTGGTGTCTGAGGTCTATCTGATAAGTCGACAGGTTGCAAATAGGGTTTTTTGTGTCCCTTTTTCCCAGTTCAACCTTGAGATTGCAGTTTTCCCGCTCCTCTTTGGCTTTTTGCCTTGATTCGGAGATTTCTCGTCGTGTTTCCACCACAACACCACTTTGTTGAGAAGCAATCCAAATCTAAAATTTATCAAAGCAGTTAGACCATACCACTCTTCTGCGAGCGAGCGACAGCTTCCAGCTTCAAGCTTCGCACTTGTGCTCCACACCGACTGAATTGATTTTCACGTTCCTCCGGCACATCACAGTCGATCTGACGTATATATAAATACGCACATCGGTTTTAGCTTCGATTTCGATCCCCCCGTTTATTGTCCTCTTTCTTTATCTGATTAGGTAGAAAACCCACCCATACATCTCGATACTAAGCTGAGCCATCCTTTCTTCCTTTTGGGATCGGTTTTGAGCATCTTGTTCTCCACTTTTCACCTTTGATTGTGCAGGACATCTATCTACTTCACAACGTATTGACATCGAAACATCGATAACACGATAACACAATGGCTTCGACAAGCGCCGACGTACATTACCCCGTTGAGGGTGTTCCCGCTCATGAGCACGAGATCAACGGGAACGACGATAGCAAGAAGACCCGACGGCTCTCTTTGAGCGAGCCTCATGACCACCTCTACTATCATGACGAATCTTCCGAGCAGGAGATCGTCACCGGTGTAGCCAAGGTACAGGCTACCAACGCTGTCTGGTGAGCACAGAGTGAACGCACACCCTTCATCGAAGTCATCCGGAGCGAGATCGCGACAGCGGCTGACCAATCTGATTGATCAACGCGTCAACCTATAGGGGCACGACTTCCCGAGCTTTCCTCTTCATTGGGTGAGTGAGCAAAGTGTTCGGCGTGATCGCACGTACAGCTGGATAGCTAATGCGCGATCGGATTCCGCAGTATCGCTCTCTCATGCTACATCTACTCTCTCGACGGTGTCACCACTTGGCAGTACCTTTCTTACGCGTGAGTATTAAGGTCTTTCCCATCATCCATCGCCGCCTCGTGTTGGCGGCCTGTCTGCCCCAAAAAAGGGTCGTGTCAAATCTATCATCAATGGTTGATGGTTGGGGAAATACCGGCCGAACACAGAAGCACAAAATCTGGACAAATCGCTGATAGTCGTTGTGTTTTCTGCGACCCTACAGTACCTCCGCCGTTCTTGAGCACTCGGTTTCTGGTACCATCTCCACCGCCAACGCTATCATCATCGCCGTTGGAAAGCCCTTGATGGCCAAGCTTGCTGACGTGTGAGTGCTCGTGTCCTACTGCTCGCCCGACTCAAGCTCTGATGGACACCTCAAAAGCCCTTTGATCGCGTCAGGGGCCGCGCACTGACATCTCGCTCGCTCTTGACTTTCACAGCGTCGGTCGAGCTGAGACCTTTATCATCGTCACGATCTTCTACGTCGTTGGATACGTGAGTTGGTGTTTGTTTTAGCCGTGAATACCAACAACTGACCTTCCGCACACCACAGATCATCATCGCCACAGCCAATGATGTTGGTCAAATCGCCGGTGGCCAGGTCATCTACGTATGTTCCCCTCTCTAGTCATTTCCCATCGACGTCCCGTTCCTGGTGTGCAAGTGCTGACTCTTCAACGTCGGTCTCTCCAAACGCGAACCACACAGTCCTTCGGTTACACCGGTCTTCAGATGCTCCAGCAGATCGTCATCGCCGACATGACCAGTCTCCGATGGAGAGGTCTTGTCACCGGCCTTGTCTCTGCGCCCTTCATCATCAACAACTTCGTCTCCGCTGAGATCGCTGAAGGTATTCTCCCTAACTGGCGATGGGGTTACGCTATGGTGAGCTTTGCTATCAGATCTTTGGAAGGCGGTGCAGCTGCTGATCATTGGCCGATCCGAGTAGTTCGCTATCCTTGTCCCTGTAGCTCTTGCACCCATCATCGTCACCCTTCTTTGGGCTCAATGGAAGGCCAAGAAGATGAACAAGATCAGGTACTCTCGACCCCCTGTCAGCAAGTGAGTGCAGCGTATCCCGTCCAGTGGTACATCTCAAGGTTCGCAACGAATGATACTGACAAAGATTCTCTACAGGGCTTGGGGACGTGCCATCATCGATGGATTGCTTGAGATGGACTTCATTGGTCTTCTATTGATCGCCGCTTCGCTCGCCCTCATCCTTCTTCCTCTGGGTCTCGCTCCCAAGGCTCTTCGAGGCTGGAAGACCCCCAGTATGATCGCCATGATCGTTGTCGGCGCTATCCTTTTCCCCATCGTTCTCATCTTCGAGTGGAAGTTCCCTCAAAAGCCCGTCATCCCTATGCGATGGCTCAAGCGAGGACCTATCCTCGGTGCTTGTTTGATCGGTTTCTTCGACTTTGTCTCTTTCTACCTCCAGTACACCTACCTCTACTCGTGAGTCATTTTTCTGTCTCTCATTGTTGAGGAGTCGATAGCTAATCGCCCTGTCTTTTGCCCATGGTCGCCCACAGTTACGTTTACGTTACCCAGAGCTGGTCATACCGAAACCTTACCTACTTCAGCGCCACTCAGTCTTTGGCTCTTACCATCTTCGGTATCCTCGGTGGTTTCATCATGTACGCTACCCAGCGATTCAAGTGGATGATGTTCGCCGGTCTTCTCGTACGACTCCTTGGTGTCGGTCTCATGATCAAGGCTCGATCCGCTACCGGTAACACTGCCGAGCTCGTCATGTGCCAGGTCCTTCAGGGTCTCGGTGGTGGTTTCGCCGCTATCGCTCTTCAGGTCTCCGCCCAAGCTGCCGTCACCCAGGTCGACGTCGCCACCGTCACCGCGATGGTCTTGCTCATCACCGAGATCGGTAACTCTGTCGGATCCGCCGCCGCTGCCGGTATCTGGGCCTCCGAGATGCCCGATGCTCTCGCTAAGTACGTCCCTACCACCAACACCACTCTTCTCGCTCAGCTCTACGGCAGTATCGTCGACATCGCGTTGTACCCCGTCGACGACCCCATCCGACTCGGTGCCATTACTGCTTACCAGCACGTCATGTGAGTAGTTTCGGGCACATGCAAATTCTGAATTATCTTGCACATGCTGATCTGTGAAACCGTTCTCGTCATGCGACTTGACAGGTACAAGCTCGTTCTCGGCGCCGTCATCGTTGCTATCTTCCCTCCCATCTTCTGCTTCTTCCTCACCAAGGACATCAAGCTCACCCGAGCCCAAAACGCCGTTGACAACAAGGATCTTGCCGGTCGACCCATCGACGCCGACTCTGTCGACGAGCGAACTTCGTCCGAGAGGGGCGTCGAGACTTCCGAGGCTCACAACGTGGTGTCCAGGGTCTAAGATAGCGCATTCTATCTTTTCTCTATTGTGTCGATCGATGCGCTGTCTGACTGCTTTGCAGGGGATGAGACACATGTGAGGTTCCCTTGTTTATGTCTGTAAGCATCTGGGGATATGTCGACTATCGCAGTCCATTTAGCCTTGCTCTCACAATCCTACATGAACATACTACATAATACTACTGTTCTGTTCATAGCTCATAGCGGTTAACGTGTCGGAACTGACCTCGATCTCTTAGAATACATCCTCTACATACACACACATACATACATACATACATTATTTTATTCCGGTCTCTGTGCCTAATTGGTTCCAGTACGCTGTACTATGGAAATGCACACCTACAGTATCTAATTTGGCTAGCTACGACACGCACTTTCCCCCGACGAACAACACAGCGTCATTTGGTGCTACAGTACCTGCACATCCGCCTCAGAAAGGGACTGCTCCTCCAGATAGCAGGTATCTCGGTCAAGCCGCAGTACCACAATAGCCACAGCCTTGCTCCCACTGAACTTCCGTATGAGAGCAGCACGAGGTTATACTCATAGAGTACGAGTAAGGGGTTAAGTCGACGTTGGATCGGCTTTCCAGCCTCGCTCCACGCCTTGGGCCTGCTTCTTCTTGATCCATTCGTAGACGACACTATCGTCGTCATCGTCGTCATGATCGTCAGGTTCGACGTCGGATCGTACGATGTACGACCGGAGTGTGTCCGTCGAGGCAACATAACAGAGGATGAGAAGGGGATGTGATATCGCCAAGGACAATCAGCCGGAGAACCGTATATTGTATCTGCGCGTCGATCACACTTCACCAAGTACACGCCCGCGCCCAACTCGCCCAGAGTGTAGTGGCATACGTAGCATCTCTGAACCCTTCTCTCGACCTGCACCTGCAGGGTGCATGGAAAGGAACGTGGGATGGAAGTTTCCGAGCCCGAGTCTGAATGTGACCACAGTATCGTATCAATCAGCGCTACTCACCTGAAATCCCTAGTGGCCCAGTCTTGTCCCTCTTCATCACAGACAGCTTGGTATATGCTCTTGGCGGCCCATGTCATCGGGATCGGAAGATCGAGATCCGATGCTGCTTGCAGCGCTAGACCGGCGTCCTAGATATGTAGCGCACACAAAAACGATATTCAGAGAGAGGTAATAGGTGTATGAGCAAGCTTCACCTCTGCGTTTGACAGGCCACTAGGGAACCAGCCATGACCCAACGTACCTTCAGCATCAGACGTGATTGGAATCCACCTTTATATCCCCTTTCACCGGGACTACCTGGAATCTCCGCTAACGGCGTGTTCACTCGCGAAGACCACGATGCGCCTGATCAACCGATATTTCAGTATCCAAATTTAATGGAAGAAGAGAGTCAGTCAGCTTCTACCGCGCCCTCGTAACTTTTCCTGCGACACGGTAAGAGGCGGGTCCACACACCCGAGGACGTGTTAATCACGCTGTGTAGCAGTGTGGGATCGATATCCAGTGATCTGCCAAGTGCCAGACCTTCGGCTAGGGCAATTTGATTGATCGCGAGTATGAGGCTGGGTTGCACGATAAATTCAGCGACCGTACGCTTGCAAGCTCTCGACTCGTTCCGACAATCAAAAAGGGGGCAAGAACGGGTCGGACGATGACCCACTTGTTACAGACTTTGACCCCTACGCCTTTCCCATTACTACCGCAGTACACGACCCCGCCGTCCCTCGCCATCGTCCGCAGCAAAGGCAGAGCCATCTCCGTAGCCGCCTCCGACGGGGATCCGAACATGATTGTCAGCTCGCCTTTCAGAGCGGCGACCGTCCCTCCTGATACTGGTGCGTCGAGCATCGTCGCTTGGCCGTTTGACGATGTGTGAATGGTTTCTGCTATTTGCGTAGCCGACGTCGGCGAGAGGGTCGTGCAGTCTATCAAGAGTGTACGTGGGGCGAGCTGTGCTGAAGCGGATATATTAGGTGCTGATGAGGCCGATGAGGGTGAGAGAGTAGTCGAAGAATCAATGGGGGGCGTTTGACTTCCTGGCATACCCGAGTCAGGTGATATCGTAGTGAAAGACGAGAGTTGTTCGACATCGGTTGCGCCCGGCTCGAAGTCGCGGACAGGCCGACCGCTGGTCCTTGAAGAGCTGGATCCAGGCGTCTCCGACGACAGAGATTGTAACCCTGCTAGGATACCGTTATGTTTGTCTAGATAGACGCTCTCCACTTGCGGAGTGGAGGGAAGCATTGTCAATATCCTCGAAGCGGCTTGAGCGACGCTGAGTTGTCTTGTCCATCAGCCATTCGGTATGTCATGGGCTAGAGGCAGTTTCGTCCCGAGCGATAGGCGGCGTGGTTGTAGGGGAGTTACTCACTCTTTCCCCGTAGATGCTCTCTCCACCCTATTAGCCAGCTCTGAACCTCCTCTGTTCCTCAAATCCTCAAGAAAGGAGTCGACCCGGCTCTCATCTTGCTCGCAAATGACGTATCTGGGTTCCCCAGTCTTTGAGGTCTTATTCCCCGTCGCCGAAGATTGCTGGTGAGATAGATATGTCTTGGTGAATAAGTTCAGAGCCATTGGATGGCCTTTTGCCCGTGACGCCGTGAATGAAAGGCAGGCTCGGTCAATCTACATTTCCCGTCTTTATTGGACTCAACTCACCCATCGCTCCTAGGCCGATCCAGCCTATGGTCGATAGCCTCTGAGATCTGGGCACGGTGGCTCTCAGCATCTTGATCATAAGTCTCCTGGGTTATTGACTGTCTCACGAGCAATGGAGAGGAAAGTATCGACAGCGAGATATATATATCTCTCTGTTCATAGTTCATATAGCAGGCGCATAAGGCAACCAGGCCACCGCATCTAAGTCAGGTGGACACACTCCACCGTGAGCTTGCAGCCTGCAGCCTCAGCCTGCAACCGGCCGGACCATATCCCGGTTAATTCTCGGCTAAATCGCTTTGCCACGTGGGAGATGGGAGGAGGTTTTGATCCCGTAGCTAGCATTTCAGATGTAGAGGTTGGGATCTTGTTGAACAGTCAGATACATCAAAGCCGAACAGGCTTTCTTAATCACTTTGTAGAGATACATTAGATATCTACTGGTCCGATATCAAGCACGAAAAGGAGATTGGAGTTTCGACATTCGTGTACAGGCCGCGCACACTCATTCTATCGCCGACATCATCATGGGCAGCTACAGGGACGACAGCCCCCCTCGACCTGGTCGAAGGGAGCGAGACGACTACAGCTATCCAAGTAGATATCGATACGAGCCCTCATCTCGATATACACCCAGCTACGGTGGGCACAGGGATAGCTACAGAGATAGAGAGAGGGATAGGGGGCACGACTATCGCGAGCGTGATTTTAGGGACGATCGATATGTCCCCGGGCCCCACGGCGGCGGTGGTGGAGGAAGGCATGGTTACGCCCATGCCGGTACCAGCGGCAGACCGTCTTCTTCCACTTGGGACAGAGACCATGATCCGAGGTACTACGCCAGTGGCGGCAGTAGTGGTATCAGGAGGGAAGAAAGGGACAGACCACGATACCCCAGAGACGAGAAGGACGGCAGACAACGAGGTTACTCTGTATCGTCTTCTCTCAAGGATATCGACCTAGATCCATCACCCAACAAATCAGGTCGTTCAAGATCGAATTCGAAATCGAAGTCGCGCTCCAGGTCTAGGTCCAGATCAGTCAGATCAAGATCGAAATCCGGGTCGCCCGAAGAAGGTCAGATCACCTCTCCGCCGCCTTCAGCACCTCCTCCATTGAAAAGCGCAACCGGCGGTAATGGTACCGGCAGTGGGAGTGGGAGCGGAAGTGGAAACGCAAGTGCAAGTGGACTACCGCCGCGGCCCCGTTCTCCCCCGCCGCCAAGGAGGAGGTCAAGGTCGCCTCAGCCTTACAGGAGATATGATCGAGAACGGGACGCGTATTGGCGGGACCGAGAACGAGAAAGGGATATCATAGATAGAGAGAGGGAACGAGATCGGGAGAGGGAGAGGGAGAGGGACAGAGAGCGCGAAGCTGTCAGAGATAGGGAGAGGTTTTACAGGCGATCAAGATCGCCCTATACACCTCCTGTTACGAGCAGGACAAAGAGATCCCCATCCGTCTTGTCGACCTCGTCGACCAGAACACCTTCGACAAGACCGTCACCGATCAAGCGGGAACGGGCCTTCTCGCCTCCACCTTCAACGGCACAACCTTTGCCGCCGCATACCTCTTCATCGTCTAATTCTGGCCGTAGGACAAGGTCAAGAACGAGGACACCTGAGCCCTCCGAACCTGGAGCTGTACCTGGTACTTCCAGAGCTCGATCTAGACCTTTATCGCCTTCTCCTCGTGAACGAGTTCTGCCCATTCCTGTGGCTATCCCATTCGGGAATCATACGCATGCGCATGCCCATGGTCACGCTCATGCTCACCATCATGCTCATCTTCACGGACATGCGCCTACACAACCCTCGGCATTGCGTGAACCACCTTCTGGACCAAGGATACCGCCCTCAGCACCCAGGTCGGAGAGGATGCCATTGGCTATACCGCCCACTGGACCACGAGCGCTAGCCCATTTGAGTACGCCTGCGCAACCTCGGCCTGTACCCGTGGCCGTACCCTTAGGCATGAGCAGGGGTAATCCATACTCCACTCCTATCACGCACGCGGCATCACCCTCTGTCTCCACTGTCGGTGTCAAGGAGGAACCGGTCACGGTCGCCCGTGCTGCTGCTACTGCTACTGCTACTGCTGCTTTGACCACAACTACAGCACCGACATCGACATCCACACCGGCACAAGGATCAACGAGATTATCATGGTCAGAACGGAAATCGCTCACGTCCCCTTCATCATCCACGACAGTCTCCACCACTACGACGACAACGGAACCCACTAGATCTCTAGCTTCCATCAATCCGGCAAACCCTTATCTAGCCACAATCGCCGCAAGACTCGCCCAAGGTGCCTCGTCTCCTAGCCCCTCGTCCACGGAAGACAACATCAAGTCAAAGATAGAAAATGTCAGCGGCATAGATGTCAAGCCGGTCATCACTACCCCGCAAGAAGCGCCCGCTTCTCCTCCCGTTGCGGTGTCAGCTGGAGCCGCCAATTCGAACATCTCAAATACCTCATACGCCAAGCCTGAGCCCGTACCAATGCCTGTTGTGCCAAAGATTAGTGAAGAGGAATTGCAGCAGATCAAGGTCAAAGAGGATGAAGCGAGGATCATAGCTGAGCTGCCTGCTGTCAAGGTCGCGTTCGGCGGTATGCCATGGGAGGTGGAGGTGAGCTTTCCTTGCGCACACAGTCTGCACGACTTCTTGACTTCGTCGTCTTGTTCACAACGAGGATTGTCACCTGCTATTTGTATAGCAGCCTGCAATACTCTCATTGTTTTTGTGAATGTTGGACGAACCGCTGACATAGACGCGGGCATTTGTTCTTCTGTTACAGCTCGCCAACCACAACCACCACGCCCAAGCTCTATCAATCGCGACCCTCAGATCACAGGCCTCCTTCCGCCACGCCGCGATGGTACTAGCCGACGCTGAGGGCGAACGACTGTCCGCAGCGGAGCGGAGGAAGATATGCGAGGCGCAATTGGACAGCTTCTTGATGGTTGGCAGCCTCGGTGGGGTCGGTGGATTTGGTTTGGCTAGCTAGCTGAACATTGGTGTGTCGTAAGGGGAAGGAATGTAGATACGTATGTCAGATAGAGCAGTCTCCGTGCGACATGATATAATACAAATCAGTTGCTTCCGCCGCACACTGCTCAAGGGTGACTATTGATTCTGTGCACACGGTCCTTCTCTGTCAATTGCGATAGCGACAGAACGGTTATCCAGCCGCTCAAACTATGCAGCGTCTGTTTACAGTACATTCGCCTAACAATACTCGTACACTCCCGACAAGACGCGGTATCTAAAGTAGCTTGTTTCTTCTACCTACACATCGATCATCTTACCAATACAAGCCACGATCAATTCTCGTAGGCACGCTCACAGTGTTATAAATAACCTTGAATCGTCACGGTTGACTACTCGTTGTTCCGCCAGTGGATAAACGGTCCAGCGTTGTCATTGTCGTTTGCTGTAATTGATTGCCTGGGGTCTGGGATGTACATTGGAATGCAGGATCTAGGATCGAGGTCAGAAGCCGTGGTCGAGACTGAGTGAGACCGAGACCGAGGCTCGGCGAAAGCTTAGGTGGGGCGAACCTGGACTCGGCTGAGCCGTGTTTGGTTTCGGCAGTGATAAGCTCTGTCCTGTCCTGTTCTGTGCTGTCCTGGGTGACTCCCGAATCCAAGCTCTTGCTTTGCACGGAGTTACTGTACCCAGCTACAGCAGTACACCTTTAAACTGGCTGGAATCCAACGAATCCCGATCGTGCATACATACAAAACTTACAGCACGGCCACGGTTACGGTACAGCCGCCGTACGTATGTACTACTGTACCCCCTTAAAAAGTTAAGCTGTATACCGTTATACAATCACACGCCTTTACGTTACCGACTACAGTTCGTACATAATATATGTAGATTCCTCAGTTTGGCTTGCCCATCCGGGGATTCCATTCCCACTACTCCCACTCATCGTGCTGCGAGGACCTGAGGTAAACTCG
This sequence comes from Kwoniella sp. CBS 9459, assembly GCA_036428585.1. Classification (NCBI taxonomy): domain Eukaryota; kingdom Fungi; phylum Basidiomycota; class Tremellomycetes; order Tremellales; family Cryptococcaceae; genus Kwoniella; species Kwoniella sp. CBS 9459. The sequence continues at coordinate 841,134 of CP144066.1, read as the reverse complement.
GGTAACGGCTATACAGTTAGTACACGAAAAGCCCAAGCCAAAGACGAGACGAGAGGATAACTTAACTATAGCCAGATCCCCCTTCACAAACCTACGTGGACCCAGACAACGACCTAGCTGTACGACGCTCGCTGTTCGCCCGGTTCTCCGTTGATCGTTCACCGTTCTCCGTTCTCCGTTCGCTTCCGCGCTCTCAGCGATTTTGAGTTTTGGTTTTGTTGCCGCTAGGCATTAAGCATGTAGGCTTGTAGAGTAGAGTATGCTGTAATCACAGCAGCCCATGCTATGCTATAGCGCTCATGCCCACAATTTGAGTCCGGCTGCGCATCAGTACTGCCTTATGGTTTGCTCGTTCCAGGGTCAACAGCTGTTGCCTGACACAACCAACCACGTAACGCATGCATATCAAACCAGGTTGCAACGAGACGGTAGCTAATACGTATGGCCCGAGCCCGAGCCTGAGTGCCGCCAGTCCACCCGGCGCTCGGCGCTCAGTACTCGATGCAAAGTCAAACCCCGCAATCTAACAAATTATGGAATATGGGATCGGTTAATAACCATAGGACCAGGACCAGGATCATGGATTCATGATGATAGATGACAGCAGGTTGATGCGAATTCCTCCTTTTCAATTGATCGGCTGAGACAAGAGACAGCTGAGAGACGATATCTGGATCGTGGATCGCTTTCGACTCTGGCCGCCAAACTAGCTATAGCTCCGATTTTGTCATTGTCGCACGGTCATCGACACGTGACTACTACTACTACTACTACTAGTCCTATGTCTATCATCACAAACATACTGCAAGTTGCTCTTGTCCCCCGCGATCCGAACCACAGCAAACATTCCTCTGATCATCTCGATCGTCCATCGTACATCCGACATTCTATCGCATTGACCGAGGTCCCACATCCACTCAGTCCGACCGTTGTGACTCTGTTTTGCCAAAATCGGATTCGGATTCGGATTCGGTTCGAATTGTATTCCCTTTGATCATTGATCCAGGCTACATCGAGTCGTCGACCGCAGCACTTGGATCGGCATCACTTTCTCGGTCGCATCAACAACCAGGACTGGCGACTAACTTGACGGTAAAGATCGACTCGGCATCAACGGGATCCAACGTCGTCACGTATACATCACCTCTTCGAGCTAGAGCTGCATCAACTGGAAGGGCGGGTTCCGACGTTCCAAGGGATCGTCAGCTTGAACGCAAAGCTCCGCACCGCGAACCTGTGCTTACACTCGATGCCATAATCAAGACGTCAGCACTGAACCAAGGATCCGTGAGAAGATCGTCATCAAGATGCAGCGCTACCATCCATATCCCCCTGGTGGTGCGTCCGGCTCCAGCTTCAGCTCTGATCCTCATCTACATGCCAATACGGCTACCCACCTCAACGATGACCGCGAACTGTACAATCCCGTGCGCAATGGCATCAATCACAACGACGGCAGTAAGACCCACAGCCTGTACCCACCTGGTATGCAAGATCCTGGTGGATCTGGGGAGATGTACGCAGACATGCATCGCGTCAAGTCTGAGGGCTACGAGAGAGGATATCCCCCTCACCCTCACCCCCACCACCACACTCACCCTCATCACCAGTCTTATCCTCACGAGAATCCATATCAGCAGAGCGAGCCCTCCTATCCGTACACCAACGGGATCTCAAGCTACCCTCCACCAGGAGGCGGAATGAGCATGGACGACACTGCAATCGGAAGTAGTCTGGGCAAGAGGAGAAACATCTCAGGCCCCCAGTCAAGAGATGTCACACCCTCGGCATTTGCGAGTACCTCGAGCTATGTTGGCGACGAAGATGAGAAAGGGTATCTGCAAGAGCAAGTGCAAGCGCAAGCGCAAGAACACGGGCATGGACCTGGGTCAGCGCAGAGGGTCGGAACGGGGGCTCAAGCCGGAGGATCTGGAGGAGGTGCTAACGAGGCCAAGGTGAAAAAGACGAGACAGAGTCGTGAGTCTTTTGTTGATGCAAGGTGGTTGGCAGACTCAACATCGGTGATTCATCCTGCTGACGATCCGGTCGTGATTTTCAATTCTCATCGAATGTAGAATCATGTGACGGTAAGTACATCTGCTTGAACAGAAAATCGATCTTCTTGCTTTCGGCGAATGCGTGCTTCCGCCATCCTCTGTCATTCACGACCTTCCAGACGCTGACCCTTACATGCGATATCCCTCTTTCTCCAGCATGCCGAGCGAGAAAGTGAGTGCTCTCGTGTCCGGTCATACCAGGCCATAGACCAGCCATTAGCGAGGTCCACTTCCACTCCATAGCATCGTTGACTTTTCTTCCTACTGCTTGCAGAGTCAAGTGCGATCGCCCGCCACCAGGAAGCTCAAATCCTGCCGTCCCCCATAAAGACATATGTTCTCACTGCGAGCATCTCGGGCTAGCCTGTGAGTCGTTGACTGCCTCGGCTGAACTGAGTCGCTGAGTTGAATACGATGACGGAAGCTGATAGCATGACCTTCCCTATGCTTTTCGACGCGTGACTGATAGGCACTTTCGATTACAAGCCTAAGAAGCGGGGTCCGCCTAATATGTGAGCGTGCAATGCCATGGTTACCAGAACGGTCCATTCCGGCAGGTTAGCTGACTGAGCGGTCTTTCCTATATATGTTTTACGTCTTTCCCACAGGTACATGCGCCGGCTGCAAGGCGAAAGTGGACCGGGACCATCAAGAGCGAGATCAGGATCTGTCACCCCCGTATCCGGCTCACCAGTACGTGCGGCATCTCACCCTTTACCCACTATCATCGACCCTGCCTTAAGCGGCGAACAGAACAGGCCAGTCCCGAATCCGACATATCTGGAGGGCAGTCGCAATCGATGGGCAAATAGATTAGCCGCAGTATCTTCCAGACTTGGTGTTAACAGTAATCAGCTTTACCAGGATCTTTCACTGCCGTCTTCGTCCTTCCACAACTCGGGCACACTCTCGGCCGATTCTTCCCCCGTCTCGAGGGATCAGTTCTTACCTCCTCTGTCACAACAGTCAGCACAGCCACTGCAGCAGCATCTCCCTCCAGGAGCCACAACGTTTGTCTACCCCCCTTCCCATCCTCATCCGCACAATGCTCCTTCGCATACGTACACTCCACCTCCACGAAGTCACAACTTCGTGCAGACGCACAACCCGTATCCGTCACCTCAAGTTTCGCCATCCGTTCCGAGACCGATATACACATACGTCGACCATCCGTTCAATCCTGCCAACCCTCTTGACGCCGTTCTACCTCGGTCAACACTGCATCAAATCCTAGACTTGTTCTTCGACTACATATACTGCCTGATCCCCTGTGTCCACAGACCGAGTTTTACTCACGACGTCAACACGAAACGAGAAGAGAGAGTCGGTCAGGAAGAATGGACTGCATTGGTGCTGATCATCGTCGCTTCGACCCTGGTGCAACTGCCTAGGAGCTTCATCAGCATGTCAAGAAAAGAAGTCAGAGAACTGGTCATCGCTTGTTATGACAAGGTCAAGGATTATCTGATCAAGGACTATGAGCAAATCACCGTCACCCGGAGTAAGTGCCGAGCTGGCTATCTTTCCTTCCTTCCACGATGACTGCTACTTCTGCTTGTGATTCAGGAAGAGGCAACATCTGTCGGGTGCTGTGCTAATATGGAATGTGGGTGTGCAGCTATCATTGTCTATCATTGCTTGTGAGTTGAGTTGAACGACTCAGTTGACTATGTCAACCAGCTTCGTATATGTCCCATAGCAATGCTGACCGTGTCCCACCGCTGCCCTCTCCAGGTTCGTCACCCGTATGATGGGCAAGATGGTAGTAGGCAAGGGAGACCTAGGCATGAACTACTCGTATATGCTGGCTTTACGGGCCCACGAAGAGAAAACCTATGCTCTACTCAACCCACTCGAACGCATCCTGCAACGTCGGGCGTTCTGGGTGATGTACGGCGCCGATAGGACTATCGCTGCCATCGAGGGTACGCCCGTTTTCTTCCACGAGGATGATTGCTCCGACGTTGCGTATCCCGAGGAGGTGTGAGTCATGACGATCCTTTTTGGTAACGGCTTCGAAAGACCTCAAATGATCTCAGCAACGATACTGATGCGATCATACGTGCTGGTTTTTTGTTTTTCCAGTGACGACGAATATATCTCCGAACAAGGGATTTTACCTCAGCCAGAGGGTCACACGTCTATACTGAGCGGGTTCCACTATATCAGCAGACTTCATCGGAGTGAGTGCAGTGATATTGGCTCGTCCTCCATCATCTTTTCTGTACGCAGTAGCTGACTAGTTGGTCCTCCTTGGCTGTTGACAACTCCAGTCACCGGTCAATACCTCGACAAGCAGAGACGCGATAAGAGGAAACCACCGAGCGGACTGTCGCTCCAGATGAGGTTGAACGAGGTCAACGAGCTGTATGAGCGCACTATGAGTTTGATGGACCACTGTCCGGCGCCCCTAAAGTTGGAGTACCGGAGTGGATCAAAATCAGTCCAGTGAGTGCCACTATGGGAGGGTTCATCAAAGGCAATACATCGAATGAAGGAATGAAAAATAGCTCACGCCGGGTCCTGTCATCCCGTTGAACACAGGTCCCTATCGCCAGGTTGGGACGCTAGAGCGAAAGAGGATATCGTCGCCATATTCTCTGACCCAAACTTTGACACGGAGATCGTGAAAGATTTCTACCTTGTGCAACAAGCCAACATCTACGTCACGCAGCAGATGGTACGGCTCATGATATTGCAATACCGCGACGAGTTGCATGAGCTACAGCAAGATAGCCCCGAAACTTCTGGCGCGGGTGGTAGTGGCGGTGGAGTTGGGATGAATGGCGCGGGACGCGAGAACAACCAGGCTCATGGGAGCGGAGAAGGAACGTTTTCGAACGAGAAGGACGAGGTCGTCGTTGATCTGCTGGCGATCTTGCAGAAGATCCCACTGAAAGTGTTGGGTGAGTAGGAGTGTTTCATTGGAAGGTGCTTTGCTGGACTGACTGCTGATCAATGTCTTTTTCTGTTGGAATACAGCCGTCAACAGTTTCCCAATTGTCTCGAAAGTCCAAGTGATAGCTTCCACTCTGCTGGACGCTGTGGACAATAGCGGGGATAACGCCGCGCCCCCTATGTTGGTCCCTACGGTCACCGAGACTCGGGCGCAGAAAGCTCAGCGGAACCTCTGTGAGTGAAATCGTCATAATGGGCCATATGAAATACGGTTCATGGATTGAGGATCGTGAGGTACCTTGGCCTTGGCATGGGACCATGATCGAAGCTCGGACTGTTTTTGACTGGAGCTTAAGTGTGTAGTCGAGGCTGACAAATCCGTGTCTTCGACCGATATAGGGCAATTCTTAAACATCCTCTCCGAGATTGAGAATCTCTACTCGCTCACGGATGACTAGATGGAAAGAGCAGATGAATAGGAGGACGAACCTGTGAGAGAAAGGCAGATCAGACCGTAGTGGAAGGATTCGCCATTATCCTACAGAGTTCAATTGCGAATGGAGGACAATAATAGAGTTCAATTCACTTCATCACTTTGTGCCGCTGCCATCTTGTATCACTGGCATATAAATATATATATATAGATATATATATATCCCTTGTATAGTCTATGCACATCAGCGTTGTATATTGCTAATGTACCATCGCACTGGTTCACAAATTTAAGCATAAGCTACAGTACACTGTTCGTGCGCATGCTTCCATTCATGTATGTATAACATCAGTGGTATATTGTCAAGCACCAGTGTGAAGGGAGGCAGATAAAGCATTTTACTATACTAAAAAACCACCAATAAAGCCGGGGATCGACAATCACAGAGATTAGATAATTCGTTAAACTCGGACCACTCGCGTCATTCGTCGTTCCACCCCCCACCTCCAACCTCCAACCCCACTCTCGCCTTGTTCCTTTACCGTTTGATCCTCTCTTCAGCTCCCTTCTTCTGAAAGATGACATAGATATAAACATAGATATAGACGTAGATAAGTGACGGCAACCGAGTGCGACATCATACGACTCATCACGAGCACGAAGGCGAGTCTATTTAGTACAACACAAAGAGAACGAAACAGCAAAAGAGAAACAGGATCCGAACCGAATAAACGAAGACACGACACGATAAGACGAGACACGACAAGACAAGACAACCCTCCTTTTCCTCCTCATCTGCTCTTCCGTTCGCAGAACGCAGAACGCAGATCTCCAGATCTCAAATCACAGATCAGCTCTTTTCATATCGATAGGGGTTGATAGACCAACGGCCCCCGAGCAGCTCCGTTGCTTGGTCCAGACGTGTCCTTTGTTCCGAGAGCTGCGCTGTCGCTGTCGCTCTTGGTCCCATCGCGACTTCCACTTGGCAGAACACCGGATCATCCCTTCTCTTCCACCTCCATCTCCATCACCTCACCTCATCCCGTCACGTCTGATTGCTCCTTCTCAACGGTCCGGCCCGGCCTTCCGTGCGCCCCACACTGCACGCTTACATTGAGTAGATCGGCTGGTCTCTGTATACTCCTATACGCTTATCAAACTATACGAATTCTTATAGTCCGGCTCGATCGATTGTCACTCCACATATATCAGTATCAGCGTAATCCATCTATCCCTTCGGCGCATTCAGTCTATTCTTCGCACGGACACTTTTCCACCTACATCTACAACTCCTTCCTGGACCCCAACCTCCACGCTCTGCTCTCTACCATAGATCTCGACTTCGATCTCGATCGACCTCGGCGCACTTCTATAGCATACCTTTGGCTAGACTGGACTGATCTTTCCGATCCCTCACGCCGACCTTTCTCTTCGTCGCACGTATCCGAGAGAGAACTTTTCAATACTCGGACTGAGCACGGATTAGGCCTTAACACCGGGCCAACAACATCCTACCAGACCGTCCCCTATCCCATCATCTCATTATCGCACAATGACAAAATACTCGTACAAGCATTTGGACGATTTCTTTGTCATCTCCAAATGGGAGGACGATGTGAGTACCTTATGATCAATGGCCCCACAGCCGGATCTTCAACTCTAGCGCCATGGTCTCTATCCTTCCTGGTGTGCGGGACCTTTTCGTGAGCAGTTCCTACCAGACATAGACATGGAGAGCTCCAGACCTCGCTGAATCACAATTCATGTGAAGATGTTGATCATGCGTCTTCTTCGATGCTGATGTCGACGTCATGACAGGTCAAAGGTCCTTTTGGACTGACACCTCCGCCAGGCGATTGGGCGGGCTTCCGAGCCAAGATCAAAGGTGAGGCGAACTATACACCTATCTATCCGTCTATACCCTTCGGCAGCTGCGGCCCAGTGCGGGGGGGATGTGCTGCTTGGCTGACAACGTCTTTGACATGGCATTCCGTGGCCCTTCATCAGAGTTGAACGAACAATGTCCGAAAGGAGAGAGCGTCAAGGTCATTTTCGCTGCGAGACATGGTCAAGGTGAGAGCCGCTTGGGCAAATTCTTCCAAGGTCCCGCCGCCGGGTGTTTCAACACACGATGACAGACGATTGATGGTGACTCTGGCTGACTGGGTCTGATTTGCCCAAATCAACAGCCGAACACAACGTCGTCAGCGAGACTTACGGAGAAAGGGTATGTACTTCAGCACGACAATGACGTCGGACCTGCGCTTCGCGATGGGGCGATGGCTGCTTCAATGGCCGCTCAAATGAACATCTAGCTGATCTCTATTCGCTTTCGCAGGGCCAGATAGACTACCCTATCCTAGATCCCGACTTGACCCTCCTAGGCCGTTCACAAGCGTTCCAGACCCGCAAAGCGATTCAACGAGAAGCAGGACGCGGGATGCCCATCCCCGAGATATGGTTCACCAGCCCTCTGAGACGGGCTGGCGAGACGTGCGGGATCGAATGGGGCTGGTTGTTCGGTGATGACCCCGAGCATGAGCATGAGCATGAGCAAGAGGCGGGGCCAGATGAAGTCAAAGAACATATGACGACGTACCCACAAGGAAAGGCATGGAAGGGTGGTCAGGGTCATGGTGTACCTGCAATCGTTATCGAGGTGAGCAGCTGTGCCTTTGATCTGATCGCCAATATGACATGGTCACAATAAGAAGTGTACACTGACATCGTGAATCTGTGATCTCCACCCTCTGGCGCGTACCTGTCCTCGCACTCACTCACCCAGGACATCCGGGAACACCTCCACGTGAACCAATGCGACGCCAGACTCCCGCTTTCATCTCTCAAACCACTCTTCCCGTCATTCATCTACCCCGAAGACATGTCGGATCCGGACGATCTTTGGAAACCCATCGAAGTGCGCGCTAGGGAGACTGAGGACGAGTTGGTCGCTAGGCGTGGAGAGGGGATTGCGGAAGTACTGGAGAGGAGCGGGTCATCTACCTGTGAGTTGGTCGGTTTCCCTAGCCCGTCTTGCGATTTGGATCACTTCAGTGTGTGTGTGTACTGGACCTCCCTTCTTCCCTCCTGGTCCTCGAGGGTTCCCCTGTTATCGCATTTCTCGCGGTCAAATGAGCATGAGCACAAAGAAGGCATTTTCGCTGACTGACACGGACGCAATTGAATTTACACACAGATATCAGCGTGACGGCCCATTCGGGTGCTCTTAGGGGCATCTACAAGTCGCTCAATGTCGCGCACCATTATATCGTCGTAGGAGAGATGAACGTGCTCGTCGTGAGGGTCAAAGAGGAAGAGGAGCAGCAGGAGCAGGCAACGAGTCTGTAGAAGACGGAGAGGAGGTCGTTATCGTCGTTGGGGATGAGTGTTGGCATTGGGCATTGGGCGTCCATAGCGTGACCGTCATGGGTCTTTGCATCGAGAGGCTTACTGTACCTTCAGCTCGGCTCGGCCCATTCAGTCGACGCACGATCGTCAACCGGCTCAATGGCTTTGTACAGTGTAAATCGACTCGAGTATACCAAGCATATATATGTCAATGTCTGATCACAGGAATGTACAAATATGATGATCCTACATGTATGCACCCTTCATGCGAGGTTCAGCCCCCATTCGTCCGTCGCTATGGTAATATGCCCGTTTACTCGTCTCTTTACTCAGATTGAGAACATATATATGTGGACCTGATGTGGCGATTGCGCAAGACTGACAATATGGCAGTCTCACTGATTTGCTCTATCCACCCATTCGCTGATGATGATTGCATTGGATGGGCAGGGTATAAACAGTTCACAGGCGTGCTTATCTCGAATCCAGGCGGAGGTTGATTGGTGGTGATGATGATAATGGTGATATTGATGGCTACACTACGCTTGTACATGTACAGTACATTCGGCCGGCCACACTTGTACAGTATCGATATGCTCAGAACATGTATGTCTCTCTCTATACTGCTATACTACAGTACAGCTACTGCTATTCGGACGTGGCGACTCAATGCGGTACTGACGCCTCTACCTCATGCGATATCTCGTGAACGGTGATCCGCTAGATCCAGCGATACGACAATCGATGTATTGATATACCTCTTATCTCTTGCAAGCGTACGTGTGTGCGTGCGCGACTAAGACTTTGAGCTTGACAGCACGGCCTTTAAGCTCCCGTTCTCTCGTTCTCTGAGATCACCCTACCCTAGCTTGGCCTTACTCATCTTCTCGAAGACAAACATGATTCTGCCCGCATCACCTTTTGCGGCAATCTTCATGAGATCATGCTTCTTCTTCCCATCGCCTTCGGCATCGGAATCGTACTCATCGTTCCTGCTTCGAGAATTGTTACGTCCCGATCCCGCCTTTCGAGCGGGCATCTTGTTTTTGAGTTTGGCTTTACTATTAACCTCGGCTCGGTGTTTACTCTTCGAGACCGGTATAAATTTGCGTTTTGAGGGGATGATCGGTGACTCGTCGCTCGACTCTTCCTCACCGCTCTCGGATCTCGCCTCGTCATCTTGATCCTCGGCTTCGTCCGCAGAATCCGGTACGCTGTCCCCTAGACCCGCTTCGTGCTCGTCGTCACTCCCGATCTCGACCTTTCTCCTCTTAGTCGTGCCCTTGTCGCCTCTATTACCCCTTCCCTTGCCCTCTAGCTCCTCATCGCCCAGCTCGTGGTCATCGGGCAGAGCAGTCTTAGATGCTGTGACTTTTTTTGGTGATTTTGACGCATCTTCGTCAACGTCCCAAGCACCGTACATCAGGTTGTAGAGGAGATTGTCGGTCACACCCCTGAAAGAAGAATGTTCGTATCCGTCGAAATGGGTCCATTTCTTCAGTGCTCGCAGTTTCTGCCGCTGTTCATTGGCAGCCTGCAAATGAAAAACACAAATTAGTATTGCATTCGATCGATAGATCCGGTCTTGAAATCACACAGCGATCGGAGACTCGACTAACCTTTCGTAGCATCTTAGGTGTCTATGATACGACAACGACGTCAGCCTCACAGCCCCTCCTCACTTCGCAGATGAACAAGCTCACCGGCTCAGGATTGTAGTCCGCCGCATTGACGAATCTAGCCTTTTCGTCTTCCGGATCATCGTTGTCGTCAAGCTCTTCCTCAGCCGCATCGCCATTGACGCTCGTGGCTTCGCTGTCGAGTACCTTCTGTCCCATCTCAATACAGTCGCAACTCAGGAGATCGTCTGGAACAGACAAGGTCAGCTAGGGACATATTGAGTTCCATACATTCGGCAAAGCTCACGGGTTTGACAGCCATTTGTCGCCGTCTTTAGCGTAAAGATGTCCTTCAGTTCTGCCGAGGAGAAGGCTATTCGTGTTAAGAGATCAGCAATGGTTCTAATGGTTCTGCTTACAAGGATGACAGCGAGGTCGCACGACTCACAATCCTTGCTCTCCTTGCTAACCTGCCCCTGATCCATCATCTGCTCCGACAAGCCCATCTTGGTGATCTGACGCTGGTAGATCTTCTCATCAATGGCATTAGTCGTAAGAAGTCGGTATATATACACGGGACGCTTCTGTCCGTCACTGGGATACCAACGGTACAATCAGTCATGACGCAGAGGGCTGATTGATGTGACTCATGCTTACCGATGGATACGGGCCATAGCTTGAAGGTCCGTTGACGGGTTCCTGTGAGACAATCCGTGAGCGTTATTCCTATCTGAGTCGGACAATAAACCCACCAATCACTATCAAAGAGGAACAATCTCGAGCCTCTGAGGCAAAATTCAGTTTCAGCATTGACCAGATAATCGCCTTTACTTCAGCTCACCCGATCAAATTGAGCCCGATGCCTCCCGCTTTCGCGCTAAGCAGGAACACGAATGCTTCCTCCCTCCTGACATCTCGGTTGAACGTGTCAACCAGATCCTGACGCTGTTTCTGAGGAGTACTTCCGTCCAGACGGACAAACGGGTACTTCCTGATCTTCATCAGATCTTGGATCAGGTTCAAGGTCGAAGTCCAGTTGGAGACTACCACCACTTTCTCCTTGGTCTCGCTCCAGATTGAGTGAAGCATCTTGTCGAGCGCGACCATCTTGCCTGCAATGTTGCTACAAGTCAGCTTCAGTACCGGCAAGGCATTATTCGGACAACTGACCGCTCGTATTCACGTCGTTGACATTGGTATCGAGGGGAATTGCTGATTTCGCAGCGGATATAGCTGTCCCCAGATCGTCGGTAGCAATCCCATCTTCATCCTTCTTCTTGAGAAGCTATTCGGTGCACATATCAGCGAAGAAGCCTCGCACGCTTGATCCGCTCAACCCACCATCGGGGAATTAGATATCTTTCTCATGAGGTCGACTGTCCAGATGCAGATGGTCAGCTCCAGATTAATCGCCCAAAACAGTGGACTTCTTTACGACTTACTCAAAGCCAATGATTGCGCTCCGTATCCTCTGATGAAACCACTGACGATCGATGGATTAAGCAGACTGCTCAAAACAGACAGCTGTAAGGGCGACGGAGCGACGAAGACAACGTATTCGTCTATTGAATTGTTAGTGTTGGTCGCTCTGGGTGTTCAACTTACTTTTTGGTGGCAGGAAGTTCTGCATGACATTCGCTTCTCGCCTTAACACAAACTCCTTGGAGAGCTTGGTCAACTGCAAGCTATGTTGTCAGCACAATCTCCCTTTCAGGAACGTGCATCCACTCACTTCAGCAGCCCGCTCTTCGCCTAGCTGCACGATCTTCGAGCTTGCGCCGACGGCTCGACCAGCCATGATCGGCTTCTCATACTGCTTGTTGAAGGCGCTATATTTGCCCAATATACCAGGACAAGTGAAATTTGCCTGCAAGAGGTGAGCTTAAATGATGCACATGGAATGACGGGAACAGCTCAGCTTACCATTGCCCAGTACTCTGCGAGTTGGTTCTGGATGGGTGTTCCGGAAAGAACTGAGCGGCGTTTGTCAATAGCAGTCTTCGTGTCGATTGCTGACGACACTCACTGACACGCCGCTGTGTGCGCAGCTCATCGAACATCTTGATGGTCTTGTTCTTATTATCTTTCGACTTGAGACGCTGACCTTCATCGCAAACAATCAGATCGATGGGTGGGACGCAGGACTTGAGTTTCTTGCTATCATTATATATCAGTGGTTCGCCAATGCCGCACAAGTTTTGCGGATACTCACATTTCTTTCCTGAGCTATTGGTTTCATGTATGAGGCACGCGACCGATCAGCATTAGAACAAGGTTTTCCACTGGCGGACTGACTCACCCTCTCATATCCTATGATCAAGACTTGCGTGTAATCGCTCGCAATCTGAGGACAACCATCAGTACTTCTCGTACGTCATCACACCCAGAGCTGGTTCCACTCACGAAGGAATTGATCTTGGTACCCTCGGTGGAATCGACAGCGAGGACATTGATGCGTCGATCCACCCTAGAATCGAGGTCAGCTGTGACCTACAGTTTTGGTCACAATTCAACTGACCATTTCTTGAACTCTTTCCTCCAATTATCCACCACGGTCACAGGACATACCACCAGGGCCTTCTTGATACTGCGGAAGGGTGGCATAAGTGATGAACCAAGTGGGAGACAATAGAGCAAGACTCACACTGAGTGCTGATTGGCGAATGGAGATTGACCTGATCCTAGTCGTCAGCACAGACTTTCGGATCAGGATCGCAACTGCTCACGTAGTAGGGTGTGCACCAATGCGATTGTCTGCAAGGTCTTTCCTAGCCCCATATCATCCGCGAGGATACATCCTTCAGCCTCGGCGCCTGTCAAACCCATGACGCATTCATACATGAACTGAACAAATATGTCAGCAAGTCAATGAGATGGCATTACTCGATATCAGCTGGACTCACCTTGACACCTTCTTTCTGATGATCCCTCATGATACTGCCAAGAATAGGATCCAGAACAACGTCGACGAGCTCTGTATTCCTATTGAGTAGTAAAAGCTGTCAGCTACCCTATCGGCTATGCGCCAGAACGCGTCAGTCTCAGGTGGATTGAGCCTCACTTCAGCTTGGCCAATTTCTCAGGCGGCCGTTTCATGACTACCGCCCCCTCGGCTTTCGGATCGTGTAATGCTCCTCCCCATTGCAAACGCTCTTTACTGTTCTTCTCCCCGATGACGATCTTATTCCCTGTCTTCTTCGGAGGCGCCGCATAGAACTTGTCAGCTGGAATTGCCTTGGGCTTGAACAGGGGCGGGGGCGTCTTCGAGTTGGCCGACAAAGGTATACGAGATGGACCAGCGAGGGGAGATTCAGCGGCGGCTTCGTTAGATGTGGTGCGAGCGGGTATATAGCCTGCGACTGGCTTGGCCTTGTGAGTGGGAGTCGGGGCTTTGAAAGGCTTCGCAAATGTCGTAGCGCGATAAGCCGAGGGAGCGGCGATACTTGACGGTTTGGGACGATTCAGGATGGTGGTGTTCGACTTGAATCTGCGACAAAGTCAATTACCAATGAACAAAGAATGTATCGACCGATTCGAAGTGACTCACACTTCTTCGGTCACCTGGCAGTCGATGCAGAGCTCGAGATTGCCTAGTCTGAATTCCACATCCGGCTCCAGGACTCGATCTCCCAAGCCTCCGATAGCCTTACTAATAAGTAGCAATCGTCAGATCCCGATTCTGTTAGTCCAATTGGTCCCTCAGCTCACCATTCCCCGTTCTCGTCTATCATCGTAATCTTGGTTCCTTCCACCTTGATATGAGCGTCTCCGTCCCAGGTTTCTACGAACATCCAGTCCTCTTATCAGCCTTTGTACTTAGTAAGGCCGTGACACAAGTCCGTAAATAGACTCACTGTGCTGTGAATGCACGGGCGTACAGATTAGGGCTAAGTTATCAGCTGTGACCTTGTGTGACCCAAATGGGGCGCACCTTCTTCTGTTGTGGTTTTCGCCTGTATATATGCAGGACATCAGCTTGAGGGTTGAGATTGGACACAAAGCTCACTCACCATTGTACGGCATAGTACTCGGCGTACTTGTTCGACGGCGTGACCTGATAGACCAATCTCCCATTCCTGCCCACGCTAGCTTCCACCTGAGGACGAGGAGTTTCTACAGCCTTGCCTTTACCTTTCAAGCCTGCTGACCCTCTGGATTGAGTGACCAGCGGAGTCAGTGGAATGGGTTGAGGAGTAGGGAGAGTGAACTCTGCTTCGTCGTCCGAGGAAGCCTCTGAGCACGAGTCCGGGATAGAATCTACTTGAGTCGGAATAGCGTCCAGCATATCGCCGAGATTTCGCTTGGTCTTACCGCCGGCGTATGGCGGGAGCGTCATTTTGGCGTGTCTTTGCGGTACGTGTGGTTAAGAGCAGTGAAAGAGACGGAGATGACATTGGTGTCGCGGTGGCAAGAAGAGGTTGAAGATCCAACTGTTGCAACATTACCGAAAGGTCGATCAATGCGCGCCTGTCTTCGTCTCTAGAGGTCTATCAAACGCGTGGTTGACTCAACCTCCACCGACTTCTTCATACCGCGACAAGATTTTACCGGAGAATTCTGCTAGTACAGGTTTTTGGGGAAAACTAGTACATGAGCTCAAAATCTCATCTGAATTCTTCCGTGTAAGCTGAATTGTTGAATTTTCGGCTCTCAAACGAGAGGTGTGTCACCGTACGGCTACCTCCGATGTTGTCAAGTGCGATGTGGTGCCCCATGTTATTCACGTTTCGGATTACGAGATGTCATGCAGCTGTCGATGATGCAAAGGTCCAAGATCGATCGGGGAGAGACATATATACCTCATGAGCTACGGCATCTTATCGTTCAGCTGCACCCGCTTCAAAACGCTGACGAGGAATGCGAGACTCACACTCGCACTCGGCAAAGGCTCGGCTCGCCCAGAATGCACATATGCACATGTAGTGAAAGTGAATTACCGAGGCCAGCGCTAGCCAGGCAGACGGACACCCGGGAATGCAATGGGTTAATGTTGAAGATCACAATTAGCGTTCATCATCGTCCAGTGCTTAACAACACGTTCTCCCCACATCTGAACATCCATTCTTGCATTGTCTTTCCCTATAACCCATATATTTTTGGGACGATTTCAACAACTGCTACCCGTCTAGTATAGATACCTTGCGTATATCGTCCTTTTCTGCCGGTCGGAATCTCCTGTCCTAAAGCAGACAAATAGTTCACAAATATCTTAATCTTCATTGCAACTTGAGTGTTGGAGAAAGACATCTAGCGAAAATGACATCCACAACGACAGGAACGAACTCTCAGTCCCTCCTCACACCGCCTGACTCCTCGCCCCCTACCCCTGTGAAGACCGTCTTCCAGCTCGACTCTTCGGCCAGCGAGCTAGATGTCAATGCCGAGCAAGATGAGACGACGGTTTCAGCGCTCATTGCCCGACCTGAGCAGCCTAGATCGCTCGCCAACACCTTTTACTCGCTTACCGATGCGCTCACGTCGACTGTAGCTTCATCCCTCTTCTCCTTGTCATCCCTACCGCCTGTAGTCGCCGCTACCAAGTTTGCTATCCTCACGGCGATGTCTCAGTCAATCACCTCCGGACGACTGCGAATCATAACTCCAGAACAGGAAGTTCACGTCTTTCCTTCGCCCGAGAAGCGGAAAGATGCCCAAGGCGAGCTCGACAATAGCGAGACAGCGGAGATCAGGGTACTGAGGGATTCCTTCTGGCTGAGATTGGTAGCGCAAGGCGATCTGGGCTTCTCGGAAGCATACATGGCAGGCGATTGTGAGGTCTCGAATCTCGTTGAAGTGTTTCGAGTGAGTGGGACGGTTGCTGTCTGTATCCTTCATCTTCGTTCAGGCGAACCTGTATCTCAGTCACGGCCGATTCTCTTCCACTACCTGAGCGACCGCTGAACAATAACCTGTTGCAGATATTCATCCGATCCCAGCAAACCCTTGAATCATCGCACATCTCTGGCGTACGGACTCTCCCTTCCAAAGTATTCTCTATCGTGACCAACCTCACCAATTCCCGCTTCGCAAACACGATTTCCAACTCGATCTGCAACATCTCGGCGCACTATGACCTCTCGAACGGCATGTTCAAGAGCTTCTTGAGCAAAGACATGACTTATTCTTGTGCTATCTTCCCTGAGCTCGACAAGGATCTTACGGAAGTCAGACAGCAGGATCGACCTAGGACGAAGGGATTGATAGGCATGGGCAATGCGGATGGTGCTGAGCAAGAAACGGATGAATTGGAAGAGGCTCAAATTGCCAAATTAAGGTGAGTTCACGCGCTAAACCATCCAACCTGACGTCCTCCTTGCGTATGTTACTTGGGCTATTCCCCCTTCAGACATAGGCATACTGCAAGAGAAACTAGACTGATTTTATACGTTCTATAGACATATCATCCGAAAAGCCGATATCAGACCAGGCCACCGGGTGCTGGAAATTGGCTCAGGATGGGGAAGTCTCGCCATTGAGGTGAGTAATAGCAGTGGACGGCTTAGAACTTCATCATGCAGCAGGCAAGAAGCTGACTGCGATCGCACTCTCAATATAGGCGGTTCGGATGACAAAGTGTACCGTTGACACCATCACGCTATCAGCTCAGCAGAAGGCTTTGGCAGAGGAGCGGATCAAGAGAGCTGGATTGGCAGGCAGGATCCGCGTGCACCTTGTGGATTACCGAAAGTGAGTGACGCCTCCTCAGATTTGCTTCTGTTAGAGGGCGTACAAGTCTCTCTAGATCCACGCTCCAGTGCATGGAGACGGCAGTGGGAGCTGTGCGCGCGCAGTACTGCAAGAAGGCTCAGAAACGGCAGAGCTGACTGCATTATCTCGTTATCTCAGACTCCCGGAAAGCTGGAAAGGATCTTTCGACAGGGTAGTCTCGATCGAGATGCTTGAGGCTGTCGGCAAGGAATTCATCGCTGGTTACTTTGGAGTTCTTAACGAGATGTTGAACGAGAGCGGTGTTGCCTGTATCCAGGTGATCACCATTCCCGAGTCGAGATTTGAGCGATGTGAGTGTTTTGTTGCTATCCTCTATCTCTGAATCAACAGTGCACGAAGAAGCAGACCAATGACGCTGATGCCTTTCCCAAAAATTCCGATCACAGACCAAAGAGATGTCGATTTCATCCAGAAGTGGATTTTCCCTGGTGGTTTCTTGCCGACCGTAACGTACGTTGTAGATGCCGCCACGAAGGGATCGTCAAATCGGCTGGTTCTGGACAGCGTATCAAACATTGGCGTGAGTTTTCGGTTCAATGTCTTATCGTTATCATTGCCCTAGCTAGTAGGGCTTTGGGTCGAGTCATCGAATGATAGCGTTGTCGTTCCGCCTTACAATCGCTGATCAACAATGTTCTTCAATCTTCAATCTTCGCAGCCGCACTACGCCCGGACACTGCGCGAATGGCGATACAGATTCGTCGACAACTTTGACGAGATGATCATCCCTGCTCTTCTTTCTGAACACCCCGGTATGAACGACGAGGATATTCAAGTCTTCAAGAGGAAATGGATCTGTGAGTGGTGATGATGCAAGTGCAAGAGGGAGAGGGCGGAGCGAGACTGAGATTGAGACTGAGACTGACTACTGTCTGTCTATTCTCTGTGCCCTCTTAGACTACTTTGCGTACTGCGAGATCGGGTTCGCCGAAAGGGTATTAGGCGATCACATCTTCACATGGGTATGTGTACTTCTCTCTCTCTCTCTCTCTCTCTCTCTCTCTTCATATTACGGTCCCATGCCGCAAGCTCGGTATATATATATCCTCTGTTCTCACTTGCCTCTGAAGAGAATGTTGAACGCAAAGCCGCACGTTCTCGTCAGCGACGCACTGGTATAGCGAGCTAACCAAGTCGTCTTGCTCTTTTCTTTTTCTTTGCTCCTCTCCTACAGGTCCGAGAAGGATATGCGGACTACGGCTGTTCGACATACGTATAACATGTGTATTCACGTGCATGTGAGGCCCAATAGTGAAAATGGGGAGAACCGTTCTTTTTTTGGTTTTTTGTTCGTTCCGGGTTCTAGGCGCTAGAAATCGGAGGTGTAAATCGTTTTCAGTATACGATACATATCGCATTAAAGATAAAAAAGGACAGGATTGTCTGATTTGCAATGGCCGGAACGATGGACGATGGACGATCGGAATCGATGGAAGTCACATACGTAAAACAATAGGTACAGTAATATACTTGATCACAAATATAACTTTATAACTTGATACAACCTCGATGGAGGAAGATATGAAAAATGTCAATCCACTCTTTAATTGAACGCACTGTACGCATGTTGCCTGTCGCACTTGCGAGCAGGATCAGGATCAGATTCGCTACCGAGTAAACAGTAGGGTAGGTGACGGGCGGTGGGCATGCACCGTCTCACTGAAAAGTCTAGTGTTCAGTCGAAGGCCATCCCTTAAGACCGATATCTGACGAGAGGAAGATGAGACATGAATAGATATACAGTATATGATGCGAATGCGGATGCAAATGCGTGTATGAACTACTGTACAAGTAATGATGACAACTGAAACTAATGCGCAAGTCCGCCTCATGTATTAAATACTTACAGTACTCGTACAGTATGAGCATGCTATGTGGTATACTGGTCGATGGTCTGACACTCTGAGTGATCCGTTTGAAAGCTACAGTACAACTAGTCAAATATTCCCATGCACAACGTAGAGTCCCGGTCAATATCGCAATTTTGTGTTTACCAAGATACAGCGATCTCCTAGATGATTATAGATAATCGCGCCGCTTCGCTTCGTTCCCTTCCTTCCCCGTCAACATTCCGCCGTACTCACGCGCTCACGCGCTCACATGATGCAGCAATCGCTCTTGCTCTCTCTGCCCTTGGCATGCCCCTTGTTCGTTGTCCCACTCAACAACTCCTGCGCCGTCATCTCAGCCGGCAACACTCCAACACGCACGGCCTTGTCGCCGCCACCATGAGCAAGCATCGCCGACGGAAGTGATTGATCACCAAGCTCGAATTGCACCCCGCTGCGCCGTTTAGCATCTTCGTATTCAGATGCGTTCGAATACACCGACGAGCGATTTTGCAAGCTCGTCGACGTCGAGCTGGGGTCGGTCTCAAGACTCGGACGTGGGTACGCCTGTGGTCTGATGTTGGGTCGCCCCGTGTCGAGATGCGAGGTTAGGTCGACCCGGGAAGTGCTGAAAGAGTTGGCTAGTCCGCCTTTGGATTTCGATCGCTTGAAACCGTTCATGATTTTGCCTGGTAAAGCTGTGAGATGCGAGTCTTTTCCCTCGAAGCTAGGTTGAGGGGAAGCAACTCTTGTCGGAGAGTTGGATTGAAGTATTTCCTGCTGGCGGGTGAATATAGCTAGCTGTTCGTGGATATCGCATCGGGGAGTAGCTTTGCTGGCACAGGATGTGTGGGCTATCAAGCCGCAATCTTGGCAGAGAACGCCAACTTTTCGTACGCCGCCAAGGCAGATTCGGCAGGTCACGGCTAATATATCAACCACCGAGATCCAATCCATCATCAGCTATCACTGATTGCGTCCTTGCTTGACGGCTTATGCAAAGCTTACCTTTGCCGAAAGTCGTCTTAATTAGTACATGGTCCTTATCTGGTCCACTTCCCTCCCTGCCATGTGAGCTAGCCATACTGTGGCGATGCTTTCGGCCATCCGCCATGCCGTCACCGCCATTCTCGAACAGGCGATTGCTGTCCACTCGGCGAAGATCCATACTGACTCGGCGGAGGAAAGGGACGCTATCTTGTGGTCTCAATGCCTGTATGTGCACGCTGTGAGCCTGTTGGAATGCAGCACAATTCATGAGGTAGCTCACCAATTCTGGGTTCAGGGCTTTAACCCATGGATGCTCAAACATGACCACAGCAGCAGGACGCGCTTTGGGATCCTTGATGAAACACAGCTTGAGGAAATCGGTGAGTTCAAGCGAGATGTCGGGCGGAAGAGGGGGCATTTCGTCCTCCACAATCCGGAACAGCACTGACAAGTTCAAGCGGAGTTAGCGGTCGATCAAATTCAGTTTCACATGTACAACGAGGCTTACCGGTCATACTGTTGCCAATATCGGAATACGGGGGTTTGCCGGTCAAGAGTTCAATGATGGTGCAGCCCAATGACCAGATGTCGGAAGCGAATGAGGCTCCAGCTAACGAAATCACCTCAGGAGCCACTGATTGACAAGTCAGTACCGAGCTAGCCAACAAAAAGATGACTGCGGTCTTGAAAGTTCAACTCACTCCAGTTTGGCGTCCCAGCCACTTCAGACACCCTTTTCCTCGCGCCATTCTTGCCAGCGGTCAATGCGTCTTGCTTGATGTTCTCGACCGCCTTCATGTTGAGTGAGACCCCAAAATCGGACAGTTTGACATTTCCATTTTTCGTCGAGAGGATGTTGGCTGCTTTCAGATCGCAGTGTACCACACCTTGTGAGTGAAGATAGTCGAGACCCTCGAGGATCTTGGCGACGTAAGATGACACTAGCTTCTCGTTAAAGTTGCCAAAAGCTTTGAGGGTCTGCCCTAAGGAGCCATTCTCAACAAACCTGAGAAGGAGACAGATAATTAGGGCTGCGCATCCGATATCAGGGGAACACTACCTGTCTACTCACTCAAGCACGATATTCAGGTACTCTTCATCCCTTGACATGCCCTCATACTTGACGATGCTCGGGTGGGACAACCGCTTGAGCAACTCGACTTCCCGCATGACATCGGTGACTTCGTCCTCTCTCATCCCATGTAGCCGGATACGCTTGATGGCGACCATTTGACCAGTACTGAGGTTGAGAGAGCGATACACTGATCCGAACTGTCCTCGTCCGATACAGTTGCCAAGTTGCTGCAAGTACATTCGAATAATCAGCTTACGCTTCCCAAACAATCCCGGGAACACGAGGAATTCACATATTTGACCACTGGACAACCAGGTTCATGGAACTCTAGGACTTGCAGGTGTTGACTGAACCGGGTGACGCTCTGAGTCGAGCTTTCTCTGAATAGTGAGGGCGACCTCTCCATACCCGTCGTAGGAAGATTGACCATACTGCTGATTCGCATCTGTATAGGTCTGGCTGAATCATCGGCATCCGACGACATGGTCGCATCCCTTCCGTGACCCAGCGTCTGTCGAGGGTATCCATCAGATTGCCTTCGCTCAGCCTTCTCCATAGGTTGATACGAGTTGTGCGAAGTTGTCCGGAACATGTGTGAGGCGGTCGGTCCAGGAGAGGCGTTGGGAAAGGAGGTGCCCGTAGGGCTAGGCAAGTTGGAAGATGGGGACGCAGAGCGCTTGACAACGTAAACTTTGCCGTTCAAGCTGAGTCGGCGTAGAGCCGAAGGTCGAGAAACGTCAGAGGACATCTGGCGAGAATTGAGCCCTTGGTTATGCTCTTCTTCCTCCACGACCCGGTCGACTTCCATGCTATGACCTCTGCGGGCGATGGGTCGATGTCGGGGACTTGAAGGAAGCGGGGCCATCCTAGCACCTTCGAGCGACGCCAGAGAATCCATTATAGCAGTATTTCTCGCGTCATCTTGACGAACAGCGCTATCATGACCGTTGTCACCATCCTTGACAGCTTTTCTCAGGTCGGCTGGAAGATCCTCCGTGCTCAGCAATGTGCCGATGATCTTTTGTCGAGCTTCTTGAAGTTTTTTCTCGCTCATCCTTCGTTCCCTGAGCTGAGTCATCATAGCTTCATCCTCGATCTCTTCTGTCAGGTCAATTGCGTTCGAATGGTCCCCTCCGACTATAGTCGCCACAGAGAAAGCCGCACTCGATCGACTGTAACCCGATGTGACCCTTGATCCCGAGCTAATCAGACTGGGTGTGCGTTCCCTCGAATGAGAATATAACGCCCCAGGACTATGCATCACGCCTCGATCACCGTTCTCGGTCCGAGGTGACGGAGGTTCGTTATCCGCGAAAGACACCGATATCCGTGATCCCGTGGTGTTCCTGGGCCGAAGCGAGGGTCGAATCTGGAGATTTCCGGATTTTCCAACAGGAGTGATGCTTCGGGAGGAGGGCGAAGATGTTGGAGACTTGGGCCGGATGGAGGGAGATATATTCGGCTGAGTCACAGAGCGGGACATAGGAGATCGCTTGATTGACGGCAGCTCGGGTGGGACAGCTGGCAAGGCAAAGGTGGAAGTCGTTGGTGTCCTCCAAGAGGCTGGGTCGTCTAAATCGACAACTACCTTCTTATCCATGACCGTGACGACGTCGAGTTTCGAATGCAGCTCGTTGCGGCTATCGTTAGATCCTTGTCGATCCATAGTCTGCGCAACAGGAACGGCTTGACCCATGACTGGCAATGGGTTTTCCGGCGAGACCCGCTTGGATTGCGTCGAATCTACTGAAACACGACGTGGACTGGTGGGCGGACTTCGCGTGGGAGAGGCAGGTGTTGATGCATTGCGTGAGGGTGGCCGACTGTTCGCTCTCGAGCCCGGCTTGGAGCTCGCAGGCGATCGTGCGCGGCCTACGCCAGCAGTAGTCGGACCTGCTAACCGAGCAAGGGCGATCACTGTATGGGCTACTCTGCCCAAGCTGATTTCAGAAGCTTCCTGAAGATCGGCCATGCCAAAGATCTCCCGGTCGGGCAGTCCTACGGTCTGGCAAGCGGTGATGAAGCGAGTGAGGTTGGTCGCGCGCAGTATTCCATCTTCTGATAAGTTGACGCGGGAAATGTGCGATGGTTGCGCGGGGAACAGGTGGTTCAGGAGGCTAGAAAGTGGTCAATTCTCACGCTATGACCCCTATCTCAAAGAACAAATACTTACAAGCACAGCAGGATACCGTCTTTCACCGATTCTACCCAAGCTTTTCTCTCCCTCTCCTTTGCACGATCGCCAACATATACCAGCCTGACCTTTGCCTCCGATGATCCGATCACGGGCATCTCTGAAGGGGTACCGGCCTTCTCGGCGGTTGCCAAAGTGTTTGCAGCTTTGGCCCAATCGCCTCCCCAAGCCTTCTCCATGCGAGCCAGTGATGAGAGCCTATCGTCCGCTAAGCGCCTTACTTCGGCGTTCTTGTCGTTCTGCGTGAAGGCTGAACCTCGTACCACGGGAGTCAACGATTTAACAATGAAGCTTGTAGAGAGTCGGAGCAAGTAATGATCGCGGGAAAGAATAGAGGTAGGAGACGAGTCGTGTCGAGCATGCGTGGGTACGGGAGGAGGCGGCATCGAGCTCGACACCGACGTCGAACTTCTGAGGGGTGTCGACGGACTTGTGCCACTAGATCGTACCGGGACGACAGGAACCGCGCTGGATGAAGCTCGTGCTGGACTGACTGACGCGGCAGGTGTGACTGCAACGGTGACCGGTTGGTTCGTATCAAGAGATGTTCGACGAGAAGTAGATTTGGTCGTCGGTGGTAAAGTCTGTTGATTACGGTCGTTGGGAGAGGCGTGTGACGGTGTTCGAGGAGAAGCAAGCCGCTGCCACGTACCATCACTCTCATTAGGGGACGGACCATGTCCGTTCACTTCAGGCAACGGTTTCTGACGAGGATCATTCGACATTGCTCTGACAGTCTGCTTGTCCATTTGATCTTGCTTCCGTACGACCGGCTGCGAAGGTGTCGAGCGATGTCGGGTGGTCGACTGAAACAACCCAGATAAAGTATGCTTGTGCTCTCTCCTTGTCCGCTCATCCACGCCTTTCGGCATGGGTGAAACTGTATTACCTTCATCTCCATCCTGCTGCAGCAGCGCTAGAGCCGAGGTGGACATCGAACCTCTTGATAAGGAAGGAGGCTGCCACTTTCCATCATCCCCCTTCTGCATTGGCGGTAGGGCCGTCGGATTGAAGCGCAATTGTCTCTGTGTTCTTTCCAATGGACTGGGTGGCTTGACCTTCGTCGCCTTACCCAGCTCCTTTGCCAGCCTCTGCCGACCGAGCGTGACTTCTGATGACAACGTCTGCTGCCTTCCTTTCGCCGTTGCATCCTTATTGAGGTCTCTTGCTACTGTAACCCCTACGGCTGGCGTCGTTCGCCGTTGAGTCGGGACAGGTGCTTTGGATGAGCTGCCGACTTTGGTTGTTTCTCCGATGAACGACCGTAATCTTGAGCGGGAAGTAGGTAAATCGGCCGGTTCCGGCGAAGGCGATTTAGTCCGTGAAAAGAACCCTTTGATACCCCTACCCGTGTGGGCAGGAGCCGGAGGTGACAGTGCTCTTGAGGATGAAGCGTGCGGGAGCGGAGCTAGTGATGTCTGCGGCATAATGCGAAAGGGACGCGGTGAGCCGGTTAGGTGCGGTGGCTGGAATGGATGAAGTTGGTGAGGTGGTGACGGTTGCGTCTGTGCTGTAGCGATCATTGAAACAAGTCGAACATGAAAATACAAATACGGTGTGCAATGACGAGTTCAGGCGAGGCTAACGACAGGTAGCAACTACCTTGGTCCGGGGCGAATGGCGTGTGCTTTGGCTTTGACTCTCAAAGGGCGGCTGGATGATGTACAAAAGCTGCGATCAAATACCTAAGGGTCGCCATCACGTTGTCAGCCGAGCTTCATACGCTAAGGACGACGACGGGGTATAGAAGGGACATCTCGGACTCCTTTGACGTCCTTGTCCTGCAGGGTTAGAGGGGATTGTAATGGTCACTCACAGCACAGGACAGCAAGATTCGACGGTTGAAGTAAGAGTACAGACGCCGTGGACAGGTGATGAGCAATGACACAGATATGATGAGGCTACACGTTACACAGAAGGCGATGCAATGACTATGCCATGAAGCCCATCAATACATGGTCAGCGGACAATCCTTATATCTTCGGGTCCCGAAACACGAAACACAACTCTTGCCACCCGGTCCATCACATCGACATCTCTTGAATACTCAGGCTGGTGCCGGTGATGCATAGCCGAGAATAAGTTTGAGCTCCTCCTCGGGTCGGGAAGTGAAGAGGATGCAGGGCAGCCGCGAGCGTTCGATCGATAGGAGAATAAGCCAGAAATGGAGATGTATGCTAGAAGAAGTGAAATGTCTCCATTCTTTACCATCACACATCCGCCGATCCCATCACCGGGAATCTTAAGCTCATCCACTCGTCGGGCTTAGGAGGCTGCGCTGAAATTCCCCACTCGGAGATCCTTTGGACTCGCATGTGTGGGACGGTCGGAAGGATAAATGTCCTGTTACTCACTATACACAGATTCAATGATGATGTGATGCTGAAAGGTCCTATCCTTCGGTCTATACAAGATATGGTAACAGATGCTTGCTGGATGACTGACATCGATAGTCCATCGAAGAGCGACATGAGTCGGATTTCGGGTTCGTATAATGCAGGAGAAAAGCAGTGCGGAAGGGAAGCGAACAAGGTCGATAGAACCGTCGATAGAACAGCCGCCGCCGCGATGTGTGCCGGATAAGACATGATCGATAAGGTGCACCCCGTTACGTCGATGATCGAGTGACGAAGTGAAGTTGGTGGTCGAGACGAGAGGCGTGATGGTGAAGGAGGGTTTTAGCACGGTGAGCATTGTCTTTTCTCCTTGTCCCTTATTAGGTACCATCAACCATCAATCATCATTCACCATTACTCACTCATTCAATCGCTCATATCCTCATGCGTTCCCTCCTCACTCGGTCCCCAGATACGAGATGACCCAGATAGAACGAGAGGCGAGCCAAATACGAAATACCTGAATGCATTGTGTCAGCCAAAAAATCTCAAAACATTTTCAGAAATGAGCGAAAGCATCTGAACGACGAAAACAGTCGCGAACGAGGGATCACAACCCTTCGGGTGTCGTCATCACCCAACGATATCCTCAAGTCACAATCCAATCACAGTCCCTATCTCTCTGCCATGACATGCGCAGATTGACTAGGACCGAGAGCTTCATCCAAAGCCGATAAGACCGTCTGGCTTGGCCCGCGGGAATGAGAAAGGGGGGGTGTGGGCAAAGCTGATACACAATCAGGCGATCATCACAGCCTCCCCCGCTATCGCCATCAACAGAAATCATCAAGCTTTACTCACCTGTCCTTTTCCGCCGAAACGTCCCTGTTCTTCTTGAAACAACCAAACGGACCGAACGACTACCGAGCACAATACCCGTCCTTTTCCTTTCCGCGGCGGGTCACTTTGCTTAAGTCCTTTCCCACACACAGTGTGCACGGTCTCGATGACAATGAGGCTTGCTCAGTGTCCGAAAAAGCCTAGACGTTGCTTGGGGATCGTTAGCACAGCTCGAAGTGTGGGAAGGGCAAGAAGGGTGAGTTCGTAGGGTAAAGTGCACGGATCGCCATGGTGAAGTATGCACGTACCTTATCAATCGATCAAAAGAAGCTCACCTCAGGAATACGATGTATGCAGAATCTCCCTTGCTGATATCTGACCCGCCTTATTCCTCGTTATTGCTTCTGACTGGCTTGAATTTCTCTCTTTCAGTCCGATCGTATCGTCGTCGATGCGGACTATCTTGCTAGGTCCAACGATGGTGTCAATGTACTTCTCTCCTCAGGCTCGACCTAAACGATCAATTAATGTTTTTCACTTCTCGTGGACATGAACAGATCGAGTTACGGTTGTAGGGCAGATCAGCGCATCAGACTACTGCATGTCAGGGGAAAGTAAGCGAGACACGCCCTACAACGATCAAAGCGACCAATTTGGCCCGAAAGCACCATATAACGATAACAAAGAGAAAACAAGCTGCTACAGACAGGCACCTGTCCCTGTCGCGTTGTGTGTTTTGTCCAGCCCGGTTTGTGGGCTG
Organism: Kwoniella sp. CBS 9459; assembly: GCA_036428585.1. Lineage (NCBI taxonomy): Eukaryota > Fungi > Basidiomycota > Tremellomycetes > Tremellales > Cryptococcaceae > Kwoniella > Kwoniella sp. CBS 9459. The sequence continues at coordinate 814,026 of CP144066.1, read as the reverse complement.
GCGCAGCTGTCGGGCGTGGGCACGCAAGCAAGGCGCGGTTTGTGGTATGGAAGGGGGCTCGGGATTTCTCAAATCTCTCAATTGACTTTGAAGGATTTGTTGAAGCAGCTAGTACGCTGCCTGAATCTGACTGAATCTGAATGGGCGGAAGTGGAGACGAGAGACGTGAAGATCCGCCTATCGCGTTCCTTGTTGTGATAATGATGCGAGCTCGGCATTGCGGTTCGTTGGTTGGGTCGGGTCGATTGGCTCAGCTGCTCCGCCGCGATCGTGACCGTGGCCGTAACCGTGACCATGACCGTGGCTGTGGCCGTGGTCGCTTGCCTCCAAGAAGCTCCAGTAGCTTGAGAGTCCACCGAAGTAAGTCGCGCACCAAGCCAATCAGCCGGCATGTATAGCGTATAGTCATGGGACCATGGCTACTGTCGGCACTGAATTGTGAAATGACGCGAGAGTCACGTTGCAGTGATCTGCATATATGTATGGTCATCGTGCGAGGGGTCATGTTTCAGATTGACGCGGTTGAGTTTGAGTTATGAGTTATGAGTTAATGTTGGACAGGAACGGGATTCATGTTTTGTGCTTTCGCTGACGGACGGTAGAAATGAGAACGGCAGGGTCGAGCATGTGGTCGGCAACAACGCTCCATCGAGTGCTGCCGAGCCCAGAGTGTATATGTACGATGATAATACTTTGACTATGAATGCCAAGTCAAGCACGAGAAGCTAATAGATGGAACAGAAATCACGGAAAGACGAACCTTACATGTTGGGTAGTGAGCCGGTGTCGACCTCGCCTTCTTACTGTCTTAAGATTTATGGCTGTCGCGTTGCTCTACGCTCAACGTGATCGCGAATGCCACTCGTCTCCATTCCCGGGTGTTGAAGCCCAGCCTCGCTGATCCGTATGCATGTATGCATAGCATCCGGCTCCGGTCATGAGGCTATGCTATGACGTGTGGCAGCATCCACGCAAGTCCAGGCTAGACAACCTATGACCGCGCACACTCTCAGCGATTCCGGGACAGCACGCCGCGGAATCTCCATTTTCTATGCTTCATCCGTACACGAGAGCGTCCTCCAACTTGCTACTCCGCTAGCGACAGCATTATCGCATGAAATGCATGACCACGACCTCGCAGTCATGCCGATCATGCATCAATAGTTGAAACCAACGATCCATGCTTGCAGATCACCATCCCTCCTGACCCAGCGTTACAGGGAGAATCGGGTGCCACTGTGTTATTCCCGAGCCACGTGGTCATCCCCGCTCTCTATGCAGGCAAGACGAGGGGCAGCGTAGGCAGCGTAGCCTGTCAGATCATTCGCTTTGCACATGGACATGGACATAGACATGGACATCATCGTTCGTGAATAGCATAACCGTTCCGAAGCCGTATCAGATACATATAGATCCTCAATCCAACCAAAACATTATCCGAGCGTGTTATCGTTGTGACCCACGAGAATCGCCCACTATATATATCGACGTATAAGCCAACACCTATTCGCCTTTTCCGTCGACAGAAGAAGCAAGCCGGGAGAACCAGAGTAAAGATGACTTCGTCAACAACGGCTTCGCAGGCGGAGATGGAGGCTGCTAGAGTACCTCTTGGATGGAGAGATCAATGTTCATCGTGAGTCAACCGTGGAATGCACTTGTCAGGGAATCAAGATTGTGATGTCGCATACCTGAAATGAACACGGTGGAACAGCATATTTGTGCTTCGCATGGCCTTTAGGCGTGGGCCGTGCATGCCAGATGAGCAAGGGGAAAAGACCAAATAAGGTCAGGTGGAGCGGGAGGGGCTGGACGTGCTATTTGGTGACCAAGCAGCTTTGGCGTCAGCTTGTCACGAAGGACAGGCGGTGCGTCTCCTGAGCTGTTTAGCTCTTGATGGCGCGCGGAATGGTGCGAAGCAGCTATGCGCGGTTGTTTCGGCAGCAACGAGGTATGCTTGTGGTCCAGAGTTTGAAACGGTGAACGGGGCGTCCAAGGCAGGCGGTGTAGATAGAAGTAGAATAAAAGAACGGCTAGACGACTGTTCTGGGAGATCATGGGAAACATCAGGCGATCCGGGTAGAGGGGAAGAGGTCATATTCGCTGTTTTGCGCATAATCATATGATCCGGTCTCAATCTAATACTCCAGCACGCACCCAAGAACGATCTCACTCTCTACTTGGTATCGGTTTTGCTGACTCAATATTATTCTTTCATCTGTCAATCACCTCATTTACTTCTCTCGATTGAATCTCACACGCCAACGAACGAACCATTCGCAGTCTGCTCATCCCGCTCAACGTATGCCGACACAAGACGCTTTACATGCCTTGGAAATGCGAGGACGAGCGACATGGCTATGAGAAGTGAGTGCTGTGGTTGTGTATTGTTGTGTCGCGGCGTGTGCAGGATCTGCTGTGCTCTGCTGTGTTTTGGTGGTTTTGTGGGGCGGCAAAGGATGGGTGGACGGTCAGCTCTGGGAAACGGCTGGAAGAGGGCAAGCAAACGTGTAACGATTGAACGTGTGACGATTTCGTGACCTAGAACACGAATGGCACAAGGTCGTCACTCGGGTAAGGGCTGGATGAGCAGCGGGTGACATAAGCAGCGAACTATGAAGCGAAAAAGTGGTGTCGCTAGGATTTTACTGGTGTGGTGGAGTGGGATATTGGATGGAAGGGAGCGGCTATGAGCGCTTTGTAATAACGTGAGGATCGAATGCAAAAGCTAACGATACTTTGTATCTTCCATCGGCCAGGTGCCAATTCGACGAGTGAGTCCACGTCTTTCCCACCCAAATAACCCAAAATTTCATCTCGGCTGCAGCTCCAAGCATACCAGCTTCCACACGATACCTCGTTCATTACCTTCACCTATGGTTCATGTGTTTCTGAGTTCCCGAAGCTAATCTTTCTGCCCTTGTCTCGTATCGTGACGTGATAACGAACCGCAGCTACATGCAACGGATGAAGCAGCTCTCTCGACAAAAGAAGGCCGCCGCCGAAGCTGCCGACGAGGAGTAAAAAAATATCCCCTTTCCTCAAGACGGCCTTGACATCGCCTCGCCGCCTCTCTCGAATACCATTGTCTTCCCCATCTCGATCGATCGACTTTTGGTCACTACGTCTCCCGTACACATCCTTCCGCACCTTTTCATCGAATACCGCACACTGTGCATTGTGCATTGCGCAGCGCAGGGATCATCATTCGGTGTCGATCAGACAGCTGAAAAGCGAGTCTCCTCCAAGCCGACCATTCTTCTCTTTCGGATTTTACCAGCCAGATAGATATATAGCTAGCTCTCTTCATTGTAGAGCATAGCATGCATGTTATAACAACAATTCATATAACAACAATCCATCAATCTGTCAAGCGCACTGACCAGTCACCCTGGACATTCGGAGCAAAATCCAAGTTTAACCCGTGGCTCGTTTGCTTCACAAGAGAGGCCCCTTGTCCACTGATCTCTCTCTCCGTAGAATCGTGCATAGGCATATAATACATACAACACCCGTCAAAGTGTTCGATCAGGGTCTCGATCGCCGACCGCTGCATACATAAGTAGAATGGGAAAGAAAATGATGGATCATGTTGAAGCATTCGAGAGAGGAAAAACAAGAGACATAAATTATAACGCTCTACCTGACTTGGGTCTCACTTTCTTTGGTTTCTATGCTACACTCGGAATATCAATGGGTCGGAATATCCGAGTTGACCTCCTGGCGGGCCGCTTCGGGACCGACCTCAGGAATCAGATTCCCCTCAGCGCCTCCATCAACGGATCCCGCTTGACCTTGCGCTCTGCTCTCACCCGCACCCGCTTCATCCTTCTTGTCCTTCTTACCGAAAGGGAATGGGTTGGATATAGGTAAAGCTTTACCCAATCCGCTGAAGATATTGCTTCCTCCCCCGCCGCCGCTACTACTGCTGTCACCTTGTGTGTTAACCTCAGGCGAGGAAGTACCACTAGTGTATTGGCTTCGGCTGACGGATTGGCTTCGAGATCGAGTGCCGTTGCCGGAACCATTGCCATTCCCGCCTGAGACAACGGACCAACCGTCGTCGCTCGCGTGGGTGTGCGGGTCATTGAACACTTCGGGTGTCTCCGGCTTCTGTGGTGACGATCGCGATCCCGAACGTGTTCGGAACGGTATGATATCGCTCGTGTGGGACGTGAGCGGATGAAGAAGCGAAGTCACCTTGTCAAGCGCCTTTTCACCTTCTTCCGGCATGGGCTTGATTAGTGACTTGGCGTATTCCTGTAAGCAACAAATCAAGGTCAGTGACCAGCTATGGTGGGAGCGCAGGGGACCCAAGCCGCAATGAACTTACCAGATCTCGGTAGATCGCTTCGATAGCCTTAGCGACACCGTTCTCTTTCCTGATCATTTCGCCAACGATCTTGGCCTTGGCAATCTGCTTCTCATCAGTCGTAGCCTTGATGAGCGCTTCCGCCAGAGATTCAGAGGTGAGTTTACGGATAGCAGAACCGACGTTGAGCGATTCTGCTCGTTCAGCCCAGAAAGCCTGATCTCCGAAGAATGGCTTAATAATTGTGGGCTATACGGTAGAGTATTGAGAAACTCATATTAGCAAAGTCCTAGTATTGGAATGATTGACAAAAGTATCACTTACGATACCGGCTCGGAAGCTGGCGCCACTAGTACCAGCACCACCATGGTGGCAGGCCACATCGATCCTCGGGAAGAGCCAAGAGTGGTCAATCGAATCGATCGAGCTGTGGGAAGCGCCGGTTGGTCAACACTGGCTGTCTTGCTTAGGACAAAGGCACACTTACAAGATCTCAGGTGGGTACTTGACTCCGTCGGCTCCATCTGAATCGCCCTTCTCGTCACCTTTACCTTTACTGCCCCTATCGGACCAACCCTTCGACAAGATTGCGCAGACACCGCTGTTGACTACTGCTTCTACAACGCAACGCGTCATTTCCTCTGGATCGGAGACGACGATGGAACCGAAACCGCTGTAGTTACAGTTCATCAGCGGACTGCATGAACGGCAATATGATGGGAATAGCTTACATGTAAGCAACCTTCTTGCCGTTCTTGTGGGCATTGTCGATGAAGTCGACCAAGCCTTCGGGAGGGGTCCACTTTTTCTCGTTGGCTTGATGTTCATCGGCGTTCTCGAGGAACCAGTACCCAGTGACGTGGATCCATTCGGTCCAGTCCAAGGGAGGAGGCACGACCGACGGCGAGAAATTGTAGAGGAAGGGGATCTTATGCTGTTCTAGCTTCTCAAAGGTTGTAGACTCGATATTGAGCACATGTCGACGCCATCGGTTGATCTGGCCTGAGATCGCTCGCCAGAAGACCTGGTCGAACATCGTGTAGGTCATGTAGTTGTAGCTTCCGCCTCGCTTGTGCTCGGGTACGGCGAAAGCGTGAGGGTATGCTCGTGTACGAGTCCAGGGCATAGTGAAGGCGCGGTAGTAAGGGATTCGCAGACCCTCCGCGATGTGAACGCCGCCCATTGCACTAGGAGACTCGATGAGCAAGTCCGAGCCTTGACATGCCTCCCAGGAGGAGTTGAGTAGATCATCGAGCCATCCACGGAACTGAATGAGATAAATTATGGTGAGCTCACTTACTTTCTGGCAGCAATCGATTGAACTCAACATACCTTCTGCAAACCCTCTTTGAGGAAAGACACGGTGAACATGCCATTGTCGACACACATCTGCATCAATTCCGCGGGATCGCCTCCGACACTGGCAAATTCGATGCCGTGCTGTAGGAATCGATTTAGCTTTGCTTTTCATGATCTCGGAATTAAGAAACTTACGCCTTCGACCCAATCTTTGTATTCGCCATGAGTTGCTATCCTGGTCGTATGACCCTCAGCCTGAAGACCCTTGCATAGAGCGATGTAAGGCTGCACATCGCCTCTACTACCAATGGTCAAGCATGTGACGCGCATTGGCTCAGGCTTGAATTCAAGGAAGGTCGAGGTGGTTGAACCAAACAAGGGGGAAGGTGAGACGGGCGGTATGTGGTCTCTCGTCTCAAGAGGAACGGACTCGTCCAGATCTTCCATGATCCGCGTCTTGATGTCGCCCGAAATAGAGTCGTCGTCGTCGGACGCCGATCGGACCGCGTCCATACGCTCCTCAAGCAAAGCGACGCACGCCTTTCTTCGTCGAGAGGAGCTGAATTCCAGGAAGACTTCCTCGTGCCCCTTGATCACGATGATCAGGCCGGAATGCCCGAACCTGAAAGCCTTTTGCGCCTTCAAGCCGTATAGATCTTTAATTGGGATGATCATCTGTCCAAGACATTAGCTATCATTCAGGCCATACATCACCAGTGGCACAGGACCTACCTTTGTCTTGTACAGCAGCTGTGAAGAGCGGAAACAGAAGTAGTTGGTCGAGACAAAGAACCGTCCTGATACGGGCAAGACTCGGTACAAGTAGCCGGGGAAATCTAGCGGAGTCAAGCCAAGTGGTCAGGTTCGTGACCCTTTCAGCTTAGTTCCCATAAACTTACGATCGATCAGCTCTTCCTTGTCACTCAAAGCGAAAACATTTCTAAATTTGGCAGCGGTTTCGTCATCTTCCCGCTGACCCGTCTCGGAAGCTTCGAGCACCGAGTAATCCGATCGACTCTTAGTCATCTGACTCCCGCTCGAAACGTCCGAAGCGAAAGACATCCTTGCAGATCTCCTGCTCATCTGGCGAGACAGATCATCATCGCTATCGTATTCGTTGGGTACCGCCGGTTCGACAACCTCCGTCACGGATGACTGCTTGCCCCGTCCTGTACGAGTGCCTGTCCTTGTAGTCGACGGCAAAGAGGACTGATAGTCAGGCGGAGAGGGTCCGGAGAGGGATGTACCACTAGGAGATGAACCGAATATTTTCGAAGCAGGTTTACGTATCCAAGACGGGCCCCAGTTGTTCCGATGCTCGTCTTGCATATTGGCAGGGATCGGACCAGTTTGCTTCGGCGGGTATCCATCGCTGTGATCTTCTTGTGCCTCCTCGGCAACATCTACCGACTGATCGTTTCGGACAGTCTCTAAACTATCGTGAGATGTCTTATGGGTCTTGGACGACAAGAAAGGGATATTGAGTGAGGGCTTTGTCGACCCAGATTGGTCTCCATCGTTGGATTTGTCGCCACCTCGACTCAATAATGGTCGCAAAACAGACCCAATCTTCTTCAAGCCAAGCGGGCTCGTAGTGGAAGTGCTCTCGGCTACAGATGGCGGACGCTTGATGGTGTTAAAGCTGTTATCGAGAGGTTCGGTAGGCTGCTGGATCGTGACCGCGGAGGAGACACGTGGAAGATCGGTAGATGGTCTCTGGTCGAGGAGAAGCTGAATAGAGTTGTATGCTCTCTCATTGTCCTGGAAGGACGCAAAGAAATAGCTGTCGACCGACATCTGGTCCTCTGGATCGACACATTTGATCTGTACATGTATTGTCAGCATCTGACATGGCGCCCAGCGGAGACGGTCAACTTGCCTCAATGGTCTCCGCAAACTCCAACGTAGGACTTCGCTCAATCTCAAGTATCGCCTCGAGAGGGATGATCAGCTAGAGAGAAGGTATCAGCATATCTCATTCTACCGATCACTGAACGTCGCCTTCTGACTCACCTTGACACTCTCGCCCTCATGTTGGATCTTGAACATGACTTTCTGGATGGCCTTGATCCACTCGTCCCTGCTGTTCTCAGTGTCCGCAGTGAACGTGTAATTCCTCTCTGCGGTCCTGAGCTTGAACTTTGTCTCGTCCACGGCATCACAGCTAGAGCAGTATTGCAAGGAGACGTTTCCCTTGGGGAAGTATGGGTCGGCGGTGCTTTCATACCAACTGAGAACGTCGTTCCGCAACACCACCCAGAATTTGGTGTTGAGCTTGGTTCGTGAAGCTTTCTTGTATAGCGGACCGGTCTTAACAACCAGGTTCTGATGCGGGCGAGGGTCAGCTACGAAGAATCACTCAAGTAGAGTCGGTTGTGCAGAGGGACGTACCTCTTTGTCTGGCATGTTGGCGAAAAAGCAGATATGCTGCTTCGTGAGGTACATGTAGCCCTTGAGCACTAAAAATAATGTCAGCAAACTTTCAGGGATACTGAAAGATATAACTCTAGACTTACTAACGCTCCTCAGGAGCCAACATCGCATCTCCTCGAGAACCTCCTCTCTCTCGTCCAGACCAAAGACTTGCATCAACCTCTCTGCCAGTTTTTCTTTTCGCAGGCGCTTCTTCTCCGATTCGTTAGGTTGCACCCTCTTCTCGATTTTCTCTTCTTCGAGATTGTCAGGCTCTCTTAATGCAGCATCGGTGTTGTAGTCTGCAGAGTCTCCGTGCCCGCTGACGATGGGCTCGAGGTCGACGGGCGGTTTGACAGGGGATTGTTCCGCAGCTCGCAAGATCTCCTCCTGTTCTTCTTCCTCTCCGATTTCTTCCTCTCGACTGATCTGCTCATTGAGCATTTCCCGAGCTTCGCCACTCATAGATGCGTCCATGCTACTTCGCGTGCTTGCGGCAGCTGACGGTCGCTCTTCTGCTCTGTACCCCTTGGGTAAGGGCACACTACTGTCAGAGCTAGCATCGCTACTAGCAGCCTCGGACCCTCTCCGTTGTCCCTCTTGGGCCATTTGATAGGAGAGCTCATTGCCTACTGGCTGCTTGGCTCTTCGTGCTATCGTGTTGTCACGGAAGGGGAAATGCAGAGGATGTAAGGGGTGCACACCATGAGAAGGAGGTTGAGGGTGGGATCCGCTGTGAGTAACCCGATCTTCTTCATGTGTTGTAGCCATGGGTCGTATTGTATGCAGTGAAGAACCAAGTCGGTTGACTGTATGATGAAGCTTGGTCAGTAACGGCATTATTAGGTGGCTACGTTCTGGAGAATGGGGTATACAATGGATGACAGTCTAAAGTCATGGTGGCAAAGATGAAGAAAACGCACATTTCGGTCGTGCAGTTCGGTCGTGCATGACAGAAGCTGCACCTTTGCGCGCGCTGGTATCGTAGGCGTCACGGTCTTCTTCTCCCTCAGAGTCGGAACTGTCATCCTCCCATGGCAGAGCATTCAAGGCAGATACGAGTGCCGAAGCGCCCATTCGCACCTTTTGCCGGAACCGGTGCATACGCGGGGAACGAGCAGCGTGGTCGTGGTGATCGTGGAGATTGAAGTCGGACATTGGGGAGCAGGTGCCATGTCACACGTGATAGCAAGACATTGTGATGTAAAGTACGTAGACATTGGAGAAATGCGAGAAAATGTAAACGATTGGGTCAGCAAGACTATTTTAAGTTCCGTCTTCTTCAGCGATACATGAGGACAAGCACAGCATTCGAAAGGGTATGAGATGATCAACATGGGGGAGGGAGACCAAAGGATGAGGAACCAAGGTCAAGGTGGGCGAGGCATGGGTTAAGTCAACCCGGCTACCTTGAAAGGAAGGATTGCTCGTTGCACTGGCGGAAGTCAACATGGCGCAGGTGTGCGTCATCCCTCTTGGCGAATGCTGATGTTCTCCAACTTATAGCAGTCCAGAGATATAGACAAAAGGGGAAAAATGAAATGGGCTAGATGGCATGCTGTGCACTCACCGAGCCTATATCTCTGCCCGCTCCAAAACCAGGACGGCCTTGTCGGTCAACCGGCGACGGCGTGGGGGTGGTCAAGTCACCCGCATGGCCGCCTTGGCTTTGCAGCTGATCCACCCGCAATGACATTGGTTTCGACCCCTTCAATTCCTCGTTCTTGTGTTCTTCTTCTTCTCTGTCTCTCTCTTCCATCACTGGTTCATGTTCAGGCTGAGGGACGTCGAAGCGAACAGCTGGAACGTCCCAACCTGGTGTCTGAGCCATCTCGTCCAACGGCGTACCGCCAATGATCGGTTGCTCTTCCTTCTCCTCAATGTCGTCTTCGCCAGCTCTGATACCCCCAGAGGCTTCCGGTAGCTGCGAGTCCTGCTTCTCCTCGTCTTTCCCTGGGGCAGGTCGCGTGGGGAAAACATGTTTCGCAGCGGCGTTGAGGATTGTTTCGGCGACTTCGTGCTTGGGGGGATGCGGGTCAGGCGACGTTCCAGCTGGAGGGAAAGGCGGAGGATATAATGAAGAAGGGTCTGACCCTGCCTCTTTCTGATGAGAGTCCGATTCGGAGGGTGGCATCTTGGATGGTCCTGTCAACAGCAGAGGCGAAACAAGTGGGATATCTTCGTCTGAAAAGGATGCTGAAAAGCGATGACCGCTCTAAGTCCGATGATGTACAACGGAGACCACTTCCGCTCGATTCGACTCGGGATGCGTGTGATGGTGCTGATTATACGAGTATATGGATGTCTCGAGATGGTGGCAAAGATGCAGAGCCGTCCTAAGCAAGCATATTAGTTCGATATCGATACAGGCGATTCTTCGAAAAAGCGGTGCGTGTGTTGATTTGGTTTTTCAATGTGTCTTCGGTTGGTTCATCCGAGAGGCACGAGTGAAAAGCAATACGACGCACTTATGAGCGGCACAACTAAGTTCGTGAGGATATAAGATTCGATGGTTAAACGCGGATTATACTAACTTATGCTCGCGATGTGATGTTCTGAATGCGATCTAGGCAAACTCTTGCTTCTACGATGCTTGTCGTGATCAGATCATGATCATTGTCAGCATCGACATCAGCATCTGCGTCTGCGTCTGCGTATACAATGTGAAGATTGAAGCCCCTCATGTTGAGTGAATGATGTGTGTGTCGTTAGCGCGGTTTTGTGCGGTGACGTATGGAGAGTGTGTCAAGCGTAAGCGGCGTGAATGGTGCATGCATACTGATTCCGGCAATGTAATGCATGATACGACAACGGCGGCGGCGATGACAAGTAGGCACGCGTCACGCACCCTTACTACTGGTATTCATTCGGCAAGCGTGCCGGCGTTGATCTAAGCATCGGCCACGCGGGGCAAGCTGTGATGACGCACGGATCCCCCCGCATGTATACGTAGACGGATAGTCACCTCGGAACTCGCCGAGACAGGTGATCGAGAACTGCTCGCACGACAGTTGGAAGCGGTTCGATGGATTCTTCTAATCGGTAGCTAATTTAGTGTTGAGAAGGACAAGGGGGTTTTCGGTTTCGATACCAATAAACCATTGCGAGAACCTGATTTCTATCCTACTACTCACATACGACGAGGCAGCTTGAGGTTTTTTCAGATCTTTCGCCTTGACGACCCCCAATTCACACGGACATGCTAATTCCCTGCTCAATACCCCGCTCATTCGCCGTCGTCAAGTCGGGTTGAGAGAGAATCTTGGCTACGAATACTGATCTGTCGTCGCTTCGTTTGAACTTGATTGTGTTCAGTGATATGCTGTGCTCGTTGTCTTGTATCGACCTCGCCAAGCCACCGAGTACCGCACGACCATGAGAATCGTCTTTACTGCTGACAAGGTGCAACTCACGGAGGAAAGGGTCGCTAGCTATAGCCTTGCTGATGCACGTCAAGATATATGACCCGTACTCACTTCGCACCCGGATATCTCTCGACGTTCTCGTCTCTCCGTCTGCTTCTCATTGTCTTCATCGCGTTCCGCTCTTGCTTTCTCTTGGCCAGCTGCCTCAGGCATGGCTATCTTCTCTTCCGCAGCTGGCCTGCATTCACCACAGCACTTCTTTTCGCTGCCATTCCCGTTTGCACCTTTTTCTTGTACGCAATCACCATTGGAACACCTTAATCGTGCTGGTCACGATACCTCTCCCAAAGCTCGACGCTGATACCGCTTCCCTCGCGTACCCGTACTGACTGCCCGAAATGACACCATTCGTCAGGTTTCTCGCTATTCTCTTGATATCGAATCTCTTATGCATGGCAGCACCTGTGCAGCATGAGCCTGAACCAGCACCACTCACTCGACTTCCACTTCGCAAGCTGCCGACCAAAAGATCGGATGAACATCCGGTCTTGGCGTTTGAGCGTCATCAGCGAGCCGCTATCAAGCGAATGCACCGCTATAGTGGGTCCATTTGATCGTGCCCTATCTACCTCGTTATGTGGGTAAACATAAGGGGGCAATATGCGTCGCTGATGCTGTGACTCTTCAGAGAAAACCGAGCCTCCTTCCGAAGCCGAGTTCCGCAGAAGGATTCAAGAGAAGGTGAGGCCGTCTTCCTACAGGCTCGCATCTTTGATCTATCACAGCTAAGAACGGGGATCTTGCTTCCTGACACTGGCGCACGACAGAGGCAATGGATCGAAGCCAGTCCCCGACTAGACAAGAGGCTCTGGCTTCCTCCCAATCCACTTCCCGCAACCGTCTCGCACGCAGAGCGGAACGAGAAACGAGCGTGGTGGCGGTCCACAGATACAGCAGCTTCTGAGCCAGCAGTTACACCTTCGTTGTCTACTGCCAGGATCAACGCAGCCGGGGGAGCAATCGGGGCCGCCGAGGCCACTGCGACTGTCCAAGGTGAGCGAAGTAAAGCTGCTGCCTGTACCGTGGACTGACTCCGAAGACTGGAGAGGAAGCTGAAGTCGTGATTTCTGCGAACAGCGTCCGGGTCAAACGCAAATGGGTTCAGCAAGGTGGCACTTGAAGCTTCAGAAGAGATTGCACTTACGCCTTCGGACGCTGAGCTCATCGGTGGCGGCTTGGACTACATCATCGAGGCCAATGATATCGGTGGGTCATCGCCTGATTTGTTCAGTACTGCGCGATGCGAGGAAAAGCCGAAGACGGTATCAGTAGCTGACGGGTAGGCTTCGGCGGCGTTACTGTAGGTTATCTGTGCGAGATACAGATTGGGACACCAGCTCAGACATTCCTCATGTTGATGGATACTGGAAGCGCCGATACCTGGGTGCCATCGACGTGAGTAGGAGTACTCTTGTCAGTGAATTCATCTGGGCTTCGCGGCTTGGTGGGGCGCACTGATATCGCAATCAACTTAGGCAATCAGTGCTAACACTAAGATTTTGCTGCTTGTACGACTTCCTAGCGACTGCTCGCCCCAGCAATGTGGCAATCATACAGCCCTTGGCTTGGACAACAGTAACACCTTTCGTGAGTGCTGCGTTCAATAGAATCATCTCAAAATCCCAGCCGAGGACGCTAGGGGTCTGTGTCCCCTGGATCCTCGACTCGGGTTCTGTGGGCTGCACTGATGTTACGATACCTTGAGTGATGCAGAGGCGTCTGAGCGTCAGTTCCAAGTGACTTACGGCTCAGGCAATGTCGCGGGCGTTCTTGCGGCCGATACCATGTCAATTGCCGGTATGGCTTTGGAGAATCATGCGATGGGCGTGACTTTGGTCGTGAGTTGAGTCGGCTCGTCTTGACACCCAGGCCAGAGACTTTCGGTCCGCTGCTGTGTCGTTCATGGGCCCCCCTTTCGATCAAGTCTCTCTTTGAATGCTTAGTGTCACGGGTGTGCGATGTGGGAGCTCGAGTTTATGCTGATAACGATTGGTACATGGTGGTCGCATACGGGCAACCTGCACACAGGAAAGCGTCCAGTTCTCTGATGCCAGAGTGCCTTTTGACGGCTTGATGGGTTTAGCGTTGAGCGTGGGTGTTACGAAATCCGCCTCTTCCTTTCCATCGTCCCGAAGAACCAATTGCGGATCTCTGTCCCTACTTGTTGTGACTCTGCCACCGTGAACATACCGGCTCGACCCGACACCCACCGAAAGAGGGAAGCTTGAAGGGAGTGAGAGATCTTCGCTAATAATCGTCGATATTGTGTGCTGCAGAAATTGTCAAACCAGGGCGTGTCGACCCCGCTCGAATCGCTGGCTAGTACAGGCTTGATCACGGAACCCATCCTAGGCATAGCGCTCGGTCGAATCAGTGAGTCCGTGTCGTGTCGCGTCACCAAGGCATAGCCTTGCATGCAATCGCATCTGTCAACAAGGTTTGATTTTCCAATCGGAAAGAGCGAGAAATACTGATCATCTTGTGATTTACACCCATTCAGCGGACGGCGAGAACAACGGCGAGCTAGTCTTTGGTCAAGCTGATCCCGCCAAGCTTGATAGCAGTACCACCCAGACTTTACCCTTGACTTCCGATGACGGGTTCTGGCAAGTCGAGATGCGGAGCGTCAATGTGGATGGAACTTCGGTTGTGTCGACGAGGCAGGCTATTCTCGATACTGGTGAGTGGAAGTGCTCGCTGGGCGATCGGCGGATGGCGTTTGGTGAGCAACGAAAGTCCAAGGCCATTTTTCAGGGTGTTTGCTGCTCACTCAACGTCGAAGCGAGTATGGTCTCGAGCTGACTAGGGATACACGCTATGTGTCCGATGCAGGTACCTCGCTCATGATCGCGCCGCCTGCAGAGTAAGTCATACAAACCGTCGTCGGCCATGTTATCTCTTTAATCCGTGAACGCGTACTGGAGGGTGCTGTCACACACTGCTGCAGAGCTTCATGCTGACGGGCCCTTCTACACACTTAGTGCCGCCGCCTTTCACGCTCAGATCACGGGCGCAGCCGAGTGAGTGCCATTCAATGTACCTTCGGCTACATTTCACCACCCTATTTGAAAATTCGCCTGTCAGACGAGGCACAGTGGCGATATCATTGCGGGCGCTGACCCCTTTCGTATCGTGATACAGTATCGGAGGCGGGATGTTCTCCCTACCTTGTACTGTGGACCAAGAGATCACCATGACTTTTGGCGATGTCGCATTTCAGTGAGTTACACGAAGTGTCAGCTCAATGTATCAACTGCTCGAAAAGGTGTCAGAAGGTGGCGATATGCTGTACTCCTGCACGAGAAAAAGTCGTTCACCAAATGATCCCTATTGAACAGGTTCATGGAGAAGACCATAGACTGACTGATTCACTAACACTGCTTTCTTCCCAATCTCCGATTTCCTGTTCATGTTGAAACGAAACGCGCCAGAATCGACGTCCGGGACCTGATCTTCCAGCCGCTCTCGAACGACTTATCAGGCGACTGCCTCTCGTCCCTCTCAGCAGGCGTGATCAAGGACGATACCACCTGGTTACTCGGCGACTCTTTCCTCAAGAACGTGTATATGACTACCAACGCGAAAGATCTGACGGTGCAGCTATCTGCAAGGACTGATAGTCCTGGTAGCTCGAGCTTCGGTCTTCAGGATGCCAGTACCGCCGCTGTGAATGGCACTGGCACCAGCACTGTGGGAGACAGTAGCGAACCTGGGGTTGGCATGGTAGCTACGGGTCTTAACGGCACCGCTTTATCCGACAGCAACTCGACTGGCGCTTCGAGCGCGAGTAGATCTGCCTCGGTCGCTGTCGCGTCTGCCAGGGCTGATACGGCCAAGTTCAGCTTGATCGGCGCAGTCGCTGCTCTCTTAGCTGGCGGGAGCAACCTCTAGCTGCAGCACGAGTGTGGTTCGCGCTGGACAATGCATTATGTATATTGTGTTATCATTCGCTTTTCGATATACATGTATCTGTATACTCTTATTTACCTGACTACAGTATCTTTTGAAAAGGTATGATCGTCCGTATGGATTCGCCTCACAAATGAGTTCGTCTGCGAAACCCCATTGTCCCGGCCGAGTGGCCCGGCCGCTTGAGATTGAGCACCTCCCATCACGCCCTAGATATCTGCAGATCGTTCCACAAACCCCTTTCACCCAGTTCTCCAAGCGAAATAACGCTCGCTTTTCTCTGCATATCCTCGAGGGAAGTAACCCGTATAGCGTGCGATTCGACGACTGCAATTCGCGCTCAGCTGTCAGTATGTGACCTGGAACCTGACACGACGATATCATCACCCCCTCTGGACCAGGGCGGACTGCGTTGGAGATTGATAGGAGATTTCGGCTTCACTCACCCTCTTCAGTATCGTATAATGACGGCTGAGTGATATACGAGTCCATCGACATCCTGGTCGCGGTGCTAGACCTCTTGGGCACCTGCAGCGCGCTGTTTGAGCCCGACATCGATCCATGGGCGGACGCGCCCCACGGTGGGTTGAAGACAGGTCGATCGCTACTTCCACTTCGACTCTTCTTCATCAGCTGCGGCGATCGAGGTACGATCGGGGTGGATTCACCTCCTTGGACAAACGTCAAGGGGCCGAGGAAAGTTGGCAGCTCATGCGGGTGTCGAGGAGTTGTCAAAGTCGAACAAGGGGAGCTCGCCGCTGAAGAAGTGTGACGACGGGGTCGATCGAGGTCGTCAGTAGTGTTATTGAACATGACAAGGGTTCGTGAATCGAGAGTCAACGAGTTGTGCCTGGCTCGCGATCGCGCCTTCTGACAGGGCGAGGGCGATGTAAGGGGCGCCGATGGACTTCGGGCGTGACTCGTTCGTTTAGGTGACCCGGGTGGAGCCGCATGACCGGACAAAGCAGCAGCAGTGGCCTGCAGGGCTTCCTCTCTCGTCGTTAGGGTCGGCATATCCCCATGACCAAGATCATGTAAGATGCTCGCTCTTCTTCCTTGATCAAGGATGTCGTTCAAACCCAATTCTTCGTCACCAAGATCCACTTGGAGGTTCAGCTCAGATGAGGCGAACCTGCTGAGCACAGGCATCGAGGCTGAACCGGGGAATCTCTGTATGTTCTCGAGCGGATGAGGTTTGTTCTCCCGTTTGGCGCCGAAAGAAGTGAGGATGGCGAAATTGGTCGATCTACGTCGGTGATGACGCGATTTCTTGACATCTTGTGCGGTCACGCCGGCGTCGTGCTCATCTGTGAGTCCCCCATGCTGCTCTGTATCGTTCTCTTCCTGCTCGGTCAACCTTGACAATCTCTTGGCAAGCGAGGACGACGATCGAACCATCCAAGATGATTGACGGCGATGCCTAGATAGCTTGTCGGGCGAGTCGGAAGAAGCCTTGAGTGGTTCCATTCGGACTTCGCCAGAGTTCGAAGTCCCCGTAGAAGCTACTAGCGAAGGTGTAGTGTTTCCCGACTGCAATGACTCGGGAGTCTTCATCGATTGCCTTTGGGTAAGAAAGCGCGATTTAATGACCGGTTCGCTCCCGGTTCGCTGACGAAGGGCGGAAGGGATGACGTTACGCATCCTCCTGAACAATAATGCACTTCGCTTCCCAAGGCTGGGTCGTCTGTTGGGTAATGTCGGGGATGCTCGGTCTGCGTGCTCCGAAGAGTCCGCCTCGTGGCCGAAGGAGACTGTTTTGGAGGGCAGATGCACCCAAGATGCTGTCCGAGGGGAGATTGGCGAGCGGTTTTGATCTTCAGCGATCGGCTGTTCTTGGTCAATCATTTGCTCCGAAGCTATATCGTCCAGTCCAAAGGTGGCCGTCCTCGTCAAGGTATAGCCGTTTCTTCTCGAGTTGGAAGTACCGGTCGTCTCATGTGACTGAGGCGTATCGATGGAAGTGGAGGATCCAGATGTCCTTATGCCTTCATCTACTTCCGCGATGAACGGCGTCTGTGGTCGGCCAGCAATCAGCAGAGAATTGGGTCGCCAGGGTGGTTGCGGGCCTTGTCTCCTTTTCAGCGATGACGATCGCTGAGGTATCGCCTCGGATAGTGAAGCTAGATCGCCCTCTGATCGAGCCAGGGCGGCATTGCTATACTGTCGCTGTCTAAGAGGCTTATCGATGTCTTCGGCAAGAGGCAGGACGGACATTGATGGCGAGGGCGGTATGATATGTCTGTTGTGTTGATGACCTGACAAAGCGACTTCGGAGGAAGAGAAAATACCGAGACTGAATCGTTTGGACCTGGTCTTGATTGGGCTGCTCTGTCTACGAGGGAGAGACGTCGGCTCCGGAGTCGGACTGGTAAGATTTGACCGACTCAAGCTAAACAACCCTCTTAGACGACTTGCCGGTCTCTCTTCAGCTTCGTAAGACCTCCTTGTGCGGTCTTGGTGGTCGTGCAGTGCCGGTGAAGAGGCCCCAAACAGATTCCTCTTCGACCTATTCCACATATTCTTGAGCTGAGACGTGTTTGACTCGTTGATTGATGTATCGTTCTGCTGGGACCAGAGCGCCAGAGGATCCTCTTCTGAATGTGCTGTCTGACGGCGTTTAAACCAGTTTCGTTTGTCACGCGGCTGTGGTCCGCCTGCCCAGCCTTCTCCCAGGCCTATCACGCCAGGAGCAGATCGAAGCGCCTCATCAACGGGTGTCCGGTGTTCTTCCGCGTACCATTCACCGTTGTCTTCTCCCGCGAGCGCTGACATGTACGATATTCTCGACACGTTCGTCTCCGAGCTGGTACCTTGTTCTGATCGATTCATTGTCGGAGCTTCGAGAAAACGGGCCCGTTTGGTACTAGGAAGTCTTCGAGGTGTTGTTGACCCTGAAGGCGAATCACCGACTGCGCTGACCCCTGCATCTAACGATCTGCGAGGTGATTCTTCCACAATAGTAGCAAAATCGTTCTCACTCGATGGGATGATCGGGGTGGCGTCAAGCGATACTCGTGAGCGATATTGTTCAGAAGGGGAAGCAGGGGGATTCTCCGATTGATGGGAAGACCATGATGATCGGCGAGCCGTGCTTTTCGAGGACGAATGCGCGCGTCGATGAGGGGGCCTCGGTGCTCTGTCCTGCAATACAGGCATTGCTGTTGACGAGGTCGGTGCTTCCATTGATGAGTGGATCAATAGGGATTCAAAGGATCTGCGAGGCGAGCGTGGTGGTCTAGGAGGGTACGGTGATGTGAAGCGATCGCCGCGGGATTCCGGCGTAGTAGGGAACTGCTCTAGTAGTTCTGATGGGTGAGCGTGCATCAGCTTGTTGAGTCTTTTGGCAAAATGTAGGGGACGGTTGCTTTCCGCTCACCTTGATCTCCGTGCGTCTCCACTTCGGCCTCAGCTCCTCCGCAGTCCTCAAGATCCTCTTCTACCAAAGATAATCTCCCTGCCGCGTTAAAGTTGGGCGATATCGGTGGTGCGAGCGTGAAAGGCGCTGAAGACGGTCCAGCTTCATGTGTGTCGAACCGCATTGCTGATGGTGAGGAGTCGTACGAGGGTAAGAGACCAGGTCGGACAGTGAATGTAGGTCGGACTGCCTATACAAGTTGATGTATGGGAACCTAAACAGATCAGCTTAACGAAATTGATTATTGATCCTGGCAATTGGGATACGCAGCGGGGGTTTTGATGCCAAAAACAAACGTCGAACCGAATGATCGGGCGGGAAGTTGCCGAGATGGTCCAGGTTGAATGAAGCAAATAGCTGTGCAGGGCGGGAATAGTATGGTAACTTATGTGAGACTCTGACTCACTCACTGTGATTAGCAGCTGAGCTTGAGCTTGATGTGATCAACGCGCAAGGTGAAACTTCGGACGGGGAATGCCTTGACGACGGACGATGGACCTCGCCGGTCGGCCGGTTGGAGTGATGATCACTCTGCTTGTAAGTGAGACGCCGAGACGAGACCAAACGAGACGAGACAAGGGGAGAAATAGCCAATCCGTGTCGTACCAAGACGTGTAGGGATGGCCTTAACAGCTGATCATGATTTGAACTGATGGCTATGCTGATGAGGGGTCAAACGCCGATCTTTATTTTTGAGTACGCGTTTTGCGTTTGTACCTTGACGACGATCACTTAATCGATGATAGGAAGGGGTGCCTTTCAGTCGCGAGCGAACAAGGTTCTTAATCAATTGATGAAAGGATGATGATGACAACGATGGCGGTGGTGATGATAATGATGATGATGAGCAAAGACGCGTTCTACATACCGTAGCTGGTTCATCGGACGAGGCGTTGTATTATAGATCAACGTTGGGACGAGTAACGATACGATACGATCGATGATCAGATCATTTCATTTATTGTTGTTCACCACCACTGCTCAGAGCTCTTGGCTGTCAGGCTCAATAGAGCTAGCTGACATAGCTCCGAAGAAGGGAAACTATCCACCCTTGTCGACATTCGTTGGCAACCGAACCGAGAAAGATGATGGATTAATGATTAGATGATTACTGCATATGTTACCTAAAGTGTGGTAACAGAATACGATAGATACTCCCGTTACACTTATTTTAATCTCGTACCCTAACTAGCCTGACCGATGACCTCGCCCTAGCCTTAGCCATGATGCTCGCAGCCAGCCTGACTTTTAGTTCACGAGACGAAAAAAGTCAGGACATAGACTAGGTAGCGATGGCGTACCGCTAATGCCTATGCGAGGGCGACGGTGACAAGGATGACTGCGATCGCGATGGAATACTGACGGGTAACGTAGATGCCCTTACGCTAGGCTATTTTCACCGTTTTGCCGATTCTTGATTTTGGCCACTTTGTCGTTATACTTAAGGTCACAGCGAACAGCTCATCATGCTTCGAGGGAAACGAGAAAATATCCGATCCCGAGCTGCTGCTCCTGAGAGCAGGAAGGGACGCACAATATAATCTTTCGGCTCGGCATCTGCTTACTCTGCTTGGCCCTCCACCTCCATAGGAGAAAGGACGACGCTAGCGATAGGGTATTCATGTGAGACCCCATGTGAGCGGGACGGGCAGGTGTCCAAGGCGGCAGACAGTTCTCGACACATCTGTACCTTACATCTGTGTCCGAAGAGCGAGAAGAAGAGTCGAGTGAGGCAAGCATAAGCATAAGAGCAATGCGATGTCTTTGCTTCCTTCGCCGTGTTCCTCGGGGTGACTCATGCATTGTACCTCCACGGTTTCATGCAGTAGTAGGGGTGAGGATGTGAGGATGTCAAGACAGCGAAAATTAAGGGCACACGACGCTTCCCGAAGCGCAGTAGCTTCCTACTCAGGACACTCTTGAAGCATGAGAAAGGTATGCGTTCAAATGGGAAGTATCGAGATTATCAATCCTTCCCTACCAAGATATTGTTACCAGAGTAACTGACAGAGGTGTACGTACGTACGCGGGTCACCTTGCTGAAGTGAAGCTGTTCGGCACGGCCACGACTCGGGTCACTTTTGCAGGCGCATAGCATTGGGGCCGTTACGCACGCTGCGTGCTACAAAGCCCAGACTACCTAGACCAGCACGACAATGACAACGACGCCTGGTTCAACTGTAACGTGGGACACATGAGATACATGGGAATGCATGGGGGGGTTACATACATACATGCTTGGGTGCGTGCGTACATCAGACTAGGATAGATGCCTCACGGTCTTTTGACACTTGTGCCACGTATGTCATGATCCTGTACACATGCCTCAAAACCCTCCGATAGATACGACCGCCAACGCTGAGCTCCACCCACTCTGGAACAAAAGCTTGGAATGGAGTGCGAATACTTCTACCACCGCGGGATCACGATCAAAACCCATTCTAGAATTTATCTCGGAGCGGCGCGGCGTTACCTTTCCCGTTAGCGTTAGCGTTACCGTGACCGATACCGCTCCGAGCTACGACTGGCTGGAGTGCCATTGCTCCTCTGCTGCTATTCGTCCTCCCCAATCCAAGTTGCACACCCCTAGTTGCGTTCGCATTCCCATACGAGCTCGCCCCAGCCCCAGCACCGACTGCGCCGAGTGGCATGCCTGCCAGGCTTGATGCAAGAGACGTAGCGCTGCTAAGCGGAGTCGCTTTTGATGACGATGACGAGGTTGTACCGCCTTTCGATCTTGGGTCAAATGCGTATTGCTGAATCCGTGAGGAGATGGAGGCGGCGCTGCAGAAACGTATGTCAGTCATTCCAGACCATGGGTAGTTGTCACACCTGCCCGGTGCAGGCCGTAGGGCAGCGTCGACCTGAACTGACCTGTTGCGCGTAGCTGGACCGGTTGAAGCAGTTGCAAGCGGCGCGACTCTAGAATCCGCAAGATGATAAGCTGGCCGATGTTTGACACAGATCCCCATGATTCTGGTTCCGTATGTCTAAAAGGGGAGACACACATCGACAAAGTCAGCAATCGACGACGAGGGATTTCGGTACATTGGGATCGGACTGGTCTGGGCACCCACCTTAATGTGAGCAGAAGTGATGCCTTCGGTCTCCTTGAGAGCGTTGAAATCTAGTGACATCCGGTATATGAGCAAAAAGCTACATGACCCCAATCACAAGTAGTCTGACATAGCTGCTGTCAGTACTCACCACACGGCATTGTGGCAGCGATGACTTGGAGGGTAGAATCATCGAGCCTCGGAGCATGCTTGTTCTTCGCCACGACCTGAACGAGATCAAACATCAGCTTGGGAGACCTTTACTTGGAGGTGTATTTATTCAGCTGCTCACCGAGGCCCTCATTTGCTCCAGTGCCATTAAACAAGCTTCGACGGGGGTCAAACTGTCCTGCCTGTCGACATCCTTCGGTCTTCCTGGCGCCAGCGGATTGCCAATCTCTTTCCTAGTTGTCTTCCTCTTCTTGCTTGCTATGGCGAGAGGGATATCTTCATCCTCCTTCTCTGTTGCACTATCTCCAACCTCAATAGGGTCATCGCTCTGCTCTCGTCCAGGCACGTAATCTTCATCGTCGGTATCACCCCACGGAGAGTTGTCGAATTCTGCTTCTTCCGCGAGAATCTGTTGATGTGATCTCTTTCGAGATATGGGGTTGTCGACTTTTCGCGTGAACGAGTCGATCTGAGGTTGACCACGTCCTGTTGATCCAGTCTTTTTACTTGAAGCGGCTGCCTTTTTCGTGGCACGCTGTTTTCTGGGTGAGTTCTGTCGGAACATCATGTTGAGCTTCTTGGTACCATTGAGATACTTGTTCGACAATTTGCCAAGCTGCATGATACAAATAGGTATCAGCTTCCCGATTCCTGCAAGCAAGACGATGCACGGGATAGATTGTTAGCTCACCTTCAGATACGCGTTTGTCCATCCGGCCATGGACGCCACACAGAACTCCTCCAATGCACCCTCTATCACCAGGGTTTGCACCAGCCTCTCCGCCTCCGACTTCTGCCAATTTTTGCCGATGCCAAAGTGAGGATTCTGATCCAATCCTTTGCCCGCGTTACCCCTCAATCCCCTGAAACAGTCAACGGCGTTGACCAGAGTGATCCGATCTTCTCGGTCGAAAGCTTGGACGAGCCTGATGACTTTTATCGCATCCTCCGTGACGTCTTCGGTCGTGAATACGTTCTCCTCTCGTCCGAGACACACGTCACAACCGCGATGACAATTAACCGGGTCAAAGGTTTCGTTGAAGAACGATAGGACTTGAGCGCGTCGACAGTCGGCCTTGTTTTCGCAGTATCGAAGGACTTCACCCATAGCCGCTTTCTGTCTGTCCTTCTGATCGCGACTCAGATTGGTATCCATGGTAATCTGGTTGATCACTTTCTTGCCATCTATGAGAGGCGTCAGCAAGATCCTGTCGTCATCATGCTAGAGCGAGCCGCATAGACTTACCTCCGAAAGCGTAATCTGATTCATCCATAACAGCCGCAGTCAGCGAT
Organism: Kwoniella sp. CBS 9459; assembly: GCA_036428585.1. NCBI lineage: Eukaryota > Fungi > Basidiomycota > Tremellomycetes > Tremellales > Cryptococcaceae > Kwoniella > Kwoniella sp. CBS 9459. The sequence goes on along the minus strand of CP144066.1, from coordinate 790,734 downwards.
GGGTCATTTCGGGAGTGTCGGATTTAAGCTTACAGAGTATACACTGTGATGGCTGGCCATCTCGTCCAGCTCGACCGGTCTCCTGGTAATATCCCTCCAGGGATCGAGGCAGCGAATGATGGATGACGTCTGAAAGCGATGGTCAGTCGTGCTACCGATATATCCGTGAATACCAATATCACTCACATCGCACGTCCGGCTTGTCAATACTGAGAAGGGGTTAGCCACTGTCATATCACGGTCCCAGTCGAGCCACTCACCCCATACCGAAGGCAATCTGCAGGAGAAGGTGCATCAGGACTTGACTATTTATGGACGCCGAAGCACTCACCGTAGCAACGATGATCTCAAACTGATGTTCTTGCCATCCTTCTTGGATCTTCCTTCTATCCCCCTTGGTCATTCCGGCATGATAATGATGAGCTTCCAATCCATGATTGTCCCGAAGTTCTTTTGCCAGATTCTCGCAGTTATCCCTCGAATTGCAGTAGATGATCCCGCTCGACCGCTGAGGTTGTGTCCGAATGAACCCCACAATCTCCTCGAGCAACCCTTTCTTCTTCGGCCGTACTTCGTAATGCAGGTTGGGTCGGTTGAATGATTGTCGGAGAACGGCACAGCCTTTGATACCTAACGACCGGATAATATCTTCTTCCACTTTGTTCTGAGCGGTAGCGGTCAAAGCCATTATTGGTACTCCAGGATAATCTTTGCGCAGATCGCCCAATCTAAGATCTACAAAACGGTGAGCTTCTATGCCTGAGATCCAAAAGGGCCAAGCTTACAGTCGGATCGGAACTACACGGAACGAGTCAGCATCCACTACTCGGATACAGTCGTGTGAAATACTCACATCATGACCCCATTGGCTGACACAATGTGCTTCATCGATGACGAACCTAGCCAGTCTCCGTTTCTGCAGCAAAGATCGTAAGATATGCTTGATATGTCCACCCATCGTCAACATTTCGGGCGTCACGTAGACCACTCTGGTCCAAGGTTCTTGTCGCATCAACTCCTCATGAGCAGCGTTTTTATCCTTCTGAGTAAGGTCCCCGGTATATGCGATTGCAGGTATGCCCAGATTGGTAAGATGTCGACTTTGGTCATTGATTAGTGAGATGAGCGGAGATACGACGAACGTGACTCCTCGTGTCTTGCCGTTGTTGCAAACAGCGGGCAGTTGATCTGCGAGAGCCGCGTCAACTTCTGAGCTGTATTTGCTTCGACGTTCACTTACATGTCAAAGATTTTCCGCCTCCAGTGGGCATCAGTACAAAGACTGCGAAGACAGCACATCAGCGACTCATACATGGCCAAGTATGGTCTGCTATTTCACTCACCGTCTCTTCCTGCCATGGTCTCGTTTATCGCTTCCTTTTGATGTTTCCTAAAATTTGGCAGCTTGAAAATTTTACGCAGCCTATAATCCACCTCTTTCGTCCAAGGATGTTTCACCTCGACTTGTATCGTGCGGTTCAGCGGCTGCTGTTGTGGTGCGGCTGATTTGGTGGGTGAGCTGGATGGAGCGGGTCCAGTCCGCGCAGATCTGGCTTGAGAAGCCTCTGTGCGGGGTAGTCTGGCCGATGCCGCTTGAAGAGGGGACGAGAAGATATCCCCTGGTGGTATATCCTCTACTTCTGCCATAGCTGCTGTCTTTGTCGTTGAAAGACGTCTGGCTACACGAGGGGGAGTCAGGGCTCGAGGAGGGGAAGATGGAGGAATAAGCATCTGGTTTGACTCGGCTTGTTCCCCGAGCTCCATGGCAGGATCGAAATCCTCTGCTTCTGCCGCAGCGAAATCGTAATCGTCGATTTCAGGCGGCGGGGGCGGCGTAGGGACTCTGCGCGGTCGCGAAGGACCAGCTATTGGAGGATTGCCGAGCTGCAAGAAGTTCCTCGGTGGCGGCTGGTGCATCGAGGATGGCGAGACTGGCTCATCGCTTGACAACGCTTTCGGTCTCTGTTCGACCCATTCTGCGACTCGTTCATGCGTTGTGGTCGTGGTTGTCGATGGCGTAGGATAATTGCGCTGAGCAGCTGAGAACGTCGTTGATCCAGACGAATGGGGAGCGGCAGTGAGCTGCAGATGATGGTGGATGTGTACACTCGGGGAGTTCGTCGACGAACGAGCATATTTCTCGGCCTTGAGCGCGTTGATTTTCTTCTCGATCAAAGCACTAAGGCGCATTCCCGCCAGGTAATTTGGTCAGCTGCTTGGCAATGCTAGTGCCATTGTTACCCAGCTCACATTTCGTCATCTATGAAGACATCTCCTTCGGCTTCGGGATGTCCCATAAGAATGGCCATTTTGCGATCCTTGAGAGCATCCTTCTCCTCCATGTACTTCATGAACTCTTCCGTGATCCTCTCATTTGACCACTAAAACGCTCAGAGATATCAGTCAACGGCGTCTTGAGGGTGTTATACTATTGATGAGAACGGTGTTACTTACTGTCGCGAATCTTGAGCCGGCCGCCGGTATCACGCTAGGCGTCGGCCGACCTGTGGGCACATTCTCTTTTCCTTCCCGAGGCACTCCTAGCATGGGTGATCCGACGGTTGAAATTGGCGTCATCAGGTGCGATACAGCCTTGTGCGCTTGCTGATGACCTGGAGGGAAGTAAGATGATGTTGATGGCGAGGCGTGATTTCCTGAAGGAATGGCTACGGCACGTAAAGCGGAATACGATGAGTGAGGGTTATAATGGTTGTCAAAAGGTCGGTGGCAACTTACCTGATAGATGCGGTTGAGGAAGAGTCGCCAAAGGGATCGAAGCGGACGATTTCGCCAGCTGAAACAGGCCTTGATGCTATCACGTCACAGTATATCAGCTATACCCATAACTCTGGTGTGAATATGGGGGATCAGCTCATCAGCTCACAGGAGTATTTAAAGCTCTCTTCGAACTCCCCGCGATCGATCCACCTCCATTCGGCGTCGACCTCGAGTTCTGCATCTTTGATAGCACATCTTGCAGGTTATTTCTCGGGGTTGGCATAACTTGGGTTGTTGAGATATCGTCTGTGAGGTGAATCTTGTCATGCGCTGACAAGCACACTGAGGATAATGTGTAGTTTCAGACAGAGGAATGCAGAGGAGAAATCAAAAGGGAGAGAGGTGAGTTAGGAGGTGATTTGCTTACATCGAAAGAAAGTGAGACGCGTCTCGATTACTGACATTGATAGGCACAGTCAACATTATAGTGGCAAAGTAACAAAATCACGTGACTGACCCAGTCGTTTGTGTATAGGGTATAAGGGAGGCATATATATGTATATATATGTATAGTTAGTTGTATGCAGCAAGGCTCTGTTTGGGAGATGGAGGTTGACCGCTGAAGAAATATAGCAACACGAAGAAGTGAACGCTGATATTTGTTGGTGTTGTGCCTATCACATCGCAGCGGGATAACAATAATACCATCAAATCTATGTCGGTAGCATCGTCGTCTTCGAGAGGGCTGAGGTCGAGCCTCCAGGCCGCTTCCAAGCGGACACAACGAGCGAGAGTCTCGCTTTCTTCCAATCGTATCTTGGCGGCACATCCTTCCAGAGCAACTTCCGTTCGACACCAATCGTCATCTTCATCATCTTCCTCTGAGCCGCCCAAGAGACGAGCGAGAGATCGATACAACTATAACACCTCGCTCAGCTTCTCCGATAACCCTGATCCAGATGTACGTCGAGTGTACCTCACAGCACATGCAGCAATAATGTTCACTGAGAGCTGATGCCTGTGCGCTTGTTTGTTCGGAACAGCATGTCAATTGGAGAAGGGTGACTGCTTCCGAGCTGACGTCGAGGAAAGAGCCGCCCACAAGGGTGAAGATGCTCGTTAGAGATTTCATCGACGACAGTCTGTATAATGTGAGTGGACTCAACTCCCACTTACCCTTCCTCACACAGCGACGCCCAAAGCTGATAACGGATTCGATAACGCTGCCTGGTCTTCAATCATTTGATTGATCCAAAATCATAGCCCCACTACGGCTACTTTTCTCGGAACGCGACCATCTTCACTCCGCCTAAAGAAGGTTTCGATTTCGCTTCATTCAGCGATACGGCGGCTTTCCAGGAAGCTGTGGCAGAGAGGTATGAAAAGGAATACGGGCTGGAACCTACGACTGGACAGACGGGTGGATTGGGCAGACAAGTTTGGCACACACCGACGGAGTTGTTCAAGGTGGGTGGTAGATGCTCCCTCACATCTCTTCGATGAACATCGAAGCCCAAGGGCGGGTAGTGGTGTGTGTCATTTTGCTTGGGCACTGACGCGAGCTTGAAACATAGCCGTACTACGCTCGTACACTCCTTACGGCGATCCTCCAATCATACAAACTGAATCACTTCCCGCACGAGCCCTTGATATTATACGAAGTAGGAGCGGGTAATGGATCATTCATGGTCGATTCGCTCACTTACCTGCGAGACGAACATCCCGAGATCTACGCTCGTACCACGTACAGGATCATCGAGATCTCGTCGGCGTTGGCCAAGGGTCAGAAGGCACGAGCGGAGAAGGAAGGATTTGGCGAGAAAGTCGAGGTGATCAATAGCGATATCTTCAAGTGGGAAGGACCGGGCGATGGGAAGAGGAATGAAGCTTGCTTCGTGGTGGCTCTGGAGGTATTCGTGAGTTGGGCCAAGGAATTTCTCGCCGCCATCACTGCTTTCTTGCTCGCAGCGCTGCAAATAATCAAATATCGTGCAGCCTTTTTCCGGACACCGTACGCACGAATACAGCATGAGCTGATTGTGCGTTATGGCCGCGCCACACTAGGATAACTTCGCGCACGACATGATCCGATACGACCTCTCATCTCTCACTCCATTCCAAGCAGTCGTAGCTATTGACGGCTCGGGCGACTTCTCATTACTCTACGAGCCTATCACCGACCCTCTAATACGGCGTGTCTTGGCTTACCGACGTCTGATCCCACCTTCCCCATCTACCGGTCCACCTTTGTCCCCCGCGTTGCTCTACTCCCCCTTCTTGCGCAAGACGTACTCCTCCTTACCATTCGCACCTAACCTCTCCCCACCAGACTTCATCCCTACGAAATCGATCTTGTTCTTGGAGAGACTGAGGGAGATCTTACCTGGTCATCGGCTGATGGTGGCCGATTTTGACGCATTACCGGACGCAGTGGAGGGTCGGAATGGGCCGGTCGTACAGACCAGGTACGGAGGAAGTATGATCCCGTGTGAGACGTTCTTGGTCAAACAGGGTTATTTCGATATCTTCTTCCCGACCGGTAAGTTACTATCCGACCCCTTGATTTGGTGTCAAAGGAACAGCTGCCGAATACATAATTGACCGTCGTCGACGTGTCACTCTTACAATAAGAAATGATCCCCGAATACGCCTTTGTGCGGCTCGTGACGATAGCGTTGCTGACCAAAGACTTGCCCTCATCCCTAGACTTTACCTTACTTCGGGATATTTACTCGGTAATCATGAACTCTCCCTCTCCCTCATCGCTCGGTACTTCGATCCGACCAGCGACAGCCTCATCAGCCGCTCCGACCTCCTCATCCTCATCCTCATCCTCGCCCTCCGCTTCATCCTCCACCGGCCCGAATAAGTCAAATTCAAACAAGACCGCTCCCGGCCCGCCCCAGCTCCAGAAGGATTTCTTCTCGGGAGTAAGAGGCTTCAGACGACGTCAGGTCAATATTTATTCTCATACTGAATTCGCCGAAAAGTACGGTGGCGAATTCATGGAGAAGACGCAGTTGAGAGATGGATCGAATATCGTCACTTCCATGTACGGCAATGCCAAGGTGATGTTCTGATCTGGCGAAGATATAACGGAATGTATCATGCGTGACCGTCCTTTGACCGTGTATCCAACCTACCTAGGTTCAGTCACAAACATGCATAGATCGTTACAGCAACCCGTACAGAGCTGCTGCAATCTGGATGGTGGTGAGCGAGGCACTGTCGTTACATACATGACATGACATAGTATAAAACGTGTATATATCGTTCACTGGTCAAGGGCGAAAAGCCTGGCTCCCTCGCTCATCATACAACTATTGCTACGCGTGAATCAACAATTCGTTTACAACGTCTTTGCATCGGTCCTCTTCTAGCGCCACGACGCCAACATTTCATGGGAGATTACACGCATGGCCTAACGTGTAATCACCTCACCATGCCAGATTCCCTCATACCCCTCTTCCTGATCCCGACCACCGGACCTTCACGGGCCGTGCCTCTGCCTACCTCCTCTTCGATCGGTATCTTCCTCGCGCTCATACCCGTAGCAGCTTGTCGATGGCCGCGAGAGGAAATGGAGTAGGCTCCTTCGTAATCGGGATCATCCTCGAAGAGGGAAACGTGGTCTTGCGAAGCTATCCTCGGAGTGGTGATCAGCTGCGACTCGTCGGAGGCGGATCGGGCACGATTTTGCGGCTGCATCTGCAGCGGCTGAGGTCGATGACGCGTCTGCGAATGGGATTGCGCCTGCGAGAGAGACTGACCTTGAGTGTAAGATTGAACTCGCGGTTGTTTCAGTGCCGATCCTCTCGGTTGGACCTGGCTTCCTTTAGACCTCGACCCCGATCCCGATCCTGACCCCGATCCTGATCCTGATCCCAATATCGACTCAAGGGGGTCGAACGTACTCTGCGCCACTCGACTGAGACCTACTCTCGGCACAGAGGGCGCGGAGACCAGATAGGTGATCGAATTGGGCGATATCACTTTGGTTGTAAAGGAAGGTGAAGATGTGCTGATGCCATGGTACTGTTCGTAGATATCGTCGTATTCACCGTCGTTTTCTTCTTCGTAATCTTCTTGGTCGTACGAGGCAGCGATGAAAGCTGCTTGCTTCGATTTGCCTTTGCCTTTTCTTCTCAGCTTCATTTCCGCTTGTTTCTGCGCTGCCTCTTTCTTCTTTTGCAATCGTTGGCTCGATCGTCGCTCTTTCCATGCAATCACAGAATCCAGCACCATCCTTCCTATCCATCCTGCTCCGAGACCCATAACGCATCCGACGCCCACTACGCCTCCTACGAAGACGTATACCGGGTAAAACGCATCGAGGATACTTTTGATTACACCCCATGGACCTAGGACAAACGTCCTAAAGATGCCTCTCACGATCGACATGATCGGATAGAGAAGCACGATCACCACGATTTCCTTGAGGATATGAAGGATGTTCAGGATGAGCGGTAGTGGTGTCGCTAACAGCGTGACGATAAGATAGAGAGGGTACATGAGTACGCCGAACGATAGCCTCCAGAAGGAGACTCCATCTTCCTTGTCCTTCGGCATGGAAGGCATAGGATTCGGTATGGGCGGAAACTGGTATGGCAGATGGTATGGTTGTTGAGGGATATCGACGTTGGATCGAGGCGAATGGGACTGCATGAACGAAGACGATGAGGTGGGGAGATGCATGTGGCCGAGGACTTCGTGTTCGTCCGATCGCGTCAGGATCTGGAAGATGAGGTAGAGGGCGACTACGTAGACTATGAAGAGTATGAGTGACATTGTCAGCGGTTATTGAAGTCAGCGGGATAAGCTGAGAGGGCCAGAGAACAGAAGAATGGTGGTGAGAAGCTCTCATGCCGATAATTCGCAGCACAGGCATTGACCAGCGATTTCGTAGCGAGCGGCGGGGTAAGCAGAAATAAGAAGAGTCACGGACCGCAATGACCCTCGGACTAGCCCCTGTGCTGGGCGCTCCCTGCTCCCAAGGATGCAGACCGAACCCTAGCCAGATCCCATCCTGAAACGCAGATTCTGAGCCAGACAACCGGGAAATGACACTCACGAACGACAACGATCGGACTAGTCGGCTCCTCCCTCTTCTTTCGCTTTACTCCCCTCATCGTAGTCCCTTGCATTCCCCTATCTGTATCTTCGGAATCACTATATCTTGTTTCGGGCGGTTGAGCGGACGAACTCGTTCGTTGTAAGCGACCCGTACCAGTCGCGGTGGATCTCGCTTGAGAGGATGTCGTAGAGGCTGTCGGTGATCGAGATTCTGGTAATGAACCAGAAGGAGCTGTGTCGATTTCGTCGTCCATCATTGATGGTGGCGGAGGAAGAGATAGGCCTGGGAAGTCGTCGTGGTAGTACGATGTTTCCTTGTCCATCTTTTGACGTTTGCCAGAACGCTGTATCCTAGTTCCTGGATCTATCCAGAGGTGGCGAGGATCTGTGAATATAGAACGCCTCTTTGATGCTGCGATCCCAGAAATCAGTCCCAGCGAGTCTGAAGTCCTCCTATCTGTAGTCGTCCAGCAGCAGTCGAGGTGCAGCCGAGATACTGTAGCGTTGTACGAATGGGCGAATTCGTATAAGGTATGCGGATGTGAAGGTATGACGAGATGACGCGTGACGGTTTTGATTTTAGTTTTCGTAGGTGGAAGGATCGACGGTTAGGTATGGCCAAGTCGCGTGCTCCAACGAGACTCAGGTACAACTCTTCCACGGACACGCCCTGACCGTTTGAAAGTACAGCAGCCGCAGTGGTCCTTCTTGATGAGTTAGCCTGATGCAGGAGTCCGCTCGACGACGGAGAGTGCTTGCTGGTCGATAATCGTGAACATAGCTTCGCGGGCGAGGACACACCAAATGCACCATACAATTCGCGCGCGCCGATCGCTTAAGCTCGACGGAGTCTCCACCTCCCCGCCGTACCTTGTACACAGAGAGGGAGTTGATTACGTATTCAATACTCGTTGTTGTAATCTTAGCGAGGCGGCTACAGGAATGCACTATCGCTCGCATCGCTCGGGTCTCCCGGATTTCCGTCCAAGAAAGTCTCGACTCGAGATAACCATAGCCATAGTCATAGCCAACTGTGCTTTATTGCTTTGTTTTAATCGCACGTCTAGAACACGAATTTTCGATACGCCTCTTCTGCATCGATAGCAATCACCTATACAGCACAGCACAACACAGCACGTAACGATATTAATACAGAATGGGCTCCGAGCAAGATTTCACTAAGCGAAAGTTGTGGGGGTGAGTACTCGCTGGACCACTTTTCTCGGTGCCGAAAGTTGCTCCATACCTCCTACAAGCGTTCAGTCTTCAATGACCGCTGACACGTCTCTTTGGTAATCATAGCGGTCGATTCACCGGCTCCACCGACCCCCTGTAAGTTTGTTTAAACCCTCCCTCCTGCTGCGCTGTATAGTGAGAATAGGAGCAGTGGGCTCACCCTTCGCAATGGTTGGTATGGTACGTGTCCAGGATGCACGAGTTCAACCAATCGCTCAAATATGACAAGCGAATGTACGCAGCCGACGTCAAGGGCTCCATCGCCTTCTCAAAAGCTTTGCTCAAGGCTGGGATTGTGAATGAGCACGAGCAGAAGGAGATCACCAGGGGTTTGAAGGTTGTGGAACAGGAGTGGGCCGAGAACAAGGTGGGTGACATGCGTTCTACCTTGTGGAAAGGTTCTTCACAAACCCTGCTGGGAGAAGTAATGGTCCTGCCCGTCCCATTATATCAGATATACGATGTGATCGCGTGGCATAAACTCTGCAATGGGACCATACTGACGTTCACGTTATCCGTTCCCCGTTCCAGTTTGTCATCCAGGCCGACGACGAGGATATCCACACCGCCAACGAGAGGCGATTGAGCGAGATAATCGGCAAGGACATCGGTGGAAAGCTGCACACTGGTCGAAGTCGAAATGACCAGGTCGCCACGGATATGCGAATCTGGCTGGTGAGTGATTGGCGAAGCTGCGATGAGCTCGTGCTGCCCATACTATGCTTGAAACAATCAGCGTGCAAGACTAAGTTCTTTCATTGTTCATGTTCATGTTTGATGAACGACTAGATGGCCGAAAGCGCTCAGGTAGAACAATACTTGAAAGACCTGCTCAACGTCATGGTCTCTCGAGCCGAGAAGGAAGTAGACGCCATCATGCCCGGCTACACGCATCTCCAACGAGCTCAGCCCGTCCGATGGTCACACCTCCTGCTCTCGCACGCCCAGTCGTTCTTGTCCGACCTTGACAGGTTAAGGCAGCTCCAGCCTCGAATCTCGGTACTCCCCCTCGGATCAGCGGCGTTGGCCGGAAACCCGTACTCGCTCGACCGAGAGCTTCTCAGGCAAGAATTGGGATTCCAGTCCATCGGAGAGAACTCGATGCACGCCGTCGCCGACAGAGACTTTATCGTCGAGTGGCTCCAGTGGGCCAGCTTGTTGCAGATCCACATGTCCAGGATGGCCGAGGACCTGATTATCTACTCGAGTGCCGAGTTTGGCTTTGTCCAACTCAGTGACGCCTACTCGTGAGTAGAGGGCGGGAACAGTTTCTCGTCATGCCTCAGACTGCCTCCCGTTTCCCGTGAAATTTAGGATATACGTGCTGACCTAAACCTGGATCTTGCTTCTGCGGTCCGACGCATCCAGCACTGGCTCATCAATCATGCCTCAAAAGAAGAACCCCGACTCGCTCGAGCTTCTCCGAGGCAAGGCCGGCCGAACTTTCGGCCAGATGGCCGGGTTCATGATGTCACTCAAGGGTGTACCGTCGACCTACAACAAGGATCTGCAGGAAGATAAGGAGCCGCTGTTTGATGCAGTCGATACCATCTCGGCTGCACTCAGGATCGCCGAAGGTGTTATCGCTACTTTGAGCGTGAGTGTCGGATGTCTTTTCATGTCGTCTGTAGGGTCATATTCTAGCGGACATTTGCATGGACTGATGACATCACATCGCACAGATCAACTCTGAGAAGATGGCCGCTGCCCTGACGATGGACATGCTCGCGACCGATATCGCAGACTACCTCGTCCGAAAGGGCGTCCCCTTCCGAGAGACGCACCACATTTCCGGCCGATCCGTCGCGCTTGCCGAGAACAGCAAGATCCAAATCTCGGACCTGACGCTCGAACAGTGGAAAGAGCTTTCGCCGCACTTCACGGAAGACGTGATGGATGTTTTCGATTTCGAGAACTCGGTCGAGAAGAGGAACGCGATTGGTGGACCGGCGAGGAAGATGATTCAGCGACAGGTCGATGTCGCCCGAGAGAGGATCGGCAAGTAGGTCGGAAATGCCTCTTGCATCTAGCCGGATGCAGCGGCATGCTGGTGTTGAGGATGGGAATGTATCTTCAATCCGTGATACAGGTGGGCGGAACCCTCCCGAAAAATCGTGTTGATCCCATCGAGGCAGTCCGAACAGAGAGTACAGGAGCGGGCGGGCAGGTCGGCAGTGAAACTCCCCCCAAAGCTAGATAGAAACATCTTAGCTGAAATACGGAGGTTGTGGCTAGAATAAGATCAAAGTCAATACAACATCGATCACCGAATTATAGATAGTACAGGCGGGATATTTCATGCATCGCTTGAAACCCATACCCCGGAGTGTTTATATACAACCGTGCTCGGTGCGTATCCGTTGCTGAAGCTGTTCGCAATAGAGACGGTCCCTCCTCCCTCCTAAGCGTGAGCTATGAGTCACCTGGACGTTATCAGCGGAGTCATGTCCGACTCGTGCCATCTGAGCACGCACGGAGTATTCATACGCGATAATACATGGCATGCTGCTTAAGGCGAGGATGGACGTTCCAATACATATCCCGCCTGAACTACAAACCACTCAGTTTTCTATTGTCCTGCGTAGTGTACTACTTGTTGGGCCACACGCTTCCTCGCTTACCATTGCTAATACAATAGAACACCTTCTTCCCTGTCTTCCCTTCTCCGCATGATGTGACGTGCTTGATACTTCCCTTCATGACATGTATGCTGTGTATGCGTGTGAACTTGATTATTGGGGTCCGATGCTTGATTGCGCTGTCTGATTGCAGTGGGTGTCCATTTCATTTCGTTTTGGCGTGCCTTTGATCCGTCTGTATACTTCTCATAACCTCTCGCACTGTGGCTGGTCGAGGATCATCAACGCGTCGTGCGCAACTAGTTCTTAGCATGCTCCCTCAACCTGATTCCCTCCTCTCTCGTACTGCCTGGCCAGCTCTATGCGGCCCAGGCACTAGGTACAGCCCCAATTTCCTTCTCCCACCTCTCCACCCTTCCGCGCTCTTCATCTTCGACGACTCTGACTAGCCTCCCGCCGCCAAACTCCCTCTCCCTCCACAATTCTTTCAACCGCTGTTCGGCATCACACCAAAAGACCTTCCATCTTCCGTCGGGCGTCCGGACGAATCCTGACGATCGCTCGAAATACCACTTGTTCACTGGATTGTCCGCCCGGCTCCTCCATACCAGGTCGCGACCTACACCGACACCCCTCAGGGAGCCGATAGAAGGGTTGGACGCGTCGAGAAGACCTAGACCGTACGTTTCGTCTCGGAGCGCTACCCACAAGAAGTCGACGGTACCGTCTCCTTGATGTGACGGGTGCACGGCGAATTTATCGAGGTAGCAGATCGGCTCGTCCTCGTTGTTATTCTTATTGGGTCGGTTGACCCCTTCTACGTTTCCTGCTACAGGCGATGTACCCTTGCCCTTGCCTTCCAGTGTACAGACAGCAGCTCCTGCGTAATCGCCGACGACAATCACGAAGTCCAGATCCGTCCGCAGCCTGTCATAGTATTTCGTCGTATCCAATTTGCGCCTGAAACTAGTCTCGAGCAACTTGGTCAATTTGGCCTGATCGACCTCCTCGAGACTCCTGAGGACCCTGACGGGCAATCCTTTTCGAAGTAGAGTTGGTGTATCCCTCGTGATCCTTCCTTCGCTCTCCACCAGCAATGAATGGGGCAGCGAAGCCGAGTGCGCGGGTTTGTTTGTGATTAGATTGGCGATCATAGCCGCCGGAGATCGGTGCGAGACAACCAGGGCAGAGGATTCTTTGGGCATATGAGCCAGACATCCATTCGCCAAGGACAGGTTCGATAAGGAAGTAGGGTGAGATTCGCGCCATTGAGGGAGGAATGTTCGAGTGATATAGGTATATTCGGACGCCAAGTTGATGGAGAGATGGGGAAGACCTTGACGGGCGTAAGATGGGATACCACCCTCTCGATTGATGATGAGAAGTCTGACCGGTGTGAGATCGAAATTGGGGAGTGAGGGGGTCGACGAAGAAGGAGTGGAAGCGGTACCTGAGCTCGCGCTGCTGGAGGACGATCCGGCATTCGGTTTTGACATGGCAGAAGCGAGCGCCATCAGGACCCTATTTGACGAGATCCTCCTCGACCTACATCCTTCATCCAGAGCGACCGGTAGGAGGACTGGGATCTCTCCCTCCTGGACTGCACGTCTAACATGATCCAAGCCTTCTTCTTCCACAAACACCTCTTTCTCCCCCTCTTTCCCTTTCGGGACCGTCTGCGTCTGGCTCTGTTGCTGATCAGCAGAGGGCGGTGGGTTCTCTATTATTCTCGCTACGGTCGAGAAGATGGGTCGGGCTACCGCGCGGTGGCGGCCCAGGAAATGGACGATTCGCTCGACCTCGTGCCTGACAATTGCACGTTGTCGTTGCGCTTCGAACCGATCCTTGCTCTCTGTCGAAGGGAGATCATCTCGATCTACCACTATCACACTGACCAAACCGAGCTTCTGCAAGTGGGCCATACCCCTGCATATAGAGTCTAGCTGGGCGTCGGTGAATGGACCCTGGATCTTCACGAGCGCGGGACGACGAAGTATCGGGTCCAAGAGCGAGTTGACTAAAGGGTTGGAGGCATTGGCGTCTGTGCCATCCTCAGTATTGGCGTTGCCGGTGGTCGGTGTTGCGGGGAGGGCATCTGTCGAAGGGACAGTATTTGGTGAAGGCGGCGGAGCGAAAGAGGACAGGTATGAACGCGAGTCTCGAACAGAGGGTGAGGCTTGCAAGATGGAGAGGATGAAGTCCTATTTTCGTCATCAAAGGATGTATGAGTTACGGTCAGCGATACATTCGGCTATTCCTTCGGACCAGGTACATGTGCGATATAGACCATATGGGATCACTCATCGTTTGCAAGCGTGTATGAGGGGAAGCAGTGACAGCTCCATATGCTCCTCCATATTCACTCACATTATCCTCGCTCGCGATATCACGTAAGACCTGCGAATCGTGTCTGTACCGCGTTTGTTGAGCGTGCTGCATTCCCGTACAAGGTCAGCAACGCCCTTCCAGTCGGGTGGGCGATGATAGCAGCTCTATTAAGCGAAACTTGGGGATAACTGGATAGCTATTACTATGGAGGGGACTTGGCAAGCCTTACTCACTACAGACGACGCACTCGCCTGCTTGTTGATGACTCTCTTACTGCTCGCGCTAATGGCATGATGATGATGGGCGCCGCTGCGCGCGGCCAGCAACGTATGTATAGGCGGCCTCATTTCGACTGGTCGACTTCTTCCGAGAGTGCCTAGATCCGACGTGCAACGATGGAACGAGTGTATAGACAAGAGATGATGTATGACTGGGACATGCAATGTGATTGTTTAACAAAATTTCGAGTCATGCATGACATGACGACTCCGTCTAAAATCGTTTTTGGTGCTGAAGAGGCACACCAAAGTGGAGGGGCGAGCCCACCTCAACGGCGTACGGCGACAATCTGATTTGTCCGGCTTAACCGATCCAAAATCCCAGCTGATAAGGATAAGCAAAGCAAAACACGGCTAGTCAAGCGATGACCCGACTGCGAGGTCAGGCAGAAGCATGCATGTGCGTCCATCGATATATGTACATATGATGCATGGATATGTTCGCTGTTAGTGGTGTTTCAGTATAGGTGAGTCGGTATCTACCGCGGCGACCATGATCGCCGATGAGCTAAGCTAGCCTCCTCCTCCGGCCTCCTATATCTGTCTGCCGATGAGCCTGCTTCTGCAGGCCTCCCATCTCCTCCGATCCTGTGACATGAGCTTGCTATCTCTATGATGATGATGACGATCCTCCTCGGAGGGCAAGGACAAGATGGATGACCGCGCCGGCTTGGATCTTGTAGTCCTGGATTGTCTTCTCGTCACCCCTATGTACGGACGACACAGACATATGAACACGATCATAGTGATTAAAGTCAGCTTTCGTCACCAATAGCCGGGATAGTCGATCGCTGAGATGACGCCCAGGGTGAAGTACATGGCAGGTCGAACACGTACATGGCTTTTCCACCGAAAATCAAACGTTGTTGTACAGGAGGGATACCGGCTTTCTCCTCGACTCGCTCTTTCACTTTGCTGATCTGTAACCAACGGAATCGTCAGCTCATGGACGAAGAGGATGCATCGACCTGAAGCAGACTTACGGTCATGTCGGGCTGAACATCGATATCGACCTATATGAGATTATGTCACTGTGATGAGCTATGTTGTAACCGATACAGTGATCAGCTGTACAGAGCTCACCTCCTTTCCTGTGAGTGTCTGTCGAGTGAGTGTCCCCCTTAAGGTCAGCTGTGTATCCCTCACGAGGCTTTGTAGAAGCATAGAGGAGGTCAAACAAGGCGTGGTGAAAGCGAGGCAGGAGGAGGACAAGGGGAATGCTGACTCAACCTCACCTTGACTTTGACGATCATTATGCGTGTCTCTTCCCTCGATAGTCTATCCTTCTATTGGTTTGTTACTTTATCAAGCGTGACGATACCTTCCGGCCGTGTGTTGATGCTGACGATGTTGACTGAGTTGGTCTATGGGACGATATGGAAGGAGAAGAATGTATGTATACTTGTACGATGAGGATGATGATGGCGTGAGCGTTTCAAGTTGAAAGTAGCGCATAGCTAGCTAGCTGTACGGTGGGAGTGGGATTCAGGGTCCGAGTGCGGGGAAGTAAGTGGAGGACGTCCACTCTTGACTGTAACCGGCTACGGTGGCAAGTCCATCTTATTGATGGGGTTCGTGCGCACATACACAGTACTCGTAGTATAACAGTGTTGGAAACTACTTGTACAGCATGCTGATTGTATGTAGATCACCATAGAATAGAAGCAGCTTTACAGCATGATGCAGCCTATCTCCTTCCTCTCGTCATTCTTCCTCCTATCCGAAGGGATAGAGGGTTTAACAGATAAAGGCGAGTTTCGCAGCTGACTGTAGCGAGTCAAGGAAGATCCAACAATGCCCAAGTGGGCAACCGATAATCATGATTCCCCTGAGGTGGAGAAAGAGAACGGGAGGAAGGAAGAGGAGAAGGGCTCTTCAAGGAAGAAACAGGCCAGTACCAGGGTCAGTGAGACTCACCGTCTCTTCTTCCTCTTCCTCTTCCTCTTGTATAGCGCTGATAGGAATCACAGACACGCTCTACAACGACTGTCAGTAACCGCAAATCCACCGTTAGCAAAGCGTCTACCAGAGGAACGGTCCAGGGTACCTCGCTTCCTTCCCTTCGTGGCAAAAGAGCTGAAGGAGTCTCTACCGAGACGGAGCAGAAGAGGACGGAAAGTGGACTTGATGCTCAGCCCAAAAGAGGTGAGTCAGCAGCGCCACAAGGAAGCCCTGCCCAGTGATCTTCCCTTCGTCCTGTTGATAAGCTGCTGAATCTTCCTTTCCTCTTAGCGACCAGCAACTCATCAAAGCCTCGTAGAAGTCTGTCCTCCCTCGCTCAGCCCGTACTCCCTCCACCCCCGGTTCCCGACTCCACCAACGCAAGGAAGAGAACCACATCGACCTCCAGAAGGAAATCGACTTCCGCGCCCATTCCAAGCGGGAAGCCCCTGCCTTTCACAGCCTCCACCAAGCCAATCGGGACCAGGAAGTTCAAGCAGAAGTCGGCGAAAGCCAAAAAAGATGACTCGTCAGGGGATGACGGAGATGGCGAGTGGGATGACTTAGGTATCAACTGGCAAAAGAAGCCCCGACCTCCCAAGTCAGAAGACGAAATGGTTGGAACCGAACAAGAAGCTACGATTGCTGAGCTTGTTAATATGGCAGACGATGCTCGAGGACAAGCGATCGAGGAGGGAGCTATGGGGAGGAAGAAGCATATGCCCACTTCCACTCCCCCGCTCACCGATCTTCGGACTCCCGCCATCACCCACCTGGCTCAAGTCTTGCATGGCCCACAAAGCAGCAGCGAAGTATATCCTTCGGCGACTAGACACGTCGAAGCGCGTCATTCCTCCCGTCGCGATGCACAGAACCTTCCGCCATCTGAGTCTGTCCACAAGCACGAGACCGCTCCAAAAGAGCCTCTGTTTCTATCCAAGTCCCCTACTTTCTCTGCTTCTCCCCGCCTTTCACCTTCACCCCCACCTGCGGCACAGCCCCAGACCCACCCGGGTGGTCGTCTGATCGAAGTACCTGACCCCAATACTCCTATATCTCCCATTCCCCGTCCGCAAGAGCCCTTCTCTCTCGATGATAGCTCGACCGATAGCGGCGATGAAGATGCGGGGCCGCTGCAATGCATCCTACCTATGCCGTCCTTCATCACAACAGGACCGACTGAGTATGGGTCAAGGCTTCGTTCCGCTTCCTTGCCCGGCCAACAAACCTCTTATAATAGCTTTACTTCATCGAAACAACCTGATCGGGGTAGCGAAGATGTGCCTTCCCGACCTGCAGGCGCTGATAAGTTCAGCATCCTCGTCCCGAACAGCGATACTCAAGTCACGCAGAAACAAAGGCAGGAGCCGAATCATCCTCTGCCACACGACTCCTTTGCGCCTATCGATAACAGGGCTCAAAGCAAAAGTCGGTCCAGCCGCCGTCAGAAAAGGACATACGGCAAAGGAAGGACTCACGCCTTCCAGCACGGCGTCCCTCTTCCGAGGCACGCATCACGAGATCAACGTCTCAACCCTCCTCTAATGCCACGGGCGCAATCGTCTACTCCGCCTCCTCCTTCGCATGAATCGTATCGAGGTGCGGAACGAAGAGGCTCAACAAGCGTGTGGCCAGATGAAGGCGTAATCTACGGTGATCATGTTCCTGACAGTTTCGTGGTACCCGACCACGGTTCCCCGCCACCAAGATTCAAGAAGAGACACAGATTCGTCCGGAACGGACCTCCGCCTGAAGCGAGGCGAAAAGGAGTCATCATCATACAGCGGGGGGAGTCGCCGGGATCTCCAAGATGGCGGAAGAGGAGATCTCAAAGTCCTTGCATTCCAGTGACCGAAGCTTTCGCGCTCGCTCAATCCCAGGGTGAGGTCAAGTACGAGCGGAAGAGTCATCTGGAGGAGAAGAGGATACGAAGGCGGCGCAGGAGGGAGCTCGAAAGGAGAAAGGATCAGAGAGACAGGAGGACTGGGCCTGTGCTGGAGATGCAGAAGGATAACGGCGTTCAAGATAGGATGGACAAGTGAGTGAAGCTCTGCGGAGGTGCATTCATCAGAACTCAGCTGACTAATTTCAATGCGCATTCCAGCTGGAAACAGAACGTGGCAGAGACGCTCAAGTGGCACCGCCGAACGGGGACAAGGGCACACCGCAAACTTAAGCGTATCCCAGGGTGGGCACTGAAGCCTATCGATACGGTACGATATGACGAATACGCTAAAAAATGGAAGCAAGACCAGCAAGCTTCTGGACAGCCCTCTAAGTCCCGCTCTTCGGCTAGTCGTTCATCGAAGACCCTTATCGGTGGTCGAATCGATGAGCTCATCTCTGCGGGTCGAAAAGCAAGGTACGAACACGCCATCCGACACGGGCACAAGCGGTCAAAAGTCCGCCCCAACCCGGCATTCCTGGCCACATTGCAGATGACGAAGCGCTCGCCCTCCCCCGATAGCTCAGATGTGAGCGATGAGATTGACGATGAAGGCAATAACCGTGCTCGTCAGGACCACGGAGGAGCGAGGTCCACCAACGCAGCCAGACGGGTCTTGAAGCTGTCCTTCTCCAAGACCGGCAACAAGCAAAAGAGGCATTCATCTGAGATGGAGACTCCTCAAGCTTCGGGACGGGGGTCTTCAGAGATGGGTTCTGGTACGAATATCCTAGGTCACGACTTCACTGCTGGTCATCGTCCACAGAAAAAGCAGCGAAACGGCATGCCTCTTGCTTTCCGACCTCCGTCGCCCCCTACACCGAGCCACACGCCCGACCTGCCTGAACGCCACTCTCCGATCGAGCTGAGCGTGTCGCCACCTGAAAATCCTGATCTACCACCTCCGCCTCCTTGCGAGGTGCCACGACCACAGGTGACGACCGCTAGCTTAGACCAGCCGGCCAAGAACGTCGTGCAGCAAGTTGAGGACACGGATCCTGGTCAGCAGGGAAGCACTCAATCGGTTGGGCCACAGCTGTGTAATCTCGAAGCACCAGATGCAGATGATGAACGACCTTCGGAGGTTCTGCGTTCTATCGCAAGACTTGTTGCGCCCGGGCCACAACCCTCGACCTCTCAACAGCTTCAGCCGTGTTCAGCTGTAGGAAAGGGTGCTGCCTCTCGCGTCGCATCACCTCCAGTTTCGCAACAGGTGACAGTCACAAGCGAACCCATCCCTGTTCCTGAACCAAGATTTGCTGTCATGACCGCGCCCGAGATCGATCAAGATCGGCAAGCTGTCGAGCAGACACGACCTACCTCCGACAAGCCATTAGAGCCACTGCCTACTCAATTCGACCTGGACATGATTGGTGCCCATATTAATGCCAGTCAACTGGAGAGGTTAGATGTCGTCCTGGAACAAGAGGAAGCTGAACGGGTGTCTAAGCGCAGCAGTAGAAGCAGGGACACATCACAAGGCCCCAAATCAACCAGCGCTCCACATCAGATGGCTGCGTTGCAGCCGGCCCACCAGCATGACGACATACAGCACTTTCCTTCCCGAGAGCCTTCTACCCATCCGGTGTCTACAGCCGTTGCCGCTACTAACCAGAAGAATGTCACGGTATCTCAGCCGGCGGTTCAACTCTCCGCCACTCGCAGCTCTGGCGAGAAACGTAGCTCGACTTCATCATCTAATGCAAGGATGACGGGATTCCAATTCACCGAACATCTGATCTCCAAGCCGTTACCCATCGAAGTCGCACAAGATATCGAAAATACCTTCGTGGCCGGACGTTCCAAGTCAAAGGGCAAGTCCCGATCTGAGAGGGATTCTGCGAGAGCGAAGAGGGTCAACGAGAAAAGGAAAAGGGAACTGAGACAGACACATCTCAACTTCCAACCTACAGCAGGATCAAATGAGGATGATGGTCCTGTCAACGCGAACCAAGATGACCATAGGCCACACTTGTTCAAGAAGAGTGAACAAGGAAAGAGTTCGCTTCGGCCCGAGCAGAGTCAATCTGGACCAAGTCGACGCTCGGCTACTGCAGTCAACGAAGTTTCTCAGTTCAAGTCTGCACATGAGAACCGGCCAAAGTCGATCGATATTGGCCTTCCAAAGCATAGCGCCGAGGGGTTGTCTAACCGCTCTATCCACCAGACGGTTGCTGCGGGAGCACAGAGCTCAAAGTTGGCACCAGTGTACGGAAGTGCTGCCGCTCGTAAGTGCCATAATTGCGGGCCTTCAATGGAAGCTGATACAAGTGGTACATTACAGCGTTTAGACCGCCGACTCAAGATGTCTCACGGCCAAACAGATTCACATCTCGGCCCGATTCTACTCAGGCTGCGCCTCCTAGCCTAGTGCCCACAGAGCTTTCCACCCAGATGCCACCTGGAGCCCAGAGAGACCCCTTGTCAACATTGGACACGCGTAACATCTGGGGCAAAGCGACAGAAGTCAGCGTCGAGGACAAAACGGCGCTAGTGGAGAAATGGACATCAAAGAGCTCGCGAGCCGCACAGGTACTGGATGTACCAGCAGATGGCACGAATACCAAACATCCTTCGAAGCGATCCAAGAGCTCCAAGCAGGCCGAAGGGCAAAGGACCCGCACTGAGGCCGCCGAAACATCAGGCTACGACGACGTCCGCCGATCCAGATCCAGTAGGACTCACACCAAACACGATAGTGGACGGGTGAGGGCGAATGAGGGAGCCAGGTATCATGATTACGGGAGAGCCAGAGAGGCATTGAACACAGGTGGAGCGGAGCGGTCGAAGAGCAAACGGTCAAGTACCGGGACTGAGAGAAGAAAGAGGTATCTCGCGGCGGCAGAGTATGTGGGCTCTCATGAAGGTGGTTTCTGAAGGAAGAGTCGCCACAACATGGATGGCTCTGCCACTCATGCGTCCTCGGTGGTGATCCTGAAAGTTCCGGTGCTCGTGAAGTCTGTCATTGCTTGTAAATACAGTACAATAGTATCGCATCCAATCCGACCAGATCGACAGACCTGGATACAGTATGTAACTATAAACGTCATCATCCTTTCTGTAAATCTGTATATGAAAGAGTCATTCATCCCGACCGTAATGTACAGTATGTACGTTATCGCACCACACAAGCTGAAGGTACACACTATGCATTTGTGTATAATGTACGGTACATCTACTTGTTGTACGACATATGGCCCGAGACAATGCGCTTCCTCACATTCGTGCAGCCCAGTGCGCGCTGGTACTCCAAGCCTTGGAGTGAAACAGGTGTATCGCACTCGAGTGTTCGAGTATCCGACCAAGTTTTATCACCTACCGATAGAGTCTATCGTCCCGAGGCGATGATGATCGATTGTGCTCAAGTACGGCATACTATACCAGTCAGTACATGCAATGTCCCTTACAGTATCTACCGACCCCGCGAAACACGACACACGACACATTTCCGCAGTGTTTATCAGATGCCCATGCTCCCTATCTTATCTTTTCGCTTATCCACCTGTACTATCTACCTTAATCCGTGTTTGGACGCGTAAGATTCCTGTTGACGCTCTACCACACTTAAGTCAAACTCTTCCTTCTCTTTTTTCCTCCAGTCTACAGCCCGACCCAAGAGTGCACGCCGGCCGGGTTATGTAGACTGCTCTGACCGATCTTAACTCTCAATTCCCCTCCGCTGATTCCACCTCCAGTTCCAGCACCAGCACCAGCACCTGCACCTGCTCCGATACCGAAAGCGGAGCCAGGTAAATTGGCGCTCAAGCTTCCAAAGCCCGGTGAGAACGGCGCGTCCATCAGCGGACTCGGTTGACCGCCTGGCATGCCCATCCCAGCCGCCGAGACGTGTCGGCTCCCGTTCGGCGTCAACCCAGCCGCCGAATGATTATTGGACATGGGCGAGGGTACACCGGCCGCGTTCAGCGGGATGGGCAGGTACGACTCGACCGACCACTCGTACCAGATCTTGCGACCCTTGGAATCGCACAGCCTCCACAGGTTGACCTCGAGCTCCGAGTTGGAAGGCAGGTAGAGGGACTCTTTCAGAGGGAAGTACAGCGGGAACCAGGAGAACATGTCGGGAGATACCCTGTGCGCGTTCTCGGGATGGATCGACAGACCGACGTTGGAGTACAGGTGCGCCTCAAAGTAGCCTGCCAAGCCATGCAGAGTCGCCGCGTGCGGTATATGGAATGTATGTCTTGATGAGCGCGTATTGTGGGTGTTGGTGAGGGGCGCGCCTAGACAAGCCAACAATTGAACAGAAACACATCAGTCTCACTGCCCATGGCATCACACCCGTCGAGTATCGCAGAAGGCATAGGGTGATCAGTGCGAGAATGATGTGGTGGCGTCGGGAGATCGATACAAAGCCAAGAAGGAAAATCCCCGCACTCACCCGTGTTATCCAATATCAGATCCCGTCGAGGATGTTCAAACTGCCAACACTGCTGGACCTTCTCTCCGCACCGTCCAGAGAGGCCGCCTCCTTCGCCCGAGATCAAGTTCACCTGAGACATCATCACGACGTATGGCGTCTCGGCGGCCCCGGCAGCTCGGGTCGGCTGGTGGACGTCGTAGAATAGTTTCGACGACGAGATGGGGGCTAAGTGTGCTGTGTATGAGATCGGGATGGAGATACCGGAGGCTATATAAGGATCCGACGGTCGAA
Source organism: Kwoniella sp. CBS 9459 (assembly GCA_036428585.1). Lineage (NCBI taxonomy): Eukaryota > Fungi > Basidiomycota > Tremellomycetes > Tremellales > Cryptococcaceae > Kwoniella > Kwoniella sp. CBS 9459. The sequence continues at coordinate 767,964 of CP144066.1, read as the reverse complement.
GTGTTAGCAGTGAGTAAAGTTCGGATCACCTATCACGACCGAGGAGACCTGGTTCGGAGGAACTTAGGGTGTCCTCGAAATGACCGCCGCCCGCCCAACTCACGCTTCAAGAATCTCATGGCGCCATCCAAACATTCCGGACTGAGCTCATTGTCGCCAAAGCTTCCCAGCAGCTCCGAAACCATGATATCGCACTGCTCAGGGACGTTAACGGTCCGCATATCTCCAAAGAAGATCTCGACGCTGTCGCCCCATTCGATCGCTTTTCGTTCTTGCAGGGTGATGAATGCGTTGGCGTTCTTCTCGACTGCATAAACAGACGCCTGGCGACTTGCACGCGTGAGAGCTCGAAGGGCGCATGCGACCAATGGACCTCGCCCAGCTCCGACTACTGTTATTACGCTAAAGAATGTGGTGGATTGAAGGCGAAGCGTCAGTGACGGGACTCCTGTTACCGCATGTTATCGCCCGCTATATTGGGCTACTACCGCTGCCAAAAAAAACGGCAAAAGGAATAATGCTCCCACTCACTGCTTGACGTTGGCCGGCAAATCGCCAAGAGCAAGAGTGATAGCCTCTTCATACTGCTTGTACTTGACGGGATCCCTCTCGAACACATCATAGGTCGCCGAACCCAGGTCATCCATCAAAGGCTGCAGGGGCGCCTGGAGGTAATCTGCGTACCCTGATGTGTATTCGTCTGACGGCAGACCATTCGGACCGGTCGTCGGGGACGAAGTGATGTGGCGGACGTATTGGAGGTATGCGTTCGGTCCGCCTGCGGGGTGTCGCAGGGTCGTCGTGCCGGATAACACGTAGGTTGGGTTTTGCTGAGTACACAGAGTCAATATTAGTCCACCCCGCATAAGCTTATAAGACAAATGAAAAATGATAGAGTCACAGTGCTCACCTTGCTCATACCCTTCAGGAAGGCCTGACACGCCTTGCTCAATACAGGATAGCCCTTGGCGTTCGGGATGAAGGAGCCGGCGGGCAGCCAGATGTACTTGACGGGTTCGGCCGTCCATCGAGCCAGGGCGCCTACACTGGGCGGCAGGGGATTGCTGAGGTCGAGAGCTGCGAAAGAGGTATCAGATCAGCAAGTGGAACAAGCATTCCATGTCGCGCAAGTTCGGTGCACAACGCGAGGGTGCAGGATCGGTCAAGTGGATGTACGAGCTGTCTAATGAATGTACTGTCACTCACTGACGGACAACCTCGGGTGGTAATTACACAACGAACGGATGCAGTCCCACATCTCCCAGGTTGAACTCGGATCACCCGTCACGATATTTGCGTTACTCCTAGTGGACATTGTCGAGCTTGCTCCAGACGCTATTCTCAGCCCCTGGTGGTTCCCAGCTCCCTGCGCTTGATGTCCCGCCCCCGCTCCCGATCCTGATCCTAGTCCTGAGCCGGAACCGGAAGCTAACCCGGACGCCGAAGCTGCCTGAGCGATGATCTGATTCAGCTGAGCTTGGTGCATCGATGTTGGTCGAGTGGAAAGACTCGACATTCGCTTGTGCTTGTTACTGTTACTATTATTGTTCTGAGCGAGCGTCGCCGACCCCGAGTTGGGCACAGAGGCAGAGGTGGAAGGCGCAGGACCCTGAGTGATGAGTTCCAGAGGATCAGAGATGGGGATCTTGATTGAGATCTGGGTGAAAGCCGACGGACCTCCCATAGCCAGTAAGCCTGAAATGGCGCGGGCGTAGGATGGGAGGTGGGCGCGGTTGGCTAGTGATGGTGCGGGCAGGATCAGGACGGGCAGTGACAGGTAGAGAGCTTGGGCGAGCTCGGCCCGGAGTGCCTATAGGAAGAGGAGCAAGTCAGATGTCAGCGAGGGAGTAAGCGATGACGTCCGGCTTTCAGCTTCGCTCCGGCTTAACGCTCTTGGAAAGGGTTTCATGAGGTTTTTTTCCGTCTCCGAAGTCGCTGTCACCACGCTGGTGTTCCTCGCCGGCCGAGCAGATTTCGCACTCACAAGTTCCGAGTCAAACCTGATGCCTTCATCTGGCGAATCCAATTCCAACCAGTCACTCGCCGTACAGACCACTGCCTGACTCTCCTCCAACCTCGACACGTTGACCTCATCTCTCTTGAGCCCACCGTCCCTCCTCCACTCGTCAGCCTCTCTATCGACACCTTCGCGCTCCCTCTCCCTCTTCTCCAGCTGGCTGGGCGAGAGCTTCTCGAGCTCTTCTTCGTCTTCCACGGGCCGGAGACACAGCCGTTCCCAGCGTTCTTGCCATGCCTCGTTAGTCAAGGGGAGGGCGACGAGGTCGTAGTCTGTCGAGTTTAGGGTGGAGGTGATTGTGCTTTGGAGCGGGGAAGGAGATGGCCGAGGGGTCGTCGGAAGGGCAGGGAGAGGGGTGGGCAGGTGGAAGGCGATAGGGTGTCGGGGCATCTTGATAAGTTCGAGCGAGAATCCAGCTCCCTTGGTTTGAGCTCCTTTTTCGATGTGATAAGACCAGCCAAGCAAGTAATGTTGCTACAGGCGGAGTGAGATGGATGTGTGCTGCTGTTAGGATGATTGACAATAAGTTTCGACAAGTGGACGTGTCGGACAATTTGGTCGAGTGTATATCAGGTACGAGGTACGCGACGGTGAACTATGGTCAATGATACTCTCTCAACAGCGAGTTCAAACGTCGAGCGGGTGAGATTAAGCGGGATAATCGTGCCAAGCAAGAGGTGTCTCTAGCTGCTCGTCCAGCAGGGTCTCCAAAAACAAAAGATCTGGCGTATGTACATTGTACAACCTTGTTCGAAACGCGTCCATTCCGATCCCGCCAAAAACGCAAAACGCGTAGCGTATGGTCCGATTTTCATTTTCGACCTCGCCAAAATGCCACAAACGGGGCAGCTCAGCCTTGATTGATCCCTTACCACACCCTCTCCCATCCGCACCAGAAGGTCCGCATCGCCGAACGAGTTCGCCTAGGTATCCCTTCTCAGACCTTTCATAGCTGCGCTGCTCGCCAGGCGACAACCCTCACAATGCTCGCACAGCTCTACCATACACGCCCTTGCCACGCTTGCTTCCGAGTGCGTATGATGGATCAGCCGAACAAGCGATACCTAACGATTCCTTATCGACGCAACAAACTGCATGAGCCGAACAAGGCTTAGGGTATATATCCAAACCGATTGTGTATCCCATATTGTTGTTGATCCTGTTCTTCTTTCCTGCTTCGCTATGGCTGTGCTCTTAAACAGTCTCACAGTCCGTTTTGTCCTGGCCTCAGGCCATACAGCGGAAATGTATTGATTATATGTGTATGATTTTCTGCTCCCTTGGTCCTCGAACGAGTACCCCCATGACACCGCCAACGAGCTACAGCAGACTTTCAACACTATCTCCCCCTTATTTATCGCGCGCAGTCGGTCTCATGTATTTGACGGGACCCTCACACGTCTACTCGGTGTGCTCCTCCACTTCGACCAGCTTGCCGACCTTGGGCGGGCAGCAGGTGTCGCCTTGACATTGGTCAGGCGGACAGCGGATAAGACAAGCGTCGCCCTGTCGACGCCAGCAGAGAATTTCGGTCAGCAAGCTGCCGTGATCTAGGTGCTATTTGTCCGAGCCATCTTTCGACTTACATTGGTAGATCCAGCAGCTTCTTCATCGGGATAGAACCTATATGACGTTTGTGGAGTGGGATCAGCATACATATCTCTCCGTTATACTCGTTCCGCAGTGAACCGTCACTCACTCAGGCTGGATGGTGACGCTGTGAATACCGTGACCATGCATCCTCTGCCTGATACTGCTCGCGACATTCATGTAATCGACGCCGGGAACAATGAGCACGTGCACACTGGCGACGACGGTGGATTCGGATAGTTGCCAAATATGAAGCTCGTGGACCGAGTCGACGCCGTTGATGTTGGAGATGGAGTTTCGAACGGCCTCGAGCGACACGTGCGAGGGAACACCTTGAAGCAGGATGTACGAGGCGGATTTACAGAGCGGAAGAGCGGACGAGAGGATGATACAGGTGATAACGAGCGAAACTCCCGGGTCGAAGTAGAGCGTCCATCGGCCCTCGCAGCTGGTGATAGAGGCGCAGATATCAGTACATGATATGATTGATTCAAGCAGTCACCGTCTTGTCGTAGGGTTGATCACTCACAACCAGATGACAAGACCGGCAGCAATGACACCGACGTTACCGAGACTAGTTTGCAAGGAGACGAAAGTCAGCATTTTAATGGATCCCTATCTACAATTCATGCACTCACGCATCACCTAGGACGTGCAAGAATACACCTCGCATGTTCATCGATCCGTGCGAGTGACCATGTCCACCATGTCCATGATCATGCGAATGTCCGTGCCCAGCTTCGGCATCGCTAGCGTTGCTAGCAAGGTTCGTATCACCGTTCTCATTGGCATGGTCGTGATCGTGATCATGGTCGTCATTGTGGTCATGGCCGTGGTCGTGCGAGTGAGGCGAAGGGGACTTTGCCTTGGCCGGTGCGCTTTGCGTGATAGCGGTAGGAGTCGAAGCAGCAGAAGCGGAAGACGAATCTCCTACAGGTACTCTTGACGCACTGCCCTTTCGGATCTCCTTGGGTCGACTCAAAGAATGTCGCTTGCTCCTCCTGGAAGCAGACAATGCCCGGTGATGGCCAGCTGGGGGCGACTTGATATCGGGAATTCCGCCCTCGTCGAGGGAACGAGACATGGACTGACCATAGCCGAATTCCTGAGCGGTCTCTATGATCTGCGCTCGGGTCTCGGCGGGATGCTGATACAAGTCGGAAACGGAGTTCTCTCGCTCAGGTCCGTCGTCTGATTCGTTGTCGTCATCGGGAAGCTGGACGGCGCCGTGCGAATGTCCATGGGAATGGCCGTGCTCTGAAAGGATACGCAGGCATGATCACAATCAGGCAAGGTCAGGATAAGATCACACGTATTAGTCCCAGAGCATGAAAATGCCCCAAGAGCAGGTGAGCAGGATAAGGAGAGTCGCAAGTAGTGCCGTAAAATTTGCAACATATTTGGACGAGACCGAGCGCAACTGTACTCACCATGGAACAAGAACAGTCCAACGATATTACTCAGCAGACCCAGAGAACCAACCACAACGATGACTTTTGCATTCGAGATTTCGGGCGGCGAGACGATTCGTCCAATGGCTTCCAAGAAGATGGAGACGCAAAGAGCGATGAGGAATACACCGTTGATGAGCGCACCGAGGATCTCGGCTCGTTGCCAGCCGTACGAGTTGGCATTGGACGACGGGGAGGTGGCGAGCTTGATTGTGTAGAGTGCTACGACGAGGGAGAGCACGTCGCTGGAGTGAAGTGGAGTGGAGAGGGCGAACATGTAGATAGTGTATCAGCAGGCGATACGTGTTTGGTCGATGCAATCCGACTCACTTAAGCATATGGAATGAGTCCGCGACAAGGGCCAAGGAACCGACAGCATAACCGGCGATCAGTTCCTATAAGACAGCGAAGTGTTTTGGCTGAATCAGCTTTGCGATCCTAGAGAGACGACTTGATCGCGACTCTACTCACGACGAAGAAGAAGACCGTATCAATGACGAGGAGAGTGATGATCCTCGCGGATCGTGAGAGGCCCATTTTGAGTCTGACTTGTCGTATCGAAATGTAAAGTCGAGAAGGGAGAAGTCACAAGTGTCGGCCGACTTGAGTCTATTGGAATGTGATTTTGCCGCTCAACTCTGTCTTTGCCGTCAAGAGCCGCCGAGCGAGTGAGTGTCGTGAATGCTGTATGTATGAAATCTTTCGTGAGGGTATTGGTACGACTATAGACAAGAAATGTATACGAGTACGGTCCGAGTCGAGGTTTACTCTAGCATCTGAAATGAGTGTCTACCTAGCTACTCGGTTGAAAGGAAGGATACATGTGTCGGGCAGTAAGAGTTATTTTCAATCGTCATCCCATCCAATTCGACTGTGCAGTGCTTGGAGCGGAGCTCGCTGAATTCTTTTGCCTTCTGATCACATCATCATCGTACGCCGTACGTGCGTGCGTGGTGGTCAGCAATAAGCGCAACCAAAATTGAGAAGAGGCGGAGATAAGCGCTCAGCTTTTCGAGGCGTGGTGAAGGCATGTCTTTCACGTGAGCTTCTCGGATGCCCCGAAATGAAGCGCTACGATATTATAGGCGCACTTTCAGTCGATGGAAACATGCCTAACTCCCTAACCTCTACAAGGAATGCTTCGGCTGCTCTTCTTTTTCAATTTTACCCTTTCTAGCGATTGGATCAAGCTGCAGGCGACTCTGCCCACTTCCCTAGAATGGTAATTTGGTTTTCGGATTAACCCGCCTCTTCACTGTACGAGTACAGTACATGTATATGTATTTCGTTATTTAGTCCAGAGAGCTGTTTGGTTTTCACCTCGGATACGTCGGATTGGTTTATTTCACCTTGCCCCCCCCGCCTTTATTCACATTCCGCAATCATCACCACCATACGACATCTTGCCAAGTTTGCAATTCGACCCCCGTTCATCACCATCTCTTTGGTTAACTTGTCATCGTTTCACCAGCCCCCGCACCATCATTTCACAATCCCACGCGATCGTCTGTTTGCAATTGCAATAATCCATGTCTCTGCTTGCTTAGGATCTCACATCGATATCATTAGTCAATAGATTAGATTACGAGCTCGTGGTTTGTCAGAGACACGTCTGAGCACACCATCGCCTGAAGCCCAACTCTGATACTCTGATAACGCGGCTTTGACCAACATGTCGGATGCCGGATCATCGTCCGCTCCCCCTTCCGCAAACGCCAATGGGGGCAGCGGCACTCCCGATCCCTCTCGACCAAAGGTGAGTGGGAAAGGTTTCACTCACTAGATTTCACATACATACCCCAAAACCCCATCACCGCACTTGCTTCTTGTGACATCCTATCCTTTGAAGCTTCTTGGCGTCCAAAGCGCGTCTGTGTTTTTGCACGCCTCGGTTCCATGTTTCCTCAACACACTTCACTGACGTGGACCGCGTTCGCATACCTACCCATCTAGGACCGCCATGAGCCCCGAGGACGCAAACCCAATGATCAGCTACCTCCTTCCCGCGCGAGGGAGGTCCAGCGGGCCTTCCGACTCCGGCGTGCCGAGCACCTAGCCTCCCTCGAAGAGCGGATCCTTCAACTCGAACAGGAGAACAACTCGCTCCGCGCGTTGCTGAACTTGCCGACCGCCGATAGAGGCAGGATAGGTTCCGGTCCGACGGGGAGGGGCAAATCGTTGAAGGAAGGTGGTGTGCCAATGAGTGAGAGAGTGAGAGCTAGGAAAGAGGCTCGAGAGAGGGAAAGAAGGGCGCTGGGCTTACCGGAACCCGATACCTCGGAGCACTCGGAGATCGATATGGACAGTAGAACTGGGAGGGACTCTATGACGCTCTCGCCTCGTGCAAACGGAGCAGCCCTATCCGCGCCGCCCTCTGCCGGTCCCGCCGGTTCCGCCCAAGCAGACCAACAATCTCGTCAACAACAGCAACAGCAACAGCAGCAGGACCCATCACATCCGCAGCAGCAGCAGCAATCTCAACTCCCCACCATGCCATCTCTGTTCACACAACCCGAGTCTGTTTCACCCGCTCCGTTCAATTACCAGCTACCCATGCCGTTCAACTTACCCGTATCTCCTGACCCCCAATTTCCCGATTTCACCAACAACCTCGACACGGCGTCACTGTACAAGCAGTCGTCGGGGTCGACGCCAAACTTTGGCGGAATGTTCAGCATGTTTGACACACCGGCCGAGCAGCCGCAGCCACCGCAGCAACATCAGCAGCATCAGCAACAGCAGCAGCAGCACCAAACGAACGCGCCGCCCTCATCCGCCGGCCCTTCAAATACCAACAAGCCGGCTCCCATTTCCCCTCCAATAAACAACAACAACCCGCCCAACAGCGGATTCGATCTGTTGACCCGTCTAAAACAATGCTGCCATGTCTCCGACTCGCACGTCGTCAATGACCCGGGATTATTAGTGTTCGCGACGCGACTATGCCAGTCGTTTGGGTGCACATATCATGGGAGTCACGTGGATCCAAACCCTCGCAGCGACATGGAACATCTCACGCTGGAAGACAGTTGGAGAGCGCTGAAAATGACGCTTGATCCCGGAGGAGATGCCGACGGCGAGAACCGGATAAACACGGGCAAGATGGCTGCCGAGCTCGTTGTGAGAGCCGCTCATTCGAGAGGGCCCGGAGGGTGGATCATGTGTAGATATAGGGAGGGTCTGTCGATCAAGAGGAGCATGATCGCTGCGTTGGTAACAGGTTTGGGCGGGAAGATGGATGTCTAGGTCGTGCAGTAGCCAAGACAGGTGGGTAACGGACACGCGCGGACATTGCCTGCATTCTCTCTTGGGTTTGTCTGGTCCTCTTCGATAGGTAGATTGCGCAGCAAATGTTGTCCTTTCAGCCTGGACTTGTCAACCCAACCTCGAATCCGAATTTATGGCGAACGCAAATATAATTGTATGATCATGTAATGTTGTTGTTGCCCGGACAAACTGTCTGCTCGATACCACGAAGTGACGATCGATGATAATGTCAAGAGCACCCCATACATACAGTTGTGCCCATTGTTGCTCACGCTGCTGCACTTCGTCCCCTCCCTGTTCACAATCGTGAGATCGTATTGATCGGCCCCCTCCAGTATCGTGCTCGTCAGTGCTTTCGTTGATGTGACCATGAGATGCGTCTCGACCGTCGAGTCCACAAACCTCCATCTCGTGCCATATCTGAGATCAACGACCGAGTGACTGCATGTGATACATTATCGCCATCCGGCAGTGGTTTACAACAACAAATTCCCCTGCGCGAGTAGATTACAACAACGAAAGATCAAGCATCAACGCAAGCAAAAGCTACTCTAAAACCCAAATATATCATCCATATCGTCCTTCTTCGTCTTGGTTTTCTTTTTCTTCTTCGTCTTCTCCGTTGATCCCTCCACTGCAGCAGCTTCGGCCTTGATCTTGACTTTGCTCCTGACTTTGGCTTTGGCTTCATCCGAAGCGATGACGTCGTCCAATGGATCGCCTTCAGCTTCTGATGACTGTCTTTTCTTCGTTTTAGTGACGGTCGTTGGCCCGGTCTCTACATCCGTGTCAGTCGTTGCGTTTGTGTCATTCTGTACCAGCTCGTCGAGCGTGTCTTCGCTTGAGATTTCTCGCGAGGCGGTACTCCCGTGGTTTTCACGGTCGAGATCCGCCTCTGGAGGTGCGGGTACTCCATGATCGACTGTCACTGTCGGTATCCAGATTGATCTCTCCCTTTTCGCGTCTACGTCTTCAGCTGCATTGAGAGTCCGTGCTGGTGGTGGCCTCCGTTCAATCCTTTCGCCTAGTTCGGTTCCCAAGCCCAAGTTTAATGCCATCTCCACATCGCCCTGCACCATACCCATGGAAGAGCTAGTCGAGCTCGCCCTTGCCATTCCCTCCGGATCCAGATCCAGATCCGAACGGATGTCTAGCCCCCTCTCAGTTCCTGTGTCCCTTCCTTTGCCTTTCTTCTCCCTGCTCCCAGTGAAAATATCCCCTGGCTTGTTCAGCTGTCCACCAGAAGCGATGACACGCTCAATATCCATATTCAGCGCATTGGCGACATTGAGCGTGAGGACGAACAGCCTCGCGTAGATCGATAGGACGCTCGTTTGGAGAGGCAGGAAATGGTGCAGCTCGATTATCTGGGCTGTATGTCTATGGGCGGTGTAGAGTGATTTGATCATCTATTCGACGTGAATGATGCACACCGGACGCACAAGGTCAGCTCTGGCTCGGCAGTTCATCGATAATCCGTCGAGTGTCCTCTTCATCGACGACCGGTTCGATATCATGGTCATCACTGCATCACAGAGTCCCGTGGTGGAAATAGTACTCACCCTTGATACGAGGGCTGTTCCTCGCTTTCTCAGCCTGCCAGCATCTGCATCCCCCTCCGCCACCACCTGCTGCCCTTCGCCTTGACCGACCGCCTTCGCCGATACCGACTGCCTCACAAATCCAAGCAACGCCTTGCCAATTCGAAGGACATCGTACATCCGCCTGAGAAACAGCTGCAGGCGATGCTGATCTCTCGCTCTTCGGATGAGCGTGTGTAAGAAGGATAGTTCGGTCGCGAAATGGGCCTGGACTGAGGGGTGGAGATGGAGGTTCAGCGCCGGGCTATCTGGCTGGGGACTTGAACCGGCACCGGGACCCGGGCTCGAGCTCGTCCGAGCGACGGACGATGCTCCGTGAGACTTGGGCTGTCGCCCCTCATTCTTTTGTTCTATCGAGGATGAGTTGTGTCGGCCGATCTTCTGTACGCCGGTGCTGGCTGCAGGATTGAGGCGAGACGTGGAAGCCATATTCACCTAGCCGAGCCAATTCCGACTTGGATGTCGATGTTTTTCGAAATTCTGCGTGTCCGTGTCGCGCTTTCTCACGGAGCTATCGCCAAGACCCACTTTCGAAACCACGCTAACCCACGCCTCCTTGTCGACGTCTTTCGTTTCTGTATGTGCTCTGGAAGACTGTATATCGAGGCGACAAGTACCTGTTAGTCTACTACAACAAATGAATGTTGATGAGAATGCAAATGCAAGCTTGAGCTTTGGGACTAAGCAAAATATCTTGTTCCGTCGGAGACGGTTTACGCATCAGCGGCTGTCGGCAGTCGGCTGTCGGCTGTCAAGTCACGTGGCTTTTGCGATGAGGTTTGATCGTACGATGGTGGGGACCTACGTAAACATCCTTTGGTGTGTATGTGTGTATACTCAAAAACGTAAACAATCTACCTACAGTCAGTTAGCTGCTAACTATTTTGACTTTTGATTTTCGGATGCGGTTATAAATAGTAGCGTGCGAGCGATTCTTTCATTCCGTCGTCATCGACAGCCACATCGACAGCGATCGTTCAGCTTCTTCTTTTCTTTCGGCAAGATGGCCATCGTACTCGACGAACCCGTTACAAAGGGCCAAACGGACTTGCGAAAGCGCAAGTCGACCAGCGGCAGCACCTCTGCCTCTACCTCTGCGCCCAAGGCCAATGGCAAGAGCAAAAGCAATGGCAGCAGCAATGGCGCGGCGGTCAAGAACTCTGATAATATCCTGAATGGCAACTCGAACGCCGTGCTGCTGGTGAATGCCATGCCTACGGAACATGGCCAGGAGATGGACAAGAAGCTCGACGAGCACAGCGAGTGAGTATGCATGTATCACGAGTATCTCCTATCCCACTTCTTGCATTCTGCAGCGAGTGGACGAGAGTGATCGCCCACGGTAGACGTTAGGCTAGGTTACTGTTGGTGGCTAATACCATCACATCTCAGGTACGAGTTCGGCGGTCCTGTCGGTGTCGTAGCGATGATGGTTGGATTCCCTCTATTGATGTGTGAGTCGAGCTCTTACTCGCTGCGTTTTCCACTCAATCTTTACTGATGCGTCCGCGGTCCGCGCTGCCCATCTAGACTACCTCTGGATCTGCCTTTGGTTCTATCGGGGTAAATTCGTCTACCCTACCTCGGTCGACGACGTTGGACCTTTCCTCCAGCGGATGGGCCAGCACATCTACGATGTGAGTGAGCTAACTCTCAACGCAAGTACCTTCGATGCTGGCCTGACGTTTTATCGGGCACTGACGCTCTTCCTATAATGTTGATCGTAGGGCGCATACCCCACCAAATTCGCCTGGGCGACATACTGCGGTTTGACCGCGATCCAGCTCTTCTTTGCTGCTGTCATGCCCGGAGTCTTCCAGAACGGTCTTCCCGTCCCTTCCCTCGGCTACCAGGCTCTCCCTTACCACTGTAACGCCCTATTCTCGTGGTACGCGACTTTGATCCTGTCTTTCGTGTTCCACAAGACGGGTATCTTCCGATTACCATGGTTGATCGAGAACTACGGTCAGATCATGTCTGTCGCCTTGATTGTCTCGTTCTCCGTCTCAATCATAATCGACTGGTCCGCCCGACTGTTCCACTACGGCGGTAAGCCTCTCCGAATGAGCGGTAATGTCATCTACGACCACTTCATGGGCGTCTCTCTCAACCCCCGACTCGGCCCCATCGACCTGAAGATGTTTGCCGAGGTCCGAGTCCCATGGGTCTTGCTTTTCCTCATCTCGCTGTCGGGCGTCGTCAAGCAGTACGAGGATCTCGGCAGGGTCACGTTCAACATGTGGCACATGCTCTTGGCTACTGGATTGTACATGAACGCTTGTGCAAAGGGCGAGCACATGATCCCACAAACTTGGGACATGTTCCACGAGAAGTTTGGATGGATGTTGATCTTCTGGAACATGGCTGGCGTGTGAGTGCTGGAGTCTTATATGGGTCCCCAATCTGAAGAGAAAAAATGGGTCTGACACCTTTCACTTTTTTTTCAATCTTAGCCCCTTCACCTACTGCTACCCCACCATCTACATGGTCCGAGCGCCCACGTCCACCTACGAGTTCCCTCTTTGGGGCCGAGTGGCCATGCTCGTCACTTTGCTCGTGTGCTACTACATCTTTGACTGTTCGATGGCGCAAAAGTCAAATTTCAAGATGCAGCAACAAGGCGAATACAAGCCCCGAAAGGCTTTCCCTGTTCTGCCCGGCTCCATGCTCGAGGACCCGTCTTACATCCAGACCAAGCACGGCAACAAGTTGCTCACTTCCGGTTGGTGGGCTTACGCTCGAAAGATCAACTACACGGCCGATTGGATCCAAGCCACCACTTGGGCCCTGACGGCCGGTTTCAACACGCCCATCACCATGTGGTACCCCATCTTCTTCTTTGCCGTCCTCGTCCATCGATGTGGGCGAGATTTCGCCAAATGCTCAAAGAAGTACGGAGACGATTGGGACGAGTACTGCAAGGTCGTCAAATGGAGGTTCATCCCTTACATCTACTAAGATCGTTAGGGACTCTCAACTGGGAATTCAGTGCAGGCCGAAAGTGTCTGACTGCACGTACGTCAAAAAGACGGACGACTAGATAATACCGGGAGAGGACGGAAAAGGGGCGGATAGCAGGCTGCTCCTGATCTTGATGCGAGACTTATAACTTCTCTAAGTAGAAAATCGGGGTCCACTTCCGAGGCGAGTGGACAAGGGGAGGGAGTAGGTCCAGTAGAGATCTTAGAACAGCTTTAGAGTAGTATCGTATAGAGAGAATAGGACATTGAAGACGATGCAAGGACAATCTATCGTAAACTCGCAATTTTCATGTACAGAAAGCAGGGTCCACTCAGTACAGCGAGAGCAAGACGGATCTCTTCAGCAACACATTGAGCTCGGACAAGAATCATGGTCTCTTCCGTATACTTGCTACGTTCATTGAAACGCTTGCCTCGAGCAGTGACTACTGTATGTCCGCAGTGCGTGTCGTCGCCGAATGACCTACCAACGTCCCGCTATCGACGATTCTTCGCGGATGAACAAAGCAGAGACCCATCGCAACTCCAACCATAAACCGTGACAAACTCGCGGACCAACCGCTTGTTTATGTCGCGACGTTGTGGGCTACAAAAGTGGGCTTGAGGCTGCGTTCAAGTGTGATACCGACCTCGGTCCGAGCTGTCGTTTACAGTATCGTCGTTGTCCGCGTCTGAGTTGCGGAAGCTCTGTACTTCTGTGCTATTGGGAACCCTCGATCTCGGACCAGTCTACGGATGATAATTAGCGAGGATGAAGCATCTAGAGTACGCCATTGCCTCGCTGAATCACCGGTCGGTAAACTGTCGAATCCGTCGATCTTTCTACACCTCTCGGCCGGCTCATACAAGCCATGCACGAGCACGACTGTGGACTGCTGGCATGGCGTAGGCTGCTCATAGAACAAGTCATGCTGGATCGAAAATGTTGTCTAATGCGATGAATGCGATACGTCCAGCGAGTTTCTTTCCCCAAGCAGCAGCGCCTCAGTGCTGGTCAGTCCTGTCCCAACAGCCGTAAGCGAGGCGGCGATGCATGCTTATATCGGTCACAGCATGACCGAGGACATGAAGTTCATCTCCACATCTCCACGTAATTTGCGGTGGGCGGGTTCGCACAACGTTATGCAGTGCCTGTTGGCGTTGTGTTTATGATGCTGTGTTGCCAGGAAACGTTTGCATAAACGCCACGGTCCGGCTTTACGTTCTTCTCTTTCCCTGACGGATACACCGTAGGCCGCTCTGTGATGTGAACATTTTGTACGAGAATAGCAAAGAGGCGTTTTTTTATCTTTCGACAGACGACAGACGTCGATCAATGCAAAGTCTCCGGCGGGAGATTTGTAAATTTGTAATCAAAGGTACAGAAATGCGTCTGCCTGCTGTCCGCTTGTCGGCTGGTTGGCGGCTCCTGTTGGTGTTGGCTGGCGATTGTCGGCGATTGTCCTGTCTACTCAAAATAGGCGCTCTCTTCTAAACGTATTCATCGCCGGGTGCCTGTTGTTTCGGCTCGCCGAATAGGCGACAAGGGAGGCATGTATGGCAACGGCGGCATCTGGATATACGATCTTCAAGATCATCATGGCAGAGCAGAAGGACGAGCCATTCTCATCGCAATTGGCGGGAAGTGAGACAAAGTAGACTGTCGACATCCCGAGAAGGTCGTGAGGCTAATCTCTGCGGCGTGTCTTACGATAGCGGGTCTCAATCGCAGCACTCGGATGCGAGCATACTCGGCTGACCGACCGAAGCGTAGCCGCGCCTCAGCAGACCGTCGCGTCGAGCCGAGGAAAGCAGACCGTGGTGCTGCACATATACACAGCCGCAGGCGCTAAATGATCGACGGTCATATGCGCGCAGATGCAGTACCGCGAGACACGGGGGCGGTTTGAGCCGTTCGCTCACACGCCGTGATCTTCTTCTGTTCCTTCGGGAACATGACTCTGTCCTCCACATGCTAGAACAAAACACATGAACAGGCACAGAACTACACTATGGTTGAGACTGAATCGGTGGAATCAGCGCGCAGCAGCATCGATGATGGGCCCGGACCATTTATTATTCTACGTCGTGACAGAATAGAAACAGAAACAGATGATCAAAGCTTTAGCTTTCTCAGGGTCAGACCGGGAATTTCGGAAGATATGTGGCCCATCCTCCGAAACCCTCTTTGTACAAAGCTTCGTCTGCAGCCGAAGACTATCGTGCCTTTTAAACTAAGACAAAGTTTGCAAACTGCGCTTTCAGGCCCGGCGCCGGCGTCCGCATGTTTCGTTGCGTGTGCGTGCGCGTGTGCGCCTGCGTCGTCATGTAAGGCTTTTCTGGCTGTACCTGGAGTTAAAGGGGGACTCGTTCCTTGGCGTTCCAATCAATTTCACTCATTCCACAAGGGCAACTATAAGTGCGAGGCGGATGGGCGGGTCTGTGCATATGCATGGCTGTCGAGGGCGCCGAGGATGGAGGACACACGGCCCGCGTCCTAGGCACGTAGCAGTCTGAGCGGTGGATGGCCCTCCGTCATCAAGATGCAGACCGAGGTGCGGTTCTGTGTGGGAAAGGATCATCGACAACGACGTCGGCCATGGTCCGTATGCGTTTGCGTTGCCCACAGACGGTAGGTGCCAAGCCATAAAGAAAGGAGGGTCAGGATTAAAATAGGACGGTTTCGTTTTTAGCGCTTGATGGCGTATCAGGCTATGGCTATCAGGGGTGATTTGGGTTGGTCGTTTACGTGGGAATTGCCGAAACCAGCTAGGCTATGACGGGTACGACTGACCAAAACGCACTAAGGAACCAATTACTCTAACTTACTACATGTATTTGTACGTGATTGGCACTAAGGTAAAGTAAAACTAGCACCACCTCCTTCATCGTCAACAACCTCATTCTCAGTCGACTCGTGTTTTAGCCGTATCCAAGGCTACAAGGCCCACGCCGGCTTCGAAGCCGCCCCTTTGAGTCTCAGCTTTGAAGCGCGACGGACAATGTGATCGGATCGGCGTTGGCGTTAGCGTGATGAGTAAAGTGAGCCACTAGTAGTCACACTACTACCTACTCTGCTACAGTACACTTATTCCACCCGCTAAATCACATTCTCCGCTCATCCCGCTAAGATAGTCTCGGTTTCACAACTTGCCATTGCCTTTGACTTCGCATCCAGCCCAGCCGCCGCTCACTCGCTCCTTTAGCGTTCAGACCGATCCATCCGTCTCCCCCCGTCCGACGGAAAAGAAGCCCTCCTTCTCTGACGAGGGGAGGAACACGCAAGACAAGAGCACACTTCACACTTCACACTTCTTCACCTTGACTACCTACGCTGAGAAGCTCGAGGTCAAACGGACACACTCTTTCACATTGCTTTTCCTTCATTATCATTCAGATCATTCGATATAATCCCTCTCATTCACGCGACGGGTCCACCCTGCGACCAAAAGATCACTATACCCACGCTCGTTTTGCGCCGCGAATTGATTCAAAGCATCATCAGCATCAGCATCATCATCATCATCATCATCATCATCATCATCATCAACATCAAGTCATCAGTCGCCTTCGCCTCTCTCGACTGTTCTGTATTCGCGATTCGATGCGGAGCTCGGTCTTCTCGCATACATAGCGAGACAATCGGATCCTGAATACTTCCAAAAACTGAATCGCAGATCGCAGAAAAACAATACACCAAGGTACCGACCGAGTTGGACCGACTGGGCCGGTCTGATTTGGATGGAAAATAGCGTTGGGCTCAATTACAGTCTCAGCTCCGCCCCCACCTCACTTTAAAAAGCGTCTCAGACAAGCAAGTCTGTCTCTCAACCCCAATCATCATCATCATCAACAAACCAATCGCAAATCCCCCGCCAGGCGTTGAATCATCACCATCAGGTCGAGAAGGGTCAGCTCTCAGATATGATACTGGCCGTCTCCACAGTCATATAGTCAAGAACAATAACCCCTCGCTTCGCCGCTTCGCCAGACGACTCCCCCACAACGCCCTGTCCAACCTCAATGTGGTAGCCTACATCACCCAGCCATGCTCGAACTCTTTGTAACGCCCAGGAATGGCAATGCTGGCGGCCGCTTCTTCCCTCATACAGGTGTGTCGATGACTGATGTGAGCACGTATCACTTTGTACGCCTGCTGACATGATTTCACTGTCACGACCCTTTTCAGGACACCTCGGAGTGACTCCCGTCGTGTTGCAGGGGAAGATCGGCACCAAGCTTCCCGACGTGTGCGAACCGCTTGCCGTCAGATCGATATCGTTAGGCATCCGATGCACCGAGACATGTGGCAATGGATCTACGAGCATATTGTGGGAGAAGCGCAAGGTGCTCTTGACGCCACCGGATGGCGATGAGTACATGAGCATGGGGGACTGGGAGTCCAGTTTCAAGACGACTATCCCAGTCAATGCGGCTCTGGAGGCGAGAAGTACAATGTGTATTCCTGAATACAAGGTCGCTTGGAGGATGGAAGTGGTCATTGACCATAAACCGATCCCTTATGTCGGGACCAGCATATCCCGCGCATTCAACCTCAACCTGCACAGTCATCGTTCGCCCGCCGTCAGACCGATGTCGCCTCCCTCACCTCATGTCCTCGGCTCAGAAGGATGTACTGCCAACGTTTGTGTCAGCGCACAAAGCGGTGCAATCGGGCCTGGCGATACACTCCCGATCAAGGTGCAAGTGAAACCGCTCGACCCGGGGATGACAGTCAAAAAAGCGACGGTCACACTAGAACGACACATGGAATTCTTTGCCCGCCGATCGGTCTCACCCCCAACACAAGGCGGTCGGATATCAACGCTCTTCCGCTCAAGTCACTCACCGAGTCATCAACGACTATCAAGCAGTGATCAAGTCGAAAGCCACAGCTCACGCCGCGACAAGGTATGCGAGGTCTCCAGCTCGGATTTCGTCGTGGACAGCGTTGGCACACACTGGTGTCAGCTGTCTGTCTCGTTACCTGGACGACATGGCAACTGGGATCTCGGCGAGACTCATCAAACCAAGCTGGTCAACATATCGTACTCGCTCAAGGCGAGTGTGACGGTAAAACCGGCCAAATCTCGCTCGTCGAGAAGTCTCACATGCTCGCCCGTTCCAATCGTGATCGCCGCTACTTCGGCGGAAGAGCGTGCAGCTGCCGCTAACTCGGTGGACTCGGTCTCCAACAAGAAGCGACATCGAAGTTCGAGGCGAGGGTTGTATATGCACGAAGGCAACGTCGACGTCACCGAATCGGCCACCCAGCTTCACTCTCCTGTCCTTTCACCCATCAAGGGCGTCGCAACCGATGTCAAACCTATCCTACTGTCACCCAACCAACAAACTGCCCAAGCGCAATCGATATCGTTCGTTTTCCCATCACCACCGCCATACGAATTCAAGCCCCTTACAGTCACGTCATTGCTCAACCCTGCAACATCGTCTTCTCCGCCACGGCCACCGCAACCGCAATCACACTCATCCTCATCATCACATCTCCCATCGCCGCCTCCAACGAGAAGCGGTCTCGACCACGAGTCACTCAACGTCTGGCGCCAATTCCAAAACACCGGCAGGCGTATATCGACGACGACATCTGATGAAGACGAAGTACAGCCCTCGCGAAGCCGGCAGAGATTGAGCGTCATCCAGGACAACGATAGCAGTTCCCATGTGCAGCGTCCTGCTCTTCCGTCGCTGGACGCGCTTGGTCTCGGCTTACCTCACGTGCCGGATGACGAGAGACCTCGGTCGAGACCACGAACAGCACCCATACACTCAACCTTTGCCGCGGCTATTCCTCCACCCCTGTCGGGAGCGTTATCGTCATCGACGGCCGCATCGTTCGGACCCAGACCGATGACGTCCATGGCTCGAATGGGTGGTGATGCCTCATCAGGCAAGACACCCGATACTGAGCGTGCATTCCCTTTCGCATTCTCCTCCTCATTCCAGACCCCTAAGCGACAAACGAATCAATAGTCTCATCACATATATTCTCTTAGCATAGCATTGAACATAACACACATTCGCATCCTTTTTCATTATATATCCTTATAGTACATCTTCTCATCTTCCATTCAGGGCTGTAGAGTAAACACTTCTCACAATGAGACCTCGCCGGTTGAAAATCAACCTATTGGTGGGGAACATGTATTTGCATAGCATTCGTCCAGCATAATTCAGAGCTTGTGTACCCTGTTTGACGGAGTGCTACAGCATCATTGTCATCATGTTGTATGTCTCTGCGCACAGAGGTGCTGTAGATTTGTCTTAAACAAGCCGGGACAGCGGGGGTAATGCTCACAGAGCCGTCCCATGTAGCGGGCTGCAAGTGGGATAAGGTATTCACAGCACGACTCTATCGCTGTAGTCGTTGTATAGCAATAAGTGTACATGGTGAAGACACGAACTGTCGCCTGGAGCCTGTGGGGGCACTTTGTCCCGCTCAATCCTCGTCCGTGATACTGGAGCTAGCGCCGGTCCCTCTCCTTCTGCCAGTGATCGGCTTTCCTGTAGGCCCTCTCAACTCATTCATCTCGATCCTCTCGCCTTCCTCTCCGTCCCCGACCCCTCTTCTACCCGTTGGCCTCCTCTCCACCTCGCCTCGTCCGCGTCTCCGTCCATTGGTTCCGCGCCACCATCTGCCCAGTAAGACCAGCGCCCCAGCTGTCAGACCGACAGGAGGCAATACCCAGCACAGCCTCCACCACCAGCCGGTCGTGCCGCCTTGTTGAGCTTTCCACTTCGATACCAGCCGGTCCACCTGTGCAGTCAGGTCTTGCAGGGAGCCCGAGTTGTCCAGCACAGAATTTGCGTATGAGAGCTTGTCGGAGAGGGCCATCTGCGAAGATATACGCGCTGAAGCTTGCGCTTGGGTCAAGGGTGGACCGGCGATGGTACGTGACATGAGCCGAGAGAGCTGCAGGCGTTCGTTGCTGTGGAGGAGAGTGCAGGCCGGCGAATTGTGATCAATCAACGTCAGCATGCAATAGGATGAAATGGTAGATGTAAGGAAGACCGAGGGTAAATGTGGTCGTGTCGTTAGGTTTGTAGGAGTGTGTAAGACAAGTTTTCGGGGAGAGAAGCCCTTCCACTCACATATACACCACGACAACGTCGCCCACCCATTTCCACATGCCAGCCTCGATCAAGAGCGGCACATCGACCACGACGCACCATTGACCGCCCAGCCAAGCCCTGATCACTCGGCGGGCCATCTCTTTCCTCACGCGAGGATGTATCACCCCGTTGAGCCATTTCCTCTGGTCGGGATCGTTGAAGATGATATCCCCCAAAGCTCCTCTATCTAGTTTTTCGAGCGTTTCGCCGTTGGGTGAAGTTTCGGTGGTGATTATTCGGTCGGCACCAAAGTGAGACACGACCAGTCGATAGCCTGATGTACCGGGTTCGATCACTTCGCGCGCTATCAAGTCGGCGTCTATAATGGGGATCTGGTGTCGGCTTGACAGGAGAGACGAGACGGTCGATTTGCCTACGGGATGCAAGAGACGAGAACGGATACATGTTAGTGCATCTGATGATACACAAAGTTCAGCCTGTCCGGCATGAGACTGCCGCCGAAAGGTGACTTCTGCACGTCGGTCTCCCAAGCCGATCATTCGTGAGAAGAAAGACGAGCACAGGACAACATTGATCCAGTTTGTTGAGGATACTGAAGGAACGGTCGCTTACCGGAGGCAATACCGCCCGTGAGACCGACGACTGGAAGAGCGCAGAGAGATCACGGACGTGATCGTCAACCATTCAACCAGTAAACCAATTAATCAATCAATCAGCCGAGCTTCTCATTGCGGCCAGCGCGTTGAAGTAGCTCACCGAGCATCTCCAAGTTTCTGGACTTATATTAGCTTCAGCTACGAATGATCTGAATTTTTTAGTCCTGAGAAGTGCTAGTGATTGATTTGGAAGTAAGTTCAGGAGGTCGTCGAAAGTAAAGTCCGAATCATTGATGGTTGCCAGTCCGGTCGAGGTGGGTGGAGGTGGTCCTTCCAGGCGGACTACTCAAAAGGGCCGAGAAAGACTGCTGTCCTCGACCGGAGGGTGAAAGTAGGCGATTTTGACCATCTGTTTAATCAATCTGTTATTATTGATTAGATGCAGCATTCACAAGCACCTGATCCGAAAGATACACTGCATAGCGTAGCAGATGAAGCGATATTATATGGGTGCATGGGCTTTGTCCTTGTTCAATATATTTGTACAACAAACGGACTATCCAAAAATCGATTATTCGCTTTGTGTATTGTTATACTATAAGATCCTGTATATCCTGCCTGCGTTCGTCAAGCAGGTTTTTCTCATCGTGTCTTTTCCGTTTCCAGTGTTGACAGCATAACACAATCTTGTTCTTGGAAGGAAGGAAATGTATCTAGTGGAAAGGAAGGAGCAGTTGGCCCCTTCATAATCCTCAGCCCAAAGATACTGCAGCTGTCCCAGAACCCCCTTGCTAATTGTCGTCCACCTCGTCCAGGCCCACTCCAAGCTCATCCCACCTTTCCCTGACTTGCTGAGCTGACATTCGCTCCCACTGATCGGGGCAAAGCATATTCTTCAGCACCTCCCTGACATTGTCCGAGACTCTCTCTAGACCATCCAAGAACACCATTGCAGGACTACCGTCATCGTACGGCTTAGTGAGGGCTTTCGTAGCAGCCAAGATCGTCTCGGCGTCAAAGAATGTTGATTCGTCCTCGTTGCTCTCGACCGGTTCAGCCGGAGTATTCGGACCGGTAGATTCGGGCGTAGGCGCTTGGAGATGATGTTCTGGTGTGACTGCGGAGTAGGAGTCTCGGCGGGAATGCGGGTATGGCGAAGGCGACGAGTTGGTGTTAGATTCCGAAGTGGAAGAGGCTCCTGATATGGAAGAAGCAGAGATCCCGCGGACAGGCTGAGGACGAGAAGCGGGAGCGAGCTTGTTCTCTTGTGCTTTCCGCATAGAGGACACCCGGGATATACCTGCCGTTGGGCTGAGCTCGAACTCGTCTCCATCCGATAGCAATCGAGTAACCGCATCAACACCCGGGCCACCACTCTTCGCACCAGCACCACTTCCCTGGAGTCCAGCGGCGACGGTCGAGCTTGGCGTAGAAGATCCGACCGCAGGACCAGACTTGACCCAATTCGCCCAGAGCTTGACGCCTGCAGGAGACTCGGATGAGCCAGCTTCGTCGGACGCGCGAATCGATTCTGCCGACGTCATTCGCTTTAATCTCGGTTTCTCAGCGACTGCTGACAAGTGTTCCCGACTGTGACTTGGCGGTATTCGCAACGATCCACCTCGTCTGACGATACCTCCTATCGTCGTTGATCCAGGTAACGCGCCTGACGGGTACCCGGCACCAGTTGTGGCCGAGGGGTACCCTCTCCAAGCTGAAGGATAAGGACTGCCAGATGTCGACAGCCCGTCATCGTTTCCCACCCTGTGAAGCCGTTCTCGCTCCTCGTACGCCCAAAGACCACCCTTTCTGACATGGTGCATCATCTCGATCGTTCTTGAACCTCGGAAAGGTTCGCGCCCGGTGATACATTGATAGAGTGTAGCGCCGAGCGCAAAGATGTCGACCGGGAAGGAGAAAGTCTGAGTGGGATCGACAAGCTCAGGAGGGGAAAAGGGCAGAGTGCCGAGACCCAGACCATCGGTAGGCGGGTGTGAAGGGTGTATGAGGAGCGAAGAGCCAAAGTCAGATAGACGAAGGTGCAGATCGGTGGTAAGCTGCAAACGGGTTGAAACGTCAGATTCCCGGAGAACTTGGACATGTTTTCCTCCGATACAGTGATACTCACAAGCAAATTTCCGGGCTTGACATCCGCATGAACGACTCCCTTGCCGTGTACCCATTCCAAAGCCTCAGCACCCTCTCTTGCCCATCTCTCCCAAAGTGCCCTTCCGACCAGCTGTGGGCTTGTCCTCAACATCCGATCTAACGTGCCTAGGGGAGCGTGCTCTAGAAGCAGGACCAATCTCGACAAGGCAGGTGCTGAGTGCTCATGCCTGACCGAATGAGCCAGAGAAGGAAGAGAAGGAAACGAAGATAGATGTGTGAGCTCTGTAGTCGAGCTGGGCGGTAAGGGGGCGTGTGCTGTGATGATGGTCGAGCTTCGCTGTCGACGCAATTCCCCCGGGCCTGAGTTACTAGTGGAGGTACCTGTCTCCGCCAGGGCGTCCGATGAGGAGCGAGCGTGGGTCTGACTTATAGAAGGGAACCCCTCCCTATCTTCTTTGACGGCGATGAGCTTGACGACGTACACGCTGCCGTTTGGTCGGGACTTGAGCCTGATCTTTGCGCCTCTTCCTTCTGATATACCATCCGTGCCAAGGACGCTTGCCGAATCTCGAGGAGGCGCATACGTATCTCTTAACGGTGATACTGCTCGTGGGCGCGGCTTGATCCCTCGAAAGCTGTACATCGAGCTTGACTGGAGATTCGGTTTGGTGCCTCCAGCCAGTCTGTTGAGGAAGAACGCTTCTCTCAGACCCATTGTCTGACTCTCCCTATCGGGTGCGAGACGCTTGGCAGCACATAGTTTCCAGCTGCCTCCGACCAGTCCATCACCGTCCTCGTTCACTTCCATCTCAGAATTTCCGGCGGCTTTCAAAGATCCCGGCCCCGATCCCGGTCCAGCCCGACTCAATAATTCCCTGGCTCTCCCTTTGGCCTTGCGACTTCTTGAAGACCTTTTGTACGCTGCCAAGAATACACGTGCATACCTTCCTTCTCCCAGGAGGTAGGTCGAATTAGGAATCAACCGTAACTCGACGTCGTCCGAAGAAGGCGGTAGAGGCGGCTGCCAACCTTCCAGCCCCCCTGAGCTACTGGGCGGCAGCTGAGGGGATTGATGTAAGGGAGACAAGGGGTCGATGAAATCATCACCAGAAGTCTTTCGCGAGGGTCCAGCAGATGGTGCCGATGATGAAGAGATCGCAGATGGAGTCGAGACGACCTCTCCACTTAACGGTAGCGGGGGAGGAACGCGGCGGATGCTGGAAGACCGCGAGAGAGTCAGAGGGGATGGTGCGAAAGAGGAAGTACCAGTAGTGGTTGTCAAGGTAGGTATCTTGGGCGCAGGAGGAGGTGTGATGGATGCCGATGGCATGTCGAAGAACGACGATGTGCGCGGGGAAGGCGATATGCTCCCCTTGGCTGATTTTGGTTGAGGATGAGCTTGATACGTGCTGGTCCTCGGTATCGTCACGCCAAACTCGTCCACCTCTCGATCGACTTCCCTGCTCAAACCATCCTGAAGGCTCTCAAAGTCCATCTTCAGTCCCACTTCTCTCTTCCTGCTCGGCGAAGGCGCAGTGTGGGCATGGCTGACACCGGCGGCACCGAATATCGACCCACTCGCGAACCCGGGTTCACCGTGACTACTGTGCCCAGCTGGGCCCGTTGACGTCGAGCTTCCTAGCGGACGCGGTGGAGGCAGCTCAGGCTGCCAGGAGGTCGTGAACAGGTCGTTTCGTGA
The DNA here is from genome assembly GCA_036428585.1 of Kwoniella sp. CBS 9459. NCBI lineage: Eukaryota > Fungi > Basidiomycota > Tremellomycetes > Tremellales > Cryptococcaceae > Kwoniella > Kwoniella sp. CBS 9459. The sequence continues at coordinate 743,582 of CP144066.1, read as the reverse complement.
TGATGCCGTCGAAGAAGAACGCGGAGTCGTAGACGGTCGGCTACCGGACACAGATGTGGGCAGGGTAGATGAGCTGGAGGGCGTGAGGATGGGATGGGAAGGCGAGTCGCGAAAGAGCGACATGTTGCATCTAGAGCGCAGCTCCCCAGCAGTGACGCCTGGACGACAGACGCAATGCGCCGATGGGACCCCAACTACCTCCAAGGAATATGCTGGTGCGGTGATCTCTGACGGTCTGTGGACTCTATACGCTATACGGCGTACGCGCTGCAGTGATCAAGTGCCGGGAAATATGATTTTGATGGCGATGAGCGGTCCGATGTGTCCGGACGTTTTTGGGTTTCGGTGTTGTTGTTTAGTTGATCGGAAAGTTAGGCCGTGATTTGATGGTGATCCGATCGCATCAAGGGTACTTACTCCATCAGTGTTTGATACAGTAGTAGTAGTGAGGGGCAATGTTGGTAGATTGTCTTTTCCGATCGTCCAAGCCGGCGAGCTCAGAGCTTGGTGATGGTAGCTCGGACGATGCAAGCTGGTCGTCGATGCAATAATGTACGTAGTCGATCTCAGCTACCGGTTTGAAGCTATGTGAACAGTCGGAGAGCAGATAGGCTTGACGCTGTGACACACACACGCAAAGGAATCGAGTTGTGGTTCAGATATAGATCCAGAGAAACTGGACTGATATATTGGGGAGCTATATCGGATCACTTGGCGCGCAGGTCGACGTTGACGACGACGACGTTGACATCAGAAGACTCGTGAACTGGTTATGACGCGACCAGAGCAACGATGATGAATGCACGATTTGATGATGATTGGCAGCGATAATTGAGCGATTGCGAGTCAGACTGAATGGCTACCTACCTGTTATCGATGGTATGGTAATAAGTTATATTTTGATCAGTCAGTCCATCATGATGAGTGAGATCCCATCTATGCATGCAGGGCACAAGGGTCTCTTGTTGTTTTTGTTGATATGAGATTGCCAGCTGCCAGATACCAATGGGGAAAGCACATTACTTGAGAGACACATCCGATCTGGATCTTACTGCATTGGGCAAATAAATATCGTAATCAAGTCGTCTCGATCATATCAAAGAGAGTCTGGCCCCCTTCGGACCACCTCAGCCACTCATCTGCATCCGCCGATGCCGCTGCTGTTACCGCTCCGGTTGTACCGCATTCGCTGCGCCGAGAACATGAGAATGCAAGGTAGCGAAAAGGAACCAAAGTCACAAGGTGAATTGGTGACTTTGTAAATCAGATGCTAGAAATTAGTCTCGATTATCGCTATCAGGACCAAGTTACGACTCGGACCTGAACCGTCCAAGATCGATTCAGCAACACGCGCCGATAAGAGTTGCCTCAAAAACGACGCGACCACTTGACGTTCGCTATCAGCACAACCTGCGCTCGTTTCTTGACTGCAATTCGGAGTCACTATATACATGCAGGCAGCCTACTTGACGAGCCGCGAGATGACAGCCGATAGGCTATCTCCCTTCATCTCTGCTTCTCAACTGAACCCCTGCCTCCCCTCTTTTGTACCTATGACCCGTGGAGCAGAGTGCATCAGAAGGAAGGGAATGCTTTTGATCTTCTGTATACATGACGTGATCACAGAGACATCCCACCTAAGATAGATAGAAGCCAAATTTGCTCTAGGTTCGCCGAGATTTCACGAGTATATGACCCAGACCCTAGTGGGACTCTGAGGAAATTCCTCGCTCGCCCCGATCGAAGGAAAGCACATTCACTTATCTCACAATATGAGGCTAAATCACAACAGCATGTCGAGCCAAAATGGCAAGACGTTTACAACAATTGCATCCTCTGCTTCGGCGAAATCTGCTGCTACTGCCGAACAGTCTCAGCGGAGCAACCTGGGTCGAGAGAGTGAGATCGGAGACTCAGTGATCGAAGTCGATAGGTCAGCATCTGATTCTGGTCTTTGGGGGACGACCCCCCAGGCTTGTCAAATCGCATGTTCACTTTGACGCAGCAGCTGAGATCGACATTGATACTTCTGTATTACTCCAGTACCACCGACCAGGCACAATCGATTGGCTCTGCCGCCAAATTTCATTCGACAGCAGGACCTGGTGCTACCAGCGGGCACAGCGGGAGCACAGCCCATGCAGATGCAGGACAGTCAGACGGAGCTCGCCAGTACAATCGGTACAACGAGAGAGAGGATCCCTGGTTGCATACTAATGGGAACTAGCCTGCTCGATGCTTGCAATGTTGTTTCAGAGCTTCTAGGTACTTTTGGGGGACGGGATTGCGTGTGGTGGGGATAGGGTCGCAAGCTTGGGACATTGTTTAATTGAAAGTGTATGTAATCGGTGTATGATATGTTGTGGATGCAGATAACTCCCAAGAGGTATGAGCTTTGCCAAATTACGCCCGGAAGGAGCAGAAAGTAGGCGATGCCCTGGAACCGCCTCTGTCGGCTCCTGTACAACGTACATAGTTTTTCAGAGATCGTGAAACCTGCGTACTCGAGTACATTCACAGCTGATTCAGTACTAGTATGTCACCCTGGCGTGACACCGGGTGCATTGCGCTCGTAGCCCACCACCTCTTCATCCCGAGGTGACAGCTATGCTTCTTTGCGTCGCTGACGGAGGCTTCGATCGACATATGAGGTATTATAATCTTGCTCTTGCTCATTATCAACCCGTAAAGGAGAGGTCGTCGACTCAGGACGCTTGATGACATCGATCCCTACATACACTGCCAATGGCGCTCAGTCCTTTCGTAGCGGAGCTCGTCTTCGTGATGTTTCAGATGTGTCACACCTCCGTTGATGCCACTGCACATAATTCATAAAGGCTCCTTTCGCAAGGCGCCCCACCATCGTGATCGACGTCATATTATTGCTTGTGGTCTCGATTCGGCCATATTCGACTGGTCTTGGGTCATCGAGATGGCAATACGCCCTGAGACTCAGGTCGTTCGAGCGTGCTTGCTCGAAATAGCCCACAGGCTATAAAGCCCATGGGGTTCAGACGGGCGTGGCGAACAAGGTGGAACAATAACGGTCATCATCTACGACCGCGATAATATCAAGACATAACATTGACACACAAAATGGCCAATACTGAGCCCTCCCAGCACCTCAGCGAACCACGCTCTGCAAATAGTGCTGCTCAGGAGGATCAACGGCGCAACGCAAGTCCGGGGAGTGGCGATGTGTCGAGCTCGCAGCGAGACAACTGCTCGTCTTCCCATTCTTCATCAGCAAGATCGAGCAACGGCCCAGAGTCTAGAGCACCAACAACCGTTACTGGCACGCGACAGAATTCAGTCGAGACCTGCTACAACTCGCTAGTGGTCTTATCTCCGAGCTCTTTCATGGGCAGTAGACCCAGCGGAGCTGAAATACAGTCTACCGAGTAAGTCGCAGTAGTCATGGCCATCAAGAAGTCGTGGTGAGCGCTAACATCGCCAAAGTGAAAGCTTTCGCAGGATTGTGAATGCCGCAGGAGTCAGTATCCCTTCTTCCGGTGTGAGTGAGAGAGCTGGACGAGTAGTCAATGATGGTCAACCTTAAGACGAGAATGGGTTAACAAAAAGACGGATCTGATCGGTCCATGCATACATAAGGTGCTACGTCGAAACATGATATATTAGTTGCATTGTTCATGAAGCTGTTGCTGGCAACCTCCAAGATGCTATAAGAACGGGAACACACTCCGAGTCAGCTGCTACTCTTGATAATGTAAAACGACTCGGCAGTTCAGGAGTAAAGTAATTCGTGGACCACCTACTCACATCATACCCGCTGTTCTCCTACCAGACCCTTTCCACCTCCATATACTCTTCCGGAAGTCTGCACCCCACTGCCCTCCGGTCTCCTCCTCTTCGCCAAAACTTCTCCTTCCTCCTTGGTAACATTCGCGACATGCACCAGCTCTTTCACTTTCAGTATCCTACCCGCCGTGGTCTCGCCGTAAGGATGCAGGACCGATTGTCGTAACCGATGTAGACCGAGAGCTTCGAGCGTGCGTTTTGATTCTTTGGGAAGACCGATAGCTGATCGGATCAGAGTAATGAGATGGTGTGTGGGTTCGCCAGCCGTAGATGTTGCAGTCGACGACGATGCTGAGGCAGAGGTAGAGGTAGACAGGTGTCGAAGGGCTGATGATCCAGCTGCTCGAGCGCGAGGGAAAAACATGGCGAAAGGATGTAGTGCAGAGAACCGGTGATAGTAGACTTATAATTTTCTGACGAGCTGGGACGTTGAGCTCAGTTCGATGATGTTTCGAGTGCGAGCGTGACAGATGGTGATCTAGTTGATTGTAATCGATGCGTGAGACAGCAGGATGATCAACACCGTAATTGCACAAAATGTCGAACCAAGCAACCTGAAAGCAAAGCACGAAGAAGTTGCTCAACACCAGACGGGATCAAATGTATCCGGGCGGTTTGAGATTTCATGGTTGGACCGTGCCTGGCAATGACCCTCTGACTTTTGAGCGTCTCCACTCCTCGCTTGAGTCGACATGATAAGCTGCTTGACTCGACATATATGTTAGAGGTTCTCTGCGCATTGTCATATACTTTTCCCTTCTCACTAGGTTGAACAACGCAGCTCTACACTTCTCCCAGTCCAGCCTAGAACCGATCTAGTCATCCTCGCCCCCGCCTCGCCATGTCACAATCCGCTGCCAATGCAACCCGGAATGTCGCCCGGAATGCCAACCGACAAGTCCGACGACTGCCCAAACCCCAAGCTCACACTCTCGACCGAAAGAGCGCCCCTCCCCATCTGCTGACTCTCGCCGACCTTTCCGCGGCTCAGATCACCACGCTCCTCCAGAATGCCATGGCCATGAAGCACGTCTACAAGAACATTCACCCCAAGGCTCTCATCGGCACGCTTGACCGACGAACGATCGCGTTGCTGTTCAGCAAGCGAAGTACTCGAACTCGAGTCGCCTCTGAGACCTCTGTCGAGGCGCTCGGCGGCCATCCCATGTTCTTGGGCAGGGACGATATTCAGCTCGGAGTGAATGAGACGCTGGAAGACACCGCTCGTGTGGTCGGAAGCATGGTAGATGGTATCATGGCTCGAGTAGGAGGGCATCACGAGATCGAGGTGGGTCCCGGAATCTCATAGCCATAGGAAGACAGCTGACCGAGTAAACTTCTTGCCAGACCCTCGCAAAGCACTCGCCTGTACCCATCGTCAACGCTCTCTCCGATCTCTACCACCCCACCCAGATCCTCGCGGACCTCCTGACCCTTATCGAGACATACGCCCCCGTCGCTCCTCCCCCTGAGCAAGACCGTAACTCCAACGAAGGAACATACACTTCCGTACTGAACTACTACCGATCGACCATCGACCCGGCCAAGTCGCTCAAGGGAAAGAAGGTCGCTTGGATCGGAGATACCAACAATATCACCAACGAGTTGCTCGTCACTCTCCCTCGATTCGGCATGGAGTTCAGGGTAGCCGCGCCTGAAGGATACAACAAGGTCGACCCCCGAGTCTGGTCTCGAGTGTACGTTGAGAGTCAATCCATGCCTGCAGCGGCGCACAACATCTGATGCTGATTTTACGCGCTTCATTTGATCCTCTAGCACCGAAGCCGGCACAGAGAACTTTGTCAAGCTGACCACCAAGCCCGCTGAAGCTCTTACCGATGCCGACATCGTCGTCACCGACACCTGGATCTCTATGGGACAAGAACAGGAGAAGGCCGAACGACTGAAGGCCTTTGAGGGATACCAAATTACCAACAAGATGGTGACCGATGCCGGCGCCAATGCCGACTGGAAGTTCCTGCACTGTTTGCCCCGAAAACAGGAGGAAGTCGACGATGAGGTCTTCTACGGTCCTCGAAGCTTGGTCTTCCCCGAGGCTGAGAACAGGAAGTGGACCATCATGGCCTGTTTTGAGTGAGTACTTACAAGCTCATCTGCTTTCCCAACGAATGCCAGCCGACTCTTGTGCTGACATGCTTGCGATAATATAGCATGCTTTACGGCCAATGGCGATTGCCTTGACCAATTCGGGCGACTGAGCGATAAGAAGAACCGTCCATAAGCACGTGGGTTGGCATAATTTGTAGTGAGATTGATTACGACAAGTTCCATTTGTTATACAATGACAATGCAAGCATTGTCCATGTCCCGCAAGCCGCCCCAGAGGATGTGTCACTGTCAATACTGACCATGTAGAGGAGACTTGAAAGTCGCATGGACCTCGTTAAGCGGATACGAAGCTGCCGACATCACCTTTCGAAAGGTTCCCGCAATATTTGGCGACGCGCGGACAATTGCCCTGTCAGAGCTCTGTGTGTATACCGGGTACGTGTGTGTCAGTGCGAAACAGGGATTGCGTACTACACGACATGACCACGATCTTGTTCGTAGCTTGATCCGTCAGAGTCGGCCCTCGACCTTGAATACGACTTGGTTTTGTTATCCAACCTCGATACTTCGACGTTTGAAATGATGAGAAGGAACAATGAGACATGTCCTTTGGAGGCGACAAAGGAGCATCGGTCAAGGTGAGCACTTGATCTGAAAATCCCTTCCTCCTCACCCAGTCTATTTCTCCCTTTCATCGATGCATTGCTCCTTGATCACCAAGCCAAGCTGAAAAGAATCACTCCTTCCACATATGTGTTTATTCCGACACTTCGCCCTTTACAGCTCGAGCCATAACTATAGCTAGAGAATGTCGTTGAACTTGAGCAACTTTATCCCGCGATCAGGCAGCACCGCATCGGTGGACCGTGATCTGGACATGATTTTGACAGACTCGGATCTCGATGAACTCAAGTCTTCCCCGTCCAACTCTCCGCTCGTTTATGTGCCTCCTCCATTCGTGGAAACGACTGTGACTACGTCCACACCGGCCCAAGGCGAGGATCCCAGAGCAGCTGCAGCTGGTGCTGGACACACTGCTGCTGGATCTAATGAAGATGGTGTCCTGACCAAGTTCCAGCTACACGCTCTTGATGTTCTGCACCAGCTCTGCGCTCTAGATGATCTGTACTTCAAGCTGGCCTCGACTATGGATGATCTCCCTCACCCGCCTGATAGAGCTACTCGAAAGATTTTGCTGGACAGGGAGGATTTGCTGGTGAATCCGGCTACTGGAGTGAGCCGGTCCTCCACCTTTCATCCCTTGTGTGACCATGTGAACTAGCTGACTGGGAGACACGAAATCTTCAGGTCAGAGCGAAGCGGACCGACAGGCTATCTGACCTAGAGGAGATGGTCAAAAGAATGTAAGCTTGATTATCTGTGCTCTACTTTCAAAGACCTTCTGGACTGACTTCGCGCTTCTTCCAGCGCCACCGCTCAGAGAGATGCCGAGAACAACCTGATCCCAGAAAGGCTATTAGGCCGGTGAGTGGATGATTCTTCCTGCCACCGCTGACCTTCGGATACTTCTGCTCGCAGTCATGGTGGATTGAACGTCCACATACTGAGAATCGCTGACTCGCTTGTGATATGGTACTGTAGACTGGAGAAGCACCACATCGCCGTTCTCCACAATCCCGATATCGTCCTGGGCATCTCCACAGCGGTAAAAGACCAAGTCGGTCTCTTCGTTCGCCGACCAGAACCTAATACAAACAGCCAGACAACGGATCGGAGGATTGAACCCTCAATGGCAGGCTTGGGGTTCTGTTGCTTTACTTTCCCCAGAGGGGTCAACGATGTGGATGCGCAAGGATTCAACGACGACTTGACGTTCGAGCATACGTATCAGGGTAAACAGAGGTTGATCGTTGGTTTGGGTATCGCGAGGGTCGTCAATGTGAGTATCGGGAGTCAAGTACTGTAGTGCCTCTCTCATCCTAGCCTTTGACAACAGGGTCAGCATCTGACTTGCCATCCCTATCGGGAGGGGAGTAACACTGATTTGTATGTGACGTATCATGTGCAGCATTCCTGTCGAGCGAACGTAGAATGGCCGTTCCTCAATCCTCTCGACTTCAAGACAGGGACTCGAGGAGTGGGATACATGGCTGCCAAATTACATAGACGTGCACCTCTCAAAGCGGGGGACGAGCTATTCGGGTTCTACGGGGAGAAGTTTGGTGAGCGTCTCCAATCTGGTCGAGCACGTTCACTAACATTGCGACATTGTGACCCAACACACTGGTTGGATTGGTACGTCTTATTCTACCGCGCCCGCCTTTGAGTGAGATTCATGGCTGACAAGAGACTCGCAGTAAATGTGAACACTCGAGATACCATCCTGGCTATCCTCAGTCACAACCTCCTCAGCCAAATGGACCCGCTCACGTTCACAACCTGTTCGGTCGCTGCGCGACCCCTGGCCCTTCTTCCTATCCCGGCACCTCCGACCATCCGATCGCCGATCACAGTCCAGATAGATCAGTCCTTGCCGAGAGGATGAGTCAATCTTCGATCGCAGGCTTTGACAACCGAGGTTCACAAAGCGCACAATCACTTAAGCGGACACCTAGTCAACATGTGAGAGCTAGCATCAGCAAGAGGCGAAAGACGGATCATGCGTCGACATGGGACAATGCAGATGGCGACGAATATGAGTACGGACAGGAGACGGACGAGGATTATACACCTGAAGATGAGGACGACGACGACGAAGGACTCACGGCCACCACCAATGATGCGATGAGTCATACCCGAGTGCCTACTGCTAGTGTCAGAGGTAGCTCGCGAAGAGTCACGGCAATCCGAGCCCTGAGTCAAGCGGAAGCCGAAGAGGACGAGTCAGACCGCTCTGTTCGACGACGGACCACTTCACGCCAGACCGCGGACGACGGCAATGCCATCCATGTGAGAGATAACCATCTCACTCATCCGGCCAACAACGTCTCAATCTCGAACAGAGATATTTATGACCTGATGCAGCGTAGTCAGGAGACACTTGGGAGGATGGAGGCACAGCTCGCAATGCAGGACGAGCAATTGAGAGCGTTAAAGACGACCATGGATAATCTGGCGAGAAGTAATGGGAAGCTCCTTGAGGCTGTCATTGACCAAAGACGCATGCTAGGACAAATGGAGCGGTAGAACAGCAGCAGAGGCGGTACGTGACGTGAGTGCGGACGAGAATCACCAATACAGCTAGATCTGTGGTTGACGGATTGGCTCCAGCAGCTCATCGGAAATCAAGCTGATTAGCGGAAGGAGGGCACGGACGATACGTTGGGCTAGTTCGAGGGGTGTTCGGGGAACAAGAGGCGATAACATATTGTGATGGGAATCATAATCAATCATACCTAGTCGTGTCGTGTTGACGCGTGTCGTCAACAACGTGACAATCACCATCAATAGCGTGACGATCACCATCAGCAATTGCGTATTGACCATGCGGCAGCGGCACGTTCCTCCGATGCTTGGACGTGACGAATGTAGTTCAGTCAAACGGCGTACGCGCCTGTGATCCCGAAGCTAGACCCCATCCACACAGCCAGATTCATACTGATCACCACCACCTGTGACTGTTAACATCATTCACACCGATTCCAGTATCACATTATCGCTTAAGTAAATGCTTTCTTCTCTCCACACAATCGACACAAATTCCAACGTACAATGCAGTACTCACACCAACAGGAAATGGGCATAGGTCACCGGTACTTTACCCCACATCCAGACGAGCCGATCTTCAAACACGCTGACCGCCATCGGAAGACCTCACCGTCTACCGCGCGCTTTTTGCGGTCAATAGAGTGTCTGCACCAATTGTGCGCATTCGAGCACTGCTTCCAACGGTTCCTTGCCATCCTCCACAACCTCAAGAAGCCGCCTGTCCGAGCTTCTTTTGAGCTTGAATACACCCTTGTCAACGCCTATCATACGGTACGTCCATATCCCGTGATCGTCACAGGCTGCGTGGCATCACTATATGCTGTCATGACTCCCGTCAGCGACGTGTGGACGCATGTCTCCTGTCGGCTTTGAATGCATCTGAGGGATGCCACACTTTCGTGATAGCCATGAGCCCCGATCACGAAGGCTGATTATATGTCCCTCGCTTCGTGTAGCCAAGCCGCTCTGACAACCTGGATGAGTTGTCAGTTAAAATGCATAACATGTGAGTGATATGTGCGTGCCGAGGCCCGTTAGCCTCAGCTCAGAGCGTAAAGACACCTGTCGACAGCCGTTGAACAGCTGCTGACGTGAGATACGATAATCCTTTCGGGACCGTCACTGACTTCACATCATTAAACCTGCCTATGAAAACAGTACCAGATCGCAGCGCCAGCTTGCACACAATCTCATCCCCGGAACATGGATGCTCGCGTAAGTTTCAAAGATGCCTACAGCCTCACTCAATAGTTGCTGCGAGGATTGCGTTGATCCATTCCTTACATCTACAGAGTCGAGGCAAACTTCCAGGCTGTACTGAGGAGTCGGCAGATTCGGATGACTTCTTGTGATGAACTGGACGGGCAGGCAGGTCTGAGCCGACGACAAGTGTGGCGACCTCCCGGAGTCAAATGCCCAGCCCCAGCCCATGCAGGTCTTGATCTCTCGCCTATCAAACTCATCCTCTTCTCTTTTCCTCGCGGAGTGGAAGATGTCAAATCACTCGGCTTCAACCATTCCCTTACTTTCGATTACACCTTCCGCGATCGTGTCACACTTAAAAGGGAGAAGAGAGTCCTCATCGGGCTAGGCATTGCTCGAGTGTTGAACGTGAGTATTGGCGAAAAAGCGTCGAACTCACCTCGTTCACGCAATGGACTGTTCCAAATGGGTTTAGGCCATTCACGAAACGATTTTCCCGCTAATCGTGCATGACATCAGCATTCTTGTCGCCCAAATGTCCAATGGTCCTTCGAGCACAGCGTCCTTCGAAAACCGCCCTGGTCAGCTTCAATCCACCCTTCCCTCCATTTAGACATCATGACCATATCCGTACCTATCGGTCAGGCGGCTGCCATCGAGCCGGGTGAGCAGTTATTCGCTTTCTACGGGGAGCGTTTCGGTAAGTCCTACTTGGGTGACGAGAGCGAGCTCCCTCGCCTCTTCATATCTCAACGATTGGCTGACCAAATCTCTCTGCCTGCCATATGAATGCCCACATGTGATCGTATATATTTACTGCATCAACTGTCATAGCCATCGAAGATTGGTGAGTCGGGGCTCGGTGCTTCGTGACCGGACGTCACCTGCTCACATTGGATGCAATGCTGACAAGCGCGAACCAACTTGTGATAGTACATGCGGGCATGAATTGTATCACCGGCGACCACGACTCGCCTCTCCGAGATCCACTCAGAGTGGGCAGAGCCTACGGCACAACGATACACGGCTTTCCAGCGAGCCGAGCGCAACACAGCATAAAGCCGGCCGCGATGTAGAACAGGTGGAAGGTGATTGCGCAGACTACGAGTATTCTGACGATTCTTCAGCTGCCTTTGCAAGCGATCCAGAAGCGAGCGACGATGAATATCTCCCCACCGTCAAGCAACATCAGCGTCAGCGTCAGCGTCAGCGCCGCCGTTGATTGACCCGGTCGGAAGAAACGTCGTTACCGAGTCGAGTCCGATCATGACCAGCCCGGATACCGAGGTCCTCAACCTGAACATCGGGTTCCAAAAAGCAAATACTTAGGTCGGATGTACAGTAAGAACGTTGGAATAAAGCTAAAGCTGGAGGCTGCCATCTTATCGTCCGACAACTATAATCGCTACGGGCGATCATACTCTATTGGGCCTGCGACGACGATCAGGCCGATGATGGTCATGTGGTCGCAGAGAAACTATTTTCACAAGTCCATGCACAACTATACATATCCAAGCTGAAATGTGATCTATGAATGCACACTTTATATATGCAGACATCCGTATGCAGAAAGACCTTGACTCGGCGCTTCATCTCTCGTTGTCGCCTCGGTGAGGCGCACAGACTTCGTACCATATACGAGCATTGATGGCATCATAGCGCAGGGAGTCCCAAAGGATCCATAGGTATTTATGGTCGATCAACAAGGAAAGGGTTGAGATAGCGCACCCGCCTGTTGTCGGCTCCGTACCTGACCCATAATCACTTTAAGCGTCTTATCCTCGGTATTTCTTCCTTGTGACTGCCTTCTACCTTCTTTCAACACCGGTCTGCCCATCGGACTCAATTTCCGTGATACTGGAACCTCACTGACACAAGCGCCGAGCACTGAAGTCACATTCAAACGTCGACCAGGGATGTCTTCTTCCTCTTCCTGCGCCACTCCCGGCTCCTCCTTCTCCGGCTCTACGTCACCTTCCTCTTTGGCATCATCTTCCTCTTCCCCCGCGAAATCAGTCGCTCAAGCAGGACAGCGCCTTGAGGAGACATTAGAAAGGCTGCATCAGCTATGCGCCTTCGAGCATCTCTATCATCAGTTCTATGCTGTATTGGCCGAGCTGCCTAATCCGCCTATAAGAGCCACTTCGAAGCTGGCCTACGAGAGAAGTCATCTGTTCGTGAATCCGGTGACTGGAGTGAGTGAAGTTCACACTGCACACCAACTTGACCAGTCGCTGCCGCAACTATGTGTGAGATGGTACTGACTCCGTCTTGCATGGGTCGTAGAAGCTGGCGCGTCGAAACGATCCGCCTGATCAATTGGAGTCGCTCATCTACGCCATGTCCGTATCGTGACTAGCCGATGCGCGCTTCTCTCACCCTACCCACTTCTCTGCCTCTCTTCCGCTGCGCAAGTCATGGAACCATCTCTATGACCTTCCAGACAAGATATGTTCGCAGATATCTCTCTTTGCTGACGCCACATGTACTGTACGACAGTGCACGCTCTCAATGGGCAGATCCTGGTAACGTGATTCCACAGTTCTGGCTCAACCAGTACGTCTTCCTTCTTCCCTCCCATGTATGTGTCATATCGTTTAGACGAAGCCGCGGCAGGGAGAGTCTAAGTCTCTCACATGAGCATGACGATCTCTGAGGCTCACTGAGCTCACTCTACCTCCAGGATCGAGACAAACTTCCTCCAAGCGCTGAGGAACGACATGATCCATCTTCGCCCGTGTCCCGAGCTCGGTGGACAAGCGGGCCTCTTCGCCCGATCCTTGCCACCACATTCGCCTTCACCGTCGCCACGACTGCCATCAAATTCGACATCGGATTCCAGTTCCTCGACCCCGGATGCTGAGCAGCCCACGCCACGGAAGAAGACTATAGCACGACCGAGGCCCAAGCCTAGACCCAAGCCTAAACCGGTCACCACCATGACAGGAATCGAGTTTGTGATCTTCTCCTTCCCTTCCGAGATCGAGGATCCAGATGACTATGGATTCAGCCCTGATCTATTGTTCGAGCTCGTCGTCAATGGCGAAGATCGGAACTGCCTCGGTCTGGGTATGGCCCGAGTGCTGAATGTGAGTACGGTGCATTATTGTTTCGCAAACATCAGGAGGACTCCGAGTGCCCATGATCGTTCCTCTTTGATTGCTGTTCCTGAGCCATTCTTGCAATTCCTACCTCCGAGCTTTGTTCAACAAGTGTTAATATCTTGTACTTGCAATCTCGTGCCTCTCTGGGGCACCGCGCTCTGTAGCATTGCTGCAGCCCGACGGTCGAGTGGATCATCCCTGAAAACCGATTCACTTTCAACGACGAGATCGCAGGCGTCGGACACCACAATGCGCGCCTGCACAAGTTCAAGAAGGGTAATAGCATCCTGCCTGGTCAACAGATTTACGCCTTCTATTCGAACCATTTTGGTGAGCAAACGCGTCCGTCCAAGTGGCTTACCTGTTCTGAACCCTTCGCACTGTTACTCGAACTTCTGCGCCGGATCAAGGACGCGAGACGCTGATCGCCGGTCTTCTCTCTTGGTTATCTGCTTGTTAAATTCTATTCGTCAGCCAAGGATGTCTGGTGAGTCACAATCGTTGGTTCCCGATGGTATATCTGAGAACTCGAGTATGAATCGTTCGTCCATGTAGGCGTCAATACCGAACGGATTAGGTGATACGAGAATGGGAATGGCTGACAATGTCATTGATCGCGTGATCGGTAGCTGCTGCTCCACGATCGAAATCTACCACAAGAGGGGCCGCCGACTGCCTTCGCCGTCCGAACAATCTTGTACCGCCTCAGACGATGACGAAGACACTAACAGCCCGTCCGATCCGGCGGCAGATGAACACGCCAAAGGTCTCCTTTCCGTAGGCGATAAATGGTTGACGCTTGCCAAAGAGATTCCGGAGCCCCTCGATATCGACAGTCATCACAGCGATGTCCAGATACGAGCGACTCAAGGTATTGGGACCGATGTCGGACTAGCAAGTAAGAACCGTCGAAGATATCGAGATCCGGACAGCGATGACGAACGCAACAGAGCCAGCGATGTAATCTCAGACCATGGAGTATCACACACACCCGTGGCTAGGCACAAATTCAGTATGAGTGACTATGACGGTCTGCCGCACGCGAAGCGCGTGAAATTCGCATTTTCGCCATCACCACACTCCCCAGACACAGAAACCCTCGGCTCCGATGCCGTTACGATTCAGTCCGATCCCTGCAAGTCCAACTCAGTATTCTCGATCAGTACTGCGGATGATGGTTCCACTCGCGACAGCTTGCTGAGCGAGCCATTCATCCATGCAGGTCATGACTCGCTGATCCCGTGCGATAGCAGAGTCAAGCCCTTGCTTTCCGCATCTACCAGTTTTGTTGCTCAAGCGGATCGAGAGCTGCGTCCCCGTCCCGGTGATGTAATCATCCCCGTGAGATCCCAAGACCACGTCAGGGCACACACCGACAGCGAAGGCTCAATTGTTTCAGCCTCCGCTCCCTCAAACATCACATCCTCGCCGATGAGATCCGCAGCTCGCCCATCCACCAATGAACGCCAGTCAGATATATTGCAGGGGATCATCGACTTGACCCTCAGCGATGATGACGACGACGACGATGACGTGGTGTTCATCAAAGAGGTCAGCTCTTACGCAGCACGCCACGCTCAGAGTGGATACGTGTGGGAGAAGGTTAGAAAGTGAGAGGAGCTCAGCAGGTGAGTGATATGTTCGGTGGGTGTATCAGTGATCGCTTGACCTTGTTTTGATCGAACTCATACATTGCCTTCGATAGCTCGAAATCATGGGAGAGTCGTTATCTGAAATGCGTGCCGGTAGAGACTCCATGCGGACCGGTACCAGGCTGGTGGAATGATATATTTGCTGATAGGAGAAGGCGGCAGGGTCACTTTACTATCATGGGTTATTAGACATCACACAATCAGATAGACAATATCTGTGAACGATATTTTTTATGACGAGGTATGCTGTGATGCTGTATGTAACTTATGGGTGTCAGAGATATCGTTGCACTGTTCAGAGTTGTAAACAAAATCCGAGCAATCATGCGGGTGTTGCGCCACATCAGACAAGCTACAGACGGCGTTTCGGGAATTTCGCCTCGAAACGGTTCTGCGATGTAGCCTTTTCCTTCACCATAGCTCATGCTTCGTGTCTGCTTGTGTGGTGTGTGGTGTGTGGTATGTGGTACAGGCAGGTGCATACATGCTTGCGACTGGGCCCTACGCTGTGCTTCTGCCCCTATGGTGTACGCTGGCTCTGGCAGCTCTGGCTGGCCCTGACCAATCGCTTGCCTGCATGCTTTGCTGCTTTGCCTAGCAAGCTTACCACACGCGGGATTCGAGGTTTTCACCAATATCGTCAAAAGCGATCCAATTATAAGCTTTTTCTTCTTCAGCCTTCAAAACCTCGTCAAAACCATCCGTCAAAAGAGCCCTTATCGTGAGTATATACGCGCACGAACGCCAGCGGTTCTCCGCAAATTGCTTCTTCCAAAACTCGACGACGGAGAACTGCAGGATTGGAGGAGTGAAGGTGTGGACACCGCATCGTGGATATAGGATGTTGGCACCAGGATGGATTTTTGCTGGAAAGGCGTCTGCGGAGGAGAGGCGGGAGGAAAAGAGTTGGAGCGAAGAGGGAGCCTTCGGAGCGCTCCAATCAGGATGAGGAGCAGGAGACGGAGCAGAACAGTCAAATTATCGAGGAAATACACCATACTGACGGGATCACACCCATTCTGCATATCATAGACGCCCAAGACTAAACAGTCTTCATCAAAACCGATAATCCAATATGTGAGCCCAGTTCCCTGCCTATCTCCGGTAGAAAAGGACGTTCATGCTGATATTGATTCTTCATGTTGCAGGGCTCACTCTAACGTTTGGTTCTCCCGGTGAGTATACACGCTGTGCTTGGTCCGACTTTCGATCGCGCTTTGGCTTGCATCAGAACTGTGGAACGTAGAGGAATCGGACGATATGGGAGGCTCAGGATGGGGAAGGATAGCGCAAGCTTGGCGTAGATGGGGAAGCTCTTGCTCGATCTGGTTGGCTCGACGAGATGGACATGGAGACGGTCTGTTTGTTGGAAGCTGGTCAGGAGATAAATCCTGCGGCGTGGAATGCCTGGGCAATCGAAACGGAGAGAAGCCATATGAAACGGGAAGACGGTCCAGCGACATATCTTGAGCGGACCGCTGGCCTGATGCGATCAGCCGCTGGGGGCCGTCATCGAATCCTGTCAACATGGTCCGTACAGGTCATGGAAGCAGAGATCGTCAAGTCCACGGAAGCAGTGAGAAGTGCATGAGGCAGAGCAGGGGCTAGTGGACGATGGAGCGAGAGAGAACACTGCCATGCGAGAACGATACAAGTGGGAAAGCTGACAATGATGGCAATCTCTTCTGATCCATCCATTTACAGACCCCGAAACTACGGTAAGGGCTCTCGACAATGTCGAGTCTGTGCCCACCAGGCCGGTCTCATCCGGTGAGTGAAGATCTCAATTGGATTGATTCGTATCGTTGTCCACTGCTGACCTTGCATTTTTCTGCTTTACAGAAAGTGGTACGTTACCCGTTCACCCTGATCCGAGATTTGAGGTTGAGGTGCAGCTCTCTCCGGCGTTTAATTCGAGAAGGAAGGACAAAGGAGCTGGATCGAATGGCATTACTAACGGAATCACGACACTTGGCATCGCAGGGGTCTTGACATGTGCCGACAGTGCTTCCGAGAGAAGGTGAGCAGACCTTTCCTATTATCATCCCGCGCAAATCGATTCCGATATCCTGTAATCAATCCACTTGTGCACTTTGTGTCGGCATCCCAACTGATCATATCACTTTATCCTCTGCGGTCGTTCATCGCTTGCAGTCCAAGGCTATCGGCTTCACCAAGAACAACTAAGCGTCTCAACTGGAGCGATTAGGCTGGATTAGGTCAGGTCAGGTGGTAGTCTGGGGGATTTGTACATCCGTGATGGCATTGCTTTTCTCATCTTCACATGGGTGCCGCGATTGCCTTGATGTGATGGGTCGATTGGTCCATGTGTCTCTCCACTGATCCTGCCTATCTGCGTTTCACTCCGGAGGACAGAAGCTCATCTCTCGCTTGCGGATCTCATTCGAGTGCTTACTGCTTCACGTTGAATTGCCGTCAGCGCGACTGTGGTGTCTTCCCCACGCGAGGGCGCTCGAACCTGTTTGTTGTATTTACGATTATCGAGCGTTCATGTGAGCCAGTCGCAATCCGGGATCCCGGTTAGATGCTACAGCGCTGTCACCAGTGACGGGACACTGCGGCACGACAAATGAGTCGCGAATCCTCGCCCTTGCGTGCTCAATCCTGCTGAGCTGGCTCCTCGCGTTCAGATCATAAATCCAAGGACTCTTCGTCGTGTCACATGTACGCATCTTGTGCAATACCGAAGCGAGTCCAGAGTCAAGCAGGCATCACTCCCGCCTCACGGAATATGCGCCTATGCCTGCATGCATACAGAAGAAGCTGTAGCAGCTATGTTACTGTAGCAGCTAGGGTTGCCGGCGGTCGCGGTCGAAGTTGCGGCGCCTGCCACTTGAGCATGCTCGAGATAGGAGGACGGAACTTTAATCGGCGTTTCTCGAATCCCCGTAGAAGCATAAGCACGTCGCTTTTACGTTTATTACTGTATGCTCATTTCGTTGTATTGCCACGAGGTTTGGTTTGCATTCGTACAACAGCCAGCCAGTTAGTGAGGACTGGTTTCGAAGACCTGCAAGTCCACCCAAATTTCAACGTCGTTCGTACAAACCTATTATAGGAAGAGAGCTTTTCACTCCCCCACAAAAAAGTCATCATCATAGACTAAGATACCATCAGCATCTCTCAGAAGCATCATCTTGTCCTACGTTGTACTCTTGTACTAGTACGCCCCGACCCCCAAAAGAAAGGAAGAAGAGCATTGGAAAAGACCGAGAAAACGATACCAGATTCAAGCTAGCAAGAACTAATTTCGAGGTTTTTAGTACCAACCTGGCAGGCAGCAAAGCAAGTAAGGAGGAGGACTTTGGCGGAAATTTCAGATTCATCCAAAACGCAACAGGATTCCTTGCAGGTCAGTCAGTCACTCAGTCTTGATGATACCTTGCACAATCATATGCGAGACTTGTTGTCACGCGCAGCCATTAAAAATG
Organism: Kwoniella sp. CBS 9459; assembly: GCA_036428585.1. Taxonomy (NCBI): domain Eukaryota; kingdom Fungi; phylum Basidiomycota; class Tremellomycetes; order Tremellales; family Cryptococcaceae; genus Kwoniella; species Kwoniella sp. CBS 9459. The sequence goes on along the minus strand of CP144066.1, from coordinate 725,114 downwards.
CATGCATGTATATGTTCCCAATGCTGATGTTATGGTTGCATGCATTCTCACCGCCATTGTCGCTGCATATCTCCTCAAACTCTCAATATCAAAAATGGAAATTCAACTGCCGCCTGACCGTCCATTGTCATCACTGAAAACCCGCGCACCGACATACCGACGCAAATCTGCTTCTCATCGTATTTCATATTGCGCTCAACAACATACCATCCTTTGGGGTCCATGATAGTAGACGGACCTGTTCACTTGACATATCAATCGCATTTCTGTGCTTGTCAACTCAATTTCTGATTGGAATCTACGAGATATATCACAATATATCGTACGTTCTCTTGCTCGTGTTTCACGGACTTTGCCAAATGTGCTCATCCTCTTCTGTTGTTTCTCGCGTACAGCTCGTTGATCCGACCTTTTCGTTCTTGAGAGAATCATGACTACGGAAGCTAGCAACGCACCTTCTGGTGCTCCGGTCAAGCCTGAGGAGATCAATGGCAAGGGTGTCAACGGTCACGAGGCTCTGGATCTCGCTGAGACTGTGAGTGACGGGCTAAAGTCATCTTCTGAGCGTAGCGTTGAAGCGGTACTGATAATGAACGTGTGATCAGGCTGAGGTCTCGGAGAAGCAGGCGGCTGAGCGACTCGAGCAAAAGCGACTTGAGCACGAGAGGGAGAGACACCTGCAGCGTGCTAGGTTCGAACAGCAGATGCGAGAGCTGGAGGCCGATCAGCTCGCCGAAGAACGACAGCTCCTCAACGGCGTTACCCCACCTGCTGGCGGTCCAGGAGAAGCTGCTTCGGCGCCTACCACCCCTCCAGGCCGACTGCCCGTAGGCAACACCGCTTCCGTACCCGACATGGGTCGCGACAAGGAGGCTCCTGCGCCTATCGGTCCCCCTACTGGTCTCAACGGAGCCAAGAGCATGCCTGGCAGCAGGAGGACTAGTACCTACGGAAACACTTTCGGGATGGAGAAGTTGAGCTTGAGTGTCATGGCTGATCCGGGCAGAAGAGACTGGGCAGACGATGATGATGTTGATGCCGAGGGTGCTCAAAGTGAGTCTGGTTTGTCATGCTATATGTGTCATCATGCGCAACAAGCGTGTATCATGCTCATTCTGATCACCGCAGGCTCTGTCAAATACCTTCAGATGGGTGACGATGATCCCTTCCCGGGAATCCCCAAGGACGCCAAGGTGAGCATGATTTCGCTTCAACAGTCAGCGACTGCTAACCTGACTCAAGCGACTCTCTGCTGCTTCTGCCGCTCTTGACCTTGCTCCTTTGTCCCAAACGCCTCCTCGTGCTTTCGGCTCTCGACCATTCGAAACATCACTCAAGACCTCTGAATGGCCGCAGTTCTCCGCTGTCCCAGGCGCTGGACCCGGTCCCGCAGCCGGTCGAGGCTTGACTTCCCCTCTTCCCGGTCAGGGTCTGATGAGCGATGACGGTCGAGCAGATGCCATGCTGGGCAGCCGGAAGACCTCCCCGACAGGTATGGCTGACAGCATCGCCTCGCTCCCCGCCATGCCCAGCAAGTCAGTCCCTGCTACTCCCTTTGGCTTCAATAGCATCAACGGTGGTGGTCCCAAGCGAGCTGCTGGACCCGCCGGCGAGAACGCCTCTGAGGGTCTCAACCAATCTCAGCGAGGTTACTCCAACCCTGACTTGGCCCGAGCTTTCGGCAAAGTCGGTGGTGGCTTCTCCATGAATGAGCCCCAGAACCAGCGAGTGAGTCGGGTCAGCCATACCGCCGATGATGATTTTACCCAGCCGGCTCAAGGCCCTGCATCACTAACCGGAATGACCAACTCTTGCAGCCTTACGATGCCTACGGTGGATTCCCTCCTTCTGCCGGTGTCGGTCCCGCTTACAACCAGACCGCATACGACCCCTACGGTTTCGACGATGATGGATACGGATCTGGTTCTCTCTACCCAGGAGGCTCTGCGGGCTTGAAGAACAAGCGAGCTGACCAGGACCGAGAATGTGAGTTATCTGTTATCTGGCGTTTACAAACCGAAAGGTAGTCTGATGAGGCTAAATCGGCGTTCTTTTCTACAGTCAACCGATTCACTGGTGTTCGGATCGAAGATCTCAAGGGTGAACTCCTGTCTCTCTGCAAGGACCAGCACGGCTGCCGATACTTGCAGAAGAAGCTCGAGGATGGCGATGCCAAGCACCGAGACATGATCTTCAACGAGACATACGGCCACTTCCCCGAGCTCATGACCGATCCCTTTGGCAACTACCTCTGCCAGAAGTTGCTCGAATACTCTACCGAGGACCAGAGATCTGCTATCATCGACTCAGTCGCCAATGACCTTGTGGGCATCTCGCTCAACATGCACGGTACTCGTGCGGTCCAGAAGATGGTCGACTTCCTCGCTCAGCCTCGTCAGGCTAAGCAGATCCGAACACTCATCCTGGCTCTGAGCATGAACGTCGTCGCTCTCATCAAGGATCTCAACGGTAATCATGTGAGCATCCTTCTATCAGTAAAATTGCGCGAAGTTCATCATACCCTGAAGGTGTTGCCGTAAAATCTTCGTTCGTTCTGCTGACATAATATATTCTGACAATCGTAGGTCATCCAAAAGTGCCTGAACAAGTTGATTCCCGAGGACAACCAGTTCATCTACAATGCCATCGCCGCCAATCTGATCGAGGTCGCTACTCACCGACACGGCTGCTGCGTGCTCCAACGAAGCATCGACCATGCTTCTCCTGCGCAGAGGATGCAGCTTGTCACCGAGATCATCTTCAACTCCCTCTACCTTGTTCAGGACCCGTTCGGCAACTACGTCATCCAGTACATCCTTGACCTCAACGATGCCCGATTCTCGGAACCCCTCATCAGGACCTTTATCGGAAACGTCTGCAGTCTTTCGGTACAAAAGTGAGTTATCATCGAGCTGTTGTGAGCGGGGTATAGGTTACATACTAAATTTTCCCTGCCTCAATTAGGTTCTCTTCCAACGTCATCGAGAAGTGCGTGCGAGTCGCCGACCCCGAGATCCGAAAGGTCCTCGTGGGCGAGGTACTCAACCGATCTCGACTGGAAAAGTTGCTTCGGGACAGCTACGGTAATTACGTTATCCAGACTATCCTCGACTACTGTGACATTGGACAGCGAATGGTCGTAAGTTGCACTCGCTGTTTTTCCGCAACACGATATTGTCAAACATGTGCTAATGATGCTCGTCATACAGCTTGTCGAGTTGATTCGACCTATCCTCCCTTCCATTCGGAACACTCCTTACGGCAAGCGAATCCAATCTAAGCTTGCTCGAGAAGACGCGTCCTTCAGCCCGTACGCTAACGGTAACGGCTACGGCGGCGGCAACGGCGGCGGTGGCGGTGGTGGAGGCGGTGGCGGTGGTCGAGGATACGGCGGACGAGGCGGTTACCACGGCTCGAACCGAGGTCACATCGGTCGACCCCAGCTTCAACATGTCAACGCTCTCACCGACATCTATGGCGGCGGTGGCCCCTTCATGCAATACGGCGGTCACGGTCATATGCACCCTGGCCAAGGTCACTTCCATCCCGGCCACGGCGGCGGCAGAGAAAACGGCCCTCATCCGGGCATGGTCCCTGCCGGCGGCCCGACTCACACCGGCATGTCGTACCACGCTCCTGGACCTGACGGTCAGCCGTGGCTCCACCTCCGTGGTGGTCCCCAAGGCGGACCCGCTCCCAACTGGCACCTCCAAGAAGGCGTCGTTCCCGGTCACCCAGGTATGCCTTCGCAAGCCGGCGGCCCACCCTCAGCGGCTCCTTCGTCCGTTCCCATCCAGCCATCAGACTCGGACGACGCTCTCGCTGGTGCCCAAGGCAACTGGCAAGATCCTTCTCTCGGAGCTGGTGCGGGTGCCGCTTTCGTGCCCTACCACAACGGACCGGCTCACATCCCGATGATGTAAGCTAGGCCATTTACATCCCTATCCGATATAGAACCCAAAAAGACGCAAGGCGATTGTTTGTACGACTCGGCGAGTTGGATCGAGGCGATTTGAAGATGTGGATGGCGATAGAACATAAAATGTTGTGCATTTTACTTGTGCAAAATTTCCGGGGTTTCCTTTTTTCCTCTCTCACTGCATATAGGACTCTTTTTCCACCTCTTGGTCATAGTCGGGGGAACTGGCATCTCATTGGCGGCTGCCCGTTACCTCTCCGCCTCTTTCCGTGGTCGAGGTTGTAAGGTGACGAAGATAGAATGGGGAAGACAAGACGGGAAGCCGCGAGATCGTGTTATCTGTTACTTTTGGAATATACCAGTCTGCCATTGTATCCATCCGTCCCTTGCACTTGCACTTGCACTTGCACTTGGCTTGACTCTGGTTCGTACTTTGACATCAAAACACTATCTTCTCCGAAGCTTGTTGTGAATGTGTATCGAAGTGATTTGGTTTGGTTTGGTCTGGTCTGATTCAGTCTGATCAGTAAAGTAGATAGATACAAAGTAATTAATCAGCTAGCGATTAGCGTCTAGCACATACGTTGTGACTCCTTCATCTCCTCTTACCTTGGGGAATACCCTGGAGGTAGTCAGAGAGGAGCTGCTTGCTGTCTTGTGTTATTGGAAGTGCAACCATGTTATATACATTAGAGTAGAATTTGGGCCTGGTCTAGCCAGGTAAGAGGTTGGATCGATCGTATCTTGCAAAACCTGTATGCATTTTGAGCTGTGTATGTGCCCATATGTTCTTCTTTTCCAACTCGCGCGCGGTAGATACTGTATGTAGCTGAGTACATATATTCGATGTTATTTATCGCTTCGTGGGATTCAAGGTTAACTACTACTCGTACAAGTGCCAGGTTGCTGCAGTCGACCGTCATGGGACGGTCGAGCGAGTGATCAGATCCTCCGTAGGATCTTGTTGCCTTCATCGCTGAAGCGCTAAATCATAGAGAGCAAAGAGAGCAAAGAGAGCAAAGAGGAAGGATATAATGATCGGTGTGATCGATCACTCGCGTTGGGTGCAGCAGCGCAAGTGCATATAAAATTGTTCACTGTCGTTGTGCTACAAGTTACGCGACTCTTTGCCTTGCCGTGTCCGTGTCCGGTCAATCATGTGTTTGGCAGACGAGCAGAACGAAGATCGGGTGTCATATCCCTATATTTATTCATATCTGCTGTTACGTCGATGTCTACATCCATATCCATGTTCTTGCCTATGCCTATCGACTTGCCTAAGCGAATGCTAATGCTGATGCACTTGATCGAATCGAATCGAAAGACACCCACTACAGCTACAGCTACAATTGCAATTGCTCATCAACCTCCAACGCCTTTCTAGTCTCCTCGTCTACTTGACCATCCCACTTCCAAGCTTCGAACCTGTGATTCAAGTCTCTCCTCGCGTGAATGCCATAACCTCGATCGTTCCTCTCACTAGATCGATCACCATCCGCATCCACATCCACATCTACATCCTCGACTCGATGCGGCACTCCAAGCTGTCCAGTTTGCTGATCCTCCAAAGGCGGCGAGTCCGGCGCAGAAGCAAGCTGTGCTCTCTTCGGTTCGTACTCGAACCCACCGCCGTTCCTCCTTGAGAAGACGTAGAACACCTCCCTGACTCTGGAATGCAGCAGAGCCATACAGCACATGACGCACGGTTCATGGCTTATGAACATTGTCAACGAAGTCAACAGGTAGTCTGCTCCGTTCCTCGTGGGCGGGACATCCGAAAAGGGGGGTATCGTCCTCAGATGCGCGATGGATGCTATACAGTTCAAGGCGGCATGTCGTAAGGGGTGTGATTCCGATATTCGTGTATCGCACGACGAGGCTCGAAGATTATCGGTCGGTGGGATGAAGCCATCTTCTTTGGGCCAATAAGCAGAAGGGAAGGCCGTCACGTATGTGGCTACGGGTACTTCTCCTTTGCGCTTAGCGTCAAGCGCCAAGGACAAGACACGCTTGATACCTGCCGTGACCCAAGCTTTACGGCCGACTGGCCAGTCGATGGAGGAAGATGGGATCACCTGTGCCGGCGAGAAGGTAACGGGCCATATGTGCAGTTTCCATCGGAGCTGGGCTTGCGTACGAGCACTCAGACGGGGGACGGTATATCGCACAGGCTGAAGCGACGACAGTACGGGTGAGAAAGCAGCCATGAGTCGATGGAGAGTCGGCGCGTCGTATTCCGAGACCAGATGAAGCACTATCCGCACGACCTCTGTCGAGTGGAGGGGAACATGCGATCAGCAATGAGCAATATTTTTGTAATAATTGAAACCAGGAACACGCAAAGGTGGACAGTAAGATTATGGCCATTCTATAAGAATGGTTGTCGCCCACGACACGCTTCTTTGTGTGCCCATACAAGTAGCGAAGTAGCACAAGGTGACACTCCATGCGCAGACTCACCTTGATCATTAACTTTCTTCCGGCAGACCCGCTTGAGATGTCTCAACCTCTCCTCGGCGTTAGACAGCTCCTTCGAGAAGCTGAGATCAGAACAATGATAAACCTTGTCAGCCGAATGCCAAAAATTGATTCGAGATGTCGAGCTCGGTGAGATGATATTCCACATGAAGTCACTCACTCGAGCGCGACGCGAGTAAGTTTCGGGTCGGTAAATTCCAAGATCCATACATCCACTGAAAAGATTGTACGCATCAGTCCAGATCCCAGTCGATTATATGTTCAGAACGATTTATTGCTATTTCTGGGATGCAAAGTGGCAGGACTGGGCAGCCTTCGGAGTCAGAATTTTCCACTCACTCATTTCCTTCTCGTCCTCGTCAATTTCTCGCTCGGCAGGACCTTTCACCCGCACCACCTCCCCCCACACCTGCCCATGCCCATGTGAGCTCTGACCATCTGTCTGTTTCTCTTTACCCTTGCTGTTCACCCAATCTTCCTCCCTCCAATCGAGCCCTTCAACAAGCTCGGCCGGCCGTCGATTCGCGTGCCTTCGGCCCGTCGCGACTGTGGCTGTCTCGGAATGTAGCGGCGCCGGAAGAGAAGAGCTCAGTGTCGAGGCGGTCGGATAGGCTGGTACAGGTGTTGATGAGGCTGATGGGGAGGAACTCCCAGATGCCGATGCCGATGTCGATGCTGATGCGGGGATTGACCCAGTACCAGAGTAGCGTACAGGTCGAGGCGATTGGATTTCGACGTTGGCCGATGTCGAGGACGATGAAGCCGATGACGAAGAACAGCAGGGCGTAATTTTTGTCTGCTGATTCCTGTTACTACCGTGACCGTTACCGTTGACGCCGGTTTTCCGAGCTTGCGCGACCCTCCGCTCCCGGCGTCTCTGCGCTTCCAGTATTTCCGGATCCACAAGGTCCTCCACATCGATCGCTTCTCCTATATCTACATCAGAGCTCGATCCCGAACCGGAATCGGAATCCGAGCCAGACATCGCTCTCAAATTTTCTTGCGAGCTGGTCCTCCGCCTCCGCAATTTCTTTTTCTGGTCGGCTGGGACGAACCACAATTTACTTTCGTCTGCCGAATAACATATGCAGAGCTCCTCGCCTTTTTCCACCCTTTTTGAAGTCATGAACCGTATCGTGCCGTTCGCAGTTGATCGGATAAAGTTGACGTTGGGCGAGGACGAGTGGTTGAAGAGGGAGGCTATTTAGGTCGCCGAGGTCGTTATGATAGTATTATATTGCAAGATGGTCAGCTCCCTGAAGCACTTCACAAGGTCAATGGGAGAAGCAACGGCACAAGAGGTTATTCAAACGCCATGCAATAGGAGAAGTATGGAAAAAGACGTTGGTCATGATTTGAAAAGGGCATCATGCACATGTACACTGTAGAGTGATGTGTGATCAAGCTCTGGTGCGGAGAAAAAAACAACAGTGTGCCACTAACACACTCCCACCCCACTTCCGCCAACTTGACGACAACGCACGGAGTACATACCCCGCCCTCTTCACCCTTCCCTCTCGCCGAGATCTAAATCACAGGCCACAGGCCGCGCCCAGTCCCATCACATCACCACACAACACACACCACACAACCTTCACCTACACCCGCGCTACCGCGCTACCGAATACGCCGATCAAAAGCGCGTGGGCACGATCATAAATGTAATTAGGCGAGACAAGTCCATCTCGAATCCCTCAAACATAGTGTCCCTCAATATTGCATGTCCAACGCAACATGAAAATGGCTCTGCTCCACTTGCCCTTGTGCGTCCCTCATCCGCATGGCTGAACCCACGTCGTTCAAATGCATGTCCCGGACCGCCCTTGTCTGACATCCCAGCAAAGGCGACGTATTCGCAGACACAGCATCACGCTGGATGAATGAGCGAGAAAGAGTCATGTCATAAGAGGAAACGAAGGAAGACGGATGGCGAAATGGGGTGGGACAATGATAGAGGAAGAGCAGGAGCAAGATAGAACACACAGAGAGCGCATTCACTCACCAAGACCAAGCCCGATGGCCATCCCGCCATTACTCCAGCAGAACCCATAACTTCCCAAAATCGAATCATTCATCCTACCTCCTTCCCACTCTTCCTTCGTAAGCACCAGTACGGGAGACTCCTCGATCAGCGTTCCGGCTGGTATACTCGCCGGAGCAAAGACGCCTCGGCCCCGCTGTGGGTGCGAGAGGAGGTACAAGTTTAAGGGGTTCATAGGGTGCGGCTCGATCTCGGTTTCGGTCGCGTCTGGAGTTTGACTTTTAGTCTCGGTACCGACCAGCGAGGTGGACGGTGTCAAGTAGTCGTACCTCGGCGGTAAGTCGGAGTCGGCTATCACCCCTCTGGCACCTCCATCTTGACCGACATTGAGCTCCTCCAACTCGGCCGCAGCCCCCTCCTTAGCCGTCGATGTTCGTGCGTCCCCATTCAGGATGGTGTCTCCAGTAACATCGGGATGCGGGCTCGTCATAGCTTGGATCCAAATGTGATTCTCCCCTTGTCCATCTTCTTGAGTACAGTAGTTTCTGGTGGTACCGGAGTTCATGAACGGAGCACACACAGGATCTTTTGTCCTGTCCTGCGTGCTGTGAACCAGGTCGATAGCAAGTACAGGTAATTCTTATGCGAGCCGTACCAAATTGATGCGTGGTGTGTGATCTATGATGTTCACAGAGAGATTTATGCGCCTGCTTTGCTTGACAAGCACTTCCCTCGGACGGTTCTCCCAATGAGGTCGATTCAAGGGAATCTGCGGCGAGCAGAGGCTAAAACTCCTAAGAAACGAGTGAGATGTGACGGTTAACGAGATTAACGGAAATTTTGGGTTAACTCAATCATAGAAATCTTTGGGCGCAGCGTGCCAGTCGCGTGATCGTCTGATTAGCTTTGATTAGGTTTATTAACCTATCTTGGATTAGATGAGTATCTAATCTTCTAATCTGCAGTCACACATACGACGGCAGCTTGCTCGATATGCATTGTCATCAGCAAATTTAATGAAGGAGAGATAGGTCGAGTAGGTCGCAACTAGGTATACATTCTCTCTTCAGACAGTCCGGCTCAGTACAATAAAAGTACATAGATTTCGCGAGTGATTTAGAGTCTATCTGATGGTATAGATCATGTGGCTCAACAGCCCCGATTGGTTTGCGAAATAGCAAATACTAAGACCAACAGTACCAGAACATGTATCAAACTTCCCGCAATGTCTTCCGACGTTACACTCGCCCTCAGAACCCTGTCTGTTTCTCTCTACTTAGTATTTGTGGACCCTCGCGAGGCCGTTCTATTCTTTCTTGTCCTCGGTCCCTGCTACAACCCCTCTGTCGATGTCCAATCCCAGTCCACTGGGTGCCTCCCCTTCTCCAGCCTTGTCATCGACCGCCAACGGTTTCTTGGCCAGACCCGTGTCCGATTCGAGGTCCATCTCCGGCAATCCTGGTAAATAGGGCTGAGGCGATGGCGTAGCAGCCTTGACACTGATCATAGGTGTGGCTGTGTCTGCATCGGACGCCGGGCCAGTCTCTGTCGTCAACGACGTGGCCCACGGGTTTGCTTCGGCAGGTAACGACATGGAGACGCCTTTGGCCTTGCCAAAAGTCAGACCGGAATCAGAGCTCGAGCTGTCCATCGTACTTGTCCGAGTACTGGGGATGGTCATGGTCTGACCCAATTCCGGTATCGGCACGATACCTCCCAGCGATGGCGTCAGGGGTACAGGCTCGGCGACAAACGGTCTGCCTGACGAGTCGTTACTAGCGATACTGTCGTCGATTGTTTGAGTCGAAGCGAGGTCTGCTCCGCTCGATACGTGGTGAATTGCTTTCGAGAGGGCCTCGTAATGTTTATCCAGATCGCGAGGCATGAACGCCTCTACTTCTTCTTCTTTGCCCTCTGCCTTTCCGTCTCCATCCCCTTCCACTCTGCTCTTCTCTGTCTTCTTATCTTCGTGATCGTCTTCAACCCCTCCCTTATCTTCGTCCTCAACTTTACCACCGAGCACCTTGATAGTCTGCCTGAGGGCCTCTCGCTCCTCCCTGACTTCCTTTAGGTTCTCCTCCATCTCTGCCCGTTTCCTTCTCTCATCCGCTACCATCTTATTGGCTTCTTCGAATAACGCTTGCGATAGATTCTCAAGCTCGGCCTCCATCTCCACTTTACCCTTCTTCAACTCTGCGAGCTCCTTGGACATTCCATCCATCTTGGCCACTGCCGCGCTGTATGCCTGACGCAGCGTCGCCAGCTCCTGTGAAGAGACTGGCGCGGGACCCGATGCGGACCGCTGAGAGGGAACGTTGGTCGTGCTCATCGATCGGGATAATCCGCCAGGCTGAGTGTTGAGAGACCTAGACAAGTTGGAGTGCGCGGTAGGAGTAGGTCTTACAATCGTTCGAGCGACAGGCGCGCCCGATGGTTCAGAGAAGAATGGGACAGGAGGTCGGCTCGAATCGAGACTTGCTCGTTCGCCTGAGGGGGTGCCAGGTCTAGATGGAGGGTTGCCGCCGCCAATGGACGAGGTCGAAGCTGGGATATGAATCTGGTTGAGAGCGCCGGCCACCCTTTTCTTACCGCCATTCCAGAATCCCCACGATTTAGAATCTGCATTAGCCGATGATGGCGCCGAAGACGATGCGTTGAGCAGATCATTAGCCGTCACGTGCAGTGACACAGGTCGCGGTCGCTCCTCCATCGACGCTCGAGCGGGCGTACGCTGAGTTGCCGCTGCCGCTGGACTAGCTACGGCGTTCGCAGTGGTGGTGGCGCGTACGTGATCGCCGCTGGCACGGGGTACTAAGGAAGACTGAGGTGTACCCGGCGTAGCTGCTGGTCCAGAGACGTTTCGCCCTGCCGGGCCGCGAGAGGCCAGACCCGAAGCTGATGACGGAGCAGGAGGGAGCCTCTTGAGCTGCGCTTCGAGCATCTCAGAGTTCGCCTCGGCCATGGCGAGATTTGACCGAGCGATCTTCAGTGATGTGAGGAGTGTTGAGTGCGACGCGAGGAGGGCTGTTTGAGATTGGGACTGTTTTTATGTCAGATGACAAAATCAGCCATGTCAGCCTGGACGAGGGTCCTGCTGCTGACTCACCATCTCGTTGATCCTGCCCAAAACCTCTTGCAACACCTTTCGGATCTCATCGTCTGTCCCGCTACTGATAGGTTTCGGTCCATGCACCGGTTCCTTCTTCGCCGCCGATGGCTCCGGTGTCGAGTTTTTCGGCTTCTCCAACTCCTTGACCTCTTCCTTCTTCTCATCAGCGGCGTTTCCCGCGAACTTCTCAGCCTCAAGCTTCTTTCTAGCGTCCTCTATCCTCTTGCTTATCCCCTTCTCTCCCTCTCCCTCGCTGTCCGAGAAAGAGCCTGGCGCAGTCAGCCTCGCATATCCGCTTGCCGGAGCTCCATCATCATCATCGTCGCTCTCGTCGTCTTGATTACTGTCTTGCTGCGAACCTCCTCGGAAGAATTTGAATCGTGACGAGGTTGACGCTGATTGGGCGTTGTCCGACCGCAAGGATGTCTGAGAGGCAGACGATTTAAGGAGTTTCCCGCCCGGAGGCGGTGGTGGAAGCAAGGGGAAAGCTTTAGTTTCGGTAGCGGGTTTCGCGTCCAACACAGCCTTCTTCTGCGGCTCGGTGGCCAAAGTTGATTTAGGCTCATTCGGGCCGGAATCAGAGGTGGATGTCAAGGGTAAAGAAATGCCAGAGATAGTGGACCACCTCTTCAGCTCGTCTTCGGTGATGAACTTTTCCGCAGCTGTGTGGTTGGCCACGTCGCCCTCTTTGACGGTCTCAGCGAATGATTCCGAGGTTGCCGTCGGCAAAGCCGGGGAGATGGTGGCCGGTTCAGGCGATTTAGAAGTGGACGCATCGGGCGTCGTCACAGGTAACGCGTCCAGCAGGGTTCTGGACTCTGATGCTAATACTGAAGACGGCGGTCTAGAGGAAGACGATGTTGGTGGTGTCGCATTCGGATTTGTAGCTGAAGTGACCCTGGACAGCGGTGCTGATGGAGTGGGCGTACCAGTCCTGGTTGAAGGAGTTCTTCTAAGTGAGCCGGGCCGTTGAGTGTTTCGGTTGTTATCATTGGCATGATGAGCGTGTTCGCCCTTTCCTGAAGTGAGCTGGGCAGCCAACAAGCTTGGCGGGAGAGGCTTCTCGCAGAAGGGACACATGACAGGTTCGTCCCCCATCCCCGGCACCTCATCCGCGCCGCCACCCACGGAGGGCATCTCTGACTTCCTCACTAGAGGCGACAAGGACAGAGTTTTCTGCTCCTCATCCTCGGGCGTGCCGGGCGGTAAGAAGTCATTGGACATTTGCGAGATCTTGCGTCCGATATTCTTAAGCCTGGGCGGTATAGTCACGGTCGGGAATTGAAACTCTTGGTCCGCCGAATCTGCTGCCGGAGATGGCTGCGCCGAATACGAATAGTATGCCATCGAGGGCATACCTGAATTGTGCATCATCTTGGGCTGATGTGGGTATTATAGGTGCGGACCAACTTTGGAAGTGACAGTCGTTCGAGTGCTACAGTGAATATCGTGCCAATACAGCTTGGCCTGCACAGCTGAAGTGAAGCGGTACGACTGAGAGTCGAATTCGGTCTCTACGCAGAGCTCGGGCGAGCAGATTTAGATAGATGTCGATGCTGCACCCTAGTTATAAGCAAATGTGGTCAAGTGGAGTGGTCGGACGGTCGAGCATCGAATGTTGCGTTGAGTGACGGTCGGGACTAGTCGCTTCTGTGATACTTTGTGATTGCTCGGTCTCGGACGCGTCGCACCGTCGTGACCGCGATATCTCAGGTATGCTATAAGATCCACTCGCCGTTCGAGGTCGACGATCTCGCCTAGGACTGTCCGGTGACAAAGGTGTACAATGTGATGGCGGGGTGAGACGAGGGCAGTCAGTGGTCGAGTGTGGTAGAGATTTATGATCGTTGAATCTATTCTTGCAGATGCTTGGGACCTGCAGAGCGCTCTGCACCTCTGCACGCTGGAGAATTATGACGTTACTTCATCAGAACACCTGCCGCTGGCCCCAAACCCGGAACAAGTTGGAATACGCATCCAGAGAAGGGAGATAGGAGATGAGTTATCAAGTGGGAGGAGCATATACAAATTGTCTGTTTGGCTCTATCGACCCTATCCGCAGGCCCTGTCGCGCTGAGTTAGCCGGTTGCACGAGCTCCGTTCCAATGTTTTCGGGAATGGAATACCAAAAGCTCTCATCGACTTTCATGGTGAGAGAAACAAGATCTATGTGATTAGATATCTCGTTCTTGTTAGCTCTGGTCTGGTCAACTGTCAATCGTCAATTGTGTATACATCAGCTACAGTCTTCGAGGGTCCCTTGTGTCGGTTCGGAAAGACGGTGATCAGTTCGGTTCCCGATTCCTCGCACGTACCGATAAGACAACATGAGATAGCTTGTTGCCGCCCGCCCAGACGTCGATCACTCAACTGTTTGATCCTGTAAGAATTTGATTGCCTGGTAGCTGTAGCTTTGGCGCAAAAGGGAAAGGCCGACGTGGGATATCTTGGTTTGTGCATGAGTCGCTCGCCATGGGCGCATCAGACGAGTGAGTCAATCGCAAATCAGTTTGCAGGTGGAGTCAACAAACATAAAACATCAAAGGACCCCTCGTCCCTTCCTTCCTTCCTTTCATTTCGTCTCGCTTCGCCTGCCTTTATCGATCACAATTGAACCATATGCATCTGTCACTCGTGCCTTCGTCCGTCCCCCTTCCCCCCTTCTGTCCACCGTGCCCGGGCTCGTTTCGTCATTGCACACCTCTTATCTCTGTATCTCTGTAATTTTGTGATGTGAACGTTGGCGACATGATCAGATAAAACCAAGGGGAGGCACTGACCGTAGCATGCTTGATCTCTCCTTGGCTTCTGGTCTTCTCGCCTTATTGCACCATGAAATGAACATCGGATCATGACACCCAGGTCTTTCTTGCCGCAGATCGTAGGCGTGAGTATTGATCCAATTTGCCCCCGTTGTTCTACCGTGCTATATACTGACGCCATCCCCCGCTTAGCTCTTCTACGCTCACTTTGACGCCACGCTTGGTCCGGTAGTCCAGCATCAAGTGCCCGAAAACCTCATCACCTCCCACACCACGGCCTCAGAGACCGACAACCGTTCTCGTTCTCGCTCTCGTTCCCGCTCTCGAGCTCCCCGACCCGTCTCGCCCGCTTCAGCCTCTTCGAGAACACCCTACGGCTCGGCCTTGCTCAATTTCGCCCTGATATCGGAATATGTCATACCTAAGAAAGCGCTCCACGGACGACTCGTCACGCTCCTCACGACGGGATACGAAGATGACGACAAGGCGGAGTATCGGGTCATGGGCTTTCCCAACGTTATGACGGGTGAAGGAGGAAGGTACAAGAGGAACGAGTACATGTGGAATCTATGCTTCGTGTTCCACGCGTCCAGCTCTCTGGAAGCGTTTGAACCTGTTGTCAGGAAATGTGCGAGGATACTGCGCAGTGCAGAGGTGAGTCGGGGAGAGGAGTCTTTGCTTGATCTGCATCTAGTCAGTCGCTGAAGTCATATCATACATCCAGAGGGACTCATCCTACCTTTCCGCCCCATCTCCCGACCACACGCCTCTCCCAGCCGTACTGGAGCAGCTCTTTGAGGACCTCAACTCGTACTCCGAGACCAGTATACCACTAGACGGCTTCAACTCTCTCGAGCTGAAACTGTTTCCTTTCTACCGTACGTCTTCACGCACGCATCATCGTCATCGCTTTTCGTTGCATTATGCTCACCCTTCTTCGTTTCGCTTATAGCCAACCCTCCCGAGTGCGAAGACTGGCACGTGCCGATCGCGTTAGTCGACCTTAATGGCCTCAAAGACGACAATTGGGATCTCACGGCAGCTCGCGTCAGCCAATTCATCGATGGTGTAAATCATGTCAAACGGATTGCTCAGCTCGCGGATGCAGACGAGGCGTTGACAAGAGAGACTCTCAAGCATATGCTGTGAGTGAAGAAAGCTCCGGTTCCGTCCTACGCAAAAATCCAGGAAGCCTAGGCGTAGTGGAACTGACGCGCGATGCTCCTTACAGTTACTATCAGGTGGTCATGATGGTGAGCTGGCTGACCTGATGATGGCAAATGGGTCTGGTAGCTCGCTGACTGTTGCTTTTGTAGATTGACATATTCCAGTACTCCAACATGTACACTCTCAAACCCGCCATCTCACGCCTCGCTTCGGACGAAACCATCATGTCCGAATGCGCTTCCTACGTCACTCGTCAAGCTTTCCCTTTACCAGAGTGGCCGACTCTACTGAAACTATACAGCAAGTTGACGCCAGGCGTGACGGTACATGACTGGATCGAGACCAACGAAGTGTTGTCTCTTGGCATAGACCCAAGACGATTCGTATCATTCGGAATCATCAAAGGTTTCCTGAGAAGGGTCCACCGATGGCCAAAGATGATGGAAAGGGGATCACCGCTTATCCCCCTACCGGTAGAAGGTCGCCGAAGAGTAGGGTTCGACGATACCGCCAGGCTCGGATCAAGTACGACGCTCGGCACGAGAGGCGAACGATCCCATGCTGGAGATTCCACAATATCCAGACTCGGGGGTGGGGGTGCAGGTGAATCTGCTTTCACTCTACGATCGGTCGGTTCCAATGCGTCTCTAGGTGTATCGCCATCTTCCAGACACGGTCTCACGCCACCATCGACGTCCGGTCGATCACCTGCCGGCAGAAAGTCGCTTGCGAATGCCAACACCGGTCATTCAACAGGCACCATTGTGGGTGTAGGTACGCATCACAATCAGATCCTTCCGAGATCACATGCCTCCATGTCGGTCTCAATTGCCGATTCGCACCCATCTACCTCAAGCCGCCGAGCTGTGGGCGGGGCCAGCGCCTCGAATTATTCACATACCGGTACGCATCCCGGAGGAAGCGGAATCCGCTTCGGCGGACTTACGCATAGACAGAAGGAGGAAGCGGCCGCCATTAGGGCCGCCGAGGAGATGGAGGAGGATCTGATTGGCTACTTGGATGGGACGCACCATGCCGATGAGATTCAGGTCAGGTTCAGCATGGGCTGGGACAAGTTAGAGGGGATTCTGGGCCTTGGAGGGATCAAAGGCGGGATGGGCAAGAAGGGCGTCACGATGGTGCTCCGATAAGGCAAGGAATATGTGAAAGATCGCTCGACTCGGGGCGGATAGGCCTGCTTGGGCGGAAGATCGGGTCGCTCGCGCTGCATCATGAAACGGCCTCGATTGCATGTTACAGACCAGTAAATATACCTTATTTGTACTTGTACTGCTGTCTGACGGAATCTCTCCGGTAATCAGACCCATGTATATATCTGACACTGGGGCCAAGTGCAAGGAGCCGATGCCGGTGGGGTTCCACGAAGGCTCTCCGAAGTGACATGAGCTCGCTAACAGCCCATGCATACTAGGAAAGTCTGTGAGCAGATGGCATTCCCCGAATAAGAAGATGGATTGCTCATAAGCGACTTCGCCGCTTCACATTGGGATTGACGTTTCAGGTCTCCTGGTGTTTGCACTAGAAGCCCGCGAGGTATGCAATCCAATATCAGCGGCTGCTCGGGGAGCAGAGTTCGATATGGCTTCATTAAGCTTCACGACGACGTGCAGGCTGAATTCGTCGACGTATGGACCCAGCGCGCTCTTCCGAGTCTGTCCTCAGCTTCAATGCAGAAGCGATAGAGTGGGTAAAGCTTCGAACGACATACAATCAATAGCTATCGCTGTGCGATTCCGTCAGAAGAAAAGTGCCTCGAAGCTATCTTTTTTGTTTATCCGATTTCGATGATGACGCGATCGATCGCCGCGTCGCGCCAACAAGCTTAAGGCTACCACAGCAGTGAGATTCAGGAGGAGGGATCTGATCTGCAGCAGGCGACTAATTGCCCAGAGTAGATAAGGTACTAATACAGTACTCGTACAGGTGCATCTGGGTGCCTTGGGCAAGCCTCCACTTCCCTGTACTCTTACCGTAAGGGCCAAAATCGAAAAGTCGAACGCCGAGCCATGAGCAGGACATTCATGAATGAAGATAAGTCGAGAGAGAGAGAAAGAGAGAGAGACGGTCGTTCGTACTCTTTGTTCGAGACGATCTGTCTATATAGATATCAGTCTGCCCTGTTGAACTGCACTTGATAGATCAAATACAAAAACCATCTCAACCCCCAGAACGTCGCTTGGACAGAAATGGCTATCACTACCGATATAGACGAGCCTTACGGCGCTGGAGTTGGGGCTGAGGCTGGGTCTGGTGCCGGGGTAGAACTAGATTTGAGCCAGGTGCGGAAAGCTTGGGTCACGCTCATTACCAACGAGGCGTATGTCTCTGGTGAGTCTGGAGTGCGAGAGGAAAAACTCAGAGCGATATGCCTTGGCTCGCCCGCTAATGCTGGAAAACCCCCTTTGACCTTACAGGCCTCTTGACGTTGAATCGAACGCTGGTCTCAGTCTCCTCGTACCCGCTGATAGCCATGACGACGTCTTCGCTCTCTGCCTCGGCGCGAGACCTGATCACCTCGTCCTCGATCCCCATCCTCGAGGTCAACCACCTGATGCCCTCGCAAGGGCAACATGGCGGGTTCGACCCTTCCTTCTCGCGATTCGACGACACGTGGACGAAGCTCCAGGTGTTTGGCCTGGACCAATTCGAGACGCTCATCATGATTGATTCAGATATGATCTTCTTGAAGGATATGGACGAGCTGTTCGACCTCGAGCTGCCAGGCAAAGATTGGATAGCCGCTGCGCCGGCTTGTGTTTGTAATCCGTTGAAATTGGCGCATTACCCGAAGGACTGGTGAGTCACCGAGCAGTCTATTCCATTACCAAAAGGACATGGGCTCTTAGCTTGATACTGCTTTGACCATGCCCGGTGTCTTCCGTCATGCTGACACTACTTTGACATGTTGCTCGCCTCATCGACCAGGATCCCTGCGAACTGCCAATACCGCCATCAAACCCCTTACACGACCGTCTCCGAACCTCCCATCCCTTCGCCAGCCCCCGATTCTCCTAGGACCTCGCATCTTCTCAACTCGGGCCTCGTCATCCTTCACCCATCCAGACAGACATTGCAACAGATAATACACCACCTGAACACGTCGCCTACCATCGCCCATGTCCATTTCGCGGATCAGGATGTGATGGCAGAGGTGTTCAGGGGTCGATGGAAGCCCCTGCCGTGGTGGTGCAATGCGCTCAAAACGCTGAGAGCTGTGCACAAGGATGTATGGAGAGATGAGGAGGTCAGGCTTATACATTATATGTGAGTTGAGATCTAGGACGCAGGCCGGACTGGTAATTACATGCGACAGTCAAGCCAGAGCTGGATGAAGCGGCCTCATTTTTCCCCGCACAACTCAATAACGCCATGCTGACACCAATTACTCTTTCCCCCTGCTCACGGCCCAGTCTCGACAAGCCTTGGCACCGTCGTCCAGCTCATCTTGCACCCCACATCCCATCGACGGATCGCCCTCCGACACCCATGACAGCCTCCAACGCTCGCTCGTCCTTCCCTTCTTCCAGCATCAACGACAGCGATAGACCCCTTCCTATTCGAAGGCCTTTACCAGCTGGTCTTTTAGACTTCGTCAGGAAGACGAACAAGCATCAGGACAGCTTGACGGATTACCAGGATGTTCATGCGTGGTGGTGGATAGTGTACGAGGACTTGCTGGACGAGTATAAAGCCGCTGGGGATCTCAGGTGGAAGGCCATTGATCAGCATGTCAAGCGCTGAGATGTAGAGCGGACAGTTATCTTGAAGACGGCTCGCGAGGAGAGAACAGACTTGATGAGTTGATTTGGCAATAGGGATCTCAGCCTATCGCGCTGGAAACCTCTACAAAGATTTCTTTGGGTGCCTTTTACCATCTCGCAAGACAGCAAGAACGGATAGTAGAGGATTGTAGAACTCAAAAGGCATGGCACGGGTCATCAGATACTGTAGACATCCCCCTTTGCAGATATAGATATACACTCGGGTCTTGCGGCCAAAGTATGAAATAGTCGGGTCTAAGTGACTGAGTCGCTGGCCTGTTGGGAGAATGGGGCGCAAAGCGGACATACCAGCAGCCTCGCGCAACGCATGCAGTCGGGCATCAGTGAAGATCTAGACAAGAAGTGATACGGCCCTCTGTCCTGAAGGCGAGCAGCGTTGTTGTGATACATGCAATGAATGACGATGAAGATGCCTATACTGATGTTGATGCTGATCCTGATCCCGATCCCGATCCGTCTTCCTCATCTCCCCTCTTCTTCAGCTTTGAGATATGTCGGTGCGGATATCGTTCTTGGATGACCCGCATTTGTTGCAGCTCTTTTCTTCGCGCTCGATTGCATGTTTCCCTGTAACCGTAGCCACGTTATGATCAGCTCTCATCAATTGTCATACCGAGTCATCGTTCGTACTTGTTCTGGCATGAAGTAGTGTTGGCTCGGTCGTGGTCATTGGTCACGACCAAGCAGGTGATCACTGATCATGAGAAGACGGATGGAACCAAGAATGATGGACACGACTCAACTCACCATTGGAATGCGGCGATAGCGATAAAGCTCCCCACGGCCCAATTGGCCGCTACCCAAGGTCCTACACAGGGAAAAGAATCCGTCAGCTCGTCGGAACCGCCTCAGCTCGCGCACCGAGAACCGATTGAAAGAACCGCGAACACAGGTAACGTGAGTCCGCGGGATGTCTATCATGACTCACTTCTTGATCCAAGGAATCTCACAGCGCCTATTCCCGCTCCGCCGGCGATACCGTACAGCAAGCTATTTCTCGCGCATGGGATCTTGCCAATGTTCTCGAAGTCCTCTTTTGGCCGTATTCGCTGCAAAAAAATGCAGTCAGGATCGAATCGGAATCAGGCCGTCAGTAAGTCAATCAGTCAGTCAACCGATCAATCGATCGATCTCGAGCCGACTCGAGCGTTCCGTCGCCTAGCAGAGTACATAACACAATGCGGCGATCATGTAATCTGATGTATATGGGAGAAAGAGGAGAATGGATCTCACCTTCAAAGCAGTCTTCAGATCATCCAGGCCGTTTCCTGTCAAGTTCTCATCGGCGGACCGCGGTTCAGCATCAGGTGTGATCGGGCTATTTCCAGCGGGGATGTTCATCGGCGCCGATGCTGTTGTGGGCGCTTTTGACGACGACGACGAAGACGAGGATGAGGAAGGAGCGGACATGCTGTTGAAGAGGTCTTTGATTCGGTGGGTCTGTTATTGCCGTGTCGGTCTTGGATTTAAGATCTAGTCACTCTAGGTGAGGATCGATGGTTCAACACTGGGTATGAAAGGGAAGACTGAGTCTGACGTTTCTCTAACTTTTCGCGCAGGTTGTGGAGTTACGAGAAAGCTACGATATGGAACAAACGAGTCTCGGCGATCGCCGACAGAATTTCCGCGCCTTTAGCCCATGCTAGTGATGAAATCATAGCAGAGATGTCTAGCTGCGCAAGTTGGACTTTTCTTTGCTTCGCTTCGAGATTACTTTTACACCTCTCATGATATTCTGGGCGATAGATACTATAACGACATGTTTCGCCCTCGACCTCAGCCCGCTACATCCCCGGGGCAGACTTCAACACCAGAGGCTGGACCCTCGACTCTGCCATCGATTTCCGGTGACTCACCTGCACTGGACAATGGACAGACACCTAATGTACCAGGGTCTTTGCCTTCGGCCGAGGACCAGTCCTTCGTACAGAAGATCATGGCGGACAAGTGAGTGTCTTGACTATCTTGACCTTGGAGATGCATACAAAATGCTGATGTACTTCCGTCGTCAGTCCGTACTTCTCTGCTGGTGCGGGTCTCATGGTAAGCTTCTCTGCTTGCGCGCGCGTTTTGGCTCCTAGAGAGAACCGCTGACACGCTACGCGTAAACAGGGTATTGGCGTAGTCCTCACGGTCTTCAGACGAGGTGTGACTCTCGGCACGACTTTTGCCCAGCGACGACTCTTGGTCTCGCTTGAGATCCCTTCCAAGGACAGGGCGTACCCATGGTTTCTCGAATGGATGGCGGCCAACTCGGCTCAGCAAGCTGGAAAGGGCAAGCGACCCATGGGATTCCGGAGCCATGAGCTGGCTGTAGAGACGACTTATAAGCAGCACGAGAACGGGAGCTCAGAGGCCGTGTTCAACCTCGTGCCGGGGCCGGGGACTCATTACTTCAAGTATCAAGGGACTTGGTTCCAGGTGAGTCCGCTTAAATTCTCTTTTTGTCGTGTCCGTGCCATGCTGACTCTTCTCTTGTGGCTCCTTTCGCTTCGTTCTTCGTGATACAGGTGAAACGAGAGCGAGATGCCAAGCTCATGGACTTGCATTCCGGCTCGCCATGGGAAACACTGACACTCACCACTCTCTCCGCATACCGAGGCCTCTTCTCGTCGCTCCTGACAGAAGCTAGAGCGCTGGCAGAAGCGTCGACAGAGGGCAAGACGGTCGTATATACCGCTTGGGGTGTTGAATGGAGACCGTTTGGCAAGCCACGCGCCAGGAGGGAGATGGGCAGCGTCGTGCTTGCCGATGGCGTCTCGGAAAGAATAGAGAACGACTTGAGGAGTTTCTTGGGACGCGGGAAATGGTACGCCGAAAGAGGTGAGTTGGCGTGGTGGAGAAGTCAAATTATACTTTGACATCAGGGAACAGATCCATGTAGACGCAGACCATATAAATATATTAATGCCGCTGAAACCTCGCAGGAATACCATATCGAAGAGGATACCTCTTGCATGGCCCGCCCGGATCAGGCAAGACATCGTACATCCAAGCACTCGCCGGATCACTGCACTACAACATTTGTCTGCTCAATCTGGCTGAGAGAGGATTGACGGACGACAAGTTGAATCATCTGCTGGGATTGGTTCCTGAACGGAGCTTTATCTTGCTCGAAGACGTGGATTCGGCCTTCAATAGACGGGTGCAGACCAGTGAAGATGGGTGAGTTGGCAGCTTTTTGGACCACGATGAGGTTCTGTTTACGGGCTGTACTGATTGCATCTCGAACGATCCTGGTCCTTCTCCGCAGATACAAATCCGCAGTGACGTTTTCGGGTCTTCTGAATGCCCTGGACGGTGTCGCTTCATCCGAAGAACGGATCATCTTCATGACGACAAACCACTACGACCGGTTAGATCCGGCGCTCATCCGACCCGGAAGGGTCGACGTGCACGAGCTGCTCGGCGACGCGGCGGGCGAACAGGCTAAGCGACTGTTCGTGAAATTCTACGGCAACTCCAATACCAGCATGAGTACGAATACGAACACAGGTTCAAGCACGCCAGGAAGCGCAAGCCGAAGCGCAAGCGCAGCAACCATGTCTCATGTCGTTGAAGAGAAAGGACGTATTCTGAGAGAAGGTGAACAGCCCCTCAGTGATGAAGAAGTAGAATCTCTTGGTAATCAAGTGAAGGAGATTGTGGAGGATGAGGAGCGGCATGGGAGGGCGGTCAGCATGGCGAGCTTACAAGGACATTTCATCAGGACTGGCGCGATGGAGAGCGTCGAGGGTATCAGGGAGCTTTGCAGGCCTGTTAGACCGGCAGAGTAAGGTGAATATCATGCATATCATGGCATTTCTCATCATGTCTAGTAACAAGGTCTAAAGCCACGAGTCCGTGTGTCAGACCTTATGGGCGTATCGCGATCTATTCCACGGGCACGCTGCTACCCGCGGGCAGCTGTCCCGTCAAGGTACTGATACATGCTGATCCCGCTGACCCAAAGGCGAGACCTGCCCTTGATTAATTTTTTTTGTTACTTGAAGTACTTGGTAGGTACGAACGGCATGGGCCTGACGACGGCCTCTCTCATCTTCTTTCGCACTTCCACGAGCACCTCGGTGCCCTTTTTGTGGGACCCGTTAGCGATGTAGCCCATGGCGATGTTTTTGCCCAGCGTCGGGGAGGGGATTCCGGACGTTATCACACCTGTGATTTCGGTGGGATAACGATACGACTCGACGTCAGCTTGCGCTCATCAAATCCTAATGCCGGCGCAACCTATCATGTCCAGCATGCAGGCCAAAAGGCAGGATGTCAAATGCACTCCTCTTCACTCACCAATCTCCTGAGTCCCGCTCTTGTCGAAGATCTTACATCCCTCCCTTGCAGGAGACCCGGTGATCTCGAACCCTACTCGACGCCTTGAAGGGGCCTTCCCCAACTCGGCAAGGATTCGTGATTTGCCTGGGAATGAAGGCTGCGCGTCCTCTGCTCGACGAGCTTTACCTGGAAGCAGCGGGATACACGTATCAAATCAGTCAATCGAGCTATTTATTTTGCCTTGAGAATGGCAGAGCAATTCCCCCTGATACAGAATTACATGCTTCAGCACTCACCGATGACCCAGCTCAAACCAGCTTCCACGGGGCTGACGCTCTCGTCGAGATCGTGGCCGTAGAGACACATGCCCGCTTCTAATCGCAGCGAGTCTCGAGCGCCAAGGCCGATAAGCTGGACGTCGGGGTGGGCGGCGATGTGGGTAGTGAGATCCACGGCCGAGGATGGAGGGATGGAGATCTGCGGGGGAAAGTAAAGGAGCGAAAGACAGTCAGCGATGAAGGGATGCTTAGAGCGTTGACGCATTCTCCTTAAGGGCAGGGAATGAAGAGGAGGGCGCTCCCGTTGTTTTCGTCGTGACGCGTTCTCCTCTTAGTCGAGTTGTCGTCAGGAGATGGGGTACACGCTGTGTGCCGAAGACAAGATCATCCTGCTTCGCAGACACTCGTACTCACCTCGAAACCATCTTCGCCGGTATATCCACCTCGGGCCACATGGCACTTGACCGTCTCTGCACCGCTCCCAGTCTTGAGCTCGACGAAAGCGCTCTGACCAAATTTGATCTCTGTCAGATCCTTGTCCGTCATTGACTGGACGACATCTGCCGCTTTAGGTCCTTGCAGCGCCACGAGACCCCAGTCTTCCAGAGTGGTCCATTCGACCTCTTGACCCTGGTGAGCCGCGTTCCATTCTTTCAGCTTCAGACCGATATGCGCCTTGTCCTCGGTCGCTCGCCCAGCATTGGTGACGACGTAGAAGCTGTCCTCGGAATGTTTGGTTATGATCGTGTCGTCGATAATTCCACCGGACTCGTTCAGCAATACCGATAGGGTAGAAGAGAATGGAGCGAGGGCGTCGAGCGACGATGGGCAGAGGGTGAGAAGGAAATCCTGCGCTGAGGCGCCGACAAAGTTGTGCTGGAGCATGTGGGAGACGTCGAACAGACCTGCAGAGCTTCGGACATGCTTGTGGGCGGTGACTGTATGAGCGGTTTTCACGTTGTTCCATCTGTCAGCGGCGGTATCCATGAGACATGCGGCTTCCGCTTCGTTCCAGCGACACTCTGAGCTTGGCCGGGCGTGATTCACAGCGAACCTCCACGTTCATGTTCTGTTATTCGTATCGTCCTGTCGGGGATGAACGGGACGCCATTGACATGTACGCAACCCACTCACTCTGTCCGACCTCGCCATAGCTCAGGGGCATGCTCCATCCAGCGAACGGCACCATTTTGGCCTTGTGCTGAACGTGGAAATCATACAGCGGGGTCTTCTTGAGCTGAAACAAGAACAGGATCATTTCACAGACACCGTCAGCACTCTAGTAAGATCAAGAACTGCGCTAGTGGTACAGTCTGGGGTGATTTAGATATCATGACCAGGACAGCGTGGACTTACTTCCTCAGCTACGAGACGAGAGGTTGCGAAGCCTCTCAAAGCTGAGAGCGAGGGTGTGACTCGAGCGCATCGTACAGCCGGACGGATGATGGACATGGTGAGCTAGAGAGTATAGGTCAAGACACTTGATCCTATTTGTGAGTCGAGTCAAGGTATCAAAGCGAGCGCTCGCGAGGTGGAATGTGAAGAGAAAGGACAGAAGCGAGGGAGAAATGGATATTGATGGGAGCGTGTTGAACCAGCTATCTATCTATCTACCTTCCGCGGAAACGTGTATGCTATATGTGACAGGCGGAAGAAGGTGTGTTTCCTTCGTCTCTCCTCTGCTCTTGGAAAAACACGGCTCACGAAGTAGTGTCTCTACATGCATGTATCTAGGCGTGATTGCGATTGTGATATTCGTCTTTTTGAGCCTTTGAGCGTGTTATCTTGGAAAACAACGCCTCTTGATTTCCAACATGACAACCTAGTACATAGTTCCTCAGGCACCGTCGTCAATCCGCTAAGCGCCGGCTTATCTATGCTCGTAGCCGGTGCTTAGGCACGCATTAGTCCCCGCTTCGCTGTATGCCTAAAATCGGAGCCCTAGGATTCGGATCCGGACGATGGGTCCGGCCGGTAGGATCAGCCATGGATGGCCAAAGCCAAGCACTCGTAACCACCTTCATTACCAGCTACAATTGCTCAGCAGCAGGACAACAACAAGATTGTACCCTTCCTTTCACCCGTCCCGTGAATTATTCAATCATATCCAGCATCTACCACCGAAGTGCTTGCGAAGAATCGATCGCCAAATGTCATCGTTCATATAGTCGTAACACGATCCCACGCTAAGCTGATCTGCCGATCGATCAACTGATCGACTGATCGATTCGGACCGATCAACGGAAACCAAGATGGACAGACCACCACCGCCATCACCCCCTCACTCTGGTCCAGGATATGAACATGGATCGGATGAGGATCGGTGCAGGTTGCTGGGCACGACGGGTCTTGTCGTACAAGCATTGAGTGAGTATGACCGGCCGTCCTTCCAGTGCTCAGCCGCTATCGGACTCAGGTCGGGCCACATATTTCCGGTGACGACATGCCGCTGATCATCCTTGAAATTTGATCTCTAGTGGGCGTGTTTGTGATACTATCGCTCGTGGTGAAAAGACAGCTTGAGCGACGGAAAAGGTCCTGGAGAATTTGGATGTACGACGTCAGTAAACAGCTGGCGGGACAAGCTGTCGTTCATGGTCTCAACATCCTGGTGAGTTCTGTCGTTTCCAAATGGCGGTTCCTGATGCAAAAGGCTGAACTTCTTCCGGACCAATGTAACTAACAAGCATTGCCGCTTTGCCCAACGCAGATATCAGATCTCGTTGCATCTGCGGCGCATAATAATCCTTGTTCATTGTACTTCCTCAACGTTCTGATAGATACTACGATCGGTGAGTTTTGCCTCGTTTTATGCGCGCAACATGTCTTGATCAGTAACCCACGAAGAACTTAGCTGAGATCTTCCGGGTCATATATCACACAGGCGTCGGGATCATCTACTTCAGCTTGAAGGCGTACACCTGGTATTTCTCGAAATATATGGGTCTGGAAGGATTCGTCAGCGGGCAGTATGGGCATCCCCCTCGGCCAGACTAGTGAGTGGTTGACCTCAGACTCAAGAAGCTATTTACGGAGCCATTACACGATTTGCTGATCTCTAAGCTCATCACTCGTCACAGTTGGTGGAAGCAGCTTGCGCCCTACCTACTCTCAATTATCACCATGAAACTCCTCGTCCTCCTTCCCTTAACATTGCCGGGCATCTCCAAGTTCCTCATCGATGCTTCGCACAGCATGCTCGACTACCTCAGCCCTCAAGTCCAGATCATATTCGTCATGGCTATTTTCCCCGTGATCATGAACGTCTTCCAATTTTGCCTGGTCGATCAGCTCATCAAGGGCGGCAAAGACTTTGATGCGGACCAGGATGATATGGACGCCAGTGATCGAGGACGGGGCCGCGGCAGAGGCGGCGATGGACGAGGGTATAGCAGGGTACCTGGCTGGGAAGGAGAGCATGACGGCGACGGTGACGGCGACGGCGATTCGGATGCGGATGTCGATATTCACGGAGAACGAGACATCGAATCGGGGCGGCGACGACAAGGACCGCGTAAAGTGAACAAGGACAAAGAAACGCAAACTCGAAACCAAACCAAGGCTCCTAGAGAGACAAGTCAAAGCAGGGACGGGAATGGAAATGGGATCACAACGAGATCCTCGTCAATGGCTGCGCCCGTCATACCTTCTTCGCCGCTGTTATCGCCTGGCGATGTGAGAGATTTCGACTATGGATCCACCACGCCTAGCCCGATAGGATCGCCCGACAAACCCTTGCCTTCTTTCCTCGGTGTCGGCGTCGGTAACGGTGACGGTTTCAGTACTTCCAGAGCGGGACAAGGCAAACAGGAGAATATATGGACGAAGATCATGTCGAAGTTGAGCGACACGTCGATGTCGACTTCGGCATCTTCGCCTTCGCCTTCGCCTTCGAATTCGAATTACGCCTCTGCTCCTACTTCGAGAGTACATTCCGTGGTCTTTGACTCCTCCACTACAGAGGACCTTCGTTCAAGCTCCAGCGGCACGACGGGTCAAAGCGGTGAAGATCGATTGCAAGTGCGCATTGATGGGAGAGGCCAGAGATCTGCGGCCCCGTCCCCTGATTCGATTCGGCCCGTGTCGGCGAGCGGGAGCCTGCAACCGAGTCCGATATCTTCGTCATCGCATCAGAACTATAGAGAATCAGAAGTGGGACACAGACAGGGACGGGAACGGGGACAAGACGCTCTTGGTACGACGGAAGGGCTTTCAAGACATCTGCCAGAAGGGTTGGAGAGAGAAGCGAGATGGACGCTGAGTCCGCCTGAATCGCCGACTGTCTCTGATGGGAGAGATACGGTTGACTCGGTGAGCTTGCGGGAGGTCCATGGGCATGGGCAGACGCAGGCGCAGATGCAAGCACAGACGCAAACGCAGAGACGGCCACATCATCGGATTTGAGAGGTCTCACTGAGCGCGGCGTCGAACTATACATCTGTTTACATCTAGAATTGTATCATTATCAACGTGTGCCTGCAGATCTGCAGAGGAATATGTATCCAAATACCGGCGGCACTTTCCGCAACGAGTGTATGCTTTCTTTCTTTTCCCACGGTAGCCCTTCACTTTCGATGAGCTCGAACTCGGGCTTTGCAGTGACGAGACGACTCGAAAGTCAGATTTGGACTGAGGTGGAGGCGAGGTTAAGATGAAGCTCAATCAAGCTCGCCCGAAAAACAAATGCCTATTCGCTTTGTCTCGTCTGACTGAAACAGAAGCAACAAGCAAGAAGCGATAGTCGAGAACCAGATAGCGAGAAGCAGAAGCAGAGAAGCAAAGGGCAAGAAAATTACACAGTGGTGCTCAGTGAGTTCCGGTCCGTCATGCTGCTTCTTATAAGCCATGCCGCGCATTATCACTTGTTGCGAGAGCTTTGAGAATCAAGCGCTATGCTATGCCGTCCTTTGTGCCCGGACCCCTTGCGCCGAGTATACGATTACATGGGGACATATATCATGTTCGAAACCGCTGACATTCAAACCTTTCATGGAACTCCAGTCTCCTGATAGTCCCAAAATCAATCGCGCGACTTCACTATCCTTCTTGAAAAGGCATACGCAAAGTTGAAATCTAAAGTCATGTCGGCTTCAGCTCAGCCATGGTACCCAGCTTCTTGGAGGGATAAACCTATCGCTCAAGTAAGTCTCACAGATCCCGCACCTCCGACCACTTTCTCTTTGCATTGTAGAGGCTCCTGTATCAATTTATCGAGAATTTGAAGGACGCAATGTGCCTGCCTCTGTGCAAGCCGCCCATGCTAATATCGTTCTGCAGGATGTGATCTATGAGGACAAAGCGCACCTCGAGAAAGTATTGACCAAGCTCCGACGCCTGCCGCCGCTTGTATCTCCCGTCGAAGTAAGTCGCAACCTATCAAAGCGTCCCTTGTAGTACTCAGGCCAAGCTGACATCGCTTCTTTGCTGTGCACTTTGTGTAGATCGACAGGCTTCGAGCTCAGCTTGCGGACGTAGCGGCTGGGAAAGCATTCTTGCTGCAAGGTGGTGATTGTGCAGAGCTCTTTGACGATTGTTCGCAGGTGAATATAATGCTTTCAACAACCATGTGATGGTATGAAATGAAAGTGGGACGCCTTGCTAAGCTCTTTTTCTACCGTAGGATCCCATTGAACACAAGCTCTCCTTGTAGGATCTTCTAAACCTGACGACACCGTCCAGAAAGATTTTGCTGATAACCATTGCTGCTTCCGGTCTCGCCCAGAATCCTCCTCATGTCACTCATCATCCTTCACGGCTCGCGTCTCCCCGTCGTCCGAATTGCCCGTATTGCAGGCCAGTACGCCAAGCCCCGATCGAAGCCAACGGAGATGGTCGACATCGAGGTGCCTGATGCCGATGATCCGTCCAAGACCAAAATTGAGAAGAAGGAGGTGATGAGTTTCAGAGGAGATAACGTGAATGGGTACGAAGTGCATGAGAGGGCTCCTGATCCAGAGCGACTCCTTGGGTGAGTTCTGGTCGATTTATCACGCATCCAAATGCTTGATCACGTATCATACCGGCTTTCTTGGCTTTCGCGCGAGCTTGATTTCTTTGGACATCACCGCTGGCCTCAGTCGATGCAGACAATGTGAACTGACACTGAATGTGCCCATACTGTACTATAGCGCGTACTTCCACTCGACCGCTACGCTCAACTACATTCGAACCTTGTTGTTATCAGGCTTCGCCGACCTCCACAAGCCGCTCGACTGGTCCTTCTCCCACGTCCGCTCGCCCGAGCTGCATCAGGCCTTCAGCGCGGTCATTGACAGTCTGAAAGATAGCTTGGACTTTATGAAGGTCGCTACTGGTGGTACGGGCGGAAGAGACCGAGGTGGTATGGAGACTGTGGATCTTTTCACTAGGTGAGCTATAGCGTGAAAACCATTGGCTTAGGCGGACCTTCAAAAAGGAGCTGATCCCTTCATCACACCGCCTCACGTGCTCAGCCATGAAGCCCTTCTCCTTGAGTACGAGGAAGCCTTGACCCGATCCTTCGACGGAGCCATCCCTCAATCTTTCTCCCCCTCATCCACGAGGAACTCCACCCCTTCCGTATCTCGTTCCGCATCACTTGCACGTGTCGGAAACGATCCTGCTTCGACCGGCCGATACCCCCATTCTCCTGTTCGACCACCCAAGTCCCCTTCATTGGGTGACAGCTTCCACGGGTCCTTCACTGACATGAAGGTATCTTCAGGAGGAGAAGAAAGAAAAGCGGAGAAGTGGTACAACACTTCTGCGCATTTCATCTGGATTGGAGATAGGACGAGACAGCTTGATGGTGCGCATGTGGAATACTTCAGAGGTATCGCCAATCCCATGTGAGTGGTCGGCGCGACTAGCTCATACCTGGTTCCTCTGGCCACGATTCGCTGACTCGGTATGCTGTCTGTAGCGGTATCAAGGTCGGTCCTACTATGGCTCCGGAGGAGATTGTACGGATCCTAGACAGTAAGTGACCCTTTTTTGAACACAGATGTTACATGTCGGTTTTCTAAGGCTGAGCGATCATCATAGTCGTGAACCCCGATCGAATCCCCGGTAAAGTCACTTTAATCGGCCGATACGGCGCGGAGAAGGTGAATAGCATCTCCTCCCTTCGAACGCAATACTGGCAGAGGAGAACATGTGCGCTGATCACTGATGATCGTACTCGTCGTCATCAGGTCGACAAGTACCTGCCTGATCATATTGAGGCTGTCAAGAAGACTGACCATGTTGTCGTCTGGCAATGTGACGCAATGGTGAGCTGCGGCCCTCAGCGATAAATCGAACGGATAGATGGCTAATGGTTTGCTCTTTCTCTTGCTTGTTTTTCTCAGCATGGCAAGTGAGTATAACAGTCGGGTCACACGATGTGGTTTGTTTTCCTCATACTAGTGATGCTGACGGCCTCCGGTTTCTTCCAGCACCCGATCATCCGTGACGGATCCTACGTTGAAGACTCGTCATTTTGTCGACGTGATCACTGAAATCACAAAGTCCATGGCTATCCATCGAGAAAAGGGTACCATTCTCGGCGGTGTGCATCTCGAACTGACGGGAGAAGTCAATGATGAGGGGTACTCAGTGGTCAGTCCGCAAGCCAAAAGAAGACATTGTCGGTCGATATGGGCTATTCGCTGATCGTCGAAAGCTGATTTGTTCACTGCCTGTCCTTCCATTTACGCACGCAATAAAACAAAAACAGACCGAGTGTATTGGCGGATCCATGCAACTGGAGGACAAGGACCTGTCGTTCAACTACCGGACGCACTGCGATCCCCGACTCAACTTTGAGCAAGGTCTTGGTAAGTGGCTATAGCTTTCAAGTCCGGCGAAGAGATCCAGGAAGGCAACGCGCTGACGTGATCCTCGTTTTCACCTTTTTCACATTGCCTTAGACGTGGCCTTCCTCCTTGCGGATCATCTAGGCTCGAAACGACGAGGTGTGCAGCCCAAGGATATTCTTTTATCCTCCCTCCGTGGAAGATCATAAAACCAGGTAGCCTGTGAGATAACTAATGAGACGCAAAGCCGGTCACGTGCCATACGGGTATCAGCAATTATTTGTCAATGCACGATGCATAATCATACCTTTTGACCGGATCATCCGTCGCGTACCATGAATGTAAGGCTATCGTGCTATGGAACGTGATCATGCTTGATATCCCAGAGGCCTGTGAGACGAACAGCAATGGACTGCAAGCGCTTCGCATACTGTTCGATGGTAACTAAAAGATACATCGCCTTCATTTCAGGCACAAGTGATTGCATAGTATCACGGTACCACTATAGCCCTTCCTTGTCCAGCTCCTCGAGTACAAGCTTGGCGCCTTCTACGATGATCTGATGTTCGACCTGGAGGAGCGGGCGCAGGTAGCGAACACATTGTCAGTGACTTTCGTATAGCGTGTAGCAAAGATGCAGCGCGTTTGGAGGGAAGGCTGTCACAGATGGGACACAGCGCAAGGCTTTAGGCAGAGCTCCAGCACCGGAAAGGGTTGGGTCTCATGCTTCATATGATAACAGAGGCGAGCGCTTGATATAGACATGACTCACCTCGTGTATTCTCGCCTCGAGATCCTCGACCTTGTCCTCCTTCTTAATCTCGACCTTCCTGACCACCAGGGGTTCTCCCCTATCAACCTCTGCCACAACACGATGCACCATGACGCCCGTTCCTTCGACTTCACCAGCATGGAAAGCGTCGAACGCACGGCCGATGGCATTGGCACCGTCGAACGCGCCAGGCAAGGCCGGGTGGAGATTTATGATCGGGATGGGGAAATGAAGCGTCTCGGGAGCTGCGGGCAGCTTGTCATTTTGACTTTGACTTTGATTTTGTTTTTGACTGGATTGAGGGGTCGAAGCTGAATCAGGCTGTTTGGAGTCAATGCTCAGCTTGGAAAGTGAAGAGTCGAGGTCGGCACTGGCGCTAGTGCTGGCGCTGGCGCTGCTCTCGCTCTCTTTGTCCTTGCTCTCGTCGTTTGTTGCGGGCGAAGCTTTAGAGGGAATAGGTTCCGTCTGAGTTGGCAGACTATCGGGCTGAGGCGGTCCCAGAGCAGGCGCGGCAGGCGGCCCAATCTCTCCCGACAAGATCCTCAAGAACCTATCAGAGAGGATATGCATCCACCCTGCCAACACGATCAAGTCAGGTTTGGAATCAATGACCAGCCTGGCTACTTCAGAGTCGTAGTCTTCCCTGCTGGCTCCTGGGTTTCGATTCAAAAAGGTCTTGAGGGCGCAGACGGAGGTGGGGATGGGCGGAGAGGCGGTACGGGCTCGGGTGAGACCGTAGGCCGCCGAGCGCGAGGAGAGGACATGCGTTATAGCGGCGTTGGGGAGAGATGGAGTTCCGGCGGCATCAAGCAGAGCTTGGAGGTTTGATCCTAAGCGATACGAGGTTTCGAACAGGATCGTTTCAATCGATTATCAGCTTTCCCACTCAAATATATGTTTGGATGGTGAGACGGGTTGTCGGGGTTGTCGAGTAAATAAACTGCTGACACAAGATCCTCGTGGCCGAAATCTACACGCTTGTAAAAGCGAGAGAGCTGTGCCATCTTTACGTGTGCTGAGCTCGCGAGCCCTGCGCCCTACACCTCTCGAGCTCCCCATCATCTACTCACCTGATCCAGAGATGAGCACCGTGATCCTCCTCACTCGCTTGGCCGGCACAATGGTCTCTTGTAATGAAGGCATGATGAAGTTCGTTCGCGACGGCTATCCTTTCCGTTTGGTATACGTTTGCTTCAATGTTCCAAGGAGGACACTGCAAGCCCTCTGTTGTAGCTCTGCTGCTGTGCTATTGACCGTGTCAAATGTTCGTCGTTGGTGATTTTATAATCAAGCAAAACGGTGCAACTGTTATCAACGTTCCTTTCGGAAATTCGTCGAAAACCACACCCATGCCCGCACTCTTGGAAAAGAAGCACGAACCAAAGAAATCGGCAGGCAGCGGAAGCTGTAATTCTAATAGCTAAATAGCTAAATCTTGATAAGCGCGTGCTAGCCACGTTTCCGAGCATGTCATCTTTGACGTGGCTTTTCCCTTCTCTTAACTATGCTGGCCATGCTGGCATAACCGCTCCGTGTGGTAATGCATCCCCCGGCACAACCCCGCAACCAGGCGTCAAAAGCTATCTCGCACATCTGTTCCTATCTACACCTTGCGATCACTCAAAACAGTCTGCTCACAAGGGACAGACGGCCGACCAAAAATGTCCCGCCTCTCGCTCCCCCTCTCAGCGCTTCGGCGCCCTCTTCTACCTTCATACTCCCCCTTGCCTCGAACTCGGTCGACGCTTATACCCAAACCTCGATTCGCCTCGACCTCTACCCCGTCATCTGCCACTCCTTCCAGGCGGTACTTCTCCACAACCTTGCTGATAGGCGGATCCGTCCTCCTCGTGGCCTACTACTATGACTCTCGCTCGCTGCTGCATGAGCACGTGGTAATGCCGCTTGTGCGGTATGCACTTGATCCCGAGGAAGGGCACAAGCTCGCCGTGAAAGTGTTGGGCTGGGACAAGTGGGCTAGACCTAGGGATATGGGAGTAGATGCGCCAGAGCTCCAGGCGGAGGTGAGCATAAGCTCTCAGCAGCTGATGGAAAAGCTTGAGATGAGGCTTATGCAGGTGATATGTCTGCTCGTAGCTCTTCGGTCTGCCCATCAAGAACCCTGTCGGTATCGCAGCTGGGTTCGACAAAGATGCCGACGCTATTGACGGTCTATTTGACCTCGGTTTCGGATATGTGGAAGTAGGAAGCGTCACTCCTGAACCGCAGGTGAGGTATACCTCTCTCCGGCCGTGTCGACTTTGCTCTCACCCCCCTATGCCGCCGATTTGTCTCGAGCGTAAAACAGCGCATTTGTCGCTGACAGTGTTCCGCACCTGTTCCGCCCTCATCAGCCCGGAAACCCCAAGCCACGATTCTTTCGACTAGAAGAGGATGACGCCGCTATCAACCGATACGGTTTCAACTCTCTCGGTCACGGCCACACTCTCGCTCGACTCCGAGCTCGCCTCTACGCTTTCGCCCAATCTCATCCTTCGCTCTTCCCTTCACCTCTACCTCTTAACCCTTTACCGCCTTCCGGTGTTCCTAGATCACTTCGATCAGGCCAGCTGTTAGCTGTCAATTTGGGGAAGAACAAGACCTCCGCTGCTGATTCCAACGAAGATTACATCAAGGGTGTCCGATTGCTCGGACCTTATGCCGATGTCGTCGTCGTCAATGTCTCGAGTCCCAATACTCCCGGATTGAGGGCTTTGCAGGGCAGACAGGTCCTAGAGAGATTGCTTAGAGATGTGGTCGAGGAGAGAAATAGGATCTCAGCGGGCGACGGACTCCCCAAGATCGCTGTCAAGGTCGCTTCCGATTTGAGCGAGGAAGAACTGGCCGACGTCGCTAGTGCTGTACGAAGTAGTGGAGTGGAAGGTGTCATCGTCTCCAATACCACGATTCGAAGACAGGAGCTCGGACTGGCATCTGGTGAGTCAACAAGAAAAAAAGCCATACTGAAATGGGGCCACCAGGTGATCTATCCAGTATGGCTGACCCGTCTCTGCCTTTGTCACTGGATCTGTGATCATAGCCAACCAAGATGAAGTCGGCGGACTTTCCGGCAAACCCCTCTTCCCTTACGCGCTCAAAGCTCTGAAAACCCTTCGACCGCTCCTACCGCCCTCGATCCCTCTGATAGGCTGCGGCGGAGTCTCGACCGGTTCGGACGCTCTCGCGATGGCCCGAGCCGGTGCTTCCTTGGTGCAAGTGTACACTTCGTTCGGATACAGAGGTGTAGGGACACCGCGATTGATCAAGGACGAAATCACCTCTGCCCTCAACCCTGACTCTGCTTCCGGTTCTTCTTCTGGCTTTGGCTCTGGGTCTGCGCTTGTCAAGTCCACCTGGAAGGGCGAGGTCGGCAAAGATTGGGGATCGTCGAACGGCGCTGGCGCTATGGGCTGGGACGAGAGACGAGTCGCACACGAGTCAGAGGCTGTGAAGAAGGAGGCTGAGGGACTAGGTGAACTGCTCAGGCAGCTGGACGACAGAGAGGGTCTCGCGACGTTGACAAGGGAGGCTGAGCAGGCTCTGAGAGACATCAGGCAAGATGTCAGCCAGGCTCAGTCGGAGCCTGCCGCAGGTCAAGGCCACGGACAAGGCCAGGAGGGCGGAGCCAGGGATAATCTTGTGGGAGCATCGCCCAGTACGGAGAACAACGGTGGCAACGCCGACGCCAATGCCGTGATTGGAGGCGGGGACGTAGCTGCTGGTCTGATCGAAGCGGGCAGTGCCAATACGAGTGCGAGCGATAGTGCGACAGTGACCTCGGCTTCACTGCAAATTCCGGCAGCCGTCTCTACCGACAGTGCAGGTCTGATCGGCAGCACCTCTTCCGCCTCAACCTCGTCCGATGCCATTCAATCAGGCCAAACAACAAACTCCGACGTCGGCGCCCCGTCAATACAGGAAGCTCTGCTCTCTACGCCTGTAGCTATCGACCTCACGCCGCAAGTCGTCATCGAGAACCCAGGAGCTGTCCAAGCTGCCCAAGCGCAGCAGGTCGCTCCTACGTTGACGTCGACGTCGGTAGATAGGCTCGGAGGAGACGATGAGCAGTGGACGCAGTCTGTACGAAGTGGACAGAGGCGTTTGGTCTAGGGCTATGGAATATGCAATACACCAGAGTCGGGAGATAAAGAGAGGGGACAACACATCCAACGACAGAGGCAGTGAAGGCGGATGATCAAGGGGGGTAGCTTCCCACCACCGTAAAATAGATCAGCCCGTACAATATGCATGACATGTTGGCGTTGACGTTCAAAATACAAGACCACAACTTCAGATTTTCGTTTTCTCGTTCCGAGAAGACAGCCAATTGGACTCGCTTTTTGGAGCCGAATAATAGCTGCATAAGAAGCACAACATACTGAAGATGACTGGGACCGCCCTTCCGTATTGATCCAATTCACGTGACCACGCCCACAAGTCCTACCTCCTACCGCCGGTCAAACCATTTCCTAGCGAGGTTCAGCCCAACCACACCCGCCCCACCGACAGCCAGCAAGCCCGACACATACCCCGTCCAAGCCATCACATCCCTCTGCCACCTCTCTTTCCTCAGAGCCTCAGAGTACGGCACATCAGGCCTGAAAGTCACCATCTCGTACAGGCTTGTCCACCCTTTGACGCGTTTAGTGGGGAACGGGTCGGTGTTGAGCGATAAGTGCAAGTTGGCGAGTTTGGACGAAGACGGGATGAGTCGCGTAAGTAGGGAGTCGAGGGTTCGGCGAAGGTGGTGTAATGGCGAGAGAACATGTGATCGCATTTCGGTGCTATAATTGATGGTGATATGAGCATTGATTCTCTGAGCTTCATCCTCAACGCGGAAAGCGGGCCATGCCAGTTCAGATGGGACAGACCAGGTAATATCAAATGGCCACGTCCGCTACTCACTAGTTCTGCAAGGCTAACTCGCAAATAGCCTTGAGATCCGCCTGTCTCTCGACTGAATAAGCCTTGAGCGCCAACTCGAGCGAAGGGTCCGTCTCGCCCAGCTTGAGCGAGGTGGTAGGCGTGACCTTGTGTTTCTCAAGCACCGAATTGAGCACTCGGACATCTTCCAGACCGCAATTCAGACCTTGACCATAGAATCTACAAGCATGATATCCCAGGTCAGTCCAGTCTAAGAGATGATTCCGCTGAGGGGCTGTACAAATTCGCCTCGTGAGGATAGATACTGAATTGTTCGAAACTCACGGTACCATGCTATGTGAGGCGTCTCCGAGCAGCAGAGCGTGCGAGGACCAAGCTGATGGTGTACACTGACGAACAGAGTAGAGACAGAGACTGATCAGTCAAGGGGTGCATCGATTTCACATGTTTCTCTTTCCGAATTGAACAGAAACTCACGTTGATGGTGACCAAGTTACCTCTGGGGTTGTTCTCGAAATCATCCAAGAGCTTCTTCTCACCGACGATGTCGACAGCGGATGGGAAGTTCTCCTTGAAGAACGCAGAGGCAGCGTCTCTCGTCTTGATCGTTGCGAGGGACGCGAAGGGGATGAACAATGTAAGGGTGAATGAGCCGTCCTGTGAGACACCATTACGGAAGAGCATGTAGGATCAGCGTTCTCTGCGACGATTGAATCGAATTGATCCATGAGGAACGCTCTGTTCCAAGGGTGTGAAGTAACACCTTGTTTTTAGAGCGATTGGACACTTTCGCTCACCTTGTTTGGCAGACCAATCAGCATGAAAGAGTGTCGTGGCCAGATGTGCAAGTGGTTCTTGTCGATCGCATAGCCACCGGGCTTGGTGGAATCGGCGGGCATGTGGAGCTCGATGTATGCGTGGGGGATAAACGATTGCGAGAAGTCGATTCTGATTGGACGGTATTCAGGCAAATATGAGCTCGATATAATATGCCTTGCTCACAAAGCCAAAGACTGCCGGTACGATGTAGAGAAGGAACAAGCCTGAGAAAACTACTCACCGCTCCATGCGCATCATCGTGGTCCTGACTTTCGACCAGCTTCCATCTGCGCCAATAATCAGATCAAAGCCCGTACCGACCTCATCCTCCTTCGTCGTCTCCTTGCCCTTTCCTTTTCCCTTTCGCTTCTTCTGCTCCTCGTGCTTGTCGTCACCCGTGGTCAAGCCGCCCCCGCCACCAATCGCGCCATCGTCATCCTCCTCTCCGGGAACCGCACCCTTGTGCTCTGGGGATGAACCGTACGCTTTCTTGTGGTCGAGATCGACTCGGGAGAGCTTCGTGTTAAAGCGTAATTTGATGGTGTCTGGGAGAGATTCCACTAGACGCTGGTTTAGGAGTGGTCTGCCGATCGAGTTTATGCACTACACATGTATCGAGAACATTAGCGATACATCCGACAAGGCGACCTGCAATGTGGGTCTAAAGGCTAGCGCTCACCTGGCCATTAATCGGGTCATACAACTGCGATTCCTGCTTGCCGTCGGTATGGTGGATCATACGCCCCTTCATTGGAATAGCTTCGTTCTGAAACTGCTCGGCTACGAAAGTCAAAATACGATTGACTCAGCAGAGACTCGAGCTTTCATACCGGCTCGAGCGACGTCGAGAATTAGGCTTACCTAAAGATGGATCTACGCTTCGAAGGGCCTCCAGACCTCGCGAAGAGATGGCGAGGTTGATCGACCTTAGATTACTTGGCGCGGTGTCCTTGCCTCGTGGATCTGAAGATAATCAGATGGATCAGTAGATGACCCACAACTCGCACTCTGGTCCGGTGTCGTCAAAGCAGCCAGCCCATCCAGCACTTACCATCCCTCGATTCCCACACCTCGACTTCCCATCCTCTCCTGTGCAGGCTCAACGCGGTGAGCGCGCCCACCGGTCCGGCTCCGATCACGAGTACCTTCCTGGCTCTAGCTTCGCTCATCGTGTGTCCGTTTTGTATGCGGTTGTGGAACTTGATCTGGAATTTGCTGTGTGGTTCACGACGGTTTAGTGATAGCGCTCTCTCTTCACAAAAGGTGATAGCTTTGAAGTATTGTTGAATTGATCATTCGAATCGTCTGATGAACGCAGACGATGTCGTCGCCGATCATCGGGCAAAGACGTATTTGGCTTGACTTGGCATCGTGACTGAACGCCCTCCACCTTGGCTCTCATCGCATCAATCGAATGACTCATTGACAAAGGCTTATTTACTACCCACACATAGAGGATACTGCCGCTCTGGCCAAACTTCCTGTAATCCCTTGTATCCCTCACACCCAGCCAAAATTTCCAAAATATCTGCGGTTCAATTTCTCCTTTCTTTTCTTTCTTTCATACAATAGCCCAAGCACAAGAATCGTATTCGCAGCTTACGATACCGACAAGCCGCATTCGCTTGCGGAACACGGCCTTGTCACACTCTCGCTGTGGGTGAAAGTCCCCGGAGCCTCTGTCCGTCCCTTCGATATCTACCCTCTCCATGTCCGCCTTTTCCTCTTACCTTGGTCTGTCCTTTCAACGGGTTCCATCGGTGGTGCCGTCTTTTTCTTCGTTATGAGTCATGAGCTGTCTTTGGTGTCTTGCAAGAGGCATCAAAGACGAGAGAGGGGGGACTTGTACCGTTCCGAAAGGACCCGTATCTAAGTACTACGGGAATGATGGCTTGTCCAGCCCCCTCTTTTTCTAGCTCATGACCAGAAGGAAAACGGGGCAACACCACCTGGGGCTATTCCAAACGTTGTCAGGACAATCAAGCGGGGATCGGGCAAATGACTAGCTTGACCGCTACGGATTCTTTGCTTCAAATCTTCATCACCCATATCGACGGCGTCCGGGGTTAGATCATCTGGATCCGGATATGGGAGGTGGCATGTGGAATCCAGGTCTCAAAGCTTGAGCGGTAGACTCCCTTTCCTCATCTTCCCTTAATCGCCTACCCTTTCTACGCAGGCGAAGATACGAGCCGCGACGGATTTTATAAGCGTAGCTGGGAATCGTGAAAGGCGAAGGGAGAAACCCCTCTCATCATCTAACGACGGATGGTGGGAAGAGGATGGATGAAATACGCGCTCATAGGTTACAGTCATGCGATTGTCTCGAGTTCCCCAGCTCCATGAAAAGAGACTGGGAGGAGAGATAACTCGATGGGGCTTACTCTGTGTCTTGGGCTGTTATTATCATATTCACAACCTCCCTCTTTTCTCCTTTTCTTTAATTCGGACAAATACATCGCCCACACACCTGATGTTATTTCGTCTATCACTCTCACATTCACTCAAAGTGGAATGAGACGTTCACACCTTATTTCCTTTCCTTTTCTGTCCCCTGTTGTATAACCCTGTGATGTTGTTGAATTTCTT
The DNA here is from genome assembly GCA_036428585.1 of Kwoniella sp. CBS 9459. Classification (NCBI taxonomy): domain Eukaryota; kingdom Fungi; phylum Basidiomycota; class Tremellomycetes; order Tremellales; family Cryptococcaceae; genus Kwoniella; species Kwoniella sp. CBS 9459. Next base: position 684,509 of record CP144066.1, on the reverse strand, counting down.
CATCGCTAGCTCGGATCGCCTGACCGCCTGACATCGGTCATTAAAGGGCGATCTGTAGTCAGGAGCGAGAACATACACACTATGCTGAGGGTTCTTCCTTTTTCTTTGCAATATTTACACCTTCTCAAAACATGAACAAATATATCGATTACTTGACACACAATGCAATGCATGTACGAAATCGTTGAACAGGTCCTTGTGGCGTGCGCGCCCTTCCATCCAAGTGGACCGCAGACCATTCTACACATGTATCGGTTGCCATTCCATACGGGATGCGCATGCCAGGACCGTACCTCGAAAACTATATGCATGGCCTGTCGCTATGATGTTCAGCTTTCAGAAATACGACTGCACCATTCGCTGCCCGGGGACATGTCCGGGAGGACCGACCGAAGCTTCGAGGTCTCGGATGGTGCCCTATACACATATGAACGTGAGCATCAGCGCGAATACGGGCAACATAATCATCAGCATGAGATCAAGATGATTCATCGGGCATCTCCACGTTCGCCGATGATCAACTCACATCTTCAAGGTGGTACACCCATCCGTGAATTCTTACGCCATCCGTTCCTCTTCGTTTCCAGTCCTGCACACGAACAGATATCCATATCCGGATATTAGCGTCATGTGCCCGGTCCCTCAAATCAGCTCGGATAGAGGGAACGGCGATTTCAAGCAAATCTCACATTCTGCACGACCTGACACTCCGCTAGATTCTTGACTTGCTGCAACACGTTCTCCTCGACGAGATAATCGAGCGTGGGCGGTCCGTCGGCCGTGAACAGCGTCCTGGACAGGGTCGCGAGAGGCTGGATGTACTTCTGCAAGGGTGTCGTGGCGGGCGTCACGGGTAGGCGGGAGACGTTGAGAGCTGTCATGCAGCCTACGCAGTTTGTGTGACCCTGACAATAGACCAGCACAAGAGACCATCAGCCTGATTGCCAGCGCGCTCGTCATAGAAGCTAGTGTAGGGGTGTGGAGAGCTCAAAGGTACCAAAGCTAGTGTAACCCACCGTGACCACGATATGTTTCACCTTGAAGTTCTGCAAGGCAATCATCATGACGGCATTGAGAGAGTCGTCCTGGGGAGAGTAGAGGCTGTATTGGATGACCCCGAGTCAGCTAGGACCGTTACACATCCTGGTGGTAACGAGTAATCGAGGGCTTCGCTTGTTCGACCACCGGAGATCGCAGATGAAGATACAGATGTTGAGGGCGGCCGTGCGGAGGCCGAGCGAAAGTTTTCACTCACTTCGCTATGTTTCGATGCACGAAAATATCACCGGGCTGACAACCCATGATCGTCGTTTCAGGTACACGAGCATCAGAGCCTGGTCAATAGTTGAATAGCATCGAAGCGTTGAGACCAATCATATATCAGCTTTGCTTGCGGCGAAAGGTATTGGAGGCTACGGTCCTGTTGGCTGGGAAATGAGGAGTAGACCCGGTTTTTTTTCGCTGGATATCATCGAGCACTCACAGCCTATCCAGAGGATCTCGGGTCTCTGACCAGGATAATGGCGGGGGAAGAACTGAGTGTATCAAGGATGAGACAGCCAGGGTTAGCTTTGAGTGCGCTTTGACTGTATCCCACAGGCGGAAGCAAGGCAGGTGAAGGGAGGGGGGATCTTCGCGCTCGACATCTGGTTCGCGCAACGGCGAAAAGCAACGGGACTCTCACCTCTGGGTCCTTGTTTCGCACAGCTTCCGACCATTTATCATTCCTGTCGAACAGCTCTTTCTACACGGGTAAACCAAGCTTCATCAGTCAAGGGCGCATGGATGACTTCAGCTCATGAAACGAAGCCAGCTGGACATACCATCTCCGGGTAAGCGAGGCTTGATTGGCCTGACATTTTTGGATGGGTAGTGCAAGTCTCTGTTAGGAGGTGGGAAGGAAGGTGCAGGGCGCAGAGATGGGCGTAACGACTGGGCGGAGTTCTTGCTGGGGCTGACGTAGCACAGAGATATGTTTTGAAGGCGGGATTTGCGAGGGCTGAATTGATATGCTTCTGTGACAGAAAAGTGTCCAAGCTATTTATATGATTATTCGGCCTCTGTCATTCGTTGATAGTTGATCGCGACCTCCATCGTCGAGGAAGATATTTAGATATTTCCCTGGCTCTGATCGAGCTGTGAAGCCATCGTGAATCTCATGATCGAGGTTCGACGTCGGACCCTTCGAAAGCACAGGGTGGTGAGCGCTTCGCACGGACTCTTCGCTTTCGACCTCGACCGTGTATGGGCGCAGGTTCCGGTAAACATCATATCTGGCAAGGCTGGTCTATGCTTGTATCTCTAAGTTTGATGTCAAGGAACGCAAAACCTGATGTTGGCTTGCTTGCGGGAGGTGAGGAGATCATAGCTTACATTAGACCAAGGGAGATATATTCCCGACATACCACACTCGGCAGACATGGCGGCGGAGGTGCCTCGCTAACTTGTCGAGGTCCCATCACCCCGCTCCCCTTTACGATCTAATCGCGGAGGTGTGGCTGACGCGACGGCGACAGCGACAGCAACGGTAGTGAAGATGACTCAAGTCCGATTCTCTCGGCTACCATCGTAAGGTGGCTTTGAGACAAATCATTAAATAATGGACCTGAGCAACCATCACTCTTCACTCTTCACCCATCACGAATTAATTCGCATGCCGCCTTGGTTCTCTCCCATTAGTATACCGGCGATTGATGGCTGACGGGAGGTCCGAGAGCAAATGAAATCAGGAAGTGGTTTGTGTGGGTGGCTTGACTTGATGGGACGGTGAAATGTGGGAATGATGGTCGTCGTGGTGAGTCATTGTTTCCGTCGGTACAACGGTCGTGTTCTGTTCTGTGGTGAGCAGGTTTCTCACAAGGCCCAGGTTAATTGACGCACGCTGCCGAAGAGCAAGAGGATGTTAACTTTGAGTACGATGGCCCGTGCGTCTCGTCTGAGCACATTCACATCCCTGACGCTTCATCCGAAAGAAGTGGACCCCACAAACGGTCCGCGTTCCCGTCCTCATGCACTTAGCAGATCAAGCTGGACCGAGCTTGCATTGATTGATCGTCTGGCGAAATCGGCTGGCTCGGATGACGGGAGTAATCTGTATAATGCGCAAGAATGGGCGACTGGCTGATGAGACGATTAATGTTGCTGGGATGCAAGTGTTCAAGACTTGAAGCTGGGCGAGATGAGATGGCTCCGATGCCTTCAACAGCTCATCCGGTTCATCGGTCCATTTGAAAAGCAGGCACGAGGCAAAATGCGGGTATCGCCGCCGCTCTCTGATGTTCGTTGAAAAAGTTGAAAGCGATTTCTGACGCAGGCGAATAACCGGGTTGTCCACTCAAGGCTGACTTTACAGCTTTGATGTCCATCTATCCTACGAGTACAAACGAGTCTTGTCACATACACTCGGCGACATCGTCACTTCGATCTCTCCGGCTCATCCTCGCGTTGACAAGTATACACTTCTCAACCTGTTAAAAAACTTTGAGACGATATGGAACATCCTCTGCCCGCACGACCTAGTTTCCTTCCGCCGCGACCCGGTACGACCGTGTCAACAACAGCATCAGCGGACGCAGGGCCGTCTCGCCTTCCGCCCAATCCCACTGCATCCTCCTCTTCGACCCATGGTCGCGGTTCTGCCCCTTCAACACTAGGACTACCTCCCAGCAAGCCCATAATCACCACTGCGCCCAACGGCGGATGTGTCATCTGCTCCAATCCGCCCAAATACACCTGCCCGCGGTGTGCCACCAAAACCTGTTCATTACCTTGTTCCAAGACCCACAAGACCCGCGACGAGTGTTCCGGTGTAAGAGATCCTGCGGCTTTCGTCTCGCTGAAAGAGTATGGCCAAGGAGCCTGGTCGGACGATTACAAGTGGCTTGAAGAGGGGCGGCGGAAAGTAGGTGGCTGGGGTCAAGGGATCAAAGTTGAAGAAGTACCTGCCTCGACTTCGTCAAGTAATAATACTTTCAATAGGAACGGCAGGGGAGATAGGGACAGGCAGCTGCTGCGGAATCGACGAGGGAAAAAGATGGGCAAGGTTGACGGACTTAAGAGGGAGTTGGAAAAGAGAGGATGCAGCGTTCAGTTCATGCCTGAAGGTATGGCGAAGAGGAAAATGAACCAGTCCAGCTGGAATCCAAAGTCAGTAGTTCGCGGAGGTCTTCCACTGCTCTGCAAATGTACTGATCCGTGCATGTGATTAGGTCTCAACAATTATACTTGACCGTACACCTATCGATACCCTCCAATTTGCTCGAGTCCGAAACCTCGACTGAATCGCACAAGACGATCAATCATCAACGAGTCCTGTTCGCATCTTCATCCCCCGCTTCTACTGGTCTGCCAACGCTCTCATCTCTCCTGCCCGAGACGCTCGACCCCACCTCGGTTGTGCTACTTCTGCCCTTCCATTCCACACCGTCTCAACCCGCGCCAGAACATACAACGAACCAGAAACTCTTCTACCCTCCTTTAGACTCCTCCAAAACGCTCAATGATGCCATGAGAGGGACGGCATGGGTCGAGTTCCCTGTCATTCAGATCATGCAGCGAAGCGAATGGGAAGATGGCTTGAAGAAAGGGGACATAGTGGTCGTTCCGCTTGTTGAGCCAATGGTGTCGGTGCGAGACTCGGGGTGGGGCAAACGGAAAGCTACGGCTGGACCGATGGCAGATGCAGCTGCAGCTGAAAAGGCGAGGACGGGTGATGATGCCACGGAAGATGCCAGTGTCGGTGATTACACAGGCGGCGAAGCGAAGAGGGCTAGAACGGACGATGGCGTTCAAAGTGGTGGAGGGCAGAGTTTGGTGGGCTTGGGTGACTACGCGTCAGACGATGATGACGAGGATGACGAAGGAGCAAGCGAGTATGGTGGAGATGAGCAACAAGTAGTAGGCGAGGACGACGATGCGGAGGACGGAGACGAAGTCGATCCTCCACTCGAGGTCCTGCAGGCTGTCGGAGCCGCGTTGATTGCAGATCTTGGCGAGGCTGCTTGAGTCGTCTTATATTGTAGCATAGTATAGCATCGCATCATGTGCTGCAAAGTCCTCTGATGAGGTATCGCAAGTTTGCCCCATACCGCGCTCGGCTTGACACCAAGGGAAAACGGCGGAGGCACTCAAACGTCCGGGCTGCCGCAATTTGTCACGAACATACGGTCCTGCTAGCTAGTCAGGTCGATGCTGATGCCGGAGTCGCTACCGCCTCCTCCTTCTTCCTCTTCTTATCCTCTTCTGAGACTTTCTGTGACCTCCTTCTCTCTTTCTTTTTCGCCTTCGCCTGTGCCACGCGTTCCATCAGCTCTTCCGAGTAGACCGACTCGGCTCTGCTGTTCTCCTTTCGGAACCTGGCGTCCATTTGTCCCAGTTCTTCTTGGATCGGACCATCCCATCCTCCGGGGCATCTAGCATCTTTGGCTTTCGTCCAATCGCTTTCTTCTCTCTTCGGCCTCACTCCGGTGTCAGACTCTGATCCGGAAATGGGCGTTATGGTCGAGTGCGAAGTTGGTTGTGAGCGATCACGCTCAAGGTCCTTCCAAAAGGAGACCTCTAATTTCATATCAGGCAATAGCGACGCCCAGACCTTACGTCGCGCATGCCTCCTCTCCCTCTTTCGCAGTCTGTTCTGGATCATCATGCTGAGCCCGATCGGCTGCGGTTTCAGCCTGGGTAGGGGCGGATTGTACAGAGTCGGCCGGTGGAATGCACCTGTTAGTCGAGGTGGTAATTCGCTACGAGCTTTGCTTGATCGCGCTTCAGCGACCTGAGCTGCATTGCTGTCGCATTCTGTATGCTTTTCCGCTAGGCGGGACTCGAGAAAACGCAGCTCTGCTTCGTGAGTTGACGACCTGTTGTCTGAGCCTTCTTCCGGAGTGATCGGCAGCGATGTTGAAGGCAATGACGACGAAGACGACATGTAGGAAGTAGACAGATACTCAAGTAACGTGTGGTATTCGCCCAAGAACTCCTTGGTCCGAGGGACAGAAGTCATCCCCTTCCATCTCTTCCATTGCTCTCTGATCTCCCTGTAGATGGAAGGGTAACACCCACGCGAGTACTTCAGCAATGGGCGATATAGAGCCCATTTGACAGGGATGGTATGCGACGGGTCTCGAAAGAAGGGGAGAGCTGCGGTCTTCTGTATATCAGGCTTCGGGGGGCAAGTTCGAAGTCGCAGTGGGAGGGTGGAGGAGACGCCTTCCGAGCGAGCTGAAGATGCGGATGCAGGGAAGAGGGGACGAAGGATCGTCCCTAGCTTGAATGTCATTGAGGCATTGTGGTGCGTTCGAGAACTGATGATGGTCGATTGGACAGCGTGATATAAAATGAACAACGTAAGAAGACAAGTCGAGAGATGCATGTACTGTTTCTGGACATGTTACGTCGGTTCCTGTAAATGAACCGGAAATTTCATCTCGAGCCAAAACTACCGGTAATGATTGCCCATCACACTACCAAGCTGAATGTACGTGTTAAAGAGCACGCTGCAGTGCTTGATGTACAACTACAGCAGATCTCGTTGTAGAGTACAAAGATGCATGTGCAAGACCGTAAGGCTTGAGGTAACTACTACTGCGAAAGCCGTGAAAATACTGACAAGTGATGGGTAACCTACTGATCTACTTAGGTGAATGTCAATCCGTTGGTTTCTCCCAACTCCTCAATGGCGAATCGCCATTAGGCAAGGATATGAAATAACGGGTGCTATCTCCGAGTCGCCTTCGCTCTTTCGGTCAATCAGCTCAACCCCGAGGGGGAACCGAAAGATTAGAGGGAGAGCGAAGGCGAAAGCTCAAAAAAGTCTTTCTAGGGGAAGCCGTGTCCCGTCGACAGGAAATATACGTCAATCGCAATACGATTGAATACAATCGATTGGGCAACGCTTCCGTTCAGTCGAAGAATGCTGAGGGCCTCCTAAAAGGAGGATCGAGCCGGGCCCATGAGTTGAAAGAAAGAAGAAAGGAGAGAAGAAGACAATATTCAAAATTTCTGAAATACGCGTGTGAGGAGCTGCTGCTGCTCCGGGTCAGGATGAGTGGAGGTGTGAGCTGTGAGCGTTATAGTACGGTGATACGGCGATATCTCAGCTCGTATCGCTACGTGGCATATTGCCCTTTGTTTACACCTCAACTCCTCCGAGCCCTGCTTGCGCGTCTGCTTCGCACTCCGCATTACGAAAAAAACCCTCATCCTTCTTCGGTTCACCAGCGTTATCATCCTTTCAATCATCAGGACGAGGATTGGCAATGTTAGCTGATATACTCATTGAAGGAACAAAGGTGACTGTTCACTCGAAGCACTACCAAAAAGACGAATGTCATTTTCGAAGGCCGAAGACACGTATTTGACCTCTGCCCCACTTACGACTTGACTCGTCAGTCACCGAGACCTCTTTGCCCATGGGTGTGCAGGAGAAGGTAGACCGAAGCTTCGTGACCTTGGTTCTGCTGGTCCTTTCATCGAAGTCTCACGACACACCGCTATGAGATCTGAGTGGACGCTGGCCATGAATGACGCATGCAGGGCGACAAGGTACTAACTCGGATTCATCTTTCTCTCTGTCTGTCCCTTCCCCCCATATTTTTTCATCTGGGCTCTGCTCGCCCGCCGTAACCTGGCTTCACTAGGCTGACATGAGTGGGGGACTTTCTCACGAAATCATCTGAGCTATCATCGACTGACAGACGCACTGATTGTAGTAAAAGTAAGAGCAAAGGAGCAGAGCAAACTCGAAAAAGCGTTTTTCAGCCTCCGCCTAAAAACTGCACTGGCGCTATCGCAGCGGCTTAGTGACTCTATAGCGTTAGGCCTGCCTTCCCTCTTCGTTCTTTTTTCGCATTCCCCACTCAATTCGGATAAGGCGGAGCCAAGGTTATAAGAGAGAAAGCCAGACAGACAGAAAGTCGGTCGAGAGAGAGCGAATCCGATTCGATGCCCCGATAAACCGAACTCAGGTCTCCCCAAAGCAGAAACAATCAACAACGAAAGTAAGCCCGAGGACCGAAGGAAGCCTCGATACTGCGACAGTCATCACTCCTCTGTCTATCTTTGTCTTCTCGCTTCGTTGTGCGGAGTACATTCAGCATCAGCACATAACACGTTGCCTACTGCAGGAGTCAACGACCGACTAAAGGCGTGAGTTGGGAATGCGTGTCACTTTCTTCCCCTACTCTACCCAGCTATATAGACCGTCGAAGACACACCGCTGCGTCCAGTTTGTCTTGATCCCTTGACATTGATCCGGAAACTACAGCTCTTAGATTCACCTGACTCACAAGTCTAGAATCGTCTTTTTCTTCTTCTAGACTCGACCGTGCTCTTCTGACACTGTCTTCCACCGACGTTCTTCTTCCCCTCTTTCCCCACTTCGCCCACTTCACTAGCCGTTCTACACCGTCGGGACGACGTCATTCGAAACGTCATTGACCGACATACTGGCTTTGTTTGCTCGTAGGGTGCTACAAACCGTGGAACCCCAAACATTGCCCATTCCATCTCATCTATAAAAACCCGTATCGCGACATCACCCTTCATCTTTGTTCGTTCTCTTATCCCAACTACCAACATTCCAATTCAAATCTAGGCCAGCCACTACATTTTCGCCACTCGCTCCGAGAGCCATATAGAATCATATCCTCCACCTGACCTGATCGAAATACACAAGCCTTAGACAGACGTCTCCTGGATAATCTGATCACCGCACCACTGAACCCAAGCCTGACACACACACATATTATCCAATCTGACCGCGTTACGCTATCCGCCATGAGCATGCGTATTGAGCCCCAGTGGGCGGAATACGACTCGGATTACTACGAGTCAGGGGACGAATTCTTAGAGCTCTCCTCACCCAAGAGACGTTCGCGTGGCGGTAGCGTCTCATCTCTGAGCTCCTATGACAGTGCTGGAACCGCCAGCACGGCTCCCACCGACTACTCGCCTCCGGGGAGTGTGGCAGGTTTCGAACACGATGATCCTAAGCTGGAACTGGAGGATTTGCTAGATATCCACCATTTCAAAAGCCCGGGAGAATTTGATACGCTCGGTGGTCACGCTGGCGGGATCCTGGTTAGCGAGAACAACGAGTTCATCCTTAAGGTGAGTGTCTTCAGCTTCCTTCCCTATGCTGAGCATCGTGTAGGCGATGTGTCACTCCTTACGATCCTATCGCCACTCCCCTCCGACTCTATGTGAAGAAAATGTAGATGCTAACTATTTGTCTTCATATCACCGGTGTATACGCACGTCGCCTCACACAGAAAACCGACAAGGACGAGATATCCTTCTACGGCAGAGTAGCCGCCGGTGATCCGCCCGTCAGAGCTATCGCGCCTCACCTTCCAGAATACTTCGGCTCGGTTGACCATCCTAGTACCGAGCAGCAGGCCAGTACGATCCAATTCCCGAAGAAATTCGGGACGATCTTTGACGCAGAGCTGGGCATCAAGCCCCTCGAAAAGACAAATACCGCTTCGACGCATGAGCAGGTGTGTGCAGTTTTGATCCCACTCTCCGTAGCTTTCCCGAGCAGGGGTGCATTGTCGAAAGGCACGGCGCTCATCGGAGACGTTGTTACTTCCATTGAAGCGATGTGTCTGTTCTGCCTGCTAGATCTTCGAGCGGCGGTTTGCTCCTGGCTAACATCCTTTTCCGTCACAGTCGGTTATACTCTCAAACGTCTTACATGGCTTCGATCCCAGGACAGTCACTTGTTGGGATGTCAAGATAGGCGACACGATGCACACCTCAGATGCCAGTGAAGAGAAACGCAAGCAGATGATCGGCCAGGTGGAGAAAAGCACAAGTAAGCACTATGCACTTCGGCATGTATGGGGTGAGGTGAGTCTGATATCTTGTAGCAGGTGCCGCTATACGGTACACCTGATCATATTCAAGCATGTGGTAGGATGACTGACATTGAATCGTCCCCCTTCCATTGTGATCGTCAATGATTTCGGATCTGCATCGGGCATTACTCGTACAGACCGCAGTCCAGTCCGATGATGGACAGTGGAGCAAGGTACGCGCTGGTAAGAAATACGGATATAGCCTTCGCAAGCACGATGGCGACACAGATGCCGAAGAGACGCTGGACGACGCTATTGCGCGCTATTTCCCTATTCCTGGAGATGTCATCCTACCCAAAGATGACGAGACGATGGCACGCGAAGCTGAGGCTCGTAAAATTCGAAACACCACCGGTGGTCTCAGTCAGAGTGCAATCACCAAGACTGATGCGACGGGTGACGCGTCCATGAATACTCGTGTCCAGCCAAGTTCCGCACGATCGCTTTCTGTGTTGCCGGCTCCGCCGAACAGCCTTGTTGGCGGTGAGTCGAAAGCCCGGATCCTGGCCGAGAGGAGAGCCGCAATCAAGGATATGCGGGAGATTGTCGAGAATACTAATTTGGAGCTCGCCGATATGTCCGAGGCGATCAGGAACACTCAATGGAAATACACAGGGTCCAGCATTTTCATTGCTCATGGTGTTCCTGAGGACGATGACGAGTCCTTTGAACGGACAGATCCCGCCAACGGCCGTGGCTCGAGAACCTTTTCTGTGATTTCCTGGCCGTACGAACCAGAAGACGAGTGGAATATCGACATCGCACATCCGGATCTGACCAAGCCCGTCTTGAGCCCGCAGGCCACCATGGACAGTCGCTTTACCAGCACGACTGTGCCAGAGACCAGCACCCTCCCGAGGGCCAGGAGGAAGGTTAGTGTGGTCCTGCTCGATCATGCTCGAGGCGAATACTCGCCAGAAGGAGATCCCGGCTCGTTAAAAGGGATAAGTAATCTCCAAGCAGGGTTGCGAAGACGGCTCAACACCCTAGCGAGCGAAGAGGCGAAGTGTGTTTCCGAGCTAAGCGCGATAAGATCACAAGCACGGACGGAACCGTCGATCCTGGGAACCGGTTCAGATCCAAGTGCAGGCATCTCTCGCACTCATACACGAAGGGGCCAAGTCGCCTTCTCGCCGCTACCGACTATCCGTAGCGAGGGACCCTCATCTGGTCTCTCTGCAAGCCACTCACGACAAAGGAAGAGCCGGCTTTCGCACACGCCTACCTCCCTCGCAATCGGTGCACCGAGATCAAGAGGCTTAGGCAGGGGTTCGTGGAGTATGTCTCGCGATGAAGGGCGTTCCACTCTCGACAATCTGCGCAGGACAAGCTCGTTCGCCAACATTTCCACATCACACCTTAGTTCCGCTCTTGTACCCCGGATGTTCTAGGACAGAGCTTGAAGATCGAGCGAACCAAATCAGTGCAAATCCTGTGCTTGGTATATAAGTAGCATCACACACAACCTCAGTTGTGAACATCATGTTAGTGAATTAGCATCTTAGCATTATCAGGGGGTTTTCTCAATTCTGTAGGCCAAGAGCCGATTTTATACAAAGGTACTGTATGCAGTCTATATGCGGGATGCACGGTGAGCACCCCTGCCGAGCGAGAGTTCACAACAGAACTTGCAAGATTCAAATTGCCGTCCATGAAGGGCGCTTCGGCCTTGTGATATACCGGATGTCACTTGCTTGAGTCGAGGGGTAATCAATATACTTTGTCAGGCCCACGACGTCATCAGCACAACGCGGCGAAAGGGTGTGATAGGCTTCGTTCGGCAACATGATCACCTCCCTTTTATTCTATACATGCATATGTTTATTCCATACATGCTAGTCTCTACGAATCCGTCCATCCCTCAGCATTAATCGGAAGATCGGCAGATTTAGGCGACAACCTTCTCAAGGAGAGCCTAAGTGGAAGGATGGGACCAAGGATGATCGTGTCAGCGATTCCAGCTGTCAGATAACATGGATGAAATAAAGTGAGATGGGGACACGAAGGGGGGCTTTCACTTACGATGAGCTTGCCGGGGGCAGCACCGGTGACGGTCTCGAAGGGCTTGCCGTCCTTGTAGGCGATGAAAGTGGGCATGGCCTTGATACTGGCCTCCTTGGCGATTTGCTGCGCGTTTAGACGAGTATCAGCCGCTGGTCATCAACGCGAGTCGCGCAATTCTTTGACGCGTGACATATCAAAGATGAGGGACGATTTGCCGAAATAGGTGTGTGCATGGTATATAGAACAGAGAAAGAGCGCGCTTGTCAGAACTCACCTCCTGCTCCTCGACATCAACCTTGACAAACTTGACATTGGGGTACTTCTCCTCAAGCTTGGCGAAGTGGGGGGAGATCATCTTACAGGGTCCACACCAGGTGGCCCAGAAGTCGACGACGACGGGCTCGGGGCCGGCGAGCTGTGCGACATTCGAAAGACAACAAAGATTACTGTCAGTATGAGCAGCACAGAGCAGGACTGTAGACTTCAAACACAAGCAAAGCAGAGACAGAATCATACTCACGAGAGCCTGGTACTCTTCGTAAGATTCGATAGCCTTGACCATTTTGCTTTATGTTCTGATAGAGGTGATCAAACTATAAATGGACAGCGGCGTAAGTTGAGTTGGCTGCTCGTGTAGATCGTTCAGAAATATTCCGAAGCGAGTATGGATCTTTGTTATTCGGTTGATGGATACAGAGATACAACGTATGTGGGTGTGGAAGGCAGGGTGAGATACGATAAGATAGCTTGTCGAAAGGAAAAGATAACCTGAATCCAACTTCCGGATACCCTCCTTTTATACCGGACGATGATCCTACAGGCTTCCTGCTCTCCGTCCTTTGCTTACTCATCCACTGAACAAACAGCTCGGCGACGGGAAAGAGACGCGAACTCACCAGAAGATGCTTATGTATATTCGATTTAGTATAGGTGTCAGCAGATATGGTATTTGTTGATTGATAAAGAAACGCGATGCAGACCTCTTCGGCTGTCGGTCCACTGTAGGTGGTACGTTCGGCCGTGTGCATGCGTGATGGATGATTCAGCTGCAGCTGCGTTGTATATGATCTAAATGACGTGACTCAGCGGTGGTGATTATCGTACAGTACGGTGGCGGGATTGAGTATCCCCGTCTAATCGGGGAATGAACTTGGTTTATTTGGTGGAACTCGCCGGAATGTGGCAGATTGGCATCGCACACAGCACACCAGCATGGTAGAAGGGCTTCCACACTATGACCAATCACTCTGACCATGGAGGGGCTGTATGCATTATACGTACTCGTAAGGTGTCATGCATAAATGGGTCTCAGCAGAGCACGACTTACGTTTTGTCAGAGTACCATTCCCAAAGGCCCAAAGGCTAGTAGAGATCGAATGGATCCGTATTCCCGCTTGTCAAGTTTTCCCTTTCGAGGAGCAGAAGTACTCGAGTACCCGAGGATTTGAAGGAGGAAGCGAGACCGCACTATATAAGGTGCAACCAAATAAGCAGCTGCGAGGTCCACTGTTAAAGATGTTCCTTGTAGAACAGATTCGTTACGCTTATACCGACGAGGATCCGGACGCCAGCGCCCAGTCGGCGAGCGTGGCCAGTTCCTCCTTCTACTCGCCGGAAGCGGCTTTCTTTGCTTGATAAATCACCAAATCTCACCTGTAGATGCATGTGCTTTATGGAATGCAGAACTCGTGCAGACAATCAGACCGCTTATCGCCAATCAACATGATATCCACTCGTGTAGTCTGCATGGCAACTCCATAATCCCCTGATACTGCACCAGCCACAAGTACGTGCCGCAGATCCACTCTCGGCTTGAATATAGCTCATACTTCAGCCCGCTACCTCAGCATCTATTCCCCACCCCGTCTTTTCTTCGTCTTCGAGTACAGCTCGATCCAACAGGCCTTGGCACGATGGTTGACCTTGGAGCTAAGTCTTGGCGAGAGCCGACAGGGCAGAGGTCGCGACCCGCTCAAGAGGCGGGGGAGGATTCTTGGTTGGTCACCTCGCTCGTGGCTTGGCAAGTGCCACGCCAGAGTCCTCCCACCTCTGATGCTGGTTTGGGTTGCCAAAGTCCTTTGGAAAGTCTATACATGTCAAACATGACAGTAGTCAGCTAGATTGAAGATATGTCGACGACTGTTCTAGCAAATCGAGAGCTGCTTGTAGGACGGAATCCTGAGGGTGACCTACTCAGGTTTACCCGCAGTTCCACTCGTGGTTTCAGCCCCGGTCTGTGCCATGGAAGATGCCCCATAGCCGCTGGAGGCAGTAGTAGACTGCTCTGAGGATGCTTGCTCGTATGATCCGGGTTCCTCGAAAAGATCCGCCGAGAACTGGTAATTCGATGCTGTACCCGCTTCGGATGCCATGGCTGTAGTATCTGTTGTGTGAGAAGGGTGCTGTGGGATTTGCTCTGTTTGTGAGTGGGTAAATGACGGAGCTGTGAGGGCGGATGCGGTACGTGGATGGTGTTCTACACGGAAATGTGAGTAGCTAGTGGGGCGCTATTTATACCTTTCAAGAGCGAGCTGTACAGTATCATGCCGTGCTAACGCATAGATAATAAAAAGCGGCAAGCGTGAGCAGGTGAACGGAAAGCGAAGACGGGACGTGTTGCAAGGGGCGCTGAGCTACGTCAGCCGGTGGCATCCTTTTTGATCGATGACTGAGGCGAGTGCGAGTGAAGGGGGTCTTGAGCACAACCTTTGTAGCCAAGCTCCGTCCTCGTTGCGTCAAGCATTGAAATGTCATAAGATGCATCAGCTAGCCTTGTCTTCCTCTGCAGATACTGTAATGCAGTGACATGCTGCCTTTCCGTTGTTCCGATCAGGAGAGATCGGACCAACATCTTAAAAGAGAACAGCTTTCAGCGTTGCTCCCGTACATCGTCCATCAACATACTGTACTGCCCTTCCGTTCAGTTCTCGTGCAGGATCCAAGCCATCCTTTCTCCTCAGCCATGGTCCAACGATTTCTCGACGCGGCATCGACTTCGCTCAGACCTTCCGCCCGTGAGCTTTGCTGCTCAGAGCGACTAACGCGTTATTGACGCACTCAGCACAGAAGAAGCAGGGTGTGAGAATTGTCTGTGAAACACATCGATGATACCAAGCAGAGCGCTGTAAAATGGCGTAATGGAAGGAAGATGTGCAGAGTGGCGTGACGCAGACGTTCCTCCTATCATCGAGATGAGATGAAGCAGCTGAAATCGAGTCGCCAGTGAGCGCGGATGACCTGCCTTGGACTTGTGGTTATCGATGCGAATCGACTCGAGTAGGATCAGCTTCAATGGCCGACTGATGATCCCAACGAGCGGCCATCATGTGCCTCTATAGATCGGTCTAGAACGTGCATCGGACTCAGCCGTCCCGAGGATGACTGATGTCAAACATCGCTTTCTCTGAAGTTGGGAAGAGGTAACAAAGTTGGGAATGCAAGATATCATCGATGAGCATGTCAACTTGAGGCGTGCATATATGAAGGGACGATTGGGGATTTATATATGACCGTGAATGATGTGCTCGAGTGAAGTTTGAAAGTTGGGAACGGTGGGCCAGAAAGTTGGGAATTTTGCCCTTTTAATTTCACCTGCATATGACCTGAGGGGGATCGCATGCATGCATATGCCAATTTAGAAGAGGCGCCCCCGCGATTCTCTCGCGATCATGCATGCAGCATGCAGTGGCAAAGTCCGATCGGTTCCGTGCGGCCGTTGTGAGTCTAGCCCAGGGTGCCTGGCAGGGGTGAAATTGATTGCGTGACTCCCACGATGGAGGCCTTTCTCACATCGCCGTTGATTGGGAATTTTGTCAGAGCAGGATGATTGTCTTCTGCTGCCCCTCTTCGGGCTCGTTTAGGGTGCAGGGTGCAATGTAGTGCATCCTCAACTGCGGAAGGGGCACAAGACGGTGCCAACACGGGGCTGCGAGGTCCAAAGCATGAAATCGTGGACGTCCCGAAGTCGCCTACTATAAGTAAGTGACGTTTGATATCATATGGTCCTGAAAATGGGGATTGTGGTTCATCGGACACAGGCGGTGAAGGACTAGCACTAGCAGGAAATGACCAAATGACGCATTCTGCCGCCGGCAGGGTCTTTTTGACTTTTTTAGATCAGTTGCAATCAGATCAGGATACGGGGGCAGGAATGATAATTGGTAAATGCAACATCTGGCAAACTCGGCGAAGTGATCCATATGATATCAAAAGTGAAAGTTGGGAATTTTTGATTGATTGATTGATTGATCCGAGTAGAGCGTTACTACCGTGCCGTAGACGACTTTCGGCGCGGGGCGGCGGCGGGGGGCGGCAGAACGAGGGGCGAGGAAGGAACACAGGTAGACAACACCCACGGGCCGAAGTCCGGGCCGTACGTCATATCTATCAGCATCAGCACCAAACTCGCCAATAGTCCAGGGTTATAAATGCAGGGTGAATTGACTTTATAAGGGTCAAACAAAGTAAACTACCGTTCTGCAGCACCCAGGAGGCAAAGGTAAAAAAAATACTGTATATCGAAAACAAGCGACCGACAACGGTACCGTCATCACCATAACAGTAGTCCATCAATCAATCGAAGAGTACCTCGCAGCAGTGACCAGCGCTCGTTTACACCCACATAGTGAGTAACGTCCGGGCACCACCTGCAGCTGCAGCTAGCTCAAGCTATCGTTCATCTCCTTTTCACTCTCTCCATCTATCTTCGCCATCGCCGAAAGCCATCGATCACTCCTTCTCTTTGTGTATAATCCGCATCGTAGAGGCATTTGGCCATCGTCTGTTGTCGCAGAAAAATCCAGCGCAAGGAAACTAATCTACCGGACTCCTCAGCACTTTTATCGGCCTATTTCCGATCGGTGTGATCATATAGCTAGACACTCATCCACCTGTATCCACTTGGGATATTTATATCACTTCCTTTGTGTTGGATTTACATCGCCTCGAGCCAAGCGTCTTTGCGACTACGTGAAAGGAGGTCGAAAGCCATCGTGGACGATTTCGACGATAATCGAAACCAGCAAGATACGAACGTGCATAACCAAGGAGCCATCCCGTCGTATATAGTAACATCGACATTACCCCTTCTTTCCCCTTGCCGCTAAATATCCATACTACATATCATGTACCGAGCTCGATCTTACATGCCCGGTCGACGGGCTCTCGTCGCTACGACAGCAACGTTAGTTGTCGGATCCACCTACCTCTACACTCGACCCGCTTATGCCGATTCGCAAAATGTACCGGTAACGAAAAAGCGACCTGGACCATTATGGTCCCCCCCTTCCCGAGCTCAGATGCTGGAACACCTTCGAACGTCCGGTGTCTTTGTACATCGAACAGCTGAGGGTGGACCCGAGCCTGGACCTGTATTGAAGAAAGAGGAAGCCGAGTCAGACGGTGACGACGTTTTCGATCTTTTGATTGTTGGTGGTGGTGCTACCGGTGCCGGTACCGCCTTGGACGCTGCCAGCAGAGGTCTCAAGGTAGCTTGTGTCGAGAGAGACGACTTTGCTAGCGGTACCTCATCAAAGTCCACCAAGCTCGTACACGGCGGTGTCCGATACTTGCAAAAAGCTATCTTCGAGCTTGATTACGGTGAGTCGAACGTCCCTTTCTGCATAGAGGCAAATAGTCATCTTAGATCGCTAACCCGCCTGACTCCTTGCAGAACAATGGAAGCTCGTCAAGGAGGCGCTTCGAGAACGACGGATTTTCCTTGAAACCGCTCCTCACCTTTCCAGCATGCTCCCGTGAGTTGCCCGCTCAAACACCGCTTCAATTAGTTTGCCACTTGCTTACAGTCCTTCTTCTTTGGCTTGTGTATGCAGTATCCTTCTTCCCATCTACACCTGGTGGCAACTCCCTTACTACTATGCCGGTTGTAAGCTTTACGACTTCCTTGCCGGTAAGGAGAACATGGAGAGCGCCTACTGGATGGGCAAGGGTAAGGCCATGGAGGCCTTCCCAATGATCAAGAGCGATGGTCTTGTTGGCGGTGTTGTCTACTATGACGGTGAGTAGCTCGTTCATAGAGTATCTTCGCGATGAGAGTGATGAGGAGTGCTGACAGCACGTCCTCCAGGTCAACACAACGATTCCCGAATGAACATCTCCCTTGTGATGACCGCCGTCCAGCACGGTGCTGTCATGGCCAACCACGTCGAGGTCACTGCTCTTCACAAGCGACCTGACGCTTCTCGAGGCGGCGAGCTCAGAATATACGGTGCTACCCTCAAGGACCGACTTTCCGGCGAGGAGTGGAACGTCCGATGTCGAGGTGTCATCAATGCCACTGGACCCTTCTCTGACGGTGTACGAAAGCTCGACGAGCCGACTGTCAAGGAGATTGTCGCCCCTAGTGCCGGTGTTCACATTACCCTTCCCAACTACTACGGTCCCAAGACCATGGGTCTCCTTGACCCTGCTACCTCCGACGGCCGAGTCATCTTCTTCCTTCCCTGGCAGGGCAACGTCATTGCCGGTACTACCGACTCCCCTACCACCGTCTCACAGAACCCCATCCCTGCTGAGAAGGAGATCCAGTGGATTCTCGACGAGGTCCGAAACTACCTTTCTCCCGACGTCAAGGTCCGACGAGGTGATGTCCTCTCTGCTTGGTCTGGTATCCGACCTTTGGTCATGGACCCTGCTGCCAAGAACACCCAGTCCTTGGTCCGAAACCACATGATCAACATTTCAAAGGGTGGTCTCTTGACCATCGCGGGTGGAAAGTGGACCACTTAGTGAGTCGCTAAGGTTGTTTACAGGTTCAAAAATAGTCTGCTAACGTTCCTGCTCGTTTGCTAGCCGAGCTATGGCTGAGGAGACAGTCGACGCTGCCGTCAAGGAGTACGGCCTCAAGCCTAATGGAAAGAGTCAGACCGACCACATCAAGCTTGTCGGTGGTCACGCTTGGACCAAGACCATGTACATCAAGCTTATTCAGCAATTCGGTCTCGAGACTGAGGTGGCCAAGCACTTGTCTGAGTCTTACGGTGACCGAGCCTGGACCGTTGCCTCCATGGCTGCTACGACCGGTGAGTGCTATGTCAACGATTGTCACAGTACGGAAGGGAAGGTATCTGACCTTGGAGTTTTTCCCGGGTGTGCTTAGGTCTCTCATGGCCTCTTCACGGTGTTCGATTCTCTCCTCTCTACCCCTACATCGAGGCTGAGGCCCGATACGCCGTTCGATGCGAGTACGCTCTCACCGCCATCGACTTTATTGCCCGACGAACCCGATTGTCCTTCCTCAACGTTCAGGTCACTCTTGAGACCTTGCCTCGAGTCATCGACATCATGGGTGAGGAGCTTGGATGGGACCGAGCTAGGAAGGAGCAGGAGTTCGACAACTCTGTAGAATTTTTGAAGTCCATGGGTCTCCCTGAAGTAGGTCAAGTTTTACAAGATATCTCAAGTGATTTCAAGCTCCAAGCGAACGAAGCTGCAGCTCAACAAGGATCAACAATAGAAGATGGCAAACTGACCCCTGATTCTGGTTCACCTCAACAGCAAGCTACTCACATCAAGCTTTCCGACGTCGCCAAGTCTCACGGTAACATCGGTACCCTTGGTATCACCAACAGCGAGGATGCTCAGCTTTTCGCCCGCGCTCAGTTCACCCCTGACGAGGTCAGCAACCTCAAGCAGCAGTTTGAGAAGTTCGACTTTGACCACGACCAGCACATCACCAAGGCCGACTTGATCCACGCCATGAAAGACATGGGCTACGACGCATCCACCGAGCTCGCCGACTCGATCCTTCGAGAAGTCGACTTTGGCAGGAAGGGATTCGTAGATTTCCAGGACTACCTCGATATTGCCGCCGGTCTCAAGGAGCTCTCGCTCGAGTCTGCCTTCACCCACTTGGCGCAGCTCGACTCGACCAGGAAGATCGGTCACGAGAAGGCTCAGATCGGTCCTCACGCCACAGAGGGTGGGGAGAAGAGGGAGGAGCGAAGGAAGATCCCCGTCGAGCGATCTGGCGGTGGTACCTAAGCGAGAGTGTACCGAGTGTGTGATGGCTGTAGCGTTGGTTGTAGCGCGATAGGAGAATGCTGGAGAGGTCCGTGTCTGTTTGCCATCGATAACTTGTGAATTGTGAAAGCGAGTGCATCGGCTGTTTGGATTTTGTATGGCACGTCTGGAATGGAAGAAGCTCAATAATAGAAGAAAGCGTGTGCCTACCATCGATCTCGAAGTCATATCATATCCCCATCATCTCATATCATGGTTTGTCTTGGTTATTGCGATATCGGACTGTCCATCGACAGACGAGGATGTGATTCAGTAGTCTGTCTCATAGGCATGTTAAACAATCTTGGTTCTCACATCTTTGACTCGCCCATGGACATGTTGAACGAATGCATTTTCGAATGAAAAAGGATGTGTGCATGTCTCTGTTTGTGGCCAGCACGAATAACCTTTTTGGAGAGAACACGCATTGCATGGAAACTATTGCCATTGGCGGGCCAAACTGGAATATCCGTATGGTTGCATCCCTCATTATCAGCCGAGCGCATCACCCATCATCTTCCCACATCATGGGATTTCAAACCCGTCTCCGTTCAACAACCCCATATACATAAGCAAATTGGTCTCGTACTTCTGCGTCTACGTTTGAGACGTTGCTATGCGCTGGCAACAGACTAGACTAGACTCTCGACTAGAAGAAAGCGCTCATCGAGCTCAGCTGCCTGTAAACGTCCGGGCCCAATCTCAGCCTGAGCGTACTGGCAAACTGGATCAGACACTGCGCCTGATGCTTGTAGACGTTGAGTTGGACCATCCGTCCGTGATCGCCGTACGGGCTCGCCTTGAGCTGCTGCGAGAGCAGGTGCAGGCATTTCATCGTGGTCACTATCACTTCGTCGAGGTTTGAGATGACGGGCTGGTCGAGCATGTCTCGGAATCGTTGGGCGTAGCGCGAGATCGACGTCGGGTCGTTGTCGAGCGGTAAGAGATGAGTGGACTTGAATGTCTGTGAGTGGGTTTGACAAGAGCGTGCGCAGCAGAGCAGAAGCGTACCTGGTCAGCAAGCATTCTCCTTCACCCGCGGAGCATGATTAGTCTTCGAGACAAGCACCCGTCCACTCTTGAGTCCAACCAAGAGCGGCTCGAGATTTTCCAGAAACTCATCACTCACCTCCAGAGCCAGGTCTGGCCGATCAGCTGCAAATTGACTCAAAGCCAACTTCAACTGCAGCAGGACCTCCAAAGTCTCCCAATGAATCTTGGACACCCGTGTTCGCTTGGCAAAGTCCTTTTCGTAGACATCATGCACTCTCTGGGCCAACCCGTAGACATCATTGACACCGCCAAAGGCGCCTGAAAGGCCAATGGTCTGAGCATCGCTAGAAAGAGGCTGAGAGGATGATTGGCCGAGAGAATGACCGAGCGATCGGTTGACTGCTTCGACGACTTGGTCATAAGCTCCAGCGAGATGGTACAGCTCAATCGAGTCTGTGAGCGAGGCGTCCAGGGACGACTGCTCCGCAGCGGAGAGGACAACTTGTCGGAGGTAGTCTTGCTCGTCTGCCAATTTGAGCAGTTGTAGATCCCGCTCAATGATCCCGGTCTCCTTTGATCCGTCCGCACGCACGCTACCGAGAAGCTTCGACCAGCTTCGAGAGGCGAGGACGATATCCCGGACGAGCTCGAGGGCAAGCTGTTTCTGCTTCTGACCAACCGCGGGGTTGGGCACGTCCGCGGCAAGTGCAACGAGATAAGCGTATTGTAGAGCTGTCTGGGGTTCTAATCGGAAGAAGGGCGAGATGTATTGCTTGATCAATCGAGGGAAGTTGAGATACGACACGTCGGCGTCGTCGGTGAGCACTAAGCAAGACAAGGTAGAATCCATAGGTCAGCCAAATCCGAGCAATCTTTTTTTTTGAGCAAATGCCAATCAAGAAACCTTCAGACTTACATAACTCGGCTTCCTCGCCCTTGGCGGATACTCGGAGAAGACCGTAATACGAGAGCGCAACCGCGAAGTGGACCGCGTCTGTCTTGAGTTGCGGCTTGGAATAGAGGTACGCAATAGCCTAAACAGAACTAACGACTGTCAGCTGGATCCTGTCTGGTTACTGCAGAAGCTGACTGACCTTTTCGAACTGAGCAGTGAACAACAACAGGTTGAACCAGGCAAAAGGTCTTGTGCCATTCGCGTCAAACTTGTCGTTACCGTACTTTGTGACGAGCTTCGCGAGGTCGACCAAGTCATATTGCTCTTGCGGCGCATCCCCATCCTTGTTCTCTCGTACCAAGCTAAGCTGAACCCACATCCAGTCTTCAGTCGTGGTGGCCACCTTGAGCGCCTTTCGGTTCAGCTCGAATCGGCCGACAAGCTTGTAGAGGGCATATTTGAACTGATCGACATTAGGGTTATTTCGGATGTGAGCGTTGAAATCGTTATGGAGAGAATCCCGCTGGGATTTCGGTAATCGTCTCTCGGAGGACTGAAGAGCGGACTTGAAGGCGCCGGGGAATGTCCAGTCTTCTTTCGTGATATGATTCTGGTTCTCGGCGATCAGGTTGAGCGCGTCGTCGATGTAGCCACATCGGACGAGGTAGTACGTTTGAGCCCAAAGCAGGGACCCGTTGACGGACTACGTGAAGCAAGACAGATCAGCAATGGGTACCACATGAATGAGATTGTTGACATCGCTCACCTCTGGTCGGTAGGCATCCCGAACGTCCTTTGATCGCAAAGTGACATCTACAAACGCCCTGATCTTGTTTCTGATGCCTGGCACACCACCCAGAGCGGCCTCCTTGGGGTTCTTGGCGATGGTCTCGTCGACATGGCGCTCGAAGCTGTTCCAAAATATCGATCAGCATTTGTCCTTAAAGCGAGTAAGAAGTATGAATACTGACTCTCGCTCGAGGAACCGTCTTCCACCCATGACCAATCTTCCTCTCAGCAAAGTAGCATGATTCGATCGCTGATCGCCGAGGTATGCGGTAGCGTACTGTCTCTCCTGGACCGGTTCGCCGGGGGCATACGGGGCGCCGGAGGTGGAAGCATACCCGTCTGACGAGTCTCGCAGGGAGGGTTCTTGCGTGAGATGAGCGAGCAGGTGGTAGGCCGTGGGCAAGAGGGGGTATTTCTGCGGACACAGGCCACAAATTTAGCTTGGCTCTACGAGCTATTGAGCCAGAGCGGAAGTACCTACCGAATCTCCCTTGACAGTCTCTTCCAACGCCTGGCAAAGTTCGAAAGGCTCCTTTCGCAACCGCCGTTGGTTAAGTTCCTAATACAAACGAATTTCACCTCGTCAGCAGGTACTTTGAGTACCATGTCGCTGGAAGAAGTGAAACCACTCACCCCGATGACACGCTCATACCGGACCATCTTTGTGTGCATGACCAGTCCGCCTTCGCGGGATTCAGAGGTCGATTTGCCAAGACTGGATTGAGCCATAGGGAACTAACGGATGCACAATAAATCAGCTAAGAGCCCATTCTGAACGATATACACATGTGATACTCACTCGTCGAGTGCTGCCTCCCAGGGCGCTCCTGCCCAATGTGGAGGAAGCAAGACCAGAGGCACCGTTCGACCCGACAAGTCCGGCCAACTCGTCATCGGTCACGCCTAACTCATCCTGCAATACTCGCGCCTTCTCAATCTCCCAATTTTGCAGGATCCGTTGTTGAAACTGCTTCTGGAACGAGTTGATAGTCTGTGCAGGTTCTGCCCGTCAGCTCCAAATTGACCACGCACGAAAGGACCTGTGTTATTGAGAACACTATCAAACAAGCGCACACTGTCCAAATAATCAGACATGTGGAGTTGCTTCCTCACCTTTTGTCGCTGCGCCTCAATGCCGCCCAAGATCACCATCTCATGCCAATTCCTGCCCCACGCGCCAATGTCGGCATCTCCTACAGCATAAGGAGGCCCGATGTCGCCCAGGGGTTCGAGCCGGTCCTGCTGTTTCTGCTGAACATGGTGACGTCTTCTCCTGGGTCGAGCGGAAGGTTCAGCTGATGGCAATTGGGCGATGTTGTGCGTGAGCTGAGAGGTGTTTACGCCGAGGTTAGAGAGGAGGTTGAAGCTTCGAGGTTGTCAGGGCCCCATCAGTATTTCTTATCATGCCATATTACAGATGGCTATGACGTCCATTGTTTGCTGTCAATGACAGGCATACGCGAGGCAGCTGCGTATTTTGTGTTTCCTCCGAGCTTAGGTAGCCCTCAACTTACCCTTCGCCTTTTTCATTCTTTGTCCTCTTTCCACGCCCAGCGACAGCTTCGCTCATTCGCTCGATGTCATCGATCCCAAACCTAATCTGGGGCAGCTCGGAATCATATTCCACCTCATTGAGCGAGTTTGCCTGCGCGAGGAGGGAAGAGAGTGTCGTCGCTGCTGGTGGTCGGGCGGAGGTCGAGCCGCCCAGCGGCCGGGAAGTTGAGCTGTTCATTATAGTGTTGTGATGATAGCAGGATGTCAGTCGAAGTCGCTGTCGCTGTGCCTTTACTGCTAGATAACGAAGACAGTCAAGGTGGACTACGGGTCAAGAAATCAATATGCGCCATGTCGAGCTTGAAGTGCTTGAAGTTGTCGATGCCAGGAACTTGAAGCGACAACGCGTCGACCACGAGTGCCACTACGATCTGTAAGCCGCTATCGCCGCAATCACCAGCGTTGGGTGTGGGGCAGCTGGAAGATTAGGACAGTGTGTTAGGGTATTAGGGTAATTTTGCTAAAGGGTCATAGGGTTATTAGGGTAAAAAGGTAACGGGTTGACCGAGTTCGGATATATAGGCATGCGCAGACGCACCACTCTTGTGGTCGTAGACAAACGTGTTACTGTTACGGTATTGATAAAGTCACGCGTAGCACAACAAGAGCCAGAGCCAGAGCCAGGATGATACCAGTTGCGGCAGCACCCAGCACAGGAGTGAGGAGTGAGCTCATCATCGCTTCACACCGTCCGACGAGAGACAGCAGATCACCTGCTTTGGTGTCATCAACTGGTGAAACTCCACTTCACAATAACATCATCAACCATCCATCATCGACATCTACTTACACTTTGCATTCCATCCCATCAGACCGCCCACGACTCGGCCAGCGAATCATTCGACTCACCTTTCTTGTAACCCACCTCGCATCGCAAGTTCATACGAGATGGCCGGACCTCATTACGACTTGTGCGTGTCCGCTGTCCCCGTGCTATCTATCGCGGTGTGGAGTGTTGCCTGGACATACGCGTTCCGCAGCCTAGATCAATCATGGATTATTGGCTGATGATATACGCTTCGTGATTCACATCATGCCCCTCGCAGCTTGATCAAGCTACTGCTTATCGGTGACTCCGGTACGTGCCAACTTCCCTCTTCACCCAGTCTCCTTTCATCCCAGATTGATGATATCGTGACGGAGCGCGTGTATAGAAGGAATGGCGGTGTCTTGTGGGAGTTGATCGACTGACCTTGTCTTTCGGCACATCATCCTTGTATAGGTGTCGGCAAATCATGTCTGCTTCTTAGATTCTGTGACGACTCGTGGACGCCTTCGTTCATCACCACCATCGGTGAGTCATACGCGATCCTGGACCGCGCGTGCGGCGGCGGCGGGGGCGGCAAATCATGGCGTCTCGCACCGGGCAGGCATCAACGTCGCGCACTGTCTACATACCGTCGGGAACATCAATGGAGGAAGATGACTGACTGGGCTCTACTTTGGTGTCGGCATGCAGGTATCGATTTCAAAATTCGAACGATTGAGCTGGACGGAAAGAGGATCAAGTTGCAGATTGTGAGTGCGAAAGTTCGCAGCCCTTGTCACCTAGAAAGTAGATCGACTCCGATGCCCTGTCATGATCTCGCCTCATCTGAAACTGCGACTCATCGTGCATATGCTGACCATGTCATTACTGGTTCGTACAATAGTGGGACACTGCCGGTACGTGTTCCATATGCGTTTATGCTGGAGTTCACGCTCGTCAAATTGTGTCGGGAATCCGCAGTCCTCAATCAGTCCATCTGTGACTCTGGTCACGAGCAACCCCCATAGATGTGTCATGCTGACGCTTTTTTCCGTGATACAACAGGCCAAGAACGATTCCGAACTATCACTACAGCCTACTACCGGGGCGCGATGGGTATCTTGTTGGTTTACGACGTGACGGACGAGAAGAGTTTCAACAGTGCGTAGACCCCTATATGATCTGCCGCATGTTGCCTCTTCAACCCTGAAACTCGGATAACCGCTTACATACTTGCTTTGCATATCGTGCCCGCGCAGACATCCGAACATGGCACGGCAACATTGAGCAGCACGCTTCGGCAGGCGTCAATAAGATCTTGATTGGAAACAAGTGCGATTGGGACGAGAAGCGATCTGTCACTCTCGAGCAAGGTCGAGCGCTCGCCGATGAGTTCGGGTTGAGATTCTTGGAGACTTCCGCCAAGGCCAACGAAGGTGTCGAGGAGGCTTTCTTCACTCTTGCCAGGTGAGTGGTGCAAGCCATAGTCCCCGTTCAGGGTTGGAGCGATTTGTCTGTTCGAATATGACGATGGGAGGGCGCCCATGGCGTGTGCGGCGGCACGTTAGAGGGCGACGAGAATCTGGAAAGACATTCAGATTTCCTGTCTTGAGTCGGCTTCAACATGTTGGTCGATGCCCAGTGACTGACACTCCTTTTTTGTCGGTGCCGTCTGCCCTCGCAGAGATATCAAGACCCGACTTATCGACTCTCAGCCGCAAGAAGCCGCTCCCGCTTCCCTCGGTGCCGACCGACGGGGAGTCGACGTCAATAAGCAGAGCACTCAGTCCTCTGGAGGATGCTGCAGCTAAATTGGGCTGATTTGATTCCGTGTTAACGGAGCACTCGGAGGTTGGGGGACCGATGTGACAATCAGGTCGAGGCGTTAGGCGGACAAGGCCTTCTGGGTAGCGGGAGAACCTCATGATCGAGCAATGAGGTCGGGAGCAAGTGGTGGAGGAACGGCGATAGGCGCATTTCCCGCCATGTCGACCAGCAGCGAGGAGTATCGTTTATATCCTATATCCAAGCACACGAATTGCAATTGTGAATTTCAAATTTCACTTCGCTCGCGCTTTTTTTTTATCACGCTTTCTCTCAGTGATCCTTTTCCAGACATTCGCCCTTCCACTCTTTTGTGCGGATCCGATTTACTTTCTTCCCACTCTTCACCATGTATTGTATGCGTATGCGGAGGGAGGGTGCGAGCAAGTGTCTCGAAGTTTTGACTGGACTCAGACCCGAACCCGATCATACATGCCTAAGGCCAGAAGACCATATCTGAATATACCACGAACACAATCTCAATCTCTCATTAGATGAGGGGAGATTGACTGTTGGGGTTCACTCGTTCAATGAAAGTCATCAGCGACGCACCATGCTTGCATTGGGCATTGGGACATCGGACGATGTATACGCGTCCATGTTGCTGTTTCCGCTCCTGAATATTTGTGACTTGCGCAAGGCGTCCGGGCATGTGTCCAATATTGTGTGTGTGTATATGTACCATATAGGACTGGACGTAGCTCTGGTCGAGTGTGCAAGTGCAAGTGTGTTCGAGGCTTTGTCCAACCAATGTGCACATACTCAAAAGTGCCATACATGCGGCTGGAAGAGGCACGAGGAGAGGAGGGAGAGATACAACGGAGATACACCATTTTCGATATTCGGGGCTACCTTTGTCCTGTATGATGGGATACTACGTTCGCAGCTCCACTCCGCTCACCCCATGTCCTCAATCCCAGGGGATATACGCGTTGTATGCTACAGCTATGGACCTTGCATGTTGCGACAACGGAAAGTTCTGCATAGTTACAAGATCGTAGATGGAATGATAATGACATGCCATTGAGCGAAACCAAGCCCTGTAAGTTAAGCCTCGGTATTCGGCATGTCGGCAACTTCCCGAATATCGGATAGGCCCGACGCACCTCGATTCGGCATGTTATAACGTTCCCAAATCACGGTTCACTAGTATAACTTTCTTAGTATAGCTGCTCGAAGCTTGACCGACGAGTACATGCCAGACTTGTTGTAGCAACAAGCTTGCTAGACCACCTGTTTGGAACTCAAGGTGTGCGATGTATAGTCGGCATCGGTAAGCGGGCCGCGTTGGGCCGTGCTTCTTCTGTGCAGATCAGTTGCGATCATTCCGCCCTATATGAAGCTGTGAGAGCGTCCGTCTCATGGATCCGGTCATATAAATGCTTCGATCTTCTGCTCCTCAGACATCTTTCCCAAGCCCTGACTATCTTACCTCCGGAAGAACCGAAAATCCAATAGAGACACCACCCACCACGTACCATACACCATGCCCATCGCCACTGCAGTCACCGCCCGATCCAAGGTACTCCCTCCAGGTATCTACTGCCCGACAGTGTCATTCTTCAAGCCCACTGCCGAGCAAGAGCTGGACCTCGATACGCATGTGAAGCATATGGAATTCCTAGCGCGGTCGGGTATCGCGGGTGTCGTCGTCCAGGGGAGTACGGCTGAGGCTGTTGCTCTCGACTACGAGGAGCGAAAGACTGTGAGTGGTCCGAGGTCGAGGAAGTCTTGTTGTGTATGGACTCGGGCATCTTTATTGCAGCAGATCCCTTTGTGGATCACAGCACACCTAGACATCCGCAAGCACCCTTTCCTTGCCGAGGCACTAGCGATCTTCTTTCATGACATGAAGCCTATACTCATTATCGTTTCCCTTCGCGTCCCCTTCCAGCTCATCCGAACGGCCAAAGAAGCCTGGAGACGAGTAGGCAACGCAGGACCCATTATCGCTGGTACAGTAGGCGCCCAGTCTTCCCGAGAAGCCCTCAAGATGTGCCGAGACGCCCATGAAGCGGGTGCAGATTTCGCGCTGGTCCTCCCGCCTTCTTATTACCCTGCTGCGATGACGCCTTCTGCCATTCAGAGCTTCTTCGAGGATGTGAGTGCCACCCAGCCCAGCTCAATGCACAGCACGACCAATCCAATAATCGTCTGATCGGACAAGGGAAATAGCTGATCAGCTCACCTCGTGAATCAGCTTGCCTCCGCTTCACCTATTCCAATCATCATCTACTCCTACCCAGGGGTGTGCAGCGGTATACAGATGGACACAGACTTGATCTGCAAATTGGCTCGACACCCTAATATAGTCGGTGTCAAGCACACGGACCATGATGTCGGTCGAATTGCTCGAGAGACTGCTTTCGCGAAGAAGAACGATTTCGGCTGTGAGTAAATACCGAGTCCGATGCACTACTCGGTCTCCTTCTCCTTCGCCATGAGTGTTCACACTAGTACACCTTGTATCTTCCACTTGTTCAACGTCTCCGAGGATGATATGACATGCTGACGAGCCGCTCTTGTGGTACGTTGCGAGCAGCCCCGTTTACTATCCTGGGCGGAGCGACAGACTACCTCCTGGGAGCCCTCGCAGTAGGCGGCCAAGGCGCTATCACCGGTATGGCCAACGTGGCTCCGCGAGTGTGCGCCAAGGCTTTCGAGCTTGCTTCTTCCGGACGAGTGGAAGAGGCTCTGGAGTTTGCCAGGTTGATTTCGCAGGCTGAGTGGGGCATGGGCAAAGGAGCGATCCTTGGTACCAAGGTGAGTGCAAAGTACGCTGTGGGTCGAACACGGGGCCTGTCATCGGTTAGATGAAATCGGTATTCCCGCTTGCTGACTGACTGGTTG
Organism: Kwoniella sp. CBS 9459; assembly: GCA_036428585.1. Taxonomy (NCBI): domain Eukaryota; kingdom Fungi; phylum Basidiomycota; class Tremellomycetes; order Tremellales; family Cryptococcaceae; genus Kwoniella; species Kwoniella sp. CBS 9459. The sequence goes on along the minus strand of CP144066.1, from coordinate 654,979 downwards.
TGACACTTCTTTAGTACATGGTAGCATGGGCCAACGACTACCCTGCCACCGCCGCCCTCGCCAGGAAGCCCTTGGCTCTGTGTCCCGAATCAACAAAGGAACATGTCCGAGCTGTCGGAGCAGAGATCGTCGAGATGGAACGACGGCTTGAATCGCAGGGCTGGACAGGCTCTGGAATGACCAGCGGCGATAAGACGGTCGGTTCGAGCGGGGTGAAGAAGGCGAATGGGAATGGATTGGTGAACGGCGTCAAGGAGGCTATCGGGGCTCTTTGAGGTAGCTCGTCAGACTTTTCAGCGAGGTGTTGTTGTAATCCCCTGATCTCTATCGGCGTTGAAGGGGGCAATGTATATCAAGGTATACCTAAAACACTTGTTATACTCATGAAGCGAGCAAGCACTTGGGGACTACACCCAATCATTGTCGAGAAAGCCCCGGCCGTTCAGCGGACGCCTTTAGACAAACTCGGATGAATGAAAATAAGTCACGGAATACGCTTCGAGACTGGTTGCTCATTGGATATGCTGCATTTTCTGTAAGGCTGCATGATTGCTTCCAAAAACAGCCATACCGCTACTAGCACCCGCACGGGCAGCCGCCCATCCCCTCGTCCATCAGCTTCTCTATCCGTTCTATTCGCTCCGAGAGCTTGTCCATCGCCGCGTTGAGTATATCGATCTGGCCTATAAAGCAAGGGCACAAGCACAAGTACGAAGAATCGAACAAAACAATATCAGCACATTACGATGTGACTCATCCACTTTATGGGAAAATGCATTGCTCACCTTGTCGATATACCTCGCACATCTCCTTGACCTCAGGTCGAACATCGCCTGCATCGCTCGATGTGACCTCTGGCCTGGCTTCGCCTCCTTGCAGCTTTCCAAGCTTGTCATCCAGCATGCCGCCCAGCATCCCCAAAACATCGAGCTCGAGCTGCATCTCCGCCTCTTCATGAGCGTGCAACGCGTGCTCGTCCTCCTCATCAATCTCCTCCTGATCGTGATCATGGTTATGACCGTTATCGTTCAGCATGATCCTTACGACCTCTAACAACTCCTTGTCCATCTCGCCGTCTCTTCTCAGCTCGAATCGCTTCGATGCATCGAGACCTCTCTCGGCGAGTTTGATCTTGATATGTTCTGGGAGGTTGGCGGTACCTAGACGGAGGTTGACTGTATCGTCCGGGTTCGAGGGAATGACGAAGCCGTATCCCAGTAGTAGCTCTTCATTGGGCTTGGCACCGTAGTTATTGAAAAGCTGGACGCCCGATTCGCTCTCCTCGGTAGATACAAGCGAGATCGAAGGGATAGTAGTACCTGGTGAAGGTCCAGTGCTCGGTTGTGTGTGCGAAGATAGCCACAGGATCGGCTGATTTCGAGCGTCTAAGAGCATCAAGTAAGCTTCCGTTTCTCTGGCGTACGACTTTTTCCTGCCTCGTGACTCACGGTTGAAGATGTCAACTCCTGGCAGTAAGACAGGTTGCGACACCTCGTCATCTTTGGCTCCACCTTCCCCAGCTGGGTGCGTCTCCGACTTCTCGCCTCGAGGGATCTTGAGCAATTTCGAAGGGAAAGATCTCGATGACATATATGTCGCTATGGTCAGATATCGATCCCTACGATGAGCAGTCAACGGTTTGAGGTATATCAGCTTAAACTCCATGCGGGTCACTGTAGACCGGGTTTTCACTGGGCTTCCGTTTGATTGACTCACCATGTTAGGCCTTCTTCCTTGAGGACCGTCCGCACAGCATCTGACTCGGCCCTCCATTCTCGCTTCCGGTCTTCAACGGCTCCAAGGAGGTTACTGCCGTTTAGCAGCTCAAGTTCCGGATCGGTGAAGTACAGCGGCGTGGACAGGTCTGAAGAGGAGGGCAGGGAGTCCAGGTAGATCTTGTGCGCCAGTGATGAGGGCCATGAGCTGTTATAGCATGTTAGCATTGACTTTCCATGGTGGTTTCAGCAATCCCATCGCCTGGAAAGGGCTACTTACGCGTTCCACTTCTCAGCGTGTACCCAGTGCAGCCCCAGATAAGCCCCAATCCTCATCCTCTCGTTCCACGATTCCCCTTCCCTGGAGCTGCCCACAGGCCATACCAACTCCTCCTCCTTGATCCCGGTGACCTCAGCAACGGCTTTACTAGCAAGCTGGGCGGTGATCGCCAGCTCAAAAGGACAGGACACTAATCGCTCGTCGGCTTTTATCGATCCGGTCGAGAAGACCGAAAGGCCATATTGAGGGTCTACCTGAGTTCATTAGCCACGCTTTCTCCTCCGACTAATTCTTGGCTTGCCTTGCGTAGCGGATGTAGATGGTGGCATGGACGTTAACAGACGGCTGGGTTGGTAGCTCACTTTCAGTTCGGCTGATGAGTGGAAATGACCACCGTTGGCTTTAAGCGAGTCGATCAGCTCTTGAGGCTTAGCGAGGTCGGCAGAATCTGACATGCTGGGGACGGCGTTTGATGTCTAGCTTCTTTACAACGTCAATGTGCTTGAAGAGTAATCAGCAAAGCCGTTAAACATCGAAATTGCAACCAACATCCAACTTTCTTCGGTCCAAACAGCCCGGAACAAACAGCATCTGAAGCTGACGTGTGTATAGTCAGTTTTCTCTGCCACGTGAAAATCACGATGTTATCAGAGGCATATATCAGAGGCATCATCCCACTCGTCACTCTTCCCCGATCGTCGCCGTCGCCGTCGGAATTCATGTCGACCACGGCAAGCTAGAAGAAATATGGGACATCCCTTTTCGATCTTTCGGTTAGCAGCGCGCTCGTTTCCGTGACCTTCGTAACCATAACATACACACATCTCAGTACATTCCTTTCTTTCGCTTCCCCCTCCCGACCAGTATCCATTAAGACGAGCCAGCAGCATGTCGATCCCTGTACAGACTGGAAACAAGACGAGTTTTACTCAATTCATCGCTAGGAAGTGTAAAGAGCAACCATTTGTTCCGATAGGTGTGTACATGTCCTTCTAGACTCACTCTAGCAATCCTGGCGCGGCTAATACATATATCTTTCCCGGCCATGATTGGATACAACAGGATGCATTGCGACGGTCGGCGCACTGCTCGGAGCTACGTATCACCTGCGAAAAGGCAACCGAAACAGATTCAACCAGTTCCTACGATGGCGTGTCTAGTGAGTTGCTCCTGAGCCTCTTATTATGTATGGAACCATCCGATCCAGGTAGCTAACTAATTGACGGTCTTTCTGGCTTGGTCGCTGCATAGTGCGCAAGGACTGACAGTCGTAGCATTGATGGTATATGGTGGAGTCGCATTCACGAATGATCAGCAGCAGGCCAATTATATCAAGAACCGAATTGCGTTAGGTACGTGTTAAGCGTCTCGCATCCTTTTCCTACCGCCTCACACTATCCGAATCATTAGAGGACTGCATGAGTACTCTCATCATGTAGCCAGTACTGACATTCTCCTTCCCCTATGTGGCACGACCTACAGGCGAAGTGCCAGCCGACACATATTACCCTGGCCGAAGAGACGTGCCCAGACCGCCCAAAGGCTCAGAACTGGACCTTACCACACTCCCACCCGCTCCACCTCCACGAGAAGCGACGTTTGTCCCCACTTCGCTGCCCGAATCAATCTCTACAGCAGTCGACGCTCCTCCGTCTCTGTCGCGAGAAGGGGAGAGTTCCACGGGACCTGGCGGTGCTTATCCCGCTAGAAAGGAGGACAGGATGAAAATATCGGATTTCGCGAGAAGACTCAAGGAGGCTGAGCAGTTGCATAAGGAGGAAGAGGCCGTTAAGAGGGCCACCAAAGGGGAGTAGACGGGATGTGCAGCTGGAAGTGGGGCTAAGATAGCCCTGTGTATAGGAGAGCTTGTGCGAAAGTGGACGAGTGGAACGAGATTTTGTAGCTGCAGTAGTATATTTTTCACTCATGCATCTTGCACCCTTCTATAGATCAGATGAAGGGATTTTTTTGCTTCATACGTAGACCCATTGAGCCACTGAGGAGGCAATAAAGAAAACTGGTTGAGGACTACGGTTATCCTTGCCTCCTCAGCACATACCATGGTGCTGGTGGAGGTCGTCCAAGACGCTCGAAGTGGAAAACGAAAACAAAAGCACTCGTTAGGACGAGACATATATATACTGCACATCTTCTTGCTTTTTCCCACTGACATCTCGGACACAGCTTTACCGTCATACTTGCACCAGATATCTCGGGAATATCCTGCTGCAAGACGGTCGAGAAAGCACTATGCATCGACTCAATCCGTACTTGGAGAAGAAGCCAGATTTCGCACGACTGGCATCCCGCTTTCCCGATTTCGCACCATTGTGAGTAGTGACGCTTTGCATGCAGCCAAAGATCAGGCGGTCGGGCATATGACCATGGCACCGTATCGCTGACGCCGGATCGAACCTATCGTCACCGGTGGTCAGTGTGACGATCTCGGAGGAAGGCTATGCGTCGATCGACTTTCAAGACGCGGCAGCGTTGAGAGCGTTGACGAGGTGTTTGTTGAAGGAAGACTGGGACTTGGATGTCGAGCTACAAGAAGACAGGTTATCCCCTACAGTGAGTCTCACCGGACGACTGCCTCATGTCATAATTGGGATTATCTTCACAGCTGACCGATTGATATAGGTGCCCAATCGGTCGGTTTATCAGATACACTAGTCGTTCCCTTCACCGAGCTAGCCAGCTGACGCCCTCATAGGCTCGACTATCTGCTCCATGTCTTAGACCTAGAGCCGCACCTTCCTTCGACATCATACTCAAGACCGTTGAGGGTCTTGGATATGTGAGTCTGAGGGAGGGATTCTTCATACCCACTTTGCTTGCATGCAGCTGAAGCTGATACCGCCTTTTCGTGTTTCGTTAGCGGGACTGGAGCATCGGCAATCTATCCTATCCTCTTATATCGTCTTCGACCAAACGCTCGAATCACAGCCACCGGTGAGTGGACAATGACTCCTTCTATCAAAGATGATGCAGAGATATAATCAGCAGCGCTGAAATGGCCGGTGAATCCAACAGAAATCGATCAAGTCTCGTTCGACCATGCTCGGCGCTTATTAGCTTCCAACAACATCCCACCTGAATCAATAACTATCCGGAAATCTCCTTCTGCAGAACCTATATTCTTCCCTCTCTTCGATCCACGACGGAACACAGCCACCAAAAATCAAGGAGAACCCCTGAAAGGCGACGACGAGCAGTGGGACTTGACGATCTGTAACCCGCCTTTCTTTGGCTCGGAAGCGGAGATGCGAGAGGGTCAAGAACTGAAAGCACAGGTAGCGCATGCTGTACGTCAGGTTTTCCTTTTCCCTTTTGAAGAAGACTTTTACTAGGATGGTCAAGTCACAGACGCAGGAAGAACGAAGCTGATAGATTAGTGGTTGCCGTCGTCTAACAGGCCCCTACAGCCGCACATAATGAGCTGATCACGCCCGGAGGAGAGGTCGCTTTTGTCAGCACGATGATTGAGGAGAGTATACGGCTGGGGGATCGCTGTCGGTGAGTCAGATCGTGTCTTCTACTTCACATCGAACGGCGTATGTTCCTATACAGATTTGTCTCTTGACATGCTGACTTGCTGGGCAGATGGTATACCTCACTCATAGGCAAATACACTTCCTTACAACCGCTGGTTGACCTGCTCAGGAGACACAAAGTGCGTTTCTCTTTCCGGAAATGAGTGACTCAAGTATCCGACTTGACGAAGAATTGCTGATCGGTGGTTGGATATCTACTACCGGGTACTGGATGACGGCCGCAGATAGACAATTACATGCTGAAGGATATACGTCAAGCGAAAACGACTCGGTGGATATTGGGCTGGTCGCATCATCCGTCCAGGCTGCCAGATGTGAGTCATCTGTTGACCTTCATCCGGTGCTCTATATCTTGGCCCGTGGTGGTATATGGCTAGTATACCGTAGCTTCCAAAGCTGATCACTGATCGTCGACGATCTGAACGGATTGCGATTCTCAGAATCTTGCCCGCCCAGACGATGTGATCCCAAATACATCTTTCGCCAAACTCCTCCCTCAATTGAATACGTACACGCACAGACCTCAGCCAGCGCTGGCTATACAAGACCTACGCCGAACGATATATACCGTCCTGGAAGGCATTTCGCTTAGAACAACGGAATGTACGTTCAACGACCAAAAAACAAATTCGACTGGTCATGACGAAGACCAGGTGGATGACATCGTCCTTGCGCCCACCATCAATAGGTGGTCTAGAGCCGCGAGGCGTCAAGCGGCACGACAGGTAGCCACTGGCTCCAACCCAGGAACTTTTGATGAGGGTGAGAGAGCAACAACAACCGGGCTCGACTCAATGTCTGAAAGTGCTGGGCTAGAAGCAAAGGTCCCGCTTGATCCTAGTGCCGTCATTCCCCTCTTCAAAGCGCGGTTGAGGTTCGTCTCACCAAAGAGGGAAGAAGAGGGCGCCTCCTTGGCGCTAGACTGGCTTGAAGGGAAAGATAGAACAGCAGTCGAGGCGTTGTGGAAATTCCTCTTGACAAAGGGAGGGCTGATCAGCGCTAAAGCCGAGGCAGTTGGAGATGGGGGATATGGTGGCCGGCTGGGAGGAGGGTTCGATAAGTCGAAATTCAGCGGTAGAGGGAAACGAGGTGGTGGGCGAGGAGGGAAACGGTCGAGCGAGAATGGAATGGTAGGTGGAGAGGAAGAGTATCTAGCTCGAGTTGGCCAGAAGAGGAGGCTTGGATAGGATTTCCTTGGTATTGGTGCTTCCACACGCGAGATGACGATCCATGGATATCATAGCTTCATGATACAAACTCATAGCCCCACTGTAGATGTACAAAGTATACAACAGTAGAACCTGCCTAGGCATAAAAGATGTAGCACGGAAGCGTTTGATTGCACATACACATATCTCCTATGGCTTTAAGTGTCCATTGATTGTTTGGGTGTTTCCGACGCCAGAATAGCAGAAGGATGTAATGGGGATACAACATGTTGATATGTCATTGGGTAGCTCCGCATTTTTCTTGCCTTTGATCTCGCCTCGACCTCCACTCAAATCCCTAGGTTTTTCTCGATCGTCTCCAGCGATCTCGGCTCTTGTTCATTCCCTCCTATGAAATTCATCAGAACCAGCAGATCCGCCAGATCATTCCCACCCGACGTGCCGCACTGCCTATAAAAGTCGATCGCAACGGTCGCTCGTATCCTCTTCCCATCCGTGATCAAGCCCAGGAGATATCGACAGAACCTCGTGTTGATACCTTCCACGCCTATGCCCCATGCGGGGAATCCAAAGCCCTTTGCGATGATGGTAGGCAGTGACAGGGGGAAATATGAGGCGGATGTATAGGACAGCGTGAAGGGGGTGTTGGCAGTGTTGGTGCGGTCGTCTGCTGACAGCGAGGATTGAACGGTCGCTGGTGCGAGGTGGCTCGTAATCTGCAAGTCGTGTACATACATACTATTAGCTTTTCGGATCAGATTGAGCCGATACAACAGTTTCGAGATATTCAGAGAGGAAGACCGAGATGCACGATAAGACCGATTACCACTCACAGCCTGAAACTTCTCGGGGATCTGCAAGAACGTATGAACCCTATACCAATCCTGAGTCCTGACAGTTGTTCCTTCGCAATCCCACTCGAACCCTTCCTTTCTCGAATCAGGCCATCGGGAAGGATGTATCCCCATGCCCAACCTCTCACCCCACACTTCGTCTCCTTCTGAATCCCGATCGAATCTGCTCAACAAGATCCCTTTCCCTCTCACCTCGCTCAAGACGGGTATGCGCTCTTCCATGAACCATTTGTCGAGGAAGGGCTTAAAAGCTCGGTATAGCATCGAGGAGAAATGAGGGTGCCACGGCGGTGTTTCTTGCTTGATACAGAGGATCAGGGTCTCGCCCGGATGGGAAGCCAAGAAGTCGTGCAGTACCGAGAGGAGGATAGTCAAGCTGGATCGCTGTGGTCGAGGACCGTGATACACTGAAGCATCGTGTCAAAGAGAAGAAGCAGGGACATCAGGAAAACAACAGTCATCAGCACTTTATCTCATCAGCGACAGCTCTCAAGCCATGCGTACTACAAAGCCCAAAAAAAAGTCGAGGTCAAGCCAACTCACTCAAGAGGTCTTCGCCGACAACTCTGAGACGGACATCGAGGAACCTCACTCCGTCCATCAATTGCTGCGATATAGGCGTGCTGGGCTGCTGACACTGTGATATTGGATCTGTAAGTCCATCATATCGTAGGGACAGAGAAGATATCATCAGCCTTCGCTATCATGATCAATGCCACATTCAGCGCCCGTAACTAGAAAGAAAGAAGATATTGGCGCAGTTCATGGAGGTGTGATGACAGTCTTCATACTCGCTCGAGAGACTCAGCTTACATCCGAAAAGGGCACATGATTCGTGTGTCCCAGGTAAAGTCAAATCGCCGAGCGGGGTATCGTCCGGCAGGCGGGATAAGAAATTGGCAGTATCTTGCTGCGCGAAGATCAATATTGTCTGGCGATATGTGTACTGACAGGCGTCTGAATAGTCGACAACGGAGTCGCCCTATGTTCATACATCAAGTTCATGTAGGGCGATCAGCAACACATCTCTCTGTCGCGGATTTCGTGCAGCATCCCCGGGCGCCCGATGTGGATCCAGATAGGTCAGATATATCTTGATCAAGCGACCAGTCTACTCACAATCAGACGATAAGCACTGAATCCTGATTTTATCCTTCTACCTTTCTGACCACCCCCGTCCTGCGTATCACTGTGATATACAGCCAATCTCTCCCAGCCTATCCGTTTTAAGCTGTTACCGATACCAAGGGCGAATTCCACCTTGGCTAGGCGCTTAGTCTCCTCACCGTCGATCTTGGGATCAAAGAAAGAAAGGACCACTTTATCTCTCCTCTGTCGTCTGAGCTTCTGAGCTCGGGCCTGGGGTAACATGGTGTTGTACCCTTCATTGCCGTGATCAAGATCCACGCGATATCGTCCATTCCGATCCGAGCTCGAGGAAGTCAGAGTGATTTCAGATCTGTTTGCGCACGAAATTGAGCTTTGACTCGATGCCGGCTCAGCCGACACTATGTGAGCAGCTATGAGCTGTACATCGTGAGTGATAATCTCCACCATGATCGACTCATGCGGTCCATTCGAGTCGGTCGCTCGGATAAGATTTCCTCCGCCGCAAACTGGGATCGACTCGTCTCGGTGAAAAAGGTGAGTCGAGCGGAGGGTCATGTGATAGCCGAAGTCGTGGGCCGGGCCAGCCGATCAAGCGATCAATCGAACGTCGCAGATGATGCGCGTACTGTGCGATCGCTTTCAGAAAGATGATTGTGGTGACTGAAGGCGGTACTACCGACTCCCCTTTGGCATTCCCGACGAACTGACGGAGCAGTTACCAGAGATACGGAGCTACGAGCAGCTCTAGCGGCTGGAATCAGGAATGACGGCACCGATCATCGCCGAATAAGGCACGGATCTCCCGATAAAAGCACGGGCGGAACGGACCGCCGGATCAAATATGAACAGATGGTGGACGTCATTGCGGATGTCGCTGATTGGGGTTTGTTGTTGCGTCCTGCGAAAGGGCAGTAGCTAAGGGGGAACATATTGTTGCTAGCTATCTCAGCAATTTCTTGGGGATTCAAAGAGCTACTGCGAATCAATCACATATCTGTATTAATACCCTCAACTCATGTTTTCGGAATAAGCCCAGCTACTGCATCGATCACTGAATCACATCCCTGGTCACTGCATCCCTTTCATCGCAATGTCGCTCACCTCGGCGATACATCTTCGCTCAACATTGAGCCGACTGCCACTCTCGGCGGCCTGTCGAGCTCGAGCGACCACTCGGATGGCTGACCATAGCTATGTAGCTTCTCAATTGAGGTGTAATGCTACTCAAGCATCGATGAGCACAGCGCGAACGCCCGCGCCCACGCCCAGTCAGCAGCTGTATACGCTCAATGAGATCGATAAACTCACTACGTCCATTGCTCGTGAGTGTGAAGATAACCACATCTTCACCCTGAGCTAATATTGACCAATGATCTTTTTGGTTCACCCAACAACGCAGGAAGCTCGCCCCAGTCGGCACTTCATCCCTCCCCGTTGGTCATGAGAGCGATGCCAGCTCCATGGTTATCTTCACAGTCCCCGAATCTCGCTTCGCAGGGCGACACATGTACCGTCCCGTCTAAGCAGCCCGTGTCTCAAGCTGGTCGAAGTACCGGAGCAACAGATAGCGAAGAGCAGGAGGACCTATTGAGACCGAGGCATATGAACGAGAGTTTCACGAGCTTTGATCTGCCGCTTGCGTCTGATCCGAAACTGTATGAGCGGTATGTGAACGCCTCGGGTGGTTTCAGTGAGTCGGCAAACTCTGGTTCCACCTCTCGTTACTTCACTATCGGACAGACACTGACAAATATAGCTTGTAGGAATGGGAAAGCTCCTTGAGCGTGAGTCACCGGCCTGCATCGCCAGCGGGCCCCACACATCAGACAACACCTCACCTCACAAAGCAGAAACTGACATGGCTGGGCACAACCGCAGATCTTGACTCTCTAGCAGGAGCAGTAGCATACCGACATTGTCTTCCACCACCTAAAGCTTCAGATGCTACGGACACCGCCAGTGCGTTTCACGAGGCCTCATCTAGGGCAGGGCTTTACCTTGCTACTGCTAGTGCGGACAGGTTGGACATGTTTGGAAGGCTGAACAGGGAGAATGTGAGGTAAGTTGAGAGCGCGACGCGACGTGGCTGCAATGCGAGTCCAGATGACCGCTGCATTTTTGGCTGATACCAATCACATCTATGTCTTGTAGAGATCTCAAATTCTCAGGATTTGTGACGTGGACAGGTCGCTCGTCCCTGGAAGTGGTTGTCAAGATGGAAGGTCTCAGGCTCGACACCGACACCAGCTCAACCGGCACCAGTACCGGAACAAATACCAGTGATGGCGGCGACACGGGCTACAAGACGCTCATGTTGGGCCGATTCGCGATGGTGTGCCGAGATTCCAAGACGCACAAAGCTAGAGCTGTACCAAGGTTGTTAGTGGAGAGTCAGGAGGAGAAGGTGTTATGGGCTATCGGAGAGGGTGAGTCAACATATTCTGCGCTTTGTCATGACACCAGACGACTTCAGGTGGGGGAGCTGATAGCTGATGCTTTTCTTGCTATAGAGCATCAGAAGAGACGAAAGACGAGTGCGATGAATGCTCTGGACAAGGTCCCGGTGAGTACTACGGTTTGGGGGGCCGCTGACCAGATATCGGCTGACCCACTCGAATCATCCCCTCAGCCCTCATCCGCCGAGGCGTCCGAGCTACACGATCTGATGCTTCAGGTTGCCACCGTTGAGGAGATTGACGGGGAGAAGGTGGTGCCTATGAAAGATACCGAGGTGAGCGCAGGTGTCGGTCTCGTATATCCATACCGATGTACTTTGCTGACGACACTGTGATCCTCTTAAGCTCGAGACGGTCCAGCTTATGTTTCCCCAGGATCGGAACTTGCACGGTAAAGTCTTCGGTGGGATTCTCATGAGGCAGGTGAGTCAGGCAGGACTGTGGACACAACTTGGAAAGGCGGATCTGAACTGGAAAAAGGTGCTGATGCTGACACTGGTCATTTTTCGCTCTTTCACTCTGCCTCTCAGGCATTGTGAGTTGGATCAGTCATACCCGGATGCTGCGAAGAGGACTTGTTTACAGCCAACATGCTGACCTCGCTTCCCCTCCATTTCACAACCTACAGCGAGCTGTGTTTCACAAACGCCTCACTGTTTGCTCAAGGTCCCATGCGATTCCTGTCACTTGATCAGATCACATTCAGACTGCCGGTACCTATCGGCGCTGTGCTGAGACTGTCATCGAAAGTGGTCAAGACGACAAAGCCTCATGAAGGCGCTGACGGGGAAGCCAAAGTGCATATCCTGGTCAGAGCAGAGGTCGAGGAGGTCGAGACTGGAGTGAGTGCATATTGGGACACGTTTACGCCGTCGTCATCTCGGTCTGACCTGACGCTCTGCTGTATCTTGATAGGTGCGCCGAGAAACCAACACGTTTTACTTCACAATGGCCAAAGAGGACCAGAAGCCGATCGGAAGAGTCGTCGTGCCCTCCACATATACCGAGGCTATGCATTACCTGGAAGGCAAGAGACGGTTAGAGGTGGGCGATGAGATGCGAAGGTTGTATCAGTCCGGCAAGGCAGCCTAAGACGCGCCGTCATTGCGCCGGAAACGGAGCGATATTATGCGTCGTGAACGGTCGGATCTGTATATCTAGCTCTTGTGTTCGGTACATCGTTGAACTTGGGCTCGTGGACGTTGCGGACATGCATCACATAGACATTCTCGATGAGCGCACCGATATCACGACATGCATGGGCTGATTTGTGCATCAAATCATACTGTAAAGTGGAGTGGGATTGAACATGCATCACTGACAAGCGCCACTGCCCCCATCTTCATTATTATCAGGGCGCTACAGTAACACGCGCTTCCACCGTACAAGAGACAACAACAAAGTCGGGCAAAGTGACGTTCTGGACGTGTTTCAGATTGTGTCACAGAGATATTTCGACCCGACTCTTTCTGTTTTACTTTCTTGACAACGACTCGACGAGCTATCATCGTCCCCTTCATACGTGATCGCGCCGACAAATACAACGATAGCGGTGCACCCCCCTTCGAACCTGTAGACCAAGCCAATCCTTGAGGTAATTTACGGTAACTAAACCTTTATTCGACCACATCTCCGCTCGTACCTTTTCCCCAAGATAAAGTTGGATCACACCCTGCACACCACACGCTACACGCTGTCCGCTCACAAGCTGTCCCTCCGCCATTGCGATCCATTGCCAAGCTGGACCACACCGGATTGATCCGTCCCGACGAGAAAGATACTCGATCAGAAGGAAGGAAGGAGGGGAAGGAGAAAGGAGTCGAATTGAGCAAAGGGAGATTGAACGGCCTCACAACAACTTGAGCTCAATTTCTCGCTTCACTTCAGAGTGGACGGGTTCATAAAGCCCTCAATCAGCAATCAGCAGAGCGGGCTCGAACGAGCTCTGACGACCGACAGACACGAATTACGTAGGTTTCATGGTATGGTATACGTGAGCGACCGTATCAAGGCGAGAGAAGGGTGACAACAAAGACTTCGAGCTCTTCACATCGCTGCGGGTCGCGTTTCATCATCCAACGATCTAGTCTATCTACAGCTCCCCGACGACAACCGTTAGCGGGGCATCAAAGAAAACGATAACAATAACAACAAGGACAACAACGACGGCCGCGGCAACGACAACGACAACGACAACAATTGAACGCCGTGTCTATATACCCATCGTCCAATCTTCCCTCCTCCTGTCCTCTTTCGCAGCTGCACGCCATAATCAATCGTCATCTTGTTATCGCGCAAATCTCACAGAGACATTCTACTTACCGCCTTTAGCGTCGCTCATCAACAACGATCACCACCACCGAAGCGACCTACGGATCAATCTACGAGTACATCCTCAACTAGTACGCTCAAAGGTCATCACATCAGGATCATCCGCAAAGAAGTGGCAGCAGCAAGGACGCCATGTCCGTGACGTCTCCCGTGTCGGCCAGTCCGGGAGTTTCGCTGCTGGATTGGGATGAAGCGCTCGTACAATCTTATCTCTCTGAGTTGGGACTGGGCAAGTACGAGGATGTCATCTACGGTATGTCCCCTTTTATCTATTCAGTCTTGCGATTATCGCATCTTGTCCTATCTAATCCGCTTGTACAAGAGGCTGCAGCTCAGAAGATTGACGATCGTTAATGACATCTGCCTCTTACGATCGCGAACGTATAGAGCATGGAATAACGGGCGACGTACTGAGCGTGATGGATCATGCTGCTTTACAAGATCTGGGGATCAACAGTCTTGGACATCGGCTGAACCTGCTGAGAGCCGTCTGGGAGCTGAAGAAGGAACAAGGGATCGAATTCGGTGAGGATGATTGGAGACCGCAAGGTGAGTGCCAAGCGCCCATTGTCTCCGCTACCTTGGTTTTTGGGTACAGATATAATGGACGGTGCATGTATCTGCTCAATGGTGGCAGCTAACGGGGGGAAATCTGGCGTGTTTGTCCGCAGAAGCCGAAGAAGGAGAGAAAGTCACTCAAACGCACGTAAACAGGCTTTGGGATCTGATAATGGATCAGCGTGAGTGCCATATCCTTGCCACGTCCGGTCCAGCGCCTATACTCACCCGTTCCTCGGCGCACAGATGATCGCCTGATACATCTCGAAAGAGAGCAAAACCGAATGTTATCAGCCCTCGAAGAGAACGGAATTCCATTGCCCGTACCCGTACCCGGATCAGCATCGGTCCCTACGCACGCAGAATCAGATTCTCAGGTGCATGTACAAGGGATCCCGGGTATGGAAGGGGCTCGAGGTGGATTGGGGCGGAACGGTAGTTTGAGGTGGCGAGATTTCAAGGATAGAGACAAGAGTGCCGACGCTGACGAGCCGGAAGCTGTACGTAGCGCAGCACAGTTCTTCGTCCGAATTGCAGGCTGCGGCTAATTCGGGCTGCACGGCTATGCTGACGTTCATGTTTAAATCTGCTCCTATAGGGACCAAGCAGGACTCGACGAGCTTCGACTCTATTCCCCTCATCATTGGCATCTTCCACCAATTCTAACGCCAACACCGCGCCCGCAGCCCCACTCACCTCTGACACGCCCACATTCCAGGACAGCTTCACGCCGACTACCGTTAGCGCAGCGTATCCGTTCGACTCACCTTTAGCAGCGAACAAGGACAAAGATCGGGATAGAGATAGATCTGATGCGCACCATCAGCTTAAGCCAAGTTCTGTTCAGCCCCCGCCTCTCACACGTTTACTATCGGGTAATGCGATCATGGCGCCCAGCGCATCCAGCCCACCTGGCAATACACCGCCTGCGCAAACATCCACCAGTGCGAGCAAGAATGCCCTCGCACCACCGGTCGGATCTGGTTTGGGACCTAGCCCAAATTCTCACACAACATCCTCGTCCAGTGCGGCAGGACCTTCGGATAAAGCCAAGTCACAGGCGAACGCCGATGCGAGATCGGCTGCCAAGTCGTTCCGTGTCACGCTTGACGATCCGTGTTGGAAGGTCTTGCCTGCTGCCTTGAAGAAGTACAAGATCAACGACGACTGGAAGCTGTATGCCCTGTTCATCTGTTTCGACAATACAGGTAAGCTGGCTCAAGGCGTCCGCAGCGGGCACGGAATACAGCTCACATTGCTGCTGCTCACGCTACGTTCAGAACGATGTTTGAGCTATGACGAGAAACCTTTGTTGCTCTTCCAAAAGCTGAAAGAGACTGGGCATCGCCCAGTGTTCATGCTGAGACATATCGTGAGTCGCCCTCATCCGCAATGTCCCGTCTAAGTGGAACGAACTGGAATACTGAGTGCATATTGGGCCTTACCGTTGGCAGAAAGACATCCGATCACCCATTGCTGTGGCTCAGCAGAAACAAGCCCAGAAGCTGGGCTTACCTGCCAACTCCACGCAAAACGTCTTACCCAAGATCAAGCCTTCGACCGATACTTCCACCTCGCCAACGAAAGCCAACTCACTTCAACCCGCGGCAGGGAACAGGGGCGACGATGGTCATACGCCCAATGGGGGCGCGTTCCCCGAGCTGCCTAGTCCTGGTCTGAGAGATCCTGAAGGGTCAGCTGGGGGAAGTAAGATGGTCCCGCCCGGTCAAGGGTCGGCTGCTCAAGCGGCGACTGGGACTGGCACACTGGTGGACAAGGATGGGAATGTCCAGAATGTCACTTATGCCGTCGCCATTTACCCGTGAGTATGCTGTGGTGACAGGATGGGGCATGATTCGTATCAGACAAATGACGTGACTGACATTCGAATCTCCCTCGTGCTGTATCGCAGATACATCGCGGATAGGCAAGACGAATTTGATGTTGCTGTGTGAGTGAAACGTGCCTATAGGAGCTCACAGAACGTGGATGAGCGGAGCTGATCGTGATCGTTTGGATGTCTGCTCACAGCGGGTCTACTTATATCATCCTATCAAAGGCGAAGGGGTGGTATATCGTGGCCAAAGATCCAGACGGTTTGGGTGTACCTTCCGATGCGACTCAAGGATGGGTCCCAGCGGGTAAGTCGAAGGTGCCCGATGCTTCCTTTTTGTTTCCTCTCTCTTCGTGATCAACAGTGATGGTGCATGCTTTTGCTTATCTCTTGATGTTCTTGACGCCGATCTAGGCTGTCTCCTCGAGCTGTCTCAACCCATCTCTCTCATCTCTCCCACACCTACAGGCGAGATTGCCACATACCCCGGCTTATCACCTATCCCACCTTCAACAATCATCTCGTCCAGCTATGCAGGGAACGTGCTCATGGACTATGAGGCTAAGGAGGATACCGAGCTCTCGCTCAAGGAGGGAGACAGGGTAAGGGTGTATAAGAAGTACTGTCATTGGTGAGTCAAGTGGATCAACTTGTCACTTCCTGTAGCAGGTGCGAAGAGGTCGCTGTCATGGGGTGAAGCGAGAGCAGAAGTTGAACTGACGGAGAACAACTCAATATTGATTTGTCATGGGTACTTTCGAAAACGCGACTGTAGGAGCTACACGTAAGTCCGCACGGGTCGTCATTCTGAATCGCCGTCCATCTGTTTGATCGGAGGACTTGACTGACCTGCTGTTTATCAACTTACCAGTATTCGTGCCGAGACAGGCGAAAGAGGTTGGGTACCCGCTTGGTTCGTCGGCAAATCGCCCATGGACAGCACAGTCACTTCTGTCGCCACTACGCCCACTCCTGGTCAGATCCAGGCGGGAACAGGGCCAGGAGGAGCTGGGGCCAATAAAGATGGGAATAACGCAAGCGGTGTCGATGACGCTGGCGTGAGCGGCGCTGGAACTCGATCGGAAGAAGCTGCTGCAACTGCAACTGCGGCTGGCGGGACCAGCGGGACCGGACCGGTTCACAACAACTCTAGTACAGGTGGCACCAGCGCCAATGCAAACGCAGCGCAGGGCGGCGGGGCGGGACCCAATCCCAACCCCATGGGAGATAAGATATGATAATGATCATAATCATAATCATAATCATAATCATAATCATACTCCCAGACCCGGTCGGGCGGTACTCAGCTCTTCCGCCCGACCGTATTCTGGGCGATAGCTCCATGTAGGGATGACGATCATGCACTGTACCAGTCGAATAACTCCTTGTACAGTAGACTCTCTTCTCATCCATATCCACGTTGTTTTCCTGCGATGCGATTTGATATGACAGTACAGCATGAAATAACAATCAACAAGCGACACGTACACACACATACGATACAGTAAGCGCTGTGTTGAGCGCGTACAGTGTGAAATACAGATCAGGTTCGGGTCGTGCTTGTCTCTTCTCAGCTAGGAGATGCGGAGAGAAGGAAAGAAGTTCATACGGCTGACAACGATATATACACACGGAAAGAGAGCGGTTTCAACATAGAGGGGAGGCAGCGGTTCATGGGCTGGGGACAGGACGGAAATAAGTGAAGATACACAACGAATGTTACGTTTTACAATTGAATGAAATAGTGAACAACAGAACGGTACTTACAATACTTACTATTAGTACGATAATGTACAAATGGCAACGCTCAAAGGTGTCTGATAAGTCTACAACTATGGAGAGGGAAAGAACGGGATTCATCGATCGCCAAAAAAAGGATTTGAGGCGTGTCGATGAAAAGAAGAAGTCTTTGAAGCTAGTCAAAATGAATTCGAGAGTCAATGATCCCAACGTGAAGATCATGATCTCAAAACATGATCGATGTAATTGTAGGGACCGATGCCACATGTCAGATGACGAAGGCCATCGCACCCTTTCTGGCGTGTCAGCATGACCGAGCACGCCCCATGCACGGAAAACGGAATAGGACTTACATGGTGCACGAGGTCCATCACTCGTTTCGCCTTCGACGGTTTCTCAGGGGCCGGGATAGGCGGTACGATAACATTCACTCTCTTTCCTCGGAGATTGCGCTCAACGTATCTCCGTTCTGCCCTCCTTTCCCTCCTCGCTGAGCCTCTTGCTCGGCCTTCGCGCGGAAGTTGGTTCCGTTCTCTTCGGCCCAGTCGGGCCAGTCGGGTGACAGGTGGGTGTACTTCCATGTGAGCGAATGGTAAAGGTCCATCCGTCTCCACTTCTACGTTGAAACTTGACTCGACGACTTTCTCACTACCCTTGGACTTGGGATGAAGCTTCTTGACATCCGAAATGAGCTTGTCAAGTCCGCTCCTGGCCTGGTATATGCAGTCCCAGCCCTTCTCTTGTATAGCTTCGGCCTCCTCAGCGATGAGGTCGGACAAGCCATCAAGATGGGACTCGACGTATTCCGTCAACGAGTCCAGCACGTCGTGCGCGTTGCCAGTAGATCGCTCGTGTCGGATATCGTTGTCTTTCGGGCTGTTGATTAGGCTTGACATGCCATCCGTGGCTCGATGTATCACGGCATTCATTCGTTTGTGGCAGATATTTGCACCTCGTGCAGCTTGTGACAAGGCGGCCTGCGAGGTCGCAGCGGCTGACGAGGCATAGTGACGAGTCACGTTCGCCAGAAGACTTAATTTGTGCTCGAGAGAAGCTAGTAGTGGACCAAAGAGGTGTCCAAAGTATTGGGACGTTGATACGGTGTAATATCGAGTCGACGCAAAAGTGGCAGCAATCCGGGCAAGAACTTCGGATTGGACGTATGTGGAAAGGCTGCAAGTGCAATCAGGCGCAGCGGTTGCCTGAGCGACAGTGGCGTTTTCGACGGTCTCGCTTGTCTTGTTGACACCCAGTAGCTTGTGCGTGAGCTTTTGTGCGATAGACATCTGTTTCTCTGCAGCCGGCACTGGCACAGTGAGGGCGACCCGGTCGTCACGGATAGAGACTGAGCAGCACGAAGTCGATGAGCGCAGGTTCTGTCCCTGAGGCGTGACCGGCGGTTCTGGCTTCATCTTACTCGGTTCGGTCGTGGAAGCCCGATTAGCAGCTGCCGACAGCTTGTCCTGGAGCGTGGATAATGTGGACAACGCTTGTCTGATGACCTGAATATCAGGCTGGCTGGTAGTGAATGATGAGGCAGCAGGCGTTGATGTCGAGGAGTGGGGTATCGGAAGGAATGATGGCAAGCTGTCCCAAATCGAAGGAGGCTTGGAGCTGGGTACTGGCGTCGTCATCGAGGTCGGAGCAGTGGCTTTAGCTTGCGATTGATGAGAAAATGAAGATAGGGCGGCGCTGGGACCAAAAGACTGGAAGAGGGCGAGCGAGATGACGGATGCGAGCGCAAGGAGAGACATCCGGGTTGACCTGCACACAGAAAGTCAGTATCGCAAGCAGCTGGAGCGGTAGATACGCATAGCATAGACTTACCACTTCTTCGCCGCTGCTTTCAGCTGAGCAAGATTATCGGTCTTGAACACTTGCTCAAGGGTGAACACCTCTAGGACATCGCTCGCCTCGGCCTTGGTCTCGGGAGTCACAGGAAAGCTTTTGTCTGTCACAATCTTGCTTGGTTCAGGAAAACTGGTTACCCGGTCAACGTCTGCCTGCTCGGGTGCGACATTGACTTTCGGCATTTGCAATAGATTTCCTTCGCGGTTTTCGCTGAGATCGTCCTCAATCCGATCGACATCGTCGGTACTGGACAGTAACTGATAGTCATACTTGTCCGACGTGACCGATTGCATAACCTCGTTCGGAGGGGTCCAGAGTTTGGTTGATCGCAGCCAAGAATCGTCAATGCCTCGACCGCTGTGCTTGGGCGGGGCCTTTAGATTTTCAGCGGCTTCGAGAATTCCTGCCCGAGGGTGCCGAGATTGATCGGGCTGTGGCATGGGGGTGAAGCCGGAAATCGATGCACTCGGAGTGAAACCTGCGCTGAGCGTGCCGGACGAGGAGGAGAATGAAGAACCGGGATCGGGGAAGATCAATCGTATCTGTGAGGATGAAGGGGATACAGCTTCCTGCTCGCTATGGATCGTGCCAACCGAAGAGTCCAGCCGGGAAACCGAAGCCTCGGCATCGGTGTATTCTCCTCCAGCCAAAGAAGGGGATCCGATGCTTGATGGATCAGGGGCGATCGGAGTATCGCCGAGCTCCTCACCGTCGGGATAATCTCCTCCGTCGGAGCTGTTGGACCAATGAGACTCGACTTCGTGGTCGTGACCGTTTTCATTGTCGTGCGAGTCGCTACTCGTATCGCTAAAAGCCACATCGCCTAGAACGGAAGGCCCAACGGACGATCGTCCAGCTGAAGATTGTTCGGCCACATCGAGCCAGGAATCAGACATGTCAAACTCGTCATCGGTCGATGGGGGTATAGACGATACCGGCGACAGCGGAGGCGAGCTGGAATCTCCGACGCTAGCGGTAGAACGAGGAGGAAGGGGCGGTGGCGGCGGGCTGGAGAGTGGTTCCGGTTTGACGTATGGCATCTGTGATGCAACAGAGGTTCAGCGAGAAAAGTTGCGAGAATGAATATGTAACGAATGGAGGAACCGTGAGATGGGCAACCGCAAGGTCAACGATAGAATGGTATCTGTCTCAGTGTCTTGGTTGAAGTCACATACCTTGCCTCTTGACCGCTATGAGCAGATTGTCCACGGTACTCTGCTGTAACACTTGTAAACCTACTTCGGCCTTATCCGGCCCGCTCGATTATCCCTTCGCACCGGCTGAGTGGTTTTTATGTGAGCTGATAGATGAGAACAGCGGGGTCAGCCATAGACTAGACGAGATGTGACGGCGCAAGAGAGGGAGAGCGAGAGCAGGGAGCTCGCTCACGGCCACAGTGAATAATGAGCGGAGAAAGATTGCAGCAGCGAGGAAAGGAAGATGAAATGCGTGTGAGGAGAAGCAGGCGGGCGGTTTGAGCGGCAAAATGGTCCCAAGATTCCAGCTCTTAAGTGATTATGCGTATGTATCGGCCGTCCGTGACAGTATACACGATGGTACAGACATCACACGAAAAGAAGAAGCAGAGAGATCATATGTAGAAGAAGAAGAAAAGCAGATCGTCTCACTGTAGATTGACGGCGCGTTGTCGGTGTTGCGGGTACACAGGGTGAGGGTCAGAGACAGCGATGGGGTGGGTGCACGACGTCTCACCGGAGCTGAGTAATTAAGTGTGCGAGGTGAAACGGCACTATACATGAGTCGTGAGTCCGGGTCGAGTATCCCACGACTATATATAATCGAGAGTAGTTGATCGTCGCAGCTGCTTTGATCGGGTCGTGAAAGAGTATTGAACGTACAACAGGGAAGAATGATGGTGGTACAGTGAGTAAAGTGATCTACAATGAGATGGTATGAAGAGCAGAAGTAGAGAAAGGA
Organism: Kwoniella sp. CBS 9459; assembly: GCA_036428585.1. Taxonomy (NCBI): domain Eukaryota; kingdom Fungi; phylum Basidiomycota; class Tremellomycetes; order Tremellales; family Cryptococcaceae; genus Kwoniella; species Kwoniella sp. CBS 9459. The sequence continues at coordinate 633,589 of CP144066.1, read as the reverse complement.
AGTAGCTATAGTGGTCGCAGGTGATCACACAGACAGTCATAATACAGTCACGTATTCACACAGTCACACAGTCCCCTATAGCTGCAGCTGCAGCTAGCCAAGGTACCTTACGGTAATCTAATTCTGTAACTCATAATTCTGTATTCTCTATTCTTGTTCAGGGAAATAACCTAGTCCGCCTGATAACGTTCTCAATAGCCCTCCGGCTTCTCTTTCCTTTGACCGCAAGGCGCGTGCAGAGATTACTGTACAAGGCATAGGCGGAAACTCTTTGCTCGCTGGATGCATACAACAGAAGCCTTGTCGTTTAGACATGCATCGTGATTTGGATTCATGGTAGTCATTGTACAACTCTGTGTATGGTCATTACAAAGTATCTATGCTCTTATCTACGCTCTATCCACGTTCACATTTGCCACCCCCCCCGGATACTGATACCGATCATGCAGCACGCACGTAATGCTACCCGGTGCCCCACACGCCGTACCTTTCCCGCTTCACAACTGATAAAGGTCCGACCCGGGTGTGGCACTTTATCGACGTACGCAGATAAGTTCACGACTGATATCGATATCGGCTCGACACTCCTAGGGAGCGAGTGTCTGGGCCAATGAGCCGATTGCAGGTCGGGCCGGTCCCGTGGGCAATCCAGCTGATATTCGCGTCGTCCTCTCGTCGACCTCATGCGGCGGGACGACATCCAGCAGTCCGACGCCATCCTAATGGTAGATTCATCAGGACCACACGTATCTATTGACTGCTATTGTTAGAAGAACAGACACGTTAACTCACAGTCTCGAACACCGTCCAAGTTCCCGCCGGCTGATTCGTCCACCTCTGAAGGGTTAGCCATACCATATCATGGATTATACAAAGCCGGCGGACCGGATCTTCAACGCACCGATACTCGACTTCTGACGACCTCCACTAAAGCCCTCAAACCAGGCGCACTCCTTATCCTTTCTCTCTCGTTTGCGTCCATCAGACCGAATATCCTGCCGGTCTCCTGCAGTAAGAGGGTGATGTCGGTGCAGAACGTGAACGCTCCGCCTAGGGCGGGTTTGATGTCCATCTTGTTGAAGGACGATTGTGGGTTCGTGGGCTGAGATGATACGGCCGAGTTGATGATCTGGTATCGGGACATCAACATGTAGAAACATGCTGAGATACTCGATGGCCACTTAATCACTTACGATAGCGGTCAATCCGTGATCAAAAGCAAGTTCCGAGATATCGTCCATGAGCGACACAAGCTCAGCATGACCTGCCCGGGATGAAAAGCAAGAATGATCAGCTTGCAAAACACAACCCCAGCATCACAAATATGAGTGCGTCTGCCCGCCTACCCTGAGCGGAAGTTGCGGACAGCATATCTTTGAAATGGGTGAATATCGAGTCGAGGACAAGTATCTTCGTTGGTCTGTGATTGGGATCATCGACATCGTCGAAAGACTAAACGTTGGTATCGTTGTAGTGCGCGCAAGATCCAGCATAGATGAAGTGGATACGTCAGCTGAGACACCGCGGACGGGGCGTCACCCTAGTATCTCAGCTCACCTCTTTGCCTTGAGCGACGGCTTCGACCACATCTTCTAGCTTGAAGCACGGAATGACCATCAATCGCTCCAAGACGCTGTTGGTGTTCTACGATTGAGATTTCAAGTCGGAAATTCCGCTATCAGCGATCATATGGCAAAGTCTGTCTCTCAGGGGTATTGTGAGCCGTCGTCTTACCTCAACGCCCTGTAGCTCTAATATCCTCCTAGCTCGTTCGGGCACGAACGATCCCTCTGTATCTATCCAGCGACATAAGGTGTATGAATTGGTACTCAGACAGCGTAGTGCAGCATATAGGGCAAGCAGCTATGGTGATGAGGCACGCTCAGCCATATCAGCTCTTAGTTCACGATGTCGATCTCCGAATTGATTCTTATCAGTGATATGTGTACAGTAGTAACTAAAATGAGATTAAGTGGAACTCAACAGTGGAACTTCGATACTCACCGACTTGCCAACTTTCTTAGGTCCAGCAATCTCAATCACCCCCCCTCCATCCCATCCAGCGACTAATGAATTGAGCCCATTGACTCCCCACCCCGCCCACCCAGACTCGCCATCCACTTGACCTTCTCCCTCACCTTCTTCATCATCATCATCATCGTCTGGTACCACGGTATTGACTCTCGATGCTATCGGGGCAGTGAGTCCCAAAGAACGTGTGATGAGAGTTTCTAGTTGTACGGGCTGAAGGAGAGGAACACGCGAGAGGATGTATGTGGACGAAGTGAAGATCAGGGATTCTGTCGTTCTGATGCCGGCGGATTCTGCGTGTTTTGACACCTCGAACGGGGGCTTTAGCATCTGACCCTCCTGACCACGCGACGAGAGGGTGGGAAGCCAAATTATAGTCATCATCTCCCTCCAGAGGGGGATCACGGGCGTAGCTTCTTCATGGTCCGACGGTGTCGAGGTAGGAAGGACGGACAATTAAGGCCAGAGATCTGAGAAGCTCACCTAGCTCGGGAATCAGCTCCGCCAGCTCGGCGGGCAAGTCGTCCGCTATCCGCTTTAAGAGCATCTTTGGCTCATACCGCTACACCACTTCGATCATGTTCTTCTAGCATTCGTGAATCAATCTGTCTGTTTTGGGGTCGACCAGAACAGAGAGGGAAAGAGCGCGAGGAAGGCGTCAGTAAGTCGCAGTTGCGATGGACTGCCGTTTGAGACGGTCGTCCTCCACCCTGTCATTTTCCCTACCAAACGGGACTGTATCGGCGATCGCCGCACACAATGGATCAACAACGATATCACTCGCTTCGGGCGACAACGTCTCACAAGGCATGTCGCTGACAGTGAAGAAGACGACTACACACAAGACCTAAGCTGACATCCCGGACACTCGAATGAGATTTGGCTGAGGACTCAAGCAGCGAACATATCACCACGACTTCACTCGAGCCGGCAGATCCCCTCTTCTTTTCTGGCATTCACCATTACCATTTAGACGACGGCGAGCGCATGATGGCCCAATCAACTTCTCAGCCTTTCAAAACAGACTCATTAGTCCCTTCTTCTCTTCCCTCAGCGACTCTAGGCCGTCGTCGTCCGCACGCAGCCAGCGCCGCGACAAACCGCTTCGGACCCGGACCCGGACTCGGACTGGACAACGACGAGGGGGCGTTAGATGGCGCGACGCTGACGCCTGAAGAGCGAGCTCAGAGGCTGTTGGACAGGGAGCATGAGAGGTGGAACGAGAGGATCGATAAGGAGATTGGAGGCATGGTGGGCGCGTTGAAGGAGCTTGTGGAACTTGCCGATGTGAGTTGGCGGAGCGATCTCGGAAGTCCACTCTGGCCGAATTGAGCTGGAGCTGCATCTCGCTTCTGTGAGCAGCGCCGGCTCAAAGACAACGACCCGGTATCACACCTTGTGCTACTCCTTCTCAAGTGAAGCTGACATCTCTAACGCTCCGTTCACTCGTCGTCGCACATCGCCTAGATCGGTCCATCGCCCTCCCCACTCCTATCATCGACTCTCCCCCTGCACCTGCGTCTACGCACGTCCTCCCTCATTCGCGGCTCGCAAAACATCCGCGATCTAGCACACGAGCTCAAGCTGCTCTTGCTCCTGGGCGACGAGCAAGGGACCGCCTCGAGGCGCGATAGGGAGCACAGGGAGGTCAGGGAGGAGGTCAGAAGGGGGAGGAAGGAGGTTGCCGGAGTATTTGAGGAGATCTTGGGGGCGAAACCGGCTCCTGAAACTACGTCTAGCACTGGTGCTGGTGGTGGCGGTGGTGGTGGTGCTGGCCCTTCTTCGTCACGCGAGGAGGGGGTCGATGGTCAAGCCGGAGCGGCAAGTCAAGGGAGCGACGCTGGTGCCATAGAACCAACGCGAATCGCAAGCGGAGAGTCAGACGAACCCAAGCAGGCCGAAAGCGCCGACCTATCCAACGAGAACGAAAATACGAATGAAGCCGAGGAAGCTGGCATAATGCAGATCGACAACGACAACTACAACCCTGTGCCTGAGAAGCGCATTGCAGCGAGCGGCGAGAATGATGTTGTACCGAGAGATTATCAGCAAAGGATAGAAGCGTCGGACAGCCGAGAGCCGATACCGATACCGATACCGATATCGATATCGAATCCCGGGGCTGGAGGAGAGTCAGGGACAATAAGTGATAACATGGGGCGAAAGCTGGCGGATCCAAGCAATGATGCGACTCCCACTGCTACTGCTGATACTACTGCTACTGCTGCTTCGAGTATAAATACAGCAGCTATCACAACTTTGGCTGCGACCCCGGCTGCCCCTTTGCCCCAGTCGGACGAGGAAGTTCAACACGCATCAACTCTGTCGCCATCGGTATCAGCGTCAAATTCTAGACCGCCTCAATCAGGATCAGAATCAGAATCAGACTCGGTGATACCTACAAATGCTCAAACCGCCAATCCGGTCTCGCAAGCTGAAAATCAGTCGCCCGTATCGTCAACGTCAATGTCAATGTCAATCCCGGTCGGTGAATCAACGTCGTCTTCGACAGTGCCAGCGCCAGCGCCAGCTCGAGTATCGGGTCCAGAGACCACTGGTACAGATAGCAAAGCGCACCATCTACCGAAAACTGCACCTACAGACGAAGGCATGGATGTCGATGTCGATGTTGATGTCGACGTCGATAACCATGTTCCTGTTGGTATTGCTGTCAGTGCCAATTCCAATGCGGAAGTGGGAGCAGCACCGAATCCAGATCCAAACACCGCTGTCACTGATACTGGTGCAGCTGGTCAAGGAGGAGGCGGCGGTGTCGGTGTCGGTGCAAACGACGTTGAGGCCGACAACGTTGACGATGTTGAGGACGATGACGATGATGAATTCGAGGAAGTCTCCTAGACTTGGCTTAGATTGGGTCGGATTTCCTATCTGATAAGCACGTACTCTTCGATATAGCATTGCATAGCACAACATAGCATACATGGATTTACAGAATCATTGTATAATGTATCATAGTACTACCACGGGGTGACATGAACATGCACCACGCATCACTTCGATAAACAGCACCAGGCTCCTACGTGTCTCCAAACGAGAGCAAACACCAGCACCTGGCATCCAGCCGTGCTCATGACTCCCGCTGCCTCCCCGGCCCCTGTGGCCAGTACGTGATTGGCGTCCAGATCATCGAAGTCTCCGGGTTCTGGTCCTGTTCAAATATACATACATGTGCAAGATGATTTACCTACTAGATGAATATATAATATATAATATATGTATGTACATACCGAGATTGCATCATGTGGCGTGCTTCTGGTGTAGTTCCTCCAGCATACCGTCAGATGATGAAAGCAATTAGATGGCTATTTTCGTGATCTGGTCTACACTAGATAGTTGCGCTACATCGGATGAGATGCGTTTTCATGCTTCTTCTCGTTTGGCCACTGCGCTTTGTCCTCTGTCAAAGGGCAGAGAGATGTATCCTTGGCCATTTCTGCGCTAGCTACGCGATCCATTATCGTCCAAACTGATTAATCCTCTCCTTCATGGAATGGCCAAGCCACCGTCAATCGAGGTGGAGCATCATCCCTTTGGCCCACGCCGCCTGGAGACCACCATTCGTCGTACTAAATGAATCACAAACAGCGAAACCAACCAGTCAGCTAATATTCACATCGGTTGAGAATTGCGGATGCGACTTATCACTCACCTCCTTCTGGGCATCTTCGAGCTCGGCCAACATCCTGATCGCATAAGCGTGCAGCTTGGGATCGTACCCTTTCTCCTCCTCGACGACCTTCTTCTCCTTGCGTTTCCCTTTACTTCTCTCGTCGGCTTCGATCATGCTGTTCAGAGCGCTGACAGTGCTGGAAGGCAACAGGCTCGATCGCTTGGAGAACGACCGTGACATGTGCGGGGAGTTCGGCTGACCCGGTGAGGGAGGTTGACTCGATCTCCGCTTTTTATTGGGCGAAGTAGGTAAAGCCGACGGAGCAAAGTCGAACGTGTCTGACCGAGGTGACATTGTAGGCAACTCGAACTCAAAGGCGAACCCGCTTGAAGTTGGCGAACTAGGAGGAGGTTGAGAGGGTGAGGTGGTGATGATGACGGGAGGTCTCGCTTTTCTCGAACTCGAAGAGGTAGAAGTCGCTTCATTCGTAGAGTTCTCGCCTGGCCATTCGGCCGAAATAGGGGATTCGAGGGATGATGAAGTGTTGTGATTGTCCGTTGACGACTGTTCGAGCAGCAAGGGCAGCTTGGGCGATCTACCAAGCTGCGGAGAGCCAGAGACGCTGGACATTGAGGGTGACGAGCTTTCTGAACTCGGCATGTCCATCGCGGGCGAGGGGGAAGCCGAAGGTGAGGAAGTGATGGAACCAGATTGGTCTTTTCGCTTCTTCTTGTTCCCGAATGACTTCTTAAACCAGTTGGTGGCCTTGGACATCCCGCTTTTACCAGCGGTCTCAATCTCGCCTTCGCCTTTGCCGTCCATACCCAGTCCGAGACCGAGCAGCTTCTCCGCTCGGTTCTGCGCGGTACCCTCAGCTTGGGGCGAATCGGTGACCATCGTGATGGTCGATCTTGATCGGGGAACATTGAATCCGTCTTCCGAGACGGGCGTAAGAGGCATAGCAACGGGTTCTTCTTTGTTGTCTTCCTCCGTGCCGGCAGGCTTGGGCTCGAGTTCGTCATGTCGCTTCTTGATGCGATCAAGACGTGCTTGGAGGAGCTTGACAGACTCAATTTCCACCAGGTGGCCCGGTCCATCTTCCCTCTTGGTATGCAGATGACCGAGTCGGAACACCTATGTGTACAAGGCGTCAGCATTCTCGGCTGCCTGCTGAGCAGCGAATGCAGAGATAGGGAGTTGTACTTACAACGAGTCGCAAGACGTAACTGCGGACTGACTGAGACCAGAAAAGCAGGAGTCTCTCGAACAGATCTTTCTGCAACAACAGATCCAAACACAACTCTCTCCTATCCTCGGCTCTAGCTGTCAAAACCTCCCAATGCGTAAACACAAATGCGATCACCTTGACCAGGGTGAGAGCATGTTCGCCCTCCATAAGGATCATCCGGATCACGTAGATGAGATGAGGGACGTCCAGTAAGGAATAAATAGGCGAAGGTTCAGGGTTGTAATCGTAAGGTGGGTCAACGATTCCGTCCAACAGGTCGAAGAGCGAGAAGACTCCCTTGGGCGCATATAGAGAGGTTTTGGAAATGAGGTTCTTTGTCCATACATCGACCATATCGGTCCAGAGCTGGGGACCGCTGCAATCGATAACTCGGTTGTTTCGGTGATCGGGCATGGTCACTCGCACGTTGATAAAGGTATAAAAGGTCTCAACCAGTCGTCGATTGGCGGTCTCGAGTACAGGTGGCTTCTGAGAAGCCCTGAACCCGGCTGTCTCGGTCGCCTCAAAGTTGGTCGATGACGAAGAAGTCGTGACTGCGTTGACCGAACCGAGAATATAGGAATGACATTTCTTGGCAAAGATTGTGGCGAGATGAGCGTAGCCCGGCGCTCGCATGAGGACCGAAGCAGGAACAGCCCTGTTAAGAGTTTCATAGTATTGCACGACGGGCCCAAGGTAGTTGGCCAGCTGGGCATGGTAGGCTCGGTAGAAAGCGGGGAAGAGCTCCGAGTCATCGGACTGCCATCGTCGGAGCCAGTTGCCGGGCTGGAAGAGGAAAGCGTCGCGCTCTTCTTCGGACGGGAACTCGGCAGAGATGGATGCCAGTCGAGCGGTGTATGACTTGGAGTTGTCGAAGCACAAGGGCGCGAGATGTTTGGGGTAGTCTGGCTTGACGGGGCTGAATGAAATTACGAATTGGCGTCAACTTGAGCTTCTTTTTGAGATCACTGATGGAATCTCGCCTAAACTCACCATTGCGGAGCACCCATCAAGATTCCCCTGGTAAATCTCATCAAAGCACCCTTCGGTAGCTGAAGGACCGTCACAAGCTGCTCGCCAACGTGGGGGACTCTGAAGAACGCAAATGCCAAGAATCTGCCGCTGAACAGTAGGGTGTTGTGGAACACACCCTTGGCTCCAAGCTTGCTCATGACAAAGTTCATGCACTTGATCATCATCGAGGTGAATCGCGCTTGGTGCTGAAGAGATGGCTCTAAAGCCACTTCCGACAGACAGGGGCTAAGTAAAGCATCGAGATCAGTTATCTGCCCGTCTTGGTATCGGATCGCGCCCAGCTTACCTCTCTACAATCGCAGCCAATCCCTCGAGACAAGCACCTCTTTCATTTGCAGGCTGCTCGACCCTCAGCTCGAACAGTATCGCATCGGCCCATTCGAAGCATGTCGCGCGAAGCTTGTCATACGTCTGCTCCTCCGCGGGGTCGTAACATCGCCTCTCAAGCTCGCTTAGCAACCTGAGAAGACGATTTCTGAGCATGGAAGCTCGGTCGACGGAAGTCGTCGTCTGACTGGGATATCGGAATGCGTAAAGCAGTCGTTCGATTTCTTGCGCCAACACTTGGATGTTCGGGCCTTGATCGGGTAAAAAGACTTTTGAGCGGGCCATGAGAGACATGATTCGTTCCCTAGGCTTCTGCAATTCCTTCTTCTCTTCCACTTTAGGAGGCTCGATGACAGCTGGAGGCGCAAGAGAGGGGCCAGGCACAGCAGGCAGCGGAATTGTAGGCGCCTCCGCAAAGGCAGCAGGCTTTTTGGCTCCGATGGGCTGTTCAGGCTGTTTCTCAGGCATAGGTGTGGATGTTGTGACAGTGGAGCTGGGAGACAGATCGCCGAAGCCGAGACCCGCAAGAGATCGCTCAGGAGCAGGAGGCGTCCGGGGCGGCGAAGGTGAAGGAGTTTCATGGGTGGACGAGGCGTTTGAAGGTGTCCTGATATGGTCCGATGACTGGTGAGAAGACTCCGACCTAGAATGACCATCGCTACTATCGAGCTGAGGGGCTGGTGGCAAAGGCTGCGCTTCCTTCTCGGGTGATATGATGGGCTGGCTCAGAACTGGCGCGGAGGATGAAGAGGCAGAAGCGAAGAATTGAGCCATAGAGGGTGATATGAATCCTGACGTTGCAGGGGCAGCGCCCATATCAGAAGCTGTCTTCCACAAGTCGTCCAGCATCGGGACGCTCCCCGCTGGGCCATCGAAGGACTGGGATCGCCGACGTTCAGAGGCTGTACGTTTCAGCTGAGGTTGAACGGAAGGCACGTTGCGAGGCGATCTAGTGAAATATGATCTCGCGGGCGATCCATTGGGCGAGTTTCTGTAAGAGTTGTTCGGACTTCGAGGTGACCTGCGAGGCGATCGTCGCGGAGTCGCAGGAGAACCAGAGCCAAATTTGTCGAAGGCGAAATCGAAGTCCAGATCAAGTTCAGGCAATTGGAGCAGATGAAGCGATTTTGACGGCTTGATAGGAGAGAAATTCACGGGCGATGGTCGGGTGGTAGAGCCAGATGAGCTGGGAGAATTCGTCTCTTCGCCTTTCATCTCCTCTGAGGTAGGAGTAGTGATATTAGCGGGAGGAGCGAGAGATACTCTGTTCGCGTGGGCAGACAGGTAAGGCAACGACGAGGAGGGAGGTAATGGCTGTGCCGGTGGCGTGCTAGGTGACTGCTCGGAAGGAGCCGAGACCGGTGAAGCTTCTTGGGGCGGAAGAGGCAGATCCCTTGAAGGCAGCCTGGCTCTTGATCTTGAGGGTATAGGAACATCGAGAATCGGAGCTGCACCGGCAGATGCGGCGCGAAGCATTGGTGGCGCCGCCGGATATTGCCGTCTTTCCGTAGAGAACGAAGCACGGCCATGCTCCTCGGGCGATTCTCGGTTGCACGCGGGAGAAGTCTCAACGGTAGCCACTGGGGGCTTGTTGGGTCTTCTAAGCTCATCACCAGACTTCCTTCGGGGCATTGGCATCGGAGGAGGCGTCTCTGATCGTTCCCTTTCTCTTTCCTTTTCCTTCCCTTTCCCGCTCTTGAACAGAGCTTTCAACGCTCCTGAGCTCTTTTTCAAGGAGATACCAGTCGGCTTCCTCTCGACATCGACACCCGTCGTGACGGTACTAGCCACACCGAGGGTCCGGTGTTGCTGCGCTCGGATGTCCTTTTTCGAGGGCGGCGATTCTTTTGTTGAGCGCATGAGCTCCTCTGATCGCCTCGTCCTTAAGAACGGCTTGTCAGACTTCCCTTGTCCAATTCGCGATTGGCTGGAAGACGACGCAGCTTCAAGAACAGCTGCCGGAGGCGTACTGAGGGATGTTTGTCTTGGCCTAGGGGTCGGGCTGGTGCTTCGAAGATGATCGAGCGATTTACGCCCGCCTCGTTGATCCTTTGGCGTCGGTGAAAGGGGTGGAGCTGTCACTGCACGTTCAAAACGTGGTCGATCAGGTGATCCCTCGGGTTTCATGGGCACCATCTTCGCTTGCGGTAGTCTCAAGGCACTTCTCGCAGGTACGACAGGCTTCTCGTCCGTAGTAACGGTTGTCCTGGGCTCGTTCTCAGAAACATTAACCTGTATCCAATCCTGACTTAAGCGGCTCTCTGCCTTGGAATTCAATGGCAGAGGAGTTGGCTTGGTTTTGCCCGATACGTTCAGAGGCTTCGTGGTACCTCTGAACTTTGGCTTGGTGTCGGAGGGGGGGATGGGCGGTAATGGCCCCTGAGCCATTGGTGGAACGGGTGTTCTATTGGGCGTAGGACTGGAATGAGTGACAGGTTGCTTTGACCGTTGAGCGGTCAAAGCCACGGTGGGACTGTTCTCGAAAGAACCGCTTGCCGAGGCAATAATGGGTTCGTGATCCGTCTTGGAGGAGTGAGGCGTCTTCAAAGTTCGGGATGAGGTGGAAGCGGTGGTTGACAGAGAGTTTGTAGAGCCTCGCAAGTCCGCACTGGTCAACCGAGCAGAATTCGGTCCAGGTGATCGACTTCTGCTGCTAGTCACGTTCCGTTCTGTACTGGGACCTGCAGACGGCATGGTCGGCGCGGAGAAGAGTGGTGATCTAGGCGGTGGCAGGCCCGGAGAGGGTTGAGAGAAGAGAGGAGATGTGGCTCTGGGTATCGGTGATGTTGCGCGTGCGATAGCTGCGGGAGGAGCGTATGCGGGCTTATTGTACAGAGTGGAATAGGGATCAAGCTGTAGTAACTTTGAAAGCGATATGACCGATCGATAAAAAGAGTAACAGGATCAGATTAGTCCACATCAAGCGCAGGAAAACGGAAATGATGTGCCAAATCGATGGCGTAGCCTCTCTTCCTCTTTCGTTGAGTGCACAGCGCGCTATCACTCCTCTGTCCCTTCAGTTGGCTTTGTCAAAGTGACTGCCTCGAACCGAAACAATCCATGAGGGGATGTGGGACGCGCCCTCCTTTATTCCTTTGTCCATCTCCTCATCCTGCAATTTCAGCCAGAGCAAGAGAGGAACGAGAGCCGCCTTTGACAGTCAAGCGTCTGAACTACTGGCCAAGGGACGAGACTCACATTCTGCATTCCCAGCTCATTGGCTTTACCCAAGGCTCCTACCCCACCGCCCAAGATGACGGGAGGCCCGTTACTGCCCATCCTCCGTCTGGATGAACGCGAACTCTCCTTTCCCTTCATACTGCTGCCATTCACGTTTCCGCTTGATCCATGACCGGTCGAGCTACCGCTTGAACTTGCTATTCGTGATGGTAACGGGGGCCTGATGTTGGCCATGCTGACGGGTGCTTGCGACATGTCGGGTGAGGTTCAAGATATATGATGATGCTAGAGATGCTCTACGAGGTTAGGGCAAGGGTTGTCAGTACGCGTGAGGACAACGGAAGGACGAAGATAGCTCTGCCAAAGGACGATGATGTTGAACGATGATGATGGTTTGAAGGATACCGTGAAGTATGTGCGATCACATCTCCCTGTTCTATCTGCCTTCAAACGACTTTCCGTCTATCCAGACTCGTAGCATTGAGGTGACTTGTGACCCGAGTACTTTGCGCCGCCCAGGATATATATGATTTGTCCCCTCGCCATCAAGAAGGAACATATGACTCACTCAAAGGCATACTTTATTATCAATAATCGCGAAGCAAGGAATGCCAGTCGAGCCCGTATCTGTCTCGAGATCCCCTTTCTGCTAGCTAGTATATCCTTCCCACCCGAGACCGAGACGTCCTGATTGATGTATGCCCAGTAGTGATCTTACGTTGTCTGTACGATAGTTGATGGTTGGCGTGCTTTGGACGTTATGCTGTTGATGCTCGCAAAACGAGTAGTTGAACGAGTGGTGGTTTGCAGTATAGTCTATGGTGTGCTGTGGTGTGTGTTCAAGGGGTATTGTGTGTTGTGATCAATCAATCAATCAAATAAAATGATGCACGCTCGGAGCTCTCTACCTGGACAGGTTGTGATATGATCGCATCGAATGTGCCGTTTCGCGTTCGTCCAGCAAGTGAAAGTCGTTCTTGAGCCGTACGCCGTACGCCGTTCAGTGTTTGCTCGTATGCTTGAAGAGACCAATCAATGGTATTGTCCAAGTCCTTCAGACGTGTCTAACGTGTGAGACTGTGACTGACCAAGCAAGCGAGCTACGAACGACCAATTAGTCGTTACTGGACTGCTGAGTGCTTTCTGCTTCGTCAAAGGTAATGTTGCAAAGATGAAACCGCGTCCTACGCCTACGCTCGCTCTGCTATGCTCGTATTCTCGTATTGTCTGCCGTATGGTGTATGGTGAGAGAACAAAGGGGTTTATGGTTGGTGTGTGATTTTCTGAACGTAACCGTAGTGAAAAAGCACGCACGCGCCTCTCCTTCTCTGTATGAGAAAACGTAAAACCCTGCGAACAATAAAACTCCGGACTAAGCCCTCAAAATACCTAATATAGAAGTTCTCTGTTGGCCGTTACGCGTTTCCCACGTGTTCCTTTGTCGCGTCCTTTTCTTTACTGTTGGCACATATCACATATCACTCAAGTGGTCACAAAGATATCCCTTATCATGACGTTTGAAGCGTTCAACTAGCTCCTGATAACCCAGGCACTGCTCACGCTTATATTCCTGTAGTCATACTGTAAGCATGTCACCAGGCCACTCACTCTATCAAAGTCTCGCTACTACGCACAGCACAGCAGGGAGGGCACAGCATAGCAGGCTGTGAGACAGACATAAGCTGACCCAGGGAACGTAAATGATTTCCCCCAATCCCCAATGCCCTTGCCCTGCGAGCCTCTTCGCTACCAGGTACTGTACCTGCGAGCCAGATCTGACTCCTACTTACTCGAACTGACATGACTGGTCCTTATATACTCACTTTATTCAGACCCGTTCTTCGGTTCCGCACAGAATCAATGCGCAATGCCCCAGATTAACTCAGATTAACCCTCACAAACCGTGACAAGTATCACTGGAATCACTGATCTGCCAACGCAAGCGTGAGGCGGAAGTTACGACGACGCTAGAGCAGGTCATGGTGACATTGCATGACATGACATGAACCATTGGTAGATTGTCAAATCATTGTACATTTATATGTCCCCTCACGGGTGAAAATGGTGAGGCACTACTCATTGACCGAACGGGACGCGTTCCACATTTGCGTACCTTCCCAAATCCCCTACTTACGTGCCCACAGGAGACAAACAATCACACCACTCAAGGCATCTATCTATCTATCTGCCGCCCGTCCCAAGCCGGATCTTGAACGACGTACTGGGCGCGGGCGTGCTCTCCATACCGCCGGTATCTGCAGGTGTGTAGCCTCCATAGGACGGAGTGGGAGCCCCGGCTGATACGGCCGGCGACGGTGCAAGGGAATTGGCGTTGAACATCGGACAGTTTCGGTTGGCCTCTGTGATCAGATGTGAAAGGCGATCAAAAAGTATTGTCAGCTCCAGCTTCACGCATGGCGAGTCAATTGTAATACGGGATAGACAGAAAACTCACTCGTATGGCCCAATTGTCCACATGCACCGCACTTTCGTCTCTACACGCCGTCACAATCCAACAATCAGCGACTTTCTCCAGTTGTCATTGTGGGATGTGACTTACCCCTTCCATGTCTCCTGCGTCTCCGCCATCGCCTGCATCGAGCGTACGAGAAGCGTACTTCTTCCTCATCATTCTTCGTTGTTGATTCAACTTGTACTTCTCCAGCTGCTTTCGAAGACTATAATAGCCGAATTGCGGCAAACACCATCAGTACCATACGCTCTCAGCAACACCCAGAAGTGGAGAATGTCGACTCACGCTGCTTTCCTGATCTCATCCTCCTCTTGATTACCAGTCGGGGCGATCTGGTCATAATTCTCCATATAGTATTCGAGCTTCTTATCTTCGAGTCGTCGGAGGTACGCCGCGATGACTGCCGGATCTCGTACGATCTCCACTTGCTCTTTCCCTTTGATCTGTTGAAAGACGATGATCATATCGATAGTGTCAATTACAGGTCTTCCATCCGCAAAAGCATGTGGAGGTCCCGACTGGACGAATCTCTCCAGCCGGCTTGTTCGCTCCAAGGAGACATCACTCACCTTACGCTTGATTCTGAGCACCTTGCCAGCAGTAGGATTGCCAGTGTATGCGCTCTCCCCATCAATACTGAAAGCGGGACTCATCTCCCTCGGCGATTCGGCATACATGGGCGTCGCAGCCATCGAATTGCCCCTAGAGAACGCTCGGCGGCTCTCGGATCTACCGAACCTGGGACCGATACCAGCAGGAGTGGCTAGTGGGAATTTGTTCGCTTCGTCCTCCTCGGCTTGCAGATCAGGTGGATTAGGGTTAGAAAGGGCGTTCCATTGCAGATCCCAGACTTTGCGCTTCTCTTCTTCGTATATTCGGTTCTGCTCCGCATTGGAGATCTTGACAGGGTTTCCCCCCGCCTTGGCTTCGGCTTCGACTATACGTCGAGGATCAAGGGACATGTCAGCTAAACTTGGGTAGCCAGAGTACTCATATCCCAGCTGAACCGTAGCCACTCACGTCTTCGACCTTGTTCCGTTTCCCCCTTCCTCAAGAAGTAATTTTTCATATTCGCTCTCAAGAAGCTGAACCCTTCGCCTCTACCAGTCGGATCTCCTTCGCCGTGAATCATCAACCACGCCTTCTGGGCTTCTGCAATCTTGTAATTATGCGTTGTCGACCAGACCGCCAGTTGCTGCTCGATGTCTAGCCCGGAATCATCCTCGTCCTCTTGACCGCCTTCGGCTGTCTTGTGGTATCCCGCATCATGCAGGTGTCGCGCACCTACGAGCATCGCCTCGAAAAGAGCGGCGGACTCGGGCGTACACATTTCCAGCACTTCTTTCCGCTCGGCAGGGAATTTGTATTCCGGGTTGAGCATCCAGTATCCTTGATTTGGACCGGGTCCTCGCCCATACATCAGGAATTCCTGAAAAGGACATCATTGTCAGGACCACCTCGTCTTCCAACACCTGCAGAAGCATTTGTACAGCAGCGTCTGCTGCAGCCACCACTTACGTTTCCCTTGACTTTCAGCCTTTGTCGCATTTGCAGCTCTGATTGGTCCGGGAAGTATTTGAGCAGTTTGCCGATTTTGAATCGTTTTTGTTTCGACTTATTGATCAAAAGCCACGCAATGATCATTAATCTCATCTTTGAGGTCGTTGTGTTCTTTCTCGCGTGTGGTCCGTGAACCTCCGACTCGTTCGGCACAGTCTGGCCTACAGTGAAAAGATTGTTGATGGCTCGGAGGTGGTACGAGGAGTGACCGTTGACAGTCTGGCGGATGACCAAGAAGTCGGTGGTCTCGGGCGTATGGCGGAAGATGGGCGCTCGGACAAGGTTATTGTGAATAACTTGAGTAACGGCGCCTCGATCCACGTAGCCGAGGAGGAATGGTTCCGCATCGCCAGGATTCAGAATGGACGGTTGACCGAAGTCAAGCTTAGGCACATGCTCGTCCTTGTCGTCTTTCTTTCGGTAATAATTCACAATGGTCGTACCCATACCGTATCCACTCATGATTGGCGGGTATTCCTCCTATATGCCAATCAAGTCAGCTGTATTCACCAACAGAAATTCGTTCAAACGACCTACCGAGAACTCGAGCAGCACATAAGGTCCCTTCTCCGTCAATGATAGATCCTTTGTCGTCTTGAACCGCTCAGCAGGATCCGCGACAATCTGCTTCTTCTTCGAGCTGACCGAAGCCGAAGGATTCGATTTGAGTTTGGAGAAAGTGAACGTGACACCTGTGGGGAATTGCAAAGCTGGTCGATGCCATGATCGCGCTTCGGCTTTCGTGAGAGTGGTTTTGTACTGTGAAGGGGTAGCAGATTTTCATTAGCATATGAAAGAATGAAAGCGCAACGGAAGAATACTCACGAATGGTAATTGAAGGTGTTTCGCAGGTAATGAATGGAAGACTTCGATAGCTCCGAACGTCTGACGAATCCGATATCTCGCCTCTCTCGAGTACTCGTACAAATGATCATTCGACAGATTGAACGGGTCGATTTTGGTCACTGCAGTAGTCGTCACTACGTCCGTTCCGGATTTCTTGGCCGACTCTTCAGGTTCCGGTTCTTCCTCGCTTTCCATAAGTTCGGGTGATATTCTGCGCGCATCCCATATCACTTCGTCGAGCCAGTCTCCGGAATCGAGCAAAGCGTTCCGCGCAGCCAGTGGTTCTATGGGTTTGTCATCGTTTGATGGTATATCTCTATGAAAGATTAAGACGTTATTAGTCCGCTGTGCGGGTGGTTGTGCCAAGAGGCTCAGGA
The DNA here is from genome assembly GCA_036428585.1 of Kwoniella sp. CBS 9459. Lineage (NCBI taxonomy): Eukaryota > Fungi > Basidiomycota > Tremellomycetes > Tremellales > Cryptococcaceae > Kwoniella > Kwoniella sp. CBS 9459. Next base: position 616,901 of record CP144066.1, on the reverse strand, counting down.
GGATATTGCAGAGTTCACTCACAAAGAGCACATGACAATGCCCTTCTCCCAATCTTCCAGCTCGAAAGCATGTCCCCCTCTACCCGAAATCCACCCGAAATCCCCTTCTCCTCCCACACACCAGTCCAGATCGACTCCAACAGGCGGTCTCGTCATCTCCTTTTTCCGTCTAGCTCGGGCTTCTCGCACCCATTCTTTGTCAAACAGCGCTCCAACCGGTGTCTTGTAGGCTGGTTCGGTGCGCGAGAGTATCTCAAGTTCTGGTAATGAAGGAAGAAGGAAGCTTGCCGGTAGCGAAGGTATTGGATCTTGTTTTACCGCAAAGTTCCCTAGAATAGTTGTTACACGTCCCAGCCGATCAGCCGATCGTTTGCATCACGGGGCGTGACGTTGAGCCTTCGACTGACACGAAGTTGACATGTTGGTATATCGGTACAGAGTGCCAGTCTATTACTCACATTCTTTGCCACCTTCTAACCGTCTTTTCTTCTTCGACTGAGCAGTCAACGCTATTCGATCCGCAGGAGTTTCGTAAAACACCTCGCTCATCCTCAGTCTTTTGCCCTTCTCGAATCCAGGCCAGATCTTCAATATCTCTTCCAGCTCTCTCTGTTCCTTCGTTTTGCCCATAGCTTCCACCATTGTCTTTTCTTTCGCTTTCCCTTTGCCCTTTCCGGCAAGATCAGCTTGCATCTCCATTCCCTTCCTTATCCATCGTTCCTCTTCTCTTCGCCTGGCTTCTTGTTCTCTTTGCCTCGCTGCAGCATCCTCTTTCGACTCGGAGGGCAGCTCGTCGTCGGAGATATCATCCTCGTACTTGTCTTCGTTATCCTCGGCTTCGACCTCCGCCAATTGTCGAGACGATGTACCGGATGCTTCGCCCAAGAACGAGCCGAGAGACGCGAGGTCGACACCGGCCGAAGCCAAGACGCTCGTGAGACCCAGAGAGCCTATCGACCCGAGCGTATCGTCTTCGGAAGCCATCGTGTAGACGGGTGACGACCATGTACCGCGATGACTGTGTTGTACAAAATAGAGTGTTTTAAGAAATGTCAGATGAGCTAAGTAGAAGGATGTTGTTGTCGCCAGGTCCCAAGCCGCGGGTTCAGATGCTTCGAGCGTTGGGAGGCGACGGGATCAATTTCTTTCACCGTAGCATAATTGTGGGGCACCTCACCAGCGGCGCGAGATAACCGTTCAGAGGTGTTCACACATCCGCACAAAGTTGGTAGATCGATTCCTTCTTATCTTCGAGCCCGATCAGATTGAGCTATAGCACGCCGACCACTGGACTGACGGACCACACGCTGAGCAAAGAGGTGTGCCACGGCTGGATCAATTGGGAGAACCCCTGAACCGAACAGTTTCCGAGCAGGACAAGATGAGCGCATCTGCAGCTGTCACGCTTGGTCCTGGGCCTAGCGATGATATCGATATCATTGCTTCATCCCTGACTCTGCCCAATGGTGTCGTCGTACCCAATCGCTTAGTCAAGGTGAGTTTTCCATCTGAGACCCCCTATGTCCCTACGATCTATGAGATGGGCTGACTGTCCAGAAATCTCGGAAAGGCCGCGATGGCTGAAGGCATTGGTCTAGGCGGAGGACCGCCTCGTGCAGGCCATTTCGAGCTGTACAGACGATGGGCCGATGGCAATTGGGGCATGATCATATCGGGTGAGCTGATTCGTTCGTGATATGACAGTGTCATCCGCGGGGTTGCAGCTTATAGGCTTTGATCACAGGCAACGTCCAAGTCGATCCTAGACATCTTGCTTCGCCGCACGATTTGACCATAAGACAAACCGCTTCCGATCTGAAAACGTACACGAAGCTCGCTTCGATCGTCCATGCAGCCGATCGGTCAACCCTTCTTCTCATGCAGATCTCTCATCCCGGTCTCCAATCGTCGTCCACCATCAACCTCTCCCGATGGCCATGGGAACCGGCAATCGCCCCGTGCGAGGCGAGGCCCGATATCTCTGGGGGTGGAAGTAGTGGAAGTCGAGGTGGATTGATGAGCTGGGTATGGAGTCATGCGATGTGGCCTACGAAAAGCCGGAAAGTAGATCGAGTCGAGGAGTGGCTGGACCTCGTGCGAAAGTTTGTCGATGCGGCCGTGCTTGCTGAGAGAGCGGGATGGGATGGTGTACAGGTGCACTCGGCACACGGATATCTTCTGGCAGAATACCTGTCGCCGTTGGTGAGTCTTGCTGTTGCCCTTATGCCCTCCAACATACCAGATAATATGGGCTCAACTGACAAATACGGTTATCAGACCAACCCTGATCCTGATCCTCTGACCGGGGTACCTAAGGACATCCCCCTACGACTGCATCTCCTGTATCTTATCTTGGTAGGGATTCAGGACAATACCGATACTTCGTTCGTCAAAGCCGTCAAAATCAACTGCTCAGACTTTGTGCAAGGAGGTGAGCTGCGGTTTTCGACTTGTTAGAGCTTATATTCAGCTTGCAACACGAATGGGCTGATCATGTGTGCAATCGCGCAGGACTTGACGAAACCCAAGCCACTGAAATCGTCAAGACTATCGTTTCTTGGGGGATGGTTGACATCATCGAGATCTCAGGCGGCACGTACGCCCAACCTGCATTTGCCTCTCCCGAATCGCTCAGGAACACCCCTTCTGCCCGCCAGTCCCTCTTTGCACATTTCACCACTTCGCTCTTACCTTCTTTACCTTCCCCGCCAAAGGGCCCGGCTGTCATTCTTACAGGTGGCCTGCATAATCGATCGCTCATCGCGTCGTCTCTCAAAGAAAGGGCATGCGATCTGGCTGGAATCGGCAGACCAGCTTGTCTCATTCCCGATCTGCCCAAAGGGACCATCATGAATCGCAAATTGCAGGACGATGGCGCTGAATTAGGGGGATACACCATTCCAGGCGGAGAGCTCATGAAAACACTGTTGGGGGGTTCGAATCCAGCTTCAAACTCAGGATCAGGTGCACCTTTGAAAGGAGGTATACCGCTGGTGGGAGCAGGTGTTTCCACTCTGTGGCACGAATGGCAAATGTGCAGGATCGGAAGAAGTGTGGAGGCGGATTATGGAATGCACTGGCTGAGAGGGCTGATTGTGGAAGAGCTATGGTGGGAGGTGATATATGGTTTGCCTGTAGGCTGGTGGAATGCCAGAAGACGGTAATGGCGTCGAAGCTGAGGGCTCAAAGGTGTGCTCGGTCCACAGATCGGGGATATGGGGCACACCAATCTTCCGATCTACTCCACGATCATTGATGATACGAATGATGCTGGCGACGAAAATTATGGGCACGATACTTGACAACCACTCGACTGCTGCCAGTTTTACTTCCCTCATCAACAGCATCCCGACACAACGTTCTTAAAACTTGTTTCTACCATTCTTTCGTCGACTTCATCACTACCTAAAACCTTGGTGTGTCGTATGACTGTCACCGCATACATATCTATGTATAATCAGTGAGTTGTGCGGTACGATACAGAGCTTATCCGCTCACTACGTACTGTACGATCACCCGTTTATCATTGCTTACGAGATCAATCACTTGAGACAAACAGCATGAAACGATCTCCAATTTCCTCCTCGATCTCTCCAGAAGTCCAGCCAGCAACACCAAAGGAGATCGATATGAAGCCCCTCAACCTCGAGGACCTCGGACCCAAGACTCCGCCCACCACACCAAAGAAAAAAGCAGCCGGCGCTGGCAAGTTTGCCAACGTAGCTTCGCCAGCGAAATCGCCCAAGAAGAAGGTCAAGACTGAGAGCGGTAGTGGTGGTACTGGTTCTGATGCGACGGCATCGGGTGGACAGAATGGGACGTGGGATGCTGTGAAGAGGGCTTTGTTCATGGATACCATCATCTCTGCTGGATATATGGCTGTGGATCTCAAGGAATTAGCCAACAAGGTGAGTGCTCTTCTTTTTACCGCCGTCGGAAGGGAAGGGTATGATCGCAAGCAGCTTTTGCTACTATGAAAAATGCCGTATCCGTTTTGGAATGCTGACGAGATACACACGCCGCACAGCTCGGCATGACCCCCCTTCAAATCAGAAATCAGCTTCAGCCCGGTCGAAACAATTTCAGAGCCAAAGCCGTCGCGCACATCAAGGGGGAGTAGCAGTGAAATCCCATATGGATGATGGATCGGGATCACCTACTTCAAATGCATGACATGGAGTATGCATTGCTTTGCAGAAGGGATTCTGCCCGCTGTAGCTTGACAAGACCAACGGGAATCCCCCGCGGTGACATCCCGCTAACGAGATCATGGCTGCTATTATATACAGTATGCTGTGTCGGATGAATGATGATGGTAGTCAAGGACCAGAAGCTGACATCGTTGTGCGCCATCAGACTACATGACCCATCCCTCCTCATAGCGGCTCATGTGTGCGTCCGGGGTCTTGCAGCCTTTATATATAATGGCAGTGACCACTGATCTAGACTTCTCTTCCACACTCCATATCATGATCTTTCGTTTTCTCCAAACCAAGTCTAAAATTACCTTCTATTATACATCATGGAGCGATCACCTTCCCCGCCACCCTCTATCGACGGGTCAGATGATACGCCGGGTGATCACGCCAATATGACCAGCTCTCCGGAAGATAGAGTCTTCAAGCCTGACATCTCGTCAGCAAAAGCACCTAAGACTCCCACCAAGAAAAACAAGACCACCACCGCCGCCGCCACCGCCGCGACCAAGGTGACCCCTTTGAAATCGCCCAAGAAGCCCAAAGTCGAACATGCCGACGTCAAAATCAACAGCGCCGGCGGCTCGAGTCCCGGCAAAGCTACGAGTCCCTGGGATGGGGAGAAGAAAGCGCTCTTCATGGATGAGATCATTGCGGTCGGGTACAAGGCTGCTGACCTCGATCAGCTCGCCGCCAAAGTGTGTCTGACCGCAGTCACTTACTACACTCCGAAGATGGAGGACCCTTGACTTCGATGCGGCGATTCCGTCATGGGCATCTTCGACTTTTAGCGGTGATGCTGTCCGACGACTGGGTCTTGACGAGCCCGCAACTGAGGACTGGTGGCTGACGTGATATTTCTCTTCCCCATCTATCGATTTATCATAACATTTGCCATGCGGAAATTTTATCCGTACTGCCCTTCTTGCCTTTGCAATTCAGCTCGGACTCAGCAAGAGACAACTGATCGATCAATTGGTCCCCAATCGTTCAAACCTTCGATCGAAAGCGGTCAGAGGTGCCAGAGGCGAGTAAAACAATGCGATTTCTGTTACGACCAGCATACTGTATATTGCACGCTCGCTTAGACTTGGAAATCTGCGGTGCCGAGGCGCATAGAGGGACGGTATATGAAATATCGACGAGAGTCTAGAGTAGCTAGATGCTGGACTTGCATATAACATAGTACAGGTGCCAAATGCATACAATATACGACCTCTTGGTCTTTTCAAGCCCCTTGGCCAACGATCCGGTGCTTATCGCGTTGGATCTGGATCATGATATCCTTATGTACAGTTCATCTCAGCTGGGTAGGGCGTTCTCGTTCTGCCCCTCTTCTTCCATTCATTCTCAGGGGCTATAGTATTGGCAAGACTCGGTCGATCAGCGAGCGAAATGAAAGGTGACCATCAAAGGAGACATGAACATCCTTTTGTATAGCAGATTGCTGCACGTTGGGGATGATTTTGGCCGTTCTCCGTTGACTGTTGACCGTCGAGACGCTTCGATGAGAATGTGTATGTGTATGAGCATAGATACATAGCCCCAAGGCTCTCGCGAGATAGCACCGTCATTGCTTATCTATCTTCCTGTCTATCTTATGAGCAGTCGTACTCACACAATCTGCTGAATAAAGGTGAAAAGATACTACATTTCCTTCCATAGACCAAACCAACTTGGAAGACCAGACTCGAAGTGGCGCCACATGACATCGAGACCAAGAACCATGACCTGCAAAAGCAGAACCTCCTCCTTGGGAGTGTTGTAATTCTGCGTGGCCATATCGTCCCTCGCTGAGCCGGCTCCTCACGTCAGTCAGACTTTTGCGGGTCTCGTGGCAGCGCCGGTACCCGTCCGTCGAAACTTCGGCAGCTCGTTGCCTGATCCAGAAGAAACACGATTGTGTGAAAGTCAACCTCGTGCCCGAGCGCAGGTCATTCATGATGGAAGGCATTACATATACGGGGAAGGGGATCCAGCAGAAAAGAGAATCGACTCTGATTCCACCATGATCTTCTCTTGGACCCGTAGTGGATTCGATGGAGATGCGGCGAAAGGCCTGGACCAGTCTGAGAGAGGCAGTCTGAGTGGTTGATCCGCGATCCAGATCCCAATACTGACCTGCTGACCTGGGAGCGTAACGTGAGTCACCTCCGCGGGTGAAGAAAGAAGTCTCTCTCTTGGCGATGATCCGACCCCTTCACTATTATTCCGCCCGTGAAGGAATGTGCGAATGATCAGGAGAGGTGCGACAGGCTTCCAATGGACGGAAAGCCGCTGTGAATACGTAGTGGATCTGTCGGTTATATGTATGAACGAGTCGTGCGCTATAGGTCTTGATGATCATACTGCTATGTTCCTACAGCTTATATATTGGAGAGGGTAGTGTAGCAAAGATGTATTGCCTCGATATATCATCCACACGACTCGAATATACGGATACGCTACATACAAATCGAAAAGCAAACCCTCCGCTTGTCCGGCACGACCAACTGTCGTGCTTGTTCCGTCATCTCTTGAAAACGAAACGAGCTCTACATACCCGCCGTCACCTTCTTAGCACCCTTAAACCTCCCGTAGAACAAGTCTTCGACGAACAGCTTGGCGCCCTTAGCATTCTTGACCATAGCTTGAGGGGCTTGCCAAGTGCCGACTAGGGGCAAAGTCAATTGACCCGCGCCTCGCTCTGGACCGAGAGGGATCATCTAGAAAAAGTGACATTTTCAATCAACGTGGATCTTTTCATCCAGCTCACGCATCGCGTTGATGCACTGAACGCGAGAGTGTTCAATGATGTGCCATTGACATTCTTGCAGGCGATTTTGTGAAAGAGACAGAACACTCACCATAGCAGCCAGCGTAGGTCGAACATACTTCTTGAGCGCTTTGCCTTTCGCCTCGTTGGCAATGCTGCGGGATGGTCATTAGTCAGTCAGATCCAGCATTTTACTCCAATCCTTTAGGCGAGAGCACCAGAATTTGTTTACTTGTCTGGAACCATCTCGACTACATGAGGGCACGGAGAAAGAACTTGGACTTCACTCACTTGACGGCGCACCCCTTGGCGTCATAATCGGCACCCATATAAGTTTTCCAGCCGGGAGTCGAGGAGCAGTCTCCAATGGCATAATAGTTCTTGGTCAATGGCGAGTTAGTGGATTGCGACACAACCTACGCTCTAAAGTTTCAGCGACTTGAAACCACGCTGATGTCAATCTCTGACTTAACATTGTCGAAATGTGAGCGACTTAATGTTGTTCTGCTCTACTCACCCTCAAGTACTCGTCGACGCCAACAAGACCAGACACAATCGCACCTTTGTCGGCAGCCTCCACCAATGAGACGTTTGGCTTATTTCCGACACTAATAAACACATAGTCCGCCTCCAACACCTTGCCACTGGTCAACTTGACCTTCTTGATACCATCTTGCAGACCAAACGCGCCAGACCAGTCTTCGGGGGCGCCTTGGACAGCGGGGATAGCGACTTTGTCACCAAGCACGAGATCGATCTTCATGTCATTCAGGATCTTCTCGAGTGTCACCGACAGCTTGGGCAACGTAGGGGGTGAAGAGTACGAGTGCGCTTTGCCCTGCGGGTCAGGGGCAGCGGCTGTTGGGTGGAGAACGTGAGGCGAGGAGTGGACAACGGTGATAGAGGTGTTAGGATGGGCAGCTCGGATTTCCTAGGAACACGCATCAAAATCCTCTCATTGTCAGCTTCAGTTGCCGACGCCAGTCCGATGACCGTGATGACTGACAACAGAGGTGGTACATAGATCGTGGACCAAGCCGACTCACTCCAGCAATCTCAAGTCCTACAGCTCCCCCGCCGATGACAACAACCTTCTTAGCGCTCTTGATCTCCTCCTGAGTCTTCACGAGAGCTTGTTCCCATCCTTGCCTGGTGGAGTCTGCTGGCGGTCGCATGGGTGAAGGTTGAAGGGCACCAGTTGCAATGATACATTTCTGTTAAAGAGGCCCCACATGAGTGTCAGAGTGATCGCTGCAACCCGGAGAGCTGGGAGGGACTCACGAAGAATGACAGTTCGGTCGAGCCTTCGAAGGGCTTCTCGAGGACCACCGAGCTCTCCTTCAGCTCTACGACCTTGTTAGGAGCCACGAGCTTGTGAATGGAGTCCGCAGGGAAGATAATCTCCTGCGTCAAGGGGACGGTGACCTTCTTTTCCCAACCTAGGAATCGTTGACGTGCAGACCGTCAGCACATCCGTTTACAAGGCCATGACAAGGCCTGCAAGTCTGGTAGAAGAAGAAGTAAGCCCGATTGCTCACCTGGCACAACAGCAGCTCTGAGTGCAGCGATTGGCCAAAAGGCGAAATCGAGAGCGTCGATGAGGACGATTCGATGAGAGGTGGGCAAGTTGGGTGAGAGAGAGTTGGCGAGCTGTTGACCCGCGGCCGAGGCTGAACGGTACAAGCGTATGACGCAAGTGCAATGTTGGGATCGAGACGTTGTCAGCTCCTATCGCGTAGACGTATGGGGAGGAAGGTCGAGGGCTAAGGGGACCTACCGCCTATGATGACAATATTCTGGTATTCGCTCATTGTTGCTGGTGCTGTTGCTGAGGATATAATCTATGTCTAGGTTGAACGTAGATTGCAAACCTTCTATGACTGGGTGAAGAAAGAGGACTGATTTTGGTTGTCTTTGAACGTTGGCTTTATCTGTGATTATTGGCTTCGATGTTGCTATGTCAGCACCCAAGTCAAGATCGATCAAAGAGGTCGAATTGGGTAACGAGAAAAGGAGTAACAATGTTTCCACCGGAAAAGATGCATATACAGACACAAAGGAGGAGAGCGCCCAGTGTTTGTCGTTGTCTTATCTGCTCAACTTTGATGCTTATGAATCGTTTACATGGCTGATCGAGCGCGATGCCGTAATAAAGAGGCACGATTCTTGTCTGAGCTCTCCAGCCCAGGTAAAGCAAAGGCTTTCCTACGGCGTTGCAAGAACTCGTTCTTCAGCTCAAGGGCGCCCGAGACCACGGTGTCTTGCGTTCGGCGACGCGGCGTTGCGGAGGGTCCGAGCACTTCAAAAATGTGTATTGGCCAACACAAACACGACCGAGGACGAAAGCTCGGACATGCGAGGATCAAGGCGATCGGTTCAGGGTCAACATTAGCGCTCAAAGCCAATTCATTCCGAAACCGAGCATTATAACCGAACTGCGTTTCCGCTCTTTAGGCTCGCGCAACCTTCTGACGAGCCTGATTTGCTCTTCCGATGGAATCCCTTGACTTGTTGGACTGTGGCGGCTGGGCAGCACCGTCTGCTGGTGGAGGTGGACCACATGCCGCCAGGCGAATCGAGTCAAGATGAATAGGCTATCTATCTATCACCTGGTGGGTGAAGAGCAGATCCAAGAGTACAGTCACGGATCGAGCTGGAACTTGATCAAAAGTGTCTTCTTGGCCATTCATATTCGAAATCATAACCCAAAGATCCGCTTGTGAGGTCTCTGTTTCAGAATACCTCGGCTGCCAGACACCAAACCATGTCTGCCCTTCCATTTCACCTGGTCAACGCGTTTACCCCCTCCAAATTCGGGGGGAATCAAGCGGCCGTCGTCCTCTTCGATGGTACGACTGACAAGCGATCCACCGACGAGGAATGGATGAGGCTCGTAGCGAGGGACTTCAACTTTTCTGAGACTGCTTATCTCGTTCCTCTTAACGATGGAGGTTACAAGGACGGTAGCGAGGAAGGGAAATGGGGGTTGAGGTGGTTCACGCCTACTGAGGTGAGCTCCGAAGAGTCGTATCACCCACAGTCACATATCCGAACCACTAATGCTATCTGATTGTGTAAGGGAGAAGTTCGGCTGACGATACTCTTGCTGCTTTTCACCACCACAGGAAGTGGAGCTGTGCGGTCACGCGACACTAGCATCCGCCTCGACACTCTTCACCCTTTACCCAACCTTACAGCGTATCTCTTTTGAGACGCGCTACTCGGGCACTCTCACTTCCACTCAAGCTTCAGAGGGCGCAGGCATTGAGATTGTGCTGCCTTCTTTCACCCAAGAGATCCTTGACACTTTGGGTAAAGGCTTCACGAATGACCGGGTCAATGAAGTTGCCGGTGCTTTGGGCGTTGAGGTCGGTGTGGTGAGGGATGTCTCGGAGATCAAGTTCAGCGGGATGCCATCTGTCATCACTTTACTTGATTCGAGCGTGGATCTCAAGGGGTTGAACGTGGATGCCAAAGCACTTGTGAGTACTCTTTGGTCCAACCGAGGTGTGATCCTGAGCCAGCAATATTGTGATATTGATGCTGCTACTTCGTCCTTCGATTCCTCATGACAGGGCAAAGTATCCGGAGGGTGGTTCGTTACGCAAATAGCACCAGGTTTCAAAGACCTCGACGCGAAAGGCGAGACGGACAAGCTGTACATCAACAGCAGAATCTTTGTGCCTGGCTTGGGTGTCGACGAGGATCCAGTGGTGAGTGGGTCGCGGTTCTGCCGTCTACGTTCAAAGTTGCTTTATGCTCGGACGCCGTACTCGGCTTGCAGTGAGCCTACTAGGGGCGTTCTGAGCTGCATGCGTATGCAGAGCTGACGTGACATTATGGACCATGCGTCGTGTAGACCGGATCCGCTCATGCCTATCTTACGGGCTACTACCTAAACTCTCCCGCTTCGAAATTCCTTCCACCTCGCTTCCACTCCGGTGACAATGTTGATCTTACCAAGGTCGAACTTGTAGGCCGTCAAGTCAGCGCGCGAGGCGGGCTGTTACGGTGTAAGTGGGATGACGGCAAAGTCAGGATCGTGGGTCAGGCTATTGAGTTCGCAAGGGGCAGTTTGAGCAGCTAGTGATGGGATCCAAAAAGAGCCTTTGTGACTATATAAAGTTGATTTCATCCGTATGTTCCAGTATGCCTACAGGTATGCTTCAGCGACCTCTTGCGTACAGCCCATGCAAAGCGCGATGTACTCAATTGATGCGGGAGGGGCAACGGCCATTTCTGTAAGTGTCACATATAGCAGAGATTGTAATATGACATAAGTTGCATGAGGATATGATCATTATGGTCGTGTATAATCGTTAGACCGATCCGATATGGTGTTCGGACAATCGAAGACAAGGTCACTAGGGGTGTGCGAATGGATTTAGCTGGAAGATGAGGAACACGTCGCGGCGATGGAGCGGGGACAAAGCGCTCAGTCTGCTGGAGTGGAAAGGCCCAGATCCCGGATTGCTAGGTCAAAGAACGGGCACGCAAAAGAGCAGCATCCTGTCTTTTTGCCTTGATTGAGAGATGATGTTATACAAAGACCACTGTCGGATGCAGTACTCAGGTCAGTCTCACATAATCCTCGACAGACTTTGATCTGGCCTCGAGTCCAGATGTTGAATATATTGCTGCGAGGCGACCCAGAACGTGGGCGTTAAAGAGCTCTCACCCACCGTGGTTCCTTTTCTTCCGCGTGGGAGCAGGCGAACCTGCCAAACTCGCGCTCTCGTGCCATCCTCCCATGGAAGAGATGATGTCCCTCATCTCTGCTACCGAGTCTCTCTGGGTCAATGGCGCGCGACTGGACGTCGACCCGTCCGAACTTCGGCGACGGTGTTTGTGTGTCGCCGCCGGCGAGTGGGGACGGTGACGGTGAGAGGTGAAGCGAGTCTCGAGGGTGTGACGATATGGCCGCTTGGAAGACGTGGACCGGCGAGGCTGCAAGGGTATCATATTTCAAGTCAGCGCCATCCCAGAATTGCAGAGGCAACAATTGCGTGTTACTAGAGGAAGATTCTGCGCCACGGCTGAAAGCACTCACCAACAGTACGTCATGTCCTGGCAGCTCGCAATCCGGATCGCAGCACCCTTTCGACGACATGCACCCCATTTTCGCTGTCTGGGTTATTTCTCCTTTGGTCGAAAGACGGTCGGTCAGAATGATGAACTATTGTGACGACGCTTGAAAGCACGTTGCAGAAATGGTGCGACGAGGTTGCTAGTTGCGAAGACGTTGTGTGGTGGTGCGGTGATAGCGATGGCGATATTGCTTTCGAGTATATGTTATATGGAGGTTTTCAGAAGCCGGATATTTACGATGGTCGAGCTCGGCTGTAAGGGTGAGAAGGGTATGCATATATACAATATGTATCGCACATGAATGGGCAGCGGCAGGTGCATCGCCACCCATTCGTTGTTGTCGTTGATGGTCGGTCATCAAGTGATCGTCATTGTCGCCTCGCCTCGTGTTGATAATTCAGTATCGACGTAATTCGTATACATCTTCGTACATCCTCTTGTTTCATGAGGTGATGGATGATGAGGATGTTCTCCATTCTTGATCGGTCATCGCCCCACCGTTGTTGTGTGTGTGTGTGTGCCTTTTGCCTCGTGCGTCATTGTGTCCTGCCTTTCCTTTCTCCACATCGTCCGTGCGCATAATCCGTTGCTCATCACTCCTTCTCGCTTCCTTTCAGCCTTGCTCCGCCTTCGATTAGCTGCATAGCTTTTGCCGGGGAAGAGGAGGAGGAGGAGGCAAGTCGTGCCAGGTCGATCAACAGTGTCATCGCGATGCTTCGGGATGAAGGTCAACTATTGAGCGCGACCTAGTTGATTGGTTTTCCTCTCGTGCTTGCTCCGATGCGATATTGCGAGGCTTGAACCTGGCCGGCTGTTTCGATCGGAATTTACGGACCCACATCATCGCCTGCTGCCCTTCTTCTTCCCCTTTTGCCCACTGGCAGACACCGAGACGGCCATATCATCGTCATCGTCCCTCTCGTCCATCTCATCATCCCCTCGTCCACCAGCCAACTCAAGCTCGACGAGCGCCTCCCATTCCCTCGCTGCGTCCCACCTCCCACCGCCAAGGGCTAGGTCTCGCCAGTGCTCCAGGGCGAGTTTGGCATCGTCGAAAGAGGTGTCGAGGTTCGTTATCGTACTAGCTAACGAGTTGAGGGAGGACAGATGAATCGTGTGGGTTGATATCAACGGCGAAAGCGAGTTGACTAGGGAGGTGATGTGCAGCAGATATCAGTCGAAAACAGGATCAGCTTCACGTCGTGGGTGGCTGCTATATGATACAGAGTTTGACTCCTCACCGAAACATTCCAATGTCCAGGAAAGCCACAAGGGTTCCACAAAGACGAAGTCATGATTCTCCCTCTGGTAAGCAGCAAAGAGCACTTTATCCGCCTGATCCGCCAGCGCAGTAAGCTTGTAGAGGTTATTATCCTGGATGAAGGTGTCACTATTGTCAACTTGGTTGATTCCGCTTGGTCTCTTGAGCAGAGATGGCATGAGGTACGCTATACGAGGGCTGCCATCAAGCTTGGAATGTAAGACGTACTAGCTTTTTGAGCGTGCTTTGCAGCGCTTCTCTGTGAGTGTACAAGGCGGTCAGATGGGGAGTGACTTCAGGTCTTTCCGGTCTGTCGACAGCTAAAATGTTCCTGCAACATGCAGGTATCAGGACTGTCTTCCTGACCTTCATTTGGGTGTTCTAGCTATATTCTGTGGAGAATCTGTTATTTGCACTCACTCCATCTCGGTTGCCTCGTCGATACACCCTTTACAAGCCTTGAACCCATCCACGATAACAAGCTCGTCCCACGTCTTCATGATCTTCCGCACTTCAGCCAAGACGAGCTTGAGCATACGATGATGCGTCGTCTCTGCTGCTCGGGAGGGCGATGGACCAGGGGAAGGAGAGGCAGAGGCGCGCGAACGACTTCGCGAGGGGGTTTGGACAAGGGATTCGAGGCGAGACATTGTGATGTATTATGTGGACCTGCCAAGAGAGAACAGTATGGCTATGATGGCGTGGTGCGATGGTAGTATGCAGTCAGGAAAGCGCAGCTTGGTCGAGGTCTATCGTATGGATGCTCTGTGACACACCACTACGCCTCGGTAGGATTGACAACGAACATGACGATACTCTCCTCTTCATCACCGGATTCTCTAGGACATCTCGAAAATATCGAACTGAGAAGTGGAGGATAGCCTGACCAAGCTAGATTTGACAACAACCGTGGGAAATCCATCATTCGTCCCGCCGTAGGCCGAGAGCCCCGCTCCGGTGACTCGTTCCGAACAAGATCCCACTTATGACAGAAGTGAGCGTTTTCGCCCGTTCTCGTTTTCCCAAAGATAGATATTACGAGTCAATTCGTCTGAAGAGAACCAGCATAATTCACCATGGAAGCAACAGATCTCAAGCCGGGCCAGAACCTTGCCCATCTCTTACCGCCTTCCTGGCGATCAGACATCCAGAAGTGGTACGCCGAGGACACGCCTTCTTTCGATTGGGCTGGGTTCGTGGTTGGTGAGGAGGAGCAAGAGGCGATTTTGTGGGGAAAGAGCGGGGTGAGCTGGTGCTTCGTCTCTATATTTGATGGTTATCGCGATGGGAGAAGCTGTTGGTAGATCTGCTTCGATCACATGGCTGATCGTCACAACCCATCTCAGGGCGTTCTTGCTGGCGTACCATTCTTCGACGAAGTGTTCAAGCAAGTAGACTGCACGTGAGTGAGATCCTCCTGCCTCCTCTTGGTGAATTATTTTCCTGACACTCAGAGCGGTGATTACTATAGCGTGGAATGGCTCATGCCTGAGGGGTCCGTCGTGCCTGACAACAGTAAGACGAAAGTCGCCATTGTCCGAGGAAAGGCCAGGCAGCTCTTACTTGGCGAGAGAGTCGCTTTGAATACACTGGCGCGGTGCAGCGGAATCGCGAGTGTGTGAGTGTTGAATCAGCGTGCTACATGTCGACACTGTGCGGTTCGAATTCAGGCGCTGATATAGCGCTATCCTTATGCTACTGGTGCCATCATCGCAGCTCACGCCGATTCCGAGATGCCGCCCGAGCAGAGGGCTGGAAGGGCACCATAGCCGGTACGAGGAAGACAACGCCCGGGTTCAGGCTGGTGGAGAAGTACGGGATGATGGTCGGCGGTGTGGACCCCCACAGACATGATCTTTCGTCCATGGTTATGTTGAAGGACAATCACATCTGGGCTACTGGTGAGTCGTCTGTGTTATCTTTTCTGCATTCTCGGCACTATAATCGACAACACAGTTGTACAGACATGCCCAATCGCGGCGCTTGCCATGATCATGCGCTCATCATATCTCCCCTCGTCTCGTGCAGGCTCCATCACGTCCGCCGTCCAGACCGTACGACGAGTTGCAGGGTTCTCCCTCTTAGTGAACGTAGAATGTCAGAACGTACAAGAGGCAGACGAAGCCATTGCGGCCGGCGCCAATATCGTCATGCTCGACAACTTTGCCGAAAGTGACTTGCATTCCGCTGCGAAGCAGCTCAAGGATAAGTGGAGGGGCAAGAGGGAGTTCTTGGTGGAGACTAGTGGAGGGATCGTCGAGGGGAGCTTCAAGGGAAGACTTGGGCCTGGTGAGTCGACCGAATCATGTTGCACGATTTGGGTACTTGGATCCAGGGGACAAGATCCAGTCCAAGAGGAGCTTAGTGCTGATCATGGCGTCATTCGGACTTCCCTGCCTTCCTCATATACTGTACAGACGTCGACATCCTCTCCACGTCGGCTGTGCATCAGAGCTGCCCACACGTCGACTTCTCTCTCAAGATTCAGCCCAAGAAGGCGTAAGCAGGACATCTGGATAAGCAGATGTAAAGTTTATTCGCAGATCGTATGCAATCCATGGCTCGGTGATACCGGACCAAGTATATCCATTGCCGTGCATGCTATATTCGATCTTTTCGTGGGGGGTGGTGGCCAACGGAGAACTTCACCTCTTGGCCTGATTCCGATTCCTGGCCGTGAACAAGTCTGTATCGCTTTCACTGATCATAGAAAGCTATAGGGCCGTAGCGACAGGATGATAAACGACACTGATGCAGGTATACATGCTTCTTCCGGAATTTTCGACCTTGTCGTCCTTGCGAGTTGAATCTCTTGAGTTCAGCGTTCATCTGATCCCTGGCTTTCGTTCGTTCTCATAACCACTCATTCTCGTCTCCTACACCACAAATCTGCACCTCTCATCCACCCCACAACTTCCTTGCTTCCTCTCCCCGTGGTTGTTAATCTCTTCTCTCGGTTGCTTCTTTTACAATTTGTACTTACAGCATATTCTACAACGCGAGGACGGACTGTGTGACTGAATATGGGTCTGATGGTGTCTGTGTATAATACGGAAGAAGAAGGTGGATGGAGATGGTCGGGGTACACAGGTACGCCAAAAAAGAACAAGTTGCGGGTGATCAAGGTGAGAATCAATCTGCACCGAGGTGGCTTGTCAATAGGCGTGGGATAGACGGTGTACAACGAGTAACATCGCCGGATGAGATCGATCCTTGTCTGTGTTCGAACGGTCCGGGCTGCAGTCAGTAAGCTCCCTGCCGATTTAACCGAAGTCTCAGCTATCGAATGTCCTGTGCAACTCACCCTCTCTGCACATTGGGCCGGTTGATCATCGACGATGATGCTTGCTATCTCGCACCCCCAGTAGGTGTAAGAGGCGAGATGGGTGCTGGGGGTCGAGGGTAGCTGGTGTCTCCAGGCTTCATGTTGACAACCCCGATCACGTCTCGTGACACAGTCGCAGTGTTGATGGGTGGGGCGATACTGATTGGGTCGCACGGATGGAGGTGGATAGCCTGTGTCAAACGGCGTTGCGTGGCGATCTTGGCAAGGAAATGAAGAATGTGCTATGGCAGTTCGCGTTCTAGAGGTCGATCATAAATTCAGCTCAGAGAGCGGAATCAATGCAATACAAGGACACATTTTCAGAGCGTGTATGACACCAAATGAACTTACGAGAGCCCGTACAACGAGCGGGAAGTAATCTGCGTGCTTGCCTTAGTGTTTGTTGAAAGGGGCGAGATTGCCAAGGGCGCGAGTGAACTGAAGTCGAGTGCGAAGTGAAAGATCGAGTGTCGAATCGGTCTACTCAATCAATGATGACCAGTAATAATAAGGATGAAGCCTTTGGTCCAATGACCTTATCTCTATGAATTGTTCTTGACTTATATAGGTTGAGGTGAATGTAGTCGCTAGTGAGTAGAAGTCAGGATGAGGATGAGTGAGCCCCTCGTTTCATCATGGCCTGAGCACGGTTTTTATGTACTTGTTAACCTCCTAACTCCGCATCATGGTGAGGCCGTGCGAAAGGACCACCAAATCATCGATGGTCACAAGGTAGCAAACAGTAAGTAAATAAGTAGTGTACTCGCTAAAAGAAGCAGGCAGAAGCGAATCATCGCTTGCTGTGCATGCTTTAGTTTGGTTCTTGCTTCTTCGAAGCACAATAGGATTAGATTCAGAATCAAGGCTGTGTCCATCAGCCTGTCATGGAAATTTGCATGCTATATCATCCATCAGACCTGCTCTGTCCGTCACGAGTTCTGTTACATGGTGAATACTCAACGTCTGCTGTGTGCTTCGCTGATGGGAGCATTGTTCGGGTGACCGGCTCCCGTCTCGCTTCTGCTTCTAATCAGAATGGTAACTTAGCTCGGTACGAGTCATGCAAGGTCCGACCGTGACATACAAGATCCAAGCGATGTGATGGAGAAACTCCTTAGGGTTGTTAGCTTCTCAATCAATCAATCAATCAATCCAAAAACCAAAAACCAAAGGAGGGTGGTCATTTGATTGATACCGTTACAAGTCCGAATGGAGTCGAGTCCGAGCGAGCTCCGTACATCGTCGTCGGGTTTGATGGTGAGTGGGGCTGTTTCATCATCAGCAACGCGATGCCAAAGGAAGGCTAAAGCTCTCATCACCGAAATCAATAACCCAGCTTCTCCTCGCCGTTCTCAAGTCAGGAGCGTGGTAATTACGTAAGGCAAAACTCAATTTCGTGCCTGAGTTCAATGTGGAGACTCGAATCGATCAGATAAGCTGACGGGTGGTGACGGTTGTTACCTGCTCGATATTTCTGTCATCGAGATATCTAGATCAGCCCACATAGCTAAAGACACAAAACCCAAGGTCCTTCAAGACTTAATTGCCATGACCACTTCTCAGCTCCCTAGCAAGGCCGATCTGGCGAAATGGGATCAGGAGGATCCGCTTAATTGGACAAGGGACGAATTTGAGATCCCCACCGTCAAGGCGTGTGGAGGCGATGGCGGTGAGTGAGGTTTCAAGAGTGTTGAGCTTAATCTGGGCGAAAAAAGGAGGCTGGGGTAGTAGCTGCGATAGGGACACTTGTTTGAAGTCAATGGGCTGACCAAGACCACTCATTTGACCGGACAGACGGCGAGGCTATCTACTTTTGTGGAAATTCGTTGGGTCTGCTTAATAAGCGGGCTCGACAGCATCTCATGGAGGAGTTGGACGTATGGTCAACCAGGTAAGCTAATTCGCTTCGCACGCCCATACAGACACACCTTTCCCTCCAAACTGTCTCGCCTAGTCACGGTGTACACTTGTGCCGCCGCCTCTACCATTTGTGAGGGACTTCAGAGGGACTTCAGAGGGCCAACCGTTAACGAGATCAAGTGGTAAAAGAACCGTGACAGGCCACTTCCAACACCCGCACAACCGACCATGGAAACACGTCGACGCTCCCCTCACACCCCACTTGGCCAATATCGTCGGAGCCAAGGAGAGTGAAGTGGCGCACACGTCGACTCTGACGAGTAATATGCATAATCTGTTCACGAGCTTTTACAAGCCGACAAAGGAGAGGTGGAAGATCGTCATTGAGAAGGGCAGCTTCCCGAGTGATTGGGTGAGTACACAATCGTGCTGATATACGGGTTGCACGCTGACTGTTCTGATCTGATCGAATTAGTATGCGGTCCACTCGCACCCCAAGCTGCATGACGCCGTGCTTTCCCCTCAACAAATCGACGATGCGATCATTCCTTTGTCACCTCGAGACGGCGAAGATACAATCCGAACGGAAGACATCCTTCAGGTTTTAGAGGAGAACAAGGATACCGTAAGTCCGTCCGGTGCCCTGTGATCTCATCTGAAACGACCTCACAGAGGCGGTCGACCTGCATGGCTAATTGCGAACCCTTGCCAATGTGCTTTCAGATCGCTATCGTTTGGCTGCCGCTAATACAATACTACACTGGTCAACTATTCGACATTGCATCGATCTCTCCTAAAGCCAAAGAGATCGGGGCACTGCTTGGACTCGATCTGGCCCATGGTATCGGAAATGTAGAATGCAAGCTGAACGAGTGGAATGTGGACTTTGCCGTGTGGTGCACTTACAAGTGAGTACACAATAGAAGGGTAGCGGAGTACGCGCTCCTATCCACTGCTCATCGCCAAAACAGTTCTGGCGGAATTAGAGTAAGCTGATCAGCCTGCTTTATCAGATACCTGAATGCGGGACCGGCTGCGATCGGAGGTTTCTATGTCAGATCTGGTTTGGACGATCACGGGAGAAGGTGAGCTCTCACATCATCTTCAAATCGTAGATCTTCGGCCCTGTCATTCAGCGTACTCCTACTGATCAACTAACTCCCCTGATCACAGACTCGCCGGATGGTGGGGCAATGACGCCGCGACACGATTCCAGATGTCGCCCGACTTCTCCCCTACACCCGGTGCGAAGGGCTACCAACACTCCTGCACGCCCGTGCTATCCTCTATCCCATTACTAGCGACCCTCGAGCTGATCGACAAAGTCGGCTTTGACAACATGGTTCAGAAGAGCAAGCGACTGACGGGTACACTGGAGACACTACTGAAATCGAGCAAATACTATCGACCGGCTTCTTCGCCTAAATCGGGAGTGGTAGAAGACGGCACCGTAGGTTTCAAGATCATTACTCCCGATGCGCCATTCAGGGGCACCCAACTCTCGCTGTCGTTCTTGCCCGAGAACAAGGGCGTGATGCCTGCTGTGTTTTCGAGGTTGGTGAAGAAGGGATTGGTGGGCGATGAGAGGCAGCCAAATGTCATTCGACTGAGTCCAGTCGTGCTGTACAACAAATTTGAAGAGATAGGCAGGGCCGTGGAGATCCTCGAAGAGGCCTTGAGAGAAGAAGAAGAGGGACAGCGTTTGGATGAGAGAAGTGACTACGATATGGTTTCAAAGGAGTAGAGAGGAGTCTAGTCCCTTGAAAGACGAAGAATGTACATTGCCATATCAAGCGGGTCGACTGGGGGAATAGTATGTCTAACAAGGAAAGACTTGCCAGTCTACATGCATATCACATAACTGTGCGCATTCTTGAGTCCCCGCTCATCATCACGCACCTCTCTTCCTATCGTCAAACTTGTATTCAACGGGGTGATTTTCATCTACGGCCACAGAATCGAGAAAACGCCGAACCCCGTCTGCTCTTCGAAGCTTCAAGCTCGATATCGCTCGGTTAGTACCATCGTGGGGGACCAGATGGGAATCCCGGGTGCTGTAGTTTTTCTTTTGTTCCGTGAATTCAGTATTGAAGACATACAATAAACACAATGGAACCGTGGAAATGGGAGGCGAGTGTGAGAACGGTTTTTGGTAATGTCGAACTCGTCTTCGAGTTGTGCGCTCTTACCTCTCGCGTGGCCTTGAGGGAGGAAAACGTAGAGCGTAAGACACCTCTTACCGGCCAGCCGGTTTAATGTACGAGTACGGTGCAGTACCGACCACAGTACTTGCTTTGATACGGCTTTCGTATGATCCCATGCCAGCTTAATTCTATTAGCGACCATTGTATCATATGCCTGATAGGCGATATCCGGTCGATTTCGAGATCAACGAGACGGATCAGCGATTCCATCAGTTCCAGAAGTGCAAGTACCGTACTACCCGATACAGTACGCGTCATAGAGCAACCAACCGTCTGGTCTCATTTGTCTCGGACGGCTCTGATGACAGTCAAATGCATTCAGGCAAGAAAGAACGATACGGCGTAGAACACTTGCACATTCCCACGCCAATTCTTCGACCGGCCGTAGTAGTCTTAGTACTCTACCACTGGTGGTCCTTGTTCACTGCAGGGATGATTGGTTCAGCCTCAAACGGATGTCTCATACTAGCGCGAAAACAACCAGACGCCTCAAATCGAAGAATCCCGACCAACCACTTTTGTACAACAGCAACAGTAGTAACAATAATAACAACACTACAGAAGTAGGCATAGGATAAAATTGAAACATGGTCATGGCCGATCTCCCGCATTCAAGGCATTCGGCTTTCCCTTTCAGGGCCCTGAAGCAATTAGACTCTTTGTTGACCCCGCGATACCGTGACCCCCGTTTGGCCGGCCCTTCGTCAGGTCCCCGAGATTCCTCAAGGCCCTTATCTACTTGTAGCAATTGTTTGTTGTCGTTGTTCCTCTTTCTCTTCTTTGTCGCGCGTCACAGCAAAGTCGAAGTCGATGTCGCGCTATCTCTCTTCTGTCCTCTTCCTGAGCGCGAGAGAGCACCAGAGCACCGCATGAGGCGCACCGCAGGACAAGGCGATAATAAGCTATACCTGTTCAGGCAAGAACCCTAAGAAATTGCATAATCTCGCCCAGAGTAGTAGCCTGGGACCCTTTTCTTACCGTGTTCATACATACGGTGCAGCGCCTCGCTAATGTGTATGATTTGAGAGAGGGCGGGAGGTTTTCTTCTTGCACGATTCACGATGCGTCGCCTCGAGTACGTCTGAAGGAATATATCATCTTCATTAAAACCCTTTCCTCCTTCTTGCGTTCGAACTATCATCTATAACACCGTCAGCATTACCACCACCACCACACTCTAATCGACTGCAATCTCGGCTTTGCTTTGCTTTCCTTCTCCGATTGTTGACTGCCTATCTTTGACTTTCTGCACATATCTGACGGGATCGCTCCGAGCTCAAAGCGCCAACGGACGTGCACTTTCGGATCACGATCAGGATCAGTGAAAGGGACCGGTCTTCTTCTTCCTCTCTTGATCAGTGCATAGGTCTTTGGGAAGCACAATCACCGTACGCCAAAAGGTCAACAAGTCTATCTTGAATCTCTCGCAGTCGGATAACACAGAGCATCTGAACGCACCAACGCACAGTTTCTCACGCTACACGACCAGATAGTCGATCAGCGGAATCGCCGGGGATCTCTACTTCGTCCCATCAGTAGAACACGATACGCATTATTCTTCGGACTATCTTTGACCGCACGCACGGCGTCTTTGTTCTTCGTCTTCGTCCATTCCATTCCTTCCGGATGCAGAACGATACCTGTGTCTTGGTTCGTGAGACGGACACAAACAGAAAAAACTCGCACTATTGCAAGGACTGAATTAAATCGATCTCGTCCGCTACCATTCTCTACCGACACCAAATCCCAGGAACCCGAGACTGCTTCCATCTCAATTCAGAACGCAAACACGAAAACACTCCTTGCACGCCGCAGTATTTGATTTTAGTGCAGTCAGTGGAGTCAACAAACAAGCTTAATTGTGATTCCATTCCTCACTTCAAGTTCGCCGCCGCACTTCCAGAAACAACTATAAACTCTTCTGACGAGACTCGAGCTCTCATCAACATTCCTCAATATCTTCGTATTTGATCTTCTTCATCAATTTACAAACGCACCCAACTACCCACGCCTGCACGGCAAACAGAAAAGATCTCTCATCAAACATCAATCTATACACGTCAAACCAAGCCAAGATGATCACCTTACCTCCTGTCATTCACCGCCTGATCTTCCTCTTCGTCCTCGCCGCTCCTCTGATCTCCATCGCCGCCCCCGCACTTGCAGCTGCCGCTGCCGACGCGCCCACGAAACTACAGCCTCGAGCACCTCAACCGTCGAGACGTATGGGCGCGCAGAAACGGGCCAAGCGGACCGCCGAGCCAGTCGCGAAGAAGGACTACTCTTCCTTCCTATGCCCCGGAGGATCCGTCGCGTGCCCTATCACTCCGCCTTCACTGGAGCAGATCACACCTGAATCAGCGGCCAAGTTGGAATCGAGCTTGAAGTCATTGGCGGATTGGTTCAAGGTTGGATTCGAGTGTGTCGAGCTGGATACGGAATTGAATTCTTGTGGTGGCTGTTTGGCGCTCGGTGCAGGGTGAGTTTGACCATTGAGAACACCCATCCTTTCGCGCCACTTCGAGGACCGAGCGCCGTTGTCGTTTTTTGACGCGTCTTGGTGCCTTGTAGTTCGTTTCGCGCTGACTTTTCGTTGCTGGCTGTCTTGTGATGTAGCCAAGATTGCTCCCTGATATCGAATGCTCGAGCCACAGGATGCGAGGCCGGATCATGCCAAGTATACTCGTGCTTTGACGGATACGTCGTCTCCCCCGACCGACAAACATGCGTTAAGAAGGGAACGATCACACCCGCCACGCCTATCACTGCCGTCACCGTCGATGGTCAACCTGAAGAAGCGCAAGTCGTACTTGGACAATGATAGTCGATCGTGTAAATGACGGAGCAGACGCGTACTGCATCGATAAACTACATCGACCTTGCTCCTACAGGCTCCATCAGTCTTCAGTATCGAGATCCCAGTACAACCATAGACGAACGGAAGGCACCGCAACGCAAGGCGTATATAGAGCCGAGCACACTGTAGCATCACCAAACAATCCACTTATCTACATCACACATCTATAGACAGAAACATCTTTCGCTCTCACATTGGACATTTCACATTTCAGTATTCCCTTACTGCCTTTTGGCTTGCTCTTTCTTTTTGGGAGAGCCATTGGGTCGGTCTCGTCTTGTCTTCTTCAGGCAAGCAGAAGAGTAGCTAAGCTAGCTTGAAGGCAAACTGTATCAACTGGGGCACTAGCAGAAACACGTAATAATATCCCTTAGTTATCATATATATACACACCATGGACATTTCTTTGCCTTCGTTCTGAGCGTGCATTGTTAAGCTGTTAAGCTACTCGTATAGCAGAGATGCAATTCATGCGTACACATCAGGCTCTGGAAGGAGCACGGGTCCGATCGTAATGGTGTTATCTGAACAGTAACAGTACAGAGACAGTATTCTGGGTGCGTACGCCGCTCGATGCCAAGCTGAGAGAGAGTGCCTTACCCACCTTACTACACCTTATAAATCTTACGCGTCCGTCCCGCTTTTGACGTACGACCAAACGGGATCGGCCTTGGCTGGGCCTTTTTGTCGGGCCTCGATTCTGTTACAGCTCTGGAAATCTCCACTTGCATGCATTGTTAAGCGGCACTGAGCAGAGTACCTCTGCGCAGCTGAGAACATTACGATCACGACTAAGGCTGTTTGTTTGTCTACACATGTTCTATGTTCCGCATGAAGGTGATCCGGGCCACACTCGGATCAGTCACGCTCCGGGTGGAGGGACTTCCGTTCCGATGTTTAACCTTTCGTCCGAATGAGGACTGTCGAAACACTCTCTCGCTTCACGGGCTACATCGTCATCCTACATACGACAACAGACCAACGTACTTGCTGCATAGACCACTTTCGGCGCCACGACATTCTTAGTGTCGAGAGCCCAAAACCTCCCGAGACACTCAACGGATAACGACCGACGTTCAGCGATCAACGACACGATCAGAAGTGGACACGTCAATATGTCGACCGAGTCGGAAGTGAAACCCAAGATCGAGTACTGTATCTTTGATATGGACGGTCTATTAAGTGCGTCTCGTAGATCCCATGCGGTCACAGTCAGCCGTGTCTCAGTTCAAACATATGCATCGCACATCACAACTTTGGATCGTTTGACAAAATGAGAAGTGGGACGTGTAGCTGATGATGTCTGCCGCTTTGCTTCTTCGCAGTGTGAGCATCTGCTGTTCATCGTGTTTGCTGACGTATAGCTGCATACGCTATGCTACGCTATATCGAGCTACAGTATGCTTGTACTGGTGCTGATGATCGTCCTCTGTCCCGCCCGCTCGTGCAGCGATTCCGAGGTTGGTGATCATCCCTGCTGTACTATGCTATCTCCCGGATGTAGACCAACATGAGCCGCAAGTGCACCTTGCTGACGAAATTTATGACGGTCAGAGGATCTACACAGAGGTAACGAGTCAGTTAACCTCACATTCACTTAGCTTGCCTTGTCGTACAAGACTTCGGACTGACTGTTGCCATGTGTTATTTGGTTCAGACTCGATCTTGGCTCGATATGGGTGTAAGATGACTTGGGAGATCAAAGCTGGTGTGATGGGTAAACGTGAGTTTGAGCGTCAGCGTCATCGTCAGCTTCATGATGCCTTCTAGGGCACATACGACCTGGA
Organism: Kwoniella sp. CBS 9459; assembly: GCA_036428585.1. NCBI lineage: Eukaryota > Fungi > Basidiomycota > Tremellomycetes > Tremellales > Cryptococcaceae > Kwoniella > Kwoniella sp. CBS 9459. Next base: position 591,568 of record CP144066.1, on the reverse strand, counting down.
GGACCATGTATCGGATTCTGCTTCCCTCCGTTCGTATACCACTCTATGTCGAGATCGAGATATCCGTCAGCTCGGACGCCATTCTGCGTTACAGTGGAATGCGTTGCATCCTAGGGTGTATGAAGCTGATCATGACCTCTTGTTCCTCCTCTCCCTTTCAGCCCAAAGGATCGCAGCAGAGTTCCTCCTCTCCCACTTTCCAGAAGTCACCAAGCACCTCACCGTCGACGAGTTCATCGACGAGGGCATCCAGAGGCGTGAGGAGCTGTTCAGAAAAGTCGAACCTATGAGGGGCGCTGCTGCGTTGGTCAAGGGTCTGGTGAGTGGGCTGCTTCAGAGGATATGGCCCATACTATCTAATGCTGTGGCCTCTCGCTGGTCTGCGTTGCTTAAAGATTTGACTGCTCTCGCTCACACTGATCGCTGACGTGTTATTCGTTCAAAACTCTCAATCGCATATGCACCAGTACGAGGCCGGTATTCCAATTGCTCTAGCGACTGGATCGTCCAACGAGAACTTCACACAGAAGACGGTGAGTTTCTGAGAACCCAAGATCCGAGCTTAATCCCAGGTCTTAGTACTCGTCATCCCTCCCTAATAATATCATTCGTCCGGAGAACAATAGTTGAACGGACGTACTAACGTAACCATCATACATCTCTCACTCATGTAACGACCGCCATTCTTGCCAGACCCACCTCCCCCACATCTTCCAGCTCTTTCCGCCTACTTCAATCTTGACAGCCGATTCTCCCGAAGTCAAGCCTGGAAGAGGCAAGCCCAATCCCGATATCTTCCTCGCTGCCGCTCATAGCTTGGGTACGTGTCGGTCTATGTCACCTATCGGCTGAAGTTTACCCCGTCGAAACAGCAGTCTCGCCTTCCCTTCTTCGACTCCAAGGTCTGCACGCTGATCACTGAACCTTCTTACTTTCCTCGATCACCCACAGGCCGAGATGTTGGTACCGCTGAAAGCTGTACTGACGCCCAGAGAGCCGAGAGGGCAAAAGGCATGGTATTTGAGGATGCTGTACTCGGTGTGAGAGCTGGAGTAGCTGCAGGTATGAACGGTGAGCTGAACTGCTGTATCTAATTCGTAATTCCTTATGCCTTGCCTTGCCTGTCCGTTTCCGTACCGCACTGCTTGAAATCGATCGATGCTGATCGCGATGCCATCCATGCCATCCGCAGTGATCTGGGTCCCGGACTCTGAGATTCTCGCTCTCAATCCGACGGAGCGATACGGCTCGAAGCAGCTTCTCACGCATCTTGAAGAATGGAACCCGCAAGAATGGGGATTGCCATCCTTGGCAGGATTCGACGTGAGTACACGACCATGCCCGAGTGTAGGCTCCGACCCGATCAGTCAGTCGACTTTGGTTTCGAGCAGCATGCTGACCTCTGCACGATAGGATCACGCGCAATAAGAAGGTGGCCGACAGAATGACAAAAGCAATTAGAGAGTAGATCAAGATCATCCATCACATGCAAGCATTGCCGCGCCTGAACCAGACTGACGCCGCATCATACAAAGAATGCACTTGGTCACAGCACAGGCGAACGCTCAGACTAAAAGAAAGTGATCAAACAGCTTTGATACAGATCCGCTGAAGCTGACCAGGAGCCGTTGCAAATACTTCTGCATCGAAGCTAGCTAGCTATGGGAATGTACAAACTTCGTAGATCAATCGACCCTGTTTTTCTACCTTGTGGTGCACCATCACTTCTTGACTTCGTAGCCCCTGAGGCCGTCGACGATCCTCCAGATACCCCAAGCTCCGGGGTCAGGTACCTCCCTCTTCTTCAGGTCCTCCTGGTTCACATAGGCTCCTCGACCGGCCTTGGCGACGAGCTCTTTCGTCTTGTCGGCAGCCGCTTGAGCATCGTCGGCGGCACCCGAGAGACCCTTTGAAGGGAGGGACTCGATGAAGGCTTCAAGAGGGTCAACCAGTGTTCGGGAAGGTGGTCGAGCTCGGGTGTCTGTCGTCGCAAAGCGCAGAAGAATATGACAAGATCAGCAAATGGTCATCGTAATTGTTGATGGGTGACTTCGTATTCAAGGAGTCGAGGCCCATTCGTAGCAGGAAGGCATTTGTATGTACAACTTACACTTGTAGAGGGTGGTCAAAGCATCGGCGGCAGCTTTGCTCCATACTTCCGGTGTGGTGGTGGAAGCACCTGCTGAAGCTTGATCTCGAAGTCCCTTACCGAGACCGGCAAAGAAGATACTGCATAGTGATGCCCAAAAATCAGAGTCAGTCAAGCTGTTCGTGATGGAATCGGAACAAAGCAAGAATCAGGCTTGGTGCAATACTCACGAGTAAAGAGCACCGGAGGTGCCTCCCATGTCGTCTTCGACGATCTCCGCAAGAGTGCCGACGTCCTCTACCACGTTCTTACCGGCGACTTTGCCGCTGTCGATAGCCTTCAAAATGGCCTTGGCTCCAGCTTCGAGGGTAAGACCGGCATCACCGTCACCGGCGATCTGGTCTTGCTTTGTCAGTTCCGGCTCGGCCTCGATTATGGACTTGCAGGCTCGAGTGATGGCGGCGATGAACGCCTTAGGGTCGGTAGCTAAGGACGATCGATGAGATCATGTAAGATCATGTAAACAATCAGCATCGGGCCCAGGTGGATTCAGACCGCATAGATGAACCGGACTGGAACACTATCGGCTATGCAACTATGGACAAACACTCACGCGCAAGGTCGACCTCCTTGCCCTTCTTAACCTCGTGCACCTCCTCAGCCTTCTGACCCAACACACCGGGCTCCTGACCCGAGGTCCAAGCCCATCCGGGAGCACTGGCAGGCGCGTCGAGGTATTCCAAGATCTGGTCGGCGGAGTACGGTGAGGAAGAGTCGGATTTGGAAGGGAGAAGAAGGAGGGTGAGCGAGAAACCGGGCATGTTGAGCGAGGTCATGTATGTTCCAGCGAGCACTCGTCGAGTCTTGATCTTCTTGCTCTGAAGCCACTTAACGGCTTCGCCAGTGATGCCTCCCAGCTCGAGCTCGCTGATAGCTCCCAAGTTGTTCACGAGCAAAACGACCTCGTCAGAGCCGTCGTTCTTGAACGGCACGAACGATCGGTCTGAGTCGGTTGTGTCGGTGATCTTGGAAAGCATTTTGTCGACCAAAGATGAGATGGCACCGAGCTCGAGCTTCTCGGTACCAGCCTCATTGTGAATACCCATACCCTGTCGTGAGCATGTAGTGTCAGTGGCCAGTTCGTTTTTCTAGTGGACCATACTGTAGAGGGCTTGTGCCATGGGAGGTCACGAGGTTCGTAGAAAACTGTCTTAATCGAGACCACTCACCAATTCGAGTTGGTTAGCCTCGAGGTGAGACTCGCCAGCTCGGGTACCGGGAACCTGAAAGAAAAGGAAGATTCACAATCAGTTCTACTGTCCTCCTCATTTTTATTGTTTTACGATGTCTGACCGTCAAGGTCCCTATGCCCCGCCGATAACTCACATGGCAGTGCTCAAGACCGATACCGAGTGTACCCAATCGGGAGTTGACGTATTTGCCCAGGGCCTCAACAGCGTCGAGGTCGCCGCCCTTGTCGGAGAGAGCAGAGGCAAGCTTGTAGACGAGGATAGTTCCGGCAAGACCTCTGAGGAAGACAGTGCGGAGAAAGCGGGTAGATCCATTCCTCATTGTCAATCGTCGGGCCTTCGGGAGTACCAATGTCACGACAGGTGTCCAGAAAGAGATACTCACCTCCTGCCAACGATCGTACCCTGCTCCCTGCCAACAGCTACATCGTCCTGTACCAACAAGACCCTAACATCACCGGGCTTGCCCGCCGATCGATGCTGCTCAGCGGCCAAACCGAAATGGAGCGCGTCTCCAGTGTAGTTCATAACGACGATCAATGCGCCCTTGTCACCCGTGACGAGCTCAACTCCTCTTCGGACCTGAGCGACGTTGGGCGATGCAAAGATGTTTCCGCATACTGCTGCGTCGAGAAGTCCTTTCCCGACAAAGGCGGCGTGGGCAGGCTCGTGGCCTGATCCACCGCCTGAGATGAGCGCGACCCGCCCTGATGAAGAGGGGGGAGTGTAGATCACTGCACAGGTTCGAGGGACCGCGGGAGGCATGATGAATTGGGACATATCAGCTGGTTAGTCCTTGATGGTGTTGCAAGGCTCCCGATGAGATCTCAAGCTCAGTGCCCTAACGTAGCCCTAACTCACCTCGCTGGCCCTCGTCAAACTTGATGTTAGGGTTAAGCTGAGCCAGGCCCTTGAGCGAGTCGACCACGAGCGTGGAAGCGTCGTTGAGCAGGTGTTTTTCTGCGAGAACAGCACAGGCATCGGCAATCGCACGGAGAATGTCAGCGATGAAGTCGATAGTACTAGTGCTTCCGCAAACGGCTCATCGCCTGTCATAGCCTGGGACGCAAGGTCACTCACGAGCAGGAGCCATCTTGTCTGTTCTGTTCTCTGCAGGAGTATGGTGAGGACGATGAAAGTTGAGTGCAGCAGAGGGGACGATCTAGGTCTACTTTTGAGCAGGGATCGTCGGCGCTCCTCGATGGCTTCTCTTGCTCTTGCTTGGTATTGTACTACTATGTATGCCTATGGCTTGTCTGGCTTGAACGAAAGTGCTCCTTTCACTGTTCACTGTAAGAGTACATGCTCGATTTCGGGCCGAGAGGTGTGTTGTTGCGGTTGGAACAGCCGGGAATTGCCGGGTTGGACCTCATTACTCCGGTAACCGCCCGACATTCCAAGTACCCACCATACACTATACAGGCAAATGGCTTGGCTCTTCTCCGCCGGGTGTATTGGCTGGTCTTGCATTGGGATTGAGATCACCGGTCATGAGCGTATGCATAGGAAGTAGCAACGTAGCGATCATCCAACAGTAGCAAAGGACGCAAGCGGATAACATGATGCGTTAAGTCCGCCTGGGCATGGCCGCCCGCCATGCTACCTATAGGATCCAGTATTTGTACTGACGATGTCCTCATAACCTCTATATAAGCACGCTATTCACTCACGCATCGCGGATGGCACAGGCCATCTTGACACTCTCGGCAGCCTCTCTAGCCTCATGTACCCTCAGCACATCCACAACCCCACTCAAGGCACAAGCGGCATTGAGCGCGGCATCCCCGAACCCCCGCTCAGAGGCCACTTCTCTCCCTGTCACTCTACCTATGAAACCCTTCCTGCTGCCTCCTACCAATAGTGGATATCCAGCTAATTTCGACCGTTCTTTGTCTGTATCGACAACTAACTCTGACAAGTTTCTCAACAGACGCAGGTTGTCTTCTTGAGATTTAGCGAATCCCAACCCTGGATCCAAGATTATATTCCATCTCTTGACGCCCGCTTTCAATGCCTCCATCGCTGTTTCACCTAACTCAGCAATCACGCCCCTCACTATCCCTCCATACTGACTATAGTCTTGCGCTTCGGCTGTTGTCATGGTCGTTGAATCTCCTCTCGAGTGCATGAGCACAACAGGCACATCCAGCTCCGCCATGACTTGCATCATGCCATGTTCGCGGCCACCTCGGACGTCGTTGATACAGCTCGCACCAGCTTCGACGGCAGCTCGAGATACGTTGGGGCGATATGTGTCGATGGAGATCGGGATCTCTTGCAAACGTTGATTGGGCGAGGCGCGGATAGCTTGGATGAGCGGTACGACTCGCGCAATCTCTTCTTGCTCCGTGCAAGGCTCAGACTTGGGCCGGGTCGACATGCCGCCAATATCCAGTATCACAGGTGGACAAGGTCCATCAACCAGCTTCTCGCACGCTGACAGCGCATAAGACACCTCGGTACGGTTGGAACTGCCGTCAGAGAACGAGTCCGGGGTCGCGTTGAAGATAGCCATGATATGTGGCGTGGAGGGTGTCGATAGTCTGATGGGGCGAGCGGTGCAGCGGAAAGGAATGATAGGCTGCAGAGCTGGGGGATAAGACTTGGGCAGTCTGTCAAGTAACCGCTGCACCGTCAAGCCAAGTGAAGGATGTTTGAAGTCCGGTGCTATGCTGTAAATACGATCGACAAATACAGGTATCAGTATGTACATCGGACGGGAGAGCGCAGATATCGTACGGCAGCAATAAAACGCTTGTTGATACTCACTCGGCGATGGGACGCAGGACAAATTCCCTCCCCGCAAGAGAAGCATGAGGGCACTCGAGCCATCTGACACCGTCAGGATCTTCCTCATCATCCTTACTGCCTATCTTGACGGTCTCGGTACCGTAGAACACCAAGTCGAGATCTATGACCCTCGGTCCATTGGTGAACGTCTTGGTACGACCAATAGTCCTTTCGGTCCGTTTCAAGAGACGCAGCAGGTCGAGAGGGGCAAGCGTTGTCGATACCTGATGTGGGCAAAGATATGGTTTAGATTCAGCTCCGGTCATGATCTTGTGTTGCAACAGTCGTACGCGGCAAAAAAGCGTCCACTAATGGAAGCACCGTCAGGCTCACCTCAATAGCTCCATTCACGAACCGATCCTGATCCTCCACATACATGGGCTCGCTCTCATACAGCCTGCTACATCCAGCCAGCTCACATCCGTTCTCCTGCAACATCTTGACAGCCCTGGAGATGTTGTCAACCCGATCACCGATATTGGAGCCAACAGCTATAAATATCCTTGTGTGAGACTTGGTCTGCTGGATCTTGGAAGGACCTGCTTCTGCTGAAGGAATAACTGGATAATCAGAAGCTACACGGTGAATGGTAATGCTCGGTATAGCATATGGGATGGCGGATGGCTTTCGGAGTGTTATCACAAGTGCCGATGTAGATGCCGAGGCCAGGATAGGAAGAGTGTACAGATAACGACCGAGCTCGTGAATCAGCGACTCGATGGTACCGTATGTAGAATCGGATATGTACTACGCGATTACGATATCAGCCCAAATGTCTCTGCAAACAGGCCTGTTACGGTACAATTTGCTCACCTTGTACACCTCATCTGCAAAAGCTTTGTGTCCCCATGTTTTCCAGCTGACCCCGCTCACGCTCACATCGGCCTCCATCCGCTGCTTCTCCCCTCTTTCATGGGGATGTAATCCTATCAAGCACTCGGTTCTAATATCCCTGATCGTACATCTCCGGTCACTTATCGTCAATTCTGCAGGGGACGGAGTTGGTTTAGCGTAGGTAGCCTGGTAGACCGCTGCATCGGCATGTAAGAGAGCTTTTGGCATTTCCGTCTTAATCGTCACTCGCTCCACGTCGTCCAATTCGAGCGGGATTGAAGCGACAGCTTCCATCAGTTGCCAAGGGTCGAGCCATCTCTTGTCAGAAGCCGAGGCGAGTGCGTAGATGGCTTTTGAAACTGCCGAGTAGTTCACCCCAAGACCGCTCATAGAGTCGCCACATGCGGTGTCCTCGATGGAATGGTTGCGGAGCTGGATGTTGAGGGATAGATACACGGGACATGGCGGGGAGGGGTCGGTGAGGTTGAATGCGGAGGGCCCGAGCCCGTTGGGAAGGTGGATGGAGAGAGAGGTAAGATTGACGCTATCAGGGGCCATGATGAAGTGTACACGATAAGGCTGGCTGTTGGACTGTCAAGAAGATCTGGGATAAGACATGAGCAGGTAGACACTTGAATCGAGAGCAAGGTAGGAGGAGGTAGGTTGATAGAGTGGGGAAATTCAAGGAATGGTCGAGTGGAGGGAGGATAATGCGGTAAACGCGTCCTTTGATTTTCTAATCTCACCGTACGAGTTCAGTCACCATACTGCATTATTCATCCTTGTCAACATCTCGCTTTCCTTACGAGAGATTGCACATCTCCAGTCGATTTTCAACCTACCGAGGCTAATCAGGCTACTCCAGCATCACACTCAGAGCAAAATACGATTGCCTACCGAGCACAATGGCATTTAGAGATTCTCCGGCGCGACCATCGATGCGAGAGCAAATCGCTGCAAAGAGGGCGGAAGCCAGGAACTCGCCCGCAGGTAAACGTCTAGCTGCTGCTCAAGCAGCAGCCGCATCTAGTGCCGCGAGCGGTTATGGGTCTGGATCCGGCTCGGGATCTGGGTCTGGCTTCGGGTCGCCAATGGGCAAGCGGGGCAAGGCCATGACGTTCGCATCGCCTGAAAAGGTGCCGGACAAGACTGTCAGCAGCGAGGTCAAGAGAGCCGCGAGGACTGGTGAGTTTCTCAACATTTCCGAGATTCGAGCGTACGGCGTGGAACGAAACAGGCTGTTGTGAAAAGATCAAACTCTCAACGCAGTCTGAGAAGGCGAATCGTCGGTCTCAAGTATGTACGTTTTTTGTGTGCCCACTGACATTACCTCACCCAAAGGTAAGCTCGACCTATCTTCCATGTCGCTCAACTCCGTCCCCAGCGAGATATACACCACGTTGCTCGAAATTCCTCCAGAAGAACTCTCCAATCCGCCGCCCAAACCCGAGGCTTCCAGCGACATCCCCTCAGCTCGCATGTTCGATCCCAATGCTCCCCCGCCCAAGGGTCTGACGAAGGACGAAGAACGCGCGCTGGTATTTGGAAGTAAAGCTGTCAAGCGGGATGAGAGGTGGGAAGAACCTGAGGAATTGACCAGTTGGCGAATCGCGGATAACGCCCTGCAGAGAATCGATAGAGAAATTGGGATGTTTGGAGGTCTGGAGAGACTTGATGTGAGTCGGTGTCTTATCTTAGGCTTGCCGTTTGGCCGTGAGCGAGGAAAAGGAGCGCTGATGGTGTCCGACATGAACAGTTGAGCAGGAACATGCTCAAAGAACTCCCGGATAGCGTATCAGATCTCCTTCGTCTGACCACCATCGACCTTTCGTGAGTCAAACATCCCTATACTATACAACCCATAACAACGGCGGATCCGATCCAAAGACTGGAGCATTGACTTTCCCGCCTGAATCCGACGAACAGAGGTAACGCTTTCACCTCGCTTCCTCGATCCGTCCTCGTCCTGCCCGCGCTTCAAGTGCTCGACATCTCAGGCAACGCCCTTGCATCCCTCTCCTTCGACTCGCCGATCGGTCCGTCCGAAGATGGTTTAGGCTACGGTATAGGCTTTTTCACGACCTCTTTCCAGCGTCAGCAAGAAATGAAAGCCATCCGACCCGTCTTTCCCGCTTTGAGATCCTTCAACCTGGGACACAACAAGTTGACCGTACAGGGTCTGGCGGCATTGCAGAAGACCAAGCTGAAAGCGATGCGTGTGCTGAACCTGGAGAGTAATCTCCTCCAAGGAACCATTGATCTGGAAGAATTCGGCATGGGCGCGGATAGTATGCCTATTCTTGCTTCGCTCATCCTTTCACGAAATCTGAATCTGAGAGGAGTCACCGGATCAGTCACGCAAGGCGCAAAGGTCGAGACGCTGGGCTGCAGTTTGCGCGAATCGACACCAGGTCCTTCCTCATCTTCGAATGCACCTTCGAACGGTCTCGATGGCAAAACCGGCGGCGATAACGAAATCGCGCAGCCTGCCGATGACGAGACCAACGCCAGCCCCGGCGATGACAAGCCTGTACCAACCCCCGATCTGACGGTGGTGTATCGCACGTTACCCGCCGCGACGTTTGATTCTGAACCTTTGGCTGTCGACCTCGACCTCTACCTCCCCTCGTCGCCTTCATCGAACCCCAAGGGTCATCCGCTCGTGATCTGGTTCCACGGAGGCGGCCTCTTGCAAGGCAACAAGGAGAATCTTCCTCCGCATTTCAGGCAATTACCGTCTTTCACCTTCCCTTCTTCATCGGCTGCAGGTGGTGAAGAGAGCGTTGCTGTGATCTCACCTAATTACAGGCTGGCACCGCAAGCGCCCATCCTGGATATACTGGACGATATAACCCAACTCCTCGTATACATCCGCACAAAACTCAATGATCGCCTGACAAAGGAAGGGAAAAAAGACCACTTGATCGACACATCCCGCATATGTCTCTCTGGCGGATCCGCAGGTGGTTATCTGGCTTTGATAGCGGGCTTGGCCGTGCCCAAGGGTGCTGGCGATGAGGTTGTGGGTGGATATAGGGGATTACCGGACAAGAGTGGGATCAAGTGCCTGGCACCATTCTATCCTATCACCGATCTGACCGACAAGTTCTGGGCTACCGAAACAGATCCCGTGCCGTGGAAGGGAACTAGGTGAGTTTCCCTCAGATGCTTCTCGATTCCTTTCTATCAGGTGAAACCATGTCACTGATGTGATCTGTTTACCCTGCCTGTTTTCATCCGGTGTACACAGCGTCCCTCACGCCGAAGCTAAACCGCACTTGAACCCGAAGTCTCCCCCAATCTGCACGGCAATCTCCGGTGGGCCCCGATCGATCCTGTATCCCTACATGCTTCAGCACGGCCTGTTCCCATCTTTGTTGTTCCAGACGCAGAAGTCGATCGGATACGGCCTTGACGCGTTTAGACCTTCACCGGAATCGCTCTCAATCCCTCAACGACTCGACCTACTCGCAAAGTCTGGGTCCGGAACGTTGCTGCCTCCTACGTACTTCGTGTATGGAACGATAGACGATAAAGTTCAGCCTATGGAGACAACGCTCGAAGCTTTCGACAAGCTGGCAGGTGGGTCTCAGGGCTTTGTAGCGGAGAAAAGGGAAGGAGCGGACCATGCGTTTGATGAAGACCCAGCAGAGGAGTGTGAGGCTTTCAGAGAGTGGCTAGGCCGAACTCTGGTTTGATAGGCCCTCGTCATCGTCGAACGCACATTGCATGCCATCGTGTGCAACATTGATGTGTCGCTAGCCTGGGCAGAAATCGCATTGCGCAGATCTAGTCGGTGTCTGAACATCTTAATTTATATAAAAGGCATATTCCTCCATCCGTCGCTAGCTGTGGTGAAGACTACCCAGAACTGAATATGGTATCATTTCGAAAACACACTCATCGGAACAGAAGAAGGGGCACATCCAATTACTTGACCAGCTTGGGCCAATGGTAGCTCTACATCATCGGGCTATGCTTACCCGCTCTAAGCGATCAAAGCTCTTTTCTCATCATCGTACTGCTGCCCACCATCATCCAACTTGATCCTCTGCCAACCCATCAACCCCCTAAACCAGTCCTTAACCCCACCAAACCACCTCCAAACCCCGCTGAGCCATCCACTCTCTCCTCGGCTATGAGGACCTTCTTTCAAGTTTGCATTCAAGCCAGTGATGATGACTCCGAAATGTCCTTCCTGTTTCCCGAAATCGCTCCTGCACATGAACGAGAGCTCGTATATCACGCCAGGATCGAGGGGAACCCATCGCTCATCGCCTTCGTGCACCGGCCGACCCCTGTAGGTAGCTTGGAATTCACTCCAGTCGAACGAGGCATGATGCACCTTCTTCCTGTCTTCAGCTCGTGCTGGTGCCAAAGAGGATGGGAGGGAAAAGGACGCTTCGTATGTGAGTTGAGACTCTCGAGGTTGAGGTGGTACTTTTGGTTCTTTGGGTATATGAGCCGTAGGCGTCGTCTTGAGGACCAGCGTGAACTTTCTAGGCTGCTTGCTCGCAGCTTCGGCTTCAGCACCAGAGGAAGACCCTGAGCTTTGAGGACCGGCGTTGACATGAGAGTCGGGCAGGTACGAGACAGTCAGGCCAGAGTAATTGAGCAAGGGGAGTTGTAGAGGAGCCGGGCCGTATCGATATGATTGCGAGGCGAATCCTGCACCGCCTAGGGTTTTGGTATCTGCGAGGGAGCCAACGATTGCGAGGGTGGTGAACAAGCACCAAGTCAGTGTCATGCTCGCTACCTCTATACAGGGGTACACCGTTGATAGGAGAATTGTTGAAGGAAAGACAGAAGGTTCGATGATGTACTCACCCAGGGTACCCCAAAACCTAGCACCGACAGCCTTCTTCCCCTTCTCCACGTCATTCTGACCTTGGAGTAGGCCGTCGACGCCCGAGACGCCGCCAGGAAGTGCAATCTCATCGAGGTGTGAGATGGACGAGCCGCCTCGGACTCTATCGTCGACTGCGCGCCAGTGGTGGAAATCCCATGGTGGGTAGACCGAGATTGACTCTGCGGCCTTGAGCGAAGTCTGGAGTGCGCCCATGGTTGTCGGCATCGAGACGTCTGTGAACGTATTGAAGTGGTTGAAGAAGAGATAGATATACCGGGTTTGAATCTGGGTCACAGACAACAGAGATACAGTAATCGCTGAAGACGTCATTGACGATCGCTGAGATGCCCGGCCAGACCATTTCATGTCACGTGACAGAAACGCTCGAGACCTCTTCATAAAGTGAAGTGAGCCCTCCCAAAAACTTGATCATTTCCTGCATCGAGTTTGAGGATGCCCAATGTATCATCGCGATGCTCAGCAAGCATGCTCCAGAATCTCTGAGGTCCACTTGGCGAGAGCTCTACCCTCGGCCTCCTTGAAGGTCCCCGGGGACTCGGCGTCGACTGTTAGCTCTATGCCACAAGGACACCTCGTTGTGGTGGGCCAACGAGACTGGGCGGGGCCACAAGGAACTCTTTCGACAGGAAGTACGACGGTACCCAGCCTTACAGATATCCTCTTGGACTTTCAAAGCTGGTGACGGAGTGAGCCAGTGTACGGCCGACACCAAAGTCTGGATGAAAAAGTCGCCGTCTCCGGTGGAGAGCATCTGAAGGGGCGGAAGATGAGCTTCAAAGCTTGTGCAGAGATGTGACAGCAAAGCGTGACTCTTAGTATAGGAAAGACCTTGCTGCACCTTTTATCTGTGACCTCATGATTGCTCTTATGCGTGTGACTTTCAACTCAATATCATCTACCGTCCTACCGCGACGGGCACTCCCTGCGATGAGTGCAGAATACTGAATCACCGCCCGAGGTGTAGTCTTGCACAAAGGACAGAAAGGCAAGCGTTGATTTCCTTCCACATCCAGGAGCCATGACGCATGAATGGGCCTGGCAAGGACATGATCATACGAATAGCCCTGCGCAGCGATGAATGGATGTCAGGTATACTTCCAAATAAAAGAAGGGCATGTCTGTTGCGTGCCCCAAATCTCAATGAAAGGTGCTGAGCTGCTTCTGTCGACCTCGCTCTGTCAATATGTTGACTCCCAACCGGCAATTCCTACCGCGACAGTCGATATATAAGAAGAGATTGTGCTACCCCCTAACGAATGTATGCGCTCTCAATATCGCAGCTTCATCCCAGCTACTGATCCAGTAATACGATACCTACCACCGTAACTTCGATTTATCCGAAGTTTCATACACTCTGTGACACCACTGCCTACACTTTTTAGTCCCCGATCAATTCTCTCGAAGACTGGTGAGTTATGAGCGACGATTCAGCCCATCGCTGAACGTTGTTTACTCTATTAACGTTTACTCTGTCTCGTGTGTCAGTCCTTATGCTGACGGCGCTCTGTACAGCACGCGAACATGCCGAGTGAATTGGAGGGACAGTCCAACGATGGGACCCGACACACACCGACATCACAGCGGGGGGAACAATCCGCGTCCTCGGCCCAGGAGCAAGATCATATGAACCGAGATGCGGAGACAGGCTGGACTGCAGCTAACCAAGAGAACACGCAAGCTCCCCTGACTGCCCAGAATCTTCGGATGCTGCAGGACGGTTACACTGGTCATCGAGACTCTCCACCGTCCGGCGATTCGGAAGAGCCAAGCGATGTCCGGTCGTCGCAGTCAAAAGGCAAGAGCGAGAATGTCACTAAAGATACTGAATATACTCCTCCTGAAACTAATGATGTCGAAAGCGAAATGTGGGAGATGTCGGAACCTTGAGGGGCGAGAAAGATCAGATCACCGGGCCTTGCCAAATGGAGCTTCTGTACGTGCATGTCATCATTGGTCAAGAGAATTTCGAGATACAGTATGTACGTGGCAAGGTCCTAGTAGCGTTGGTGCGGATTCCTCGCTATCTATGATTTCGTCCAATCCAAGTACAACCTCATGAACTTCAGGTGTCGTTTGTGTCTGTGGATCTCAATGTTATCATCACCTCTAGGGTTTGGTCTGTCCACCTTCTCATTGTCTGTCGTTTGTAGTGCTTTCATACTTCTCATCGTCTACAGCGTTTACGGCCCTACTTGGCATGTGCAGCTCCTCTCACTTCCTATCGAAGCTTTGGGATGTCACCTTGTGGATTCTTCAGCTGCTCCAGAACAAGAATAGCGATCACGTATCGTGTCCAATTCTGTTCAAGAAGCCTTTCACGATGGGAGAGAATCTCTCTGAGTCCCTCCAATGCCTCCCAGTAAGTCCAGGATTGTAGCGCTGTCGTATTAGTGGGAAATAGAACCAATCTGTTCCTGAAAGGTTGTTGATTGTGAGAGGCTCCTCAAGTGAAACGTCGCATCCTTATGAAAGGTTCGATAAAGGATCTTGCACTACTGAACAGCTCGTTCTTGTGTGCAGTTTTTAATGCGATTTAGCCTCTGCTTATAGAAGGTCAAGGGTTGTACTGCTGTATCCGAAGTCGCCACCGCATCCTCCTTCATCCACAAGCTTATCAACTTCAATCGTTCTTTCCTTCTTGTCCCAAGTCGTTACTGCCCACAGCGACTCCTTTACCACTCATACTACTTTATTGAGCCTCATTCAGCATGCCTGCTTCCACCCTCCCGTCGCTCACCACGCCTCCTACCACTGTTGATGACCCATCTGGCAGCTGCGCAACTACCCCTTTGAGCCGCAGCCCAAGTATCAGTATTACCCTCTCGACGGAACAAACAACAGACGATCGTAATCCTACCGATCCCACCGATGATGAAGAAGAGAACACCGTAAGGCCCCCACGGACAGATACTACTCTCACATCGAGAAGCAACCACAGGCTCTTGGGCCCTCCGTCTTCTGACAGGGCAGGCCGAAGCGGCCGCCCTACATGGGGTCAAAAGGCGTCAAGCTTGTTCCGAGGCAATCCGCGGTCGAGCCACGGTCGCCCCCGAACACTGCTCAGGGAGGATAGCTCGGCCCAACGACGCACCTGGCTTCTCGTTGAGTACAGCCCTGACACCCTACGTGGGAAGTCCGACGGAGGTGCGTTTTGGTGTTCGGGACAGCGCTGGGCAGATGTCACAAACTGTCCCGACATCGTTAGGGACTTGCGCGACGCCAACAAGAGCAAAGACGAGTTTGCGATCGAAGCGACAGTGAAGCAGTTCAACAGTCACCATTTTCTCGGTGGTCCCGGGTCCAACTTCTCATCTCAATTCGCTGACAAAGAAGGTGTGGAAACCATCGTACCTGTGATAATCGACGTGCCAGACAAAGAAGTGAACCAGCACCGTGAAACAGGCTCGAATCCCCCTTTTGCGTACTCGTCATCCGTCCCGGAATGCTTTTGCTGGTCAGGTCCTCCCCGAGTGATCTGTCCACCGGCTCCATCATCCACTCAGGGGAAACCAGGATTGGAGGGTTCCACGAGGAATGTCTAGTCGCTATGCTGGCGTGTGTAATAAGCGCTACGATGGCCGTGGGAATTGATCTTGATCTAGTAGTCTTTTTTTTGGTTGTTGCAATTAGGTACTGGAGCCGACATGTATATCTGACGGAGGAACACGGGCTCGGAGCGGTGGGAAGGTGTCGCACCCGTGTCGGCTGTACAAGACCCGTCCCGCATGCATGATGCTGGAGCCCAACGAAGCTAGCTTGAGGGGCTGCGATGTCTCGCTGCCGATCGACGATTGATCACGGTTCAAGAGGCGTATAGGGCGTATAGTCATCTACCATTAAGAAAGAGACACGTCGGGGAACAATTGCTCTCACGTCTTTCAAGATGGTAGTGAGTCAACGTCAGTTTGGGCTGGATCAAGCTCGGTGCAATTGTGAAAGATCGCTCGCGAGGCTTTATTCAATTCAGTGCATCTTCATCCCTTGATTCCGTATCTCCCCATCTAGTGAGCGGCCTGCTTGGCCTTGGAGGCGGCTATAGAACGAAATTACAGCTTTATCAGCGTGATGCCTCGGGTCAATAACGCCAGACTATTTTCGCCTTTCCGTGATAGTGGGCGAAATGCGCAATACGATGTTGGAGAAGGAGACATACCGAAGGGGTTCTTAGGGTCCTTGAGAGCGTCGGGGCCTACGAGTTGACCAAGATGTCAGCATCGGCATACTGTCAATCGGTTTCTAGCACTGATGTTGAAGTGATATCTCCCCGTATAATACTAAGACTTACTGGAGACGGCAACGTCCTGGATCTTCCAGACACCGAAGACGGTGATACCGGCAGCGGCCATGAAGGGCCAGAGAGGCTTGACGATCTATGATGTTGACAAAACCGACAGAGTCAACATAGTTTCCCCTTTTTCGTTCGTACGATCTCTCTCCACTAGCGCGCAGTGTCTCTTCTCGTACGTATCACCCATTATCGGCTTTTCCTCCCTCAAGATCCTTTGACGATATGAGCCAGACCCAGGAGAAAGTACCATGAGAGGACTAGCCTCTGTCACGCAGAGCCAGCCGACTCATCATCTTTCGCCCGGCGTGACGTCTCCTGCTCCCCTCGTAGCGGACCCAGCGATACCTCTCGCATCTTTCCCACCCCGTTGATGACTATCTCCAATATCCATCGTTGATCTCCTTCCTATGTATCGTTCTTAAGATACACTGCGCGCTCAGGTGGGGTGCCGAAGGTGCAATGTGACAGATGACGCCAACTACATCGCTCGGCCGAAGGGGAACACGACACATACAGGGGTGGGCCAGGCTCGAAGACCAAACATTTTGACGAAGTATAACTATATCGAGTTTTTCGAGTTGAATTGGAAGATCAGCTATTTCGTTCTGCGCTCTGTGCTCTGTGCTTGATGTCAGAGGTGACGCTTACGAGGTGTTGAGGGGTTGATTAAGGATGAATGTAAGAGAGATATTGATATTATCTATGCATACGGAATAGGTGCTTTGTAGATGTACACAGTGCCAGTGACAGCGACGGTCAGAGACGAGTGAAGCGGAGCGAGGAACAGAGGGGGATAGCTCATATCGGACATTTCCGGAGTTATGACACCGGATTGGCGGTGTGGCACCCGCTTGAACCTTCAACTGGATATCTGGGCAGTCTTCGACGACTATGCACACAAGCGACTGATACTAATACTGATACTGGTACTTATGCTTCATGAGTCTGATTGGTTGACTTCACCGCTGGATAACTTCAATCACTATGGATGAGATTCGCGGCATGACCTAATCTACATACACTCCAGTACTCCCTCTACCTTGATTTATACGACCCAGACCTCATCCAGTCAAGAAAGGATGAGTGAGCGCGTCCCTCGGTGAGATCCGCCTGGCGGGATCGAGGTGCAAGCACTTTTCCAGCAGGTCAACAAAACTGAGCAATTGCTTCAGCTCGTCGTCTTTCATCTTGAGCTGCACCGACGAAGACGGTAGCAATCTCGCTCGAAGGTCTTTCGTGGCTTTCGAGATGACCAGGGTCTTGGCAACATCCTATGGAGACGGCAATACAAGACACATTGTCAGCTTACGCCCTTTCCCAGTCGCAGGGGGACAAGGTGCTTACCTGCCCAGTGATCTTGTCCCTTTCGATACTGATGAAGTTTAGCGACTCGTCAAAGTGCATGGTCCCGAATGTGGCCTTCTTGATCATTCGGTGGTTCAATTTCCCCTTGAGCTCCATCATGAGCAACAACATGTGGTTGTTCGATCGACCAGGGAAGAGAATCTTGCCGGTGAACAATTCGTAAAGCGTACATCCGACCGACCAGGTATCGATCGACGTATCGTACGGAAGACCAAGAACTGGTAACCGGGGTTCAAGTATCGCAGTCAGCGTGTTGTCCGAGGCAGACAAAATGGTTAGGTTACGTCGACTCACTGATCTCAGGCGCTCGGTAGAATCGCGATACGAGATAAGGCGTGACTTCGCCTTCGGTGATCTCGGCAGCCGATCCCAGATCACACACTTTGAGCGTAGCCTTGTTCTCGGTGACCTACGATGCAGCCTTCTGATTAGCTCGATTCCGGGCGATTACTTCAATTTAAGCAGGCTTACCAGCACGTTATCAGGCTTGATATCCGCATGCACAATCGAGCATTTCCGCATGAGGGAAAGCGCCAAAAACAACTGATGAGCATAAGCTCGCACAGCTCGCATATTGAGTCCGACGTCTTTGCCAAATCGCTTGATGACGTCTCGCATGTTCATGCTACAAGCACACCGTCAGCTTGAAGCCTTCCCGCAGAGAGTTCGCAACTCAGCTTACCTTAGGCTCTCAGTGACGATACACAAATGCCCTTTATGCTCGAAGGTATTTTCCATTCGCACGATATGCTTCTTATCCTCCGGATCAGCATCGTTAAGCTTCTTGAGGATCTGCGCTTCCTTTCGTCCCGCAACATACCTAGATTTCGGCATAAGCTCAACTCGGTCCCTGACAAACAATGGGGTGGGAGACAGCTTACATGCTTTCCTGGCTTCTGATGACCTTGATGGCAACTTCTTTGCCAACAACATCTTGCCTTCTCTCCTGATTAACGGCCTTGAGCACTTTCGCCTTGACGACTGCAGAGAACATGCCTTTCCCAAGGGTGATGGTAACCTGATATCGGCCGTCATCCAGAATCTCACCCGGAGTGATGCGGTAATAGCCCTCCGTATCGTCGACGTTATCCACCACCTCAGGTGCGATGGAGCTAGCAGGCTTCTTGAGGTATTCCAGTTTACCGTTGGCCTTGGCGCCGTTCTTGAGTCGTCGAACGGTGACTTTTCTCTTCTTCTTCTCCTTTTCTTCTTCTCCAAACGCAGCAAACATGTCAAACTCGTCCTCTTCCTCTTCCTCCTCGATCTCCACCTCCTCATATTCATCCTCCTCAGGCTGAGTGTCTCCCACCACGACAGGCTCGCCGACACCATCAGCCACTTCCTTCGGCTCCACCTTGATAGCTTCCATGTCCTTGCGACGCTTCTCCTGATCCGCCATGGTGTCCTTGGTAGGATCGTAATCGGCAGCAGATATCATCATTTCCGCGCCGATTCCCTCTGTCTTGGCTTCGGGAGGCACTGCATCATGACCAGCTGAATCGGCATGTTTTGCAAGGTCAAAGTCATGACCCATCGGAGTCGACGCAAGGGTCGGCGATTGGCCCATAGGCGTTGGTGCTGATGTACCTGGCAGCCCGGTTGTCGAACGTGTGCCGAGCTGTTTGAGTAACGGAGTTGCGCCTGCACATAGGAATCAGCTAAATAAGCATTACGAGGAAGACGACTCCAACTTAGCTCACCTGTAGCCGACGTATACCCTGTCTGCCACCCTGTCCTTGTTCCAGCGCTAGTCACGCTGTTTGCGCCATCACCAAGAGTTGGCAGATCACCAGCGACTGCTTTTGGCGTAGTCACCGTTGGCGCTTTCCCACCATTGGCCCTGAATTTAGCCATGATCTCTTCTCTCTTTCTTCTTCTCTCCTCGAGGATCTTCTCAGGATCGCGCTCCTCCTCTAAAATGACAACAGGCTCATCTTCCTCGTTCTTGGAATCTTCGATCTTGGCTTGCTTAGAGTGTGAAGCTCCATCTTCCCCGAACCGGTCTGATGGTGGAGGTCGAGAGCGTGAGAGCCCAGAGCGAGGCTGCGTAGGGATAGCAATAGACTGAAAGCCGCTTCTGGGTCCAGCAGGAGGTGCACGACCGCGAGCCGCCTGGTTGGCATTGTCTCTCGCCGGACTGGATGGAGCCCGAGAAGGCGATCTCGTTGGTAGACTCGTGGTCGGCTTAGGGGGAGAAGGTTCAAGCCTGAATAAAAAACGCACCGAGCCTACATCAGCATCTCAAGACTCCTGCTTGTTTTGGACAGATCAAAATCAGGATTGAAACGTACTCGCCTTCCTCCCTTTCGCCATCGTGCGCTGATTTGCCTATTCTGCGATCGCGATCATCGATTTTAGAATCATGATGATCGTCCCTACGACGATCACTTCGGTCACCATGACGTCTCGAATGATCGTCTCTCCCCTTTATGGGCTCACGTTCATGGTAGTCCCTATCTTTGTCTCTTTCGCGATAATCTAAACCTCCACCTCTTCTCCTGTCACGTTCCCTATCCCTGTCCCGTTCATCATAGTCTCTTGAATATCTCCTATCTCTGTAGTCATCCCGGCGCCGATTGTCCCTGTCCCTCTCCCTGCTCCTACTTCGCCTCCGTCTCGGTTCGTCTTCCTCGAGAAACGCGTCCCTCCAGTCGCGGGGTTTAGTCCGTCGCTCATCGTGCTCGTGTGACCGGTCGCTTCGACCGCTGACCGAATGAGAAGAGTCGTCCTGGTGAGGTCGCTTGATACCTGAGGAAGACATGATTATGGAAGGAGATAAAGAGGGAACAAACAGTGTAAGAGATAATTTCCAGTCCGGACGGAACGAGGGAGAGGCGAAGGGAGCAGGTCAACAATTGGGAAAAGAGTTTACTGGTTGGAAGAGTCGCTCGGAACGCCTCTAGCACCCGACTCTTTTTGGATTTGGTTTCGCGCCTATTTTCCGCTCCACGTGATCAGCGTCAAGCGATGGAAGCTGGGACAGTATGGAACGCGGACTTCGGACGATAGATGGGCAGAATATAGCTAAAGAGGTAGAGGGACATTGATTTACATTGTTGTCGTCTTGAAGTGCAACGGCGATGATGACGAGTGGACCCCCTTCACCCCTTCACTGTACGTGTTATTTCCGTAACGCCGAGGATAGTGGCACTCTGGGTGCCCCGCGTTGAGAGCACGCGTCAAGGATGATATGATTGTTGTTGTTCGTAAAGTCAGTCTCGTTCAATGCTCAAATGCATCATACGGCCATCTATGCACATGCCCATATCTTCATCTCGACCACCAGCCATCATTCCTGCTGTTCAACTTCACAATCTATACGCTTTTCGAAAAGCCAACATGCCGCCTCCAGCTATGTCGCCCGACGCCAAGATTCAAATGGCAAATGAGCTGCGCAGGACCGTCAGAGAGCTGAGAGACAGAGGGTTGATGGTCGCCGCCAAATGGTATGTCTGCGCTCATCAACTTCGCCGGACCTCGTGATCGTATTCTAGCTGACCCAATGGCAATGGAAATGACCCATAGGGCGTCGGAATTGTTAGCCTCTTTGCCTAGGGAATACCGGCTAACGCCTCACCTACCCTTCTCACCACCACCCCAACCTCACACTCTACCTCCACAATCACCACCCACAAACCGACCCCGACCGTCCATAGGCGAATTTCTACCTTCGCCGGGACCGGGATCATTCAACGCCGAAGCTGGGCCCTCAAGAGGGAGAACCTTGCATGGGATCGAGCTCGAAGAGGAGGATGATATGATAGAGGAAGACGAATTTCAGCTTGCGAGAGGGTATTTTGATTTGAAGGAATATGATAGGGTCGCTTGGGTGTTGAGGGAAGCGAGGGGCAGTCGAGCACGCTTTCTCAGGTACTACTCAATGTATCTCGTGAGTGAGACCAAATATTACCAGAGATCTTGTCGCTATCTATGGGGTAGAAAGCTCACCGTATCTGCTCCCTGTGTCTCGTGCGCGCAGTCCGCCGATAGGAAAGCGCAAGAAGCCCTCCCCCATTTCCTGGATACGAAAGAAGAACGCTTAGCGCTCTACCCGGCGCTATCACCATTGATATCAGAGCTGAAAGACGACAAAGACCCCTACCTGATATATCTCCGCGGATTATGTTACATGCGGCTCGACCGGAAACCGCCAGCGGTGAAATGTCTGATGGACAGCGTCAAGCTCAAGCCTTACAATTGGAGCGCGTGGAGTCAAATGGCCCAACTGGTATATTCCGCTGATATGGTGGGTCGCGCTTCCTTCGCCACGAAAACAGTCGCTCGTGACGGGGCACATTGTTATTCAAGTAACTATTGTCAATCCAAGCTGATATCCTACCGATCATGATAGTTCATCTCGATGAAAGAGGAACTACCATCCTCGTGCATGCTCACATTCTTCGCTATCAGCTGTATGCTGGACCTGCACACGGCTACCGACTTGGTTATGAACATGATCAAAGAGCTGCTCGATATCTTCCCCGGTAGCGTACATCTGAGAGCGCAGAGGGCGATGGTGTATTATCACATGCGAGGTGAGCCGACTAGCCATGGGTAATACTTGCAATGCAAGTTCAGCTCATCAATGTTCTTTCCCCACTTGGCCGATTGCTCAGATTTCGAAACCGCCGAAAAGGAATTCGATATAGTGCAGAAGGCCGACCCATTCAGGATGGAAGAAGTCGACATCTACTCAAACATGCTATATGTCATGAACAAGCAAGCCAAGCTGGGCAAGCTCGCCCACGAGTACGCTGAGATCGATAGGAATCGAGCGGAAGTGTGCTGTTTGATCGGTATGTCTATGTGTTCAGCGTATTTTTGCACCAGTACTCTTGCCATGTGGAAAAGTCTAGCTAACCCCAGGTCGACAGGCAACTATTACTCGTCTCGAGCGGATCACACTAAAGCGATAACATACTTCAAGCGATCGCTCATGCTCAACCGAGAATACCTACCAGCCTGGACATTGATGGGCCACGAATTTGTCGAGCTGAAGAACTCGCATGCGGCTATAGAAGCGTACAGAAAGGCAATTGGTGAGACTGTTATGCCACTTCCGCGGATCCGTCTAACCATGGTTATTATTAGGATTGATTGTGCAACCTCATTTTATGGGCTGACTCGTCTGTTGGCTATAGATGTGAACGCGAAAGACTATAGGGCTTGGTATGGTCTCGGACAGGCATACGAGCTTCTCGATATGCCGATGTACGCTATCGAGTACTACAACCAGGCAACATCGCTGAGGTACGCTGTCCGTCCGGTTTGACTTACCCCATAGCAACAGCTGATCGATGTATTCTGCACAATTGGCGCGTCACTGCAGACCGTACGACTGTCGAATGTGGACTGCTCTGGCGACAGTGTATGAAAATCTGAAACGGTGAGTAACGTCTGTTCCCCAGATCTACTCTGGGATAGTGAATTCTATTCGACTTAGAGAAGAGCAACTAAGCATTGGTCTTGGAAAGAACTGCTTTTCCAAGCTGGCAGAAATAAAGCCCAGAGGCACTTGCTGACCATCGTTCATCACTGTATAGGCTTCCCGACGCGATACTTGCGCACACTCGGGCATTACTAGGAGCCGACCGCCTCCAAACGCCCACGATCCTTCTTAAGCTCTCGTCGCTCCACACGACGCTCAACCAAACATCCAAAGCCATCTCATACCACCGCAAGATCCTAGCTCTGGGCGATAAGTCGGGTCTCGGTCTATCGGACATGGCAGGTAGTTACTTGGCAGTGGCAGAATGGGAGATGCGCGATCTGATGGCGGGCTCAGGGTCAGGATTGGGGTCGGGGCGTCATCGTCAGCAACAATCAGGAGGTACTACCGTAGAAGGCGAGATGGAGGTGGATGAGCAGGATGCGCATGGTCGAGGAGACTGGGCGCTGGCGAGTCAGTATCTTGAGAAAGTAGCCGGCAGTAATGCGCCACAGAGGGACAAGGCGGAGGAGCTGCTCAGAGCGCTGAGATTGCAAGAAGCGAGAATGGCGGCTGCACTCTAGCACTGCGTTTATGGTGATCCGTTTCCCGGTTCTTATTCGACATGACTGTCATGTCGCAAACTCTCGGAGCTGAAATGAGTAGTGTACGATTCTGTATCTGTGAGTATGCAAGACATTTAAAGGAACTGAAAGTCTCCATCGTTTTTCCATACATTGCCGCTACTTCTTCGAGTCAGCTCGGCACGTACACTTAGTCAAGTCAGACAACAGGACGAAACAGTGAGACGTGGTAGGTACACAACCACGTCGAATCCGTTTATAGCAAGCGAAATGTGCATGAGAATGACCAAACGCATCAATCGCGTTATTGTACACGTAGGAATCGTTGAAATGCATGCTAAAAGAAATCCTCTTTGTTAATTGGGACTGAATGACTATCACAGTACAAGCCAGAAGAGAGCCCCTTTTATATTGATACTGGTACTGATGATCCATCACTGCACACTTCAACCCGCGTTTCGACAACCTCGACGAAGACAGACACAGAATAGGTGATATATCTAAAGAGCACGCCCCACGTTAAGAGAAAGAAAAATGTAAAAGGAAGAAGTAGAGAAAAGAGAAGAAACAGAAACACAGACACAGAATCAGACGACGGGAGATCAGAGAGATAGAAATAACGTATGACTAACGACTGGTGTGGTCCTCATCAAAACCGATATCTATTTTGGTATAAAAAAGAAAGAAAACCTTGATGGTATTTGCGGTGTGTATTGTGAACTTGATGGTGCTATTGCTATTACTGTTGCTGTTGCTATGGACATAAAGCGGTACGTAGACGTAGTCATGGCAGGAAGATGAGGTGTAGGTGGGTGAGGTGTTATGAGGTTCTGTTGGTATTACAATATAGACGAATTTATAGTAGATATGTTGAGTGCACGTTTTTGAACCGTGTATAACGGATCGCCTAAGAGAGGTGTGGGTTGATTGGTTATAGCGAATACGAAAGTACAGTTTTGCGCTCATGATGGTATTTATCGTTCACGCTTGTGAACGTCGCCCGGTATCTATAGGACGAGGTGAAGGAGGAAGGGAGATCCTGGGAAGACGTGTGTCGTTTTAACGATTGATGGGGATACGCCGACCTTCTGACAGGGACACAATGTGTTTAGTCAGCATCTGAAAGCGTCGAGAAGGGAACGTGACCGTCACACTCACCGTACAAGCTATGGATCCCTACTGTTCGATCACTGCAACTCCCTCCTAGCACTGATAGAGCCCCTGACCTGACCGAACAGCCTGAAAACTTCCTCTTCAGCCCTGACGAAAGGCTGCTTCCAGAAACCGTACGCCTCGTTGTCCAGGAGCTCGATGAACGTGACAAGGACACCCCAAGGGTGAGGCCTTTGGACAAGGGTTCTTTCGAGCAGAACTCGAGCAATTCGCTCGGGGATCACCGACGGCGGGTCTTGTCGGGCCGAAGTACCGAAGAGGAAGAGCATGAAGTGGATGAAGAACGATGTATGCGCGGATGGGTATCGAAGCTGGTCCGCGATCACGCTCAACATATAGTATTGACCTGAGAGCTCATCGTCAGTCAGACATTCTGTATCCGGAGTTGAAGCGCAGCAGGACTCACCTTCAGCATCAAAGGCATGAGCAAGACTGGTCAATACTGCGACTTCGGGTGCTTTGGCATCAAATTCCACCACTCCAGTCTGCTGATATCGCCTGGCGACGGGCGTGGTGCCGAGGTAGAAGACGGCAGCGTGAAGCAAGGTGTGGTTCCAGGTGACAGTGGCAGATCCTTCGCTATTGATCGACTTGACCGCGATCCTGTTCTTGAGCTCGGCGACAATGGCTGGCAACGCGGGAACGCCAGCTCGGACGTGCTGGTCGATAGCAGCCTTGAGGTTCCCGTCGGTGAGCGCGCCAATATAGTCTGATCGGACCGTGGGGAATCGCTGCATCTCCGGTACAAGCTGGTCGAGGCGCATGTAATGATCGGGAAGGGGTGCCTCTGAATGCGGGAAAGCTGAGAGGATAATGTTCCTCATTTGCATGCAGTGCGGTGGAATAGCTGTCGAGAGGGTGTGGTAAAACTCGACGAGGAATTCGGGGAAGTCGTGCATGAGGAGGATCAGCAGCTTGATTGTAGCCTTGAAGCATGACCTTGCCGATGGAGTCATCTCGGTGGATTGTAGGAATGGTGACAAGAATCGGAGGAGCCACATGACACATCGGTGGTACTCGGGCCATCCGTCGTCTCGGGCAGTTTGAAGGAGCTTGGGCATGAAGAGCCTGTGAGAGACGATGGAGATCCAGCCAAAGGCAAATCGAGGGGCGTAAGTCGGTTGCGTGATGCCGAGGTTGTTGGCGAGGTGCTTCAAGCAGCCAAGGTAGGTCTCTGGCAAGCTGTACTCGATGGATGTGAGCTCACTGAGCAAGCTAGTGAAGAACCTAGCCCAGGGTCGCTGGTTGAACGCTTCTCCCATTTCGAGCTGCTTCTGGACAAGAGAGTACGACATGATCGTGATGATCTTGTTGAAGTAGTAGACAGCTCGTCCAACGGGGCTTGTACCGCTCTTGTCTCCGTAGTTCTTGGTGATGAGCACAATCAGCTTGGCGAGAGCGTCACAACCAAAGTAGATACCTTGCTGAAGCTTGAGAAGGTCGACGTCGACGGCGGTGTTGATAGCGGTCCTGTAGAACGCAGAGGAAACATCCTCGCCGTTAAGAATACCTTCTTTCTGGAGATAGGTAATATAAGGCACGAATGCGACTTCGGCGTTCTTGCTCGTGCTGAACACTCTGACCCATTCAAGGAAGTAATGAGACAGTCGTTCTTGCAGCTTGCTGTCAATGGCTGGTTTCGAGTCGACCGCCTGGGGAGCAGGAGATCGAGCTGGACCGCCTCGGAGTTCATCCAGCAATGCTTCAGCTGCCGGACCAGCTCGACCCATCTCGTGCACCTTCAACAGTGCTGCCAAGCTGCTGGCGAAGCCGTTGCGAGGAATGAAGGCGTGCTCGGACACGCAGCATTCTCGGATCAACTGAACGACAAACGTGATCACTTCAGGAGCAGAAGATCGGATGATCAGCTGAGCGAGAGCGCCATCGAGTTCATGTACGCTGATCGACTGAGCGCGGATGAGCGTGACTGTGACGGGCACATTGAACTTTCGCTACAATCGTGAAAAGGTCAGCCTTTGTCCGGACGAAATGTTTATCAAGTCACTTACAGGGTCTTCGGCGTACACAAGCCATTGTTTGACCTCCTTGCTGACCTTGGGCGAGAGCTCACACAGCTGCTGCAAAAGGTAGACATAGACCTCCCGAGCAAGCTGAATAGTAGATCGGTATAGGAGCTGTACGACCTTTTGGGCGATTGTGAGGGTGGTATTCTCCCTGTGGACAGACTGGTTGGCGATGATGACAACCCCTCGAATCAAGCTTCGGATATCGTGATCGGCAGGAAGAGCCGAGATCTGGGAAACAGGAGCCTGGGCCAAGAGCTTTTCGAGGTCTCCTGCAAGTTCGTGGAACTTGTCGATGCTGGTCTGAGGAGGTAGAGTTTGAGGGGATTGCACCGAGTCGGGGCGCTCGATGATATCCTGGTTGAAGACTCTTGGAGATGGTCCACGCTTAATGTCGGAAGGTACGAGTCCATCGTTGAGTGCGTAGCCAGCGCCAAGGTACTCGCCGCCTCCATTGGTGGGAGGAGTGGGTTGAGTGAACATCCTCGCGGGCTCGCCGAAATCTTCGTACACCCTGAACTGCTGAGACGTAAGACCGCCTGGCCTGAGCTTGAGCGGATCGGGAAGCGCGTTATGCGAAAGAGCGAATCCGAAAGATGCACCGTCCCAGAAAGGCGTTTGGGATCGAAGGTTCTGGTGAGCCTTTCGAGCGGCATATTGAGGTGCAAGATTGACGTCGATGTCCTTTGCCGCCTTCTCCATCGCAGCCTTCTTGAGGACTGAGCAGGCCACGTCGAGGTTCTGGTTGACGACTCCGGCGATCATGGCATCCGGCATGGTTTCATCCGTGTAGCCGTTCTGCTCGAGCATCTGCTTGACATTTCCAATCATGCTAGACCGCAGAGGTTCCTTGCATGTGACAAGTGCGAGACTGCCTGCCAGATTCTGCACCATCATATGAGCCGCAGATCGCATCTTGACCGCATCGCCTTCCATACCAAAGTCCTTTTGGATAAGGTCTCGGGACGAGATGCCGGCGATGGTGACGGATCTTTCGATGACTGGACCGATGATCTCTCGGATTGCCCGGTCGATAGAGTGATGCACGATTCGCTTGAGCGTAGGGGCGGTGAAGATGGGGTAATCTTGGTTGAAGACGAGGTACTGAGGGAGTTGTGCAATCAACTCGTCGACTCTTCGGGACATGGCATCCTGAGCAGCTTGTGCGGCCGCTTCGGTCTGAAGCTGCTGCATTCGGGCATACGCTTCATTCCCCGGGAGCTCGGTGAACCTCGAACCGCCGTTCATGAGCTCGCTGGTAGCCCGCTGGAATTCGAGATCAAGTCGGTTCGCCTGTTGAGGCTGGGCTGCCGGAGGAGGAACATGCAGTCGAAGGATATTCGCAGGTTCGGTGGCCTCCAAATCTACATTAAGCTTGCTGAAAAGTACTTCGATTTCGAACTTGAGATTGAGTCGAAGTTCTGCGAAGTGGTAGAACTCGGCAAGCAGCTTGAGGACAGCCATGAGCCAAGGGTTGGGAGGGTGGAACACGAGGGAGTCTTTGCAGCTGAGGATCAAGTTGGAGACGAAGGGAATCGCGACGATGAGTCGCTTCGTGTCGAAACCTTGAATCAGGAGATCCTTGACCGAGAGTTCTCGCATCTTGATAGGTTTATTCTTCGCCAATGTAATCCTTCCGAGCCAACTGGCAACAGTCTTCAGGGTTGTCCTCTCTGCAGCCGAGTTCATGGTTGCTTCCGAATTCAGGAGATCCCGCGCCTTCCTGTATGTTTCCCAAAGAATGTGTCGGTCAAGGACGGGAGACCGCAATAGATCGAGCAGTTGCAAGTAGATGTCATGTCGGTTCATCTCGAGACTAACTCGCACATCGATGAAATAATGGGCGAACCATCGAGAGTACTGATTTTCGAACAGCTCCGTTAATTCTTGCGATTTCGCTTCGTAATTGTTGGGTGCGATCTGGTTGATGATGAACATGATTGCGTCCTTCTTTCTCGGCTCAGGCTCCCTGAACTCGTCATCTCCTTCTTCGATCAAGATAGGCAGTCGAAGCGCCGGGAAAGCGAGCTTGACGCCACCTTGCATATCGAGCTCCTCTCGTTCTACGAGTGCTTGGTGAATGTCATTGATTAGGACCGGGTGCGACTCGTGAAGAGCAGGAATCTCGAGTAGGGACCGACAAAGACCGGGGAAATCGACCAGTGAGTTTCGCAAAACGCTGAGAGCATTGATACCGAATTGATATAACGCTTCGTGGGGCGGGGTCTTGCAAGCATCGAGGACGTATCGGGTCGCTACGAATGCCGAGGTGTCCTTGACCAGTCGGTAGTCGATGATAGCACCGAACAGCAGACCGGTCATAGTCAATTCTTTGGGTGGGTAGGCTTTGACAAACTTGTACTCGTCGAACAGGGAGTGCAGGGCGTGGGCGAACATGTCCTGATCCTTCGGGTCGTCCGACTTTTGACAACGTTGAAGTTCCTCGACTACTTCATCTAGCTTGAGCGCTCCTCCGTACATCTTCTGGTACATGGCGTCCACCTTTTCAACAACATCTTTAGAGAACTTTGCCTCGGCGAAACCTTGCTCTTGCTTGCTACCGGGTCGAAGGTTGAGGAGACGAGGGTGAAGGATCAGGATATCGGTACGAAGGTTCTTGAATCGACCGATGTCCTCTCGAGCGAGATTAGGTGCATTCCTTACAACCCGGATGAAAATCGAGTAGACATTCGTTCCGAGGGTGTAAAGAAGAGCGGGAGCGGAGTCAGGAGCGTGCTGATGATCGATTTCGATCCTGATCTTGTGCTCGACAAAGTCAAAGATCGCTTCCAGAAATTCTTCGCCCTTCACCTCGATACCATCCGCCAGCCATTGTTCCAAGTTCAGTATGTCCTTGTTTGACGCCAATGCCGCTACGTCCAAGGTGAAGTGGAGATTGTTCGAAGCGAGAAGCTTGTCGACGATCTGGAAGACGATATCAGTGAAGATACCTACTACGGCTGAAAGGTAACCGCTCACCTTGATCTCCTGAGCGATCTCAAAGATCCGCCCCAGGTTATTCTCATCTTCCGTGTAAAACTCCAACAGTACCGACAACAAGCTCTCCGGGTTCGTTTGCCACATCTGATGGAAGACCAAGGCCGACGAGGTCATGGTGTTTGAGGAGGATGACAGATACACAGCAAGGAGTCGGGTGTGCATCGTGTTCACCGAAGGAGGAAGAGGTTTCTGCTTGTCAGCGAATTCGGCGCCAAATGAACTCACAGGTAGCTTTTCTAAAGCAAGCAATACAAGCTCCGGTGCAAGCTTTGCGGCGCTTTCTAACATCTCGGTAGCCCTTCGTCCGATGTCTGCTCGCTCCTCCCTCTCCCTTTCAGAAGGATGGTCTGCCTCCGCTAAGCCACATGCGTGGACCAGAACTTGGATAAGACCAAGCGTGTTCCACAACCCAGCTCCCTGCAGATCATTTGCCTGTTGACGGGCGACCTTGCTCCATTGCTGCTCCGATGTTGGCGGATCAACGATTCGGGCGTACGAAGCCGGAGATGGCGCGTTGGGCATTGTGAAGATGGGCATGGCATCGGGAGGCAAGATGTTGAGGAGCGAAAGCACTGAAAGGAGTGAAGAGATGTTGGCCCATAAAGGCGAGTCGAGGGATGCGGGTAGCAATCCAGCGAGAGGTGGGACAGGTGCTTGAGGCGGCACGTAGATCAAGCAGATAATGAGCGGTATAGATGTTTGATAAGCCGCGATCGTATGAGGCGCATCGAAAGAGCGGACCACGTCGGGCCAGGATATTGAGGGCTGTAAACCAAGCGTTAGTGACGAACCTCGTTTTGAGCCGGAACCAAGTCACTCACTACAGCAGACATCCCTTTGATAACGCCATGCAGATCTACGACACGTCCCATCCGCAAACCTTCACAAAGCCCGTGAACAACTCGACAGGCCTCTTCCGTTACTTGTTTCTGTTGCTCTTCAACTGACAAGCCTTCCAGCAGATATGGACCCCACCATCGGCCAACAACGGCCTCGACTGTCCCTTCATCTTGAGTCAGGTTTTCGCCCAGCTCAGTAAGGATATCTTCGAGAGGGATAGAACCGGGAACTCGAGGTGGACCACCGGGAGATAACGCGGAAAGAGTCTGAAGGATGATGGCTGGAGAGGAGAACTTCACGGTGATGGATGCCAAGAGGGTCGCCCTTTGCATAGAGTTGAGTGGAGAAGAATGAGGTGATGTAGGATTCGTCGGGGTGGCTGGTCGCGAAGTCGAGTTGCCTCCGGGAGATGATTGCGATCTTGGGTATAACGCCAAGATGAGCGTCCTAGCTTCTTGTAATGTAATGTCATCTGTATATGGTTCTCGTCCCGGAATCGTTGTCATCGTCCAAAACGGCATGCCAGGCGATCGGAGCATTTCCATGGTGGTTTGGAAAGTCTGGGAGAGGATCGCGTGGAGGACCGCAAAAGATGCGTGAGAAGGTGGAAAGACGTGGGGCGACGCAAGGGTGTATGCGGAAAGCGAGAAGAGCAGAGCTGGAGGGAGGTTGAACAGTCTCAGCGAGGGAAGGGGTAAAGGAGTCGATTGAGATGGCGACAGCATGATGAGTGAGAAATGAGGCGCGAGCTGTACATCTCGGGCCGCTCGAATAGCTTCCGTGACGAGGAGCCGCCAAACCAGGGCCGCCTGACCGGTAGTAGGTATTTGAGGAGGAGGAGCGGCAGGATCGTCTTTGTATTGTTGAGAATGCTGAATAAGGGTTTGTAAGATAGGATTGGCGACTGCGACTGCTCGGCGGAGGAAATGATGGTACATCTCAGGTCCGTTCGATGAAGCGAGCTATGCGAAAACATACATTCAGTCTCACGCATTGAAGAGTCCATAAAGTCCTTGATGTACTCACAGTTCTGATCTCTGTTGACATCTTGTCGAAGTTATCTTCAGTAAAGGTAGTGAGAAGGAAGACGATCTGAGCTCTAATGATGACGGCTGGACCACCTTGACCGTCTCTTCTGCTTCCTCCGCCTGAAGATCCACCTCCTAATCCCACGCCCATCGTGCCTGACGTGTTCGTGCCCGAGGCATCGCTGGCTGGTGAATGAGCTGCACCTGCGCCGACACCTACGACACCACCTCCGAAACCCGGCGGTGGACCGGTCCTATTGACCCCGCCTCCCAGGCCGGGAGGAGGGATTGACATGGGCGTGAATGTTGCTTAAGGGAGAGAGGGAACGATTGGAGAGATAGGTTGATGGCTTTTACGGTTGAGAGAATGGGTCGATTGGGATTTCTGGATGTTTGTTTAGATATTCATCCCCGCCCAAGCAACGGATCAAGGGAGGGACACGTCACGTTATATGCGAAGCGAAGCGTCAAATGATCGAAGCTGAAACGTCTTGACAGTATTCTTGTTAAGAGTAGTGATATGACCGATGATACACCAGCTTAACCGTCTAATTTTGACGCGGGTATAGATGAGAGAATGCGATGAAAGTGAGGTGAAGCAAGGTCTCGTTCGAGGAAGTTATGATTATTGCTAATGATGATGATCGTTACGCAGGTGATGGTGTCGGATGGATGGATGGATGGTGCAGACCGTACACGAAACCTTGACAGTCGAAGCTAAAGAGCATCAAGGCATGCATACTCGAGCGGAGTTATTTCAAATCGCCGAACCGGCCAATGACTCCTGGGAGACATGTGGCACTTTGCATCGAGTCAACCCGACGTCATACATCAGAGCTGCACAACGCACAGACGAGTTCGCGTCTGTGCAGCAATCATATGCATATATGCATCCTTCATTCCTGAACATCTGATTGATGGTATTGAGGATATTAACGAAAACAGCAGAGAAGCCACCTGACGAGGAAGATCCTGAAAGGTACTAGCAGAAGCTGATGAGCTGAAGAGATCTCACATCAGACAGACGATCACAACAACGCATGTTGAACCTACCTGAGCTTAACGGCTTCACCCTACGAGTACGAGTACTGACTGAACACCAAACGACCTATCCTTCCTTTCAAGATCGCCAGGACGCTAGGCGCGGGGCGCTTGGGACCATACTACTATGCGATGCACTATCTATACACGGTACATGCGACGTTGGAGCTACAAAGGATAGCTGCTACGCGCAACAAGCTCAAACAAACACCTCGCTCTGTCTCCGCTCCTTGGTCATCTGACTCCGCGTCGTATCGCAGATCAAGCGGATCAAACGTGGTACTCGCAGCTCGATGATTATGTACGTCAGACTGTGTCGCAGAATTGTGATAGCACGATTCATCGCAATCTCACTTTGAACCGCTATAGGGCGTCAAACGAGATGTCGCGATGCATGTCAGCTTTCAAATCTGCTCCTTGGGCTTGGGATCATTGTTGGCGTTACTGTCTTCTAACCATAGAGTATATCTGACTATTGTTAATCGAGTTCGAGTCCTAATCAATGGTGGCCTAGCGATCCGCATCGCCTCTCACGCATGAACCATCCATGTCATCCTGTTGAAGCTTTTAGTCCTGAGTTTCCGCCGGTAGGCTGACGCTCGTCAAATAAATACTCTACTGTATTCGTTGTGGAAGGACGTCAAGCAAGGCATACTCTACGATGCGAAGTCCTGGAATCCCGTGGATCGGGTACAACCTCCTTCGTCTGACCGCGGTGATCTTCATTTGCTGGGCTCTGGCAGCTCAGTTCGTCGCCATAGCCAAGTGAGTTCTTTGCCGAACCTGAAAAGCAGGTACTCGTATAGGAGTGTACTTTCGATTTGATCTCGGCTGACTGAGTGCCTCGCTTTCAGTGACCTGTCGGCGTGTTCGAAGGCCGCGGCAATGCCAATATCAGCACCTACGAGAGCCACCGCAGACGGCTCAAGCGTTCGTACGAGCAATCCGATAACCGGCGGTGTGGGTAGACAGTCGACACTCGTTGGAGTTCAAGCGCCTTCATCAAGTTCCAGAAACCCCTATGCAGCTCCCACGAAAGTAGGACCGACTACGGCAATAACAAGTGCAGCTGTCATTGCGCCCGAGGGCGCGGTGGCTTCCTCAAGAGATAACGCCATCTCTCCTTCTGTTGAAGAAGACGACGATGGGAATGTATCTGGCGAAGTGAGCAGAAGTGGCAATGGACTATCATCCGATAGGGTCGTGAAAAGGATAATGAGGAGGGACGGAGAGGCGGAGGAAGTCAACGAGGCCAACTGGGGACGGAGCTCTATACCTCGCCAGACCGGGGGTATGATGTGAGTTGCTCTGTCTGACCGTTTTACGATGCTCGAGTACTGAGCGAGCTGACTGGTTCATGCCGATCAGTTTTAGCGTCTTATCGCGTCTTATCATGGGTGAGAGTTTCGTGATTTCCCCTTCTACCTATCGGGTGCTATGGACAGCTATGTGATTGCATAAGATCACCACGCTTCTTGTACCAGACTAACGGACCAGCACTGGGAAACAGGCTTCACGCTAGTCCTACTGTTGCTAGGCCAGATAGGCTGGCCAGAGATGTTCCTGTACCGATGGGTCCCGTGGCTTGGGCCTCAAAGTACCCCTATCTGGCTCGGGACGATACAAAGTATGTGAGTAAGACTGAAGTTTTGGTCTTCTCACGCCTGCGCGTGTGTGTGTGGTGTGATTTGAAACGAGTACTGTAGCTGACTGCTCAACTATGATGCAGTATCGCTGTCGAGAATCTACGCGTTTAGTAAGTCATGCGAGTGAAGCCCTGATGTATGTAATGAGGCAGAACGGTGTCTGATCAGGTGCTCTGACGCGGACAGTGCGAGTCAGGTCATCCTTCTTCCGGCCTGGGGTCTCTTCGCGATAGGCTTGGTCAACCTACTGCTTGTGAGTCTCCACATGTTGAAGTTCACCGCTACACCGGTACCTCTGTCAATTGTTCGAAGTTTTCGATGCGTCTTCACTTGTCGTTCACGGTCAACAGGCTGTGGCTGACCGCATTCGGCGTGTTCTTTCCCCATGCAATATGCTGGGCAGGGCGCAGTCCTCCTTTATCTCGGAAGGAATCTTCCCCAATCTCCACCACCACCACTATACTTCAACCATCCGACCAGACTCTTATACTTCACCCGAGCACCAGCGTGTTACAATCAGATTCTGAGGAAGATCTCCGCCCCTCAGAACGTGAAGAAGAACGGTCAGGATCTCGAGGTGGATCTGCCGCCTTCCAATGTCAAGACCATCGGTCTGGGAGCCGACGTCGACGACAACGACGACGCTGATCACAGCGAACACGACGTGCAAGATAGTATGACAGCAGATATATACGACGAAGAGAACCGCCTACGACCCACAGCCAACGCCAACGCCAACGCCAACGCCAACGCCAACGCCAACGCCAACGCGGAATTCACACCAACATCACATCATCCAGCGCGAGCTCCGGCCCATACGGACGTGAGGCAAGGGGGATATCCTACCTTCTCAGGAGGCGGACTCACAGACCCGGGTCGGCAAGTACCCACTGGATACTTGGACAGGGGAAAAGATGGGCGACTCCTCAAGTTTATCCGTGAGGATGGCACCGAGACGGCGACGCCTCCCCCACCTGAGCTCGTTCCAGCTACTTCTCCCGGATCGACCAGCCTCTTACCTAAGGGCAGTAAGATCGGAAAGAAGACCGCACCTCCGTCAGCTTGGGCGGGGAATAAAGGTGTCTCAGTGGACTCGAGCAAATACCAGGGTGACAAACATCAAGTTCGAATGAAAGATCTGCCCCCAAGGGGTCAATCGCGGTCCAACACCAGGACCACGACACTCCCTTCTTCCGACCGGGGCGCTCGATCTCAAGGTGGCAATCAGTCAGACTCACCACAGAGACGGCCGAGCCCTGAGCAGAGTATACAAGATACTTTGGCGAGAGACCGAGCACTCATGGAGCAGGCTTCGGCCAAGCTTCGAAGGGCCGATAGCGCAGACACGATCGCGCTCATCTCGCGAGGCAAATTCCCCTCCTCGCCGTCCACAGCAACAACAGCAACAAGAGCAGCAGCCGATGTTTCCTCGTCAGTGCACGGCGGCGGCGAGCCTGAAGCCTGGGGTCATGGGCCTTCTGGCACTTCATATTCGACGAAAGGGCGGGTCCCAGTTCCTGAACTGAATGGTCATTCGGGTTCACTCAGAAGGAAGCAGAAAGAACGGACTGCCCAGGGCGGTGTGGACACTGGGAACACAGCTACGCCGACTGAGCGAAGCATCGAAACCCATAACCTCCGATCAGGAAATCCGAAGTCTACCCCTGGAAAGGCCGATGCAAGCTCGAGCTCGACCAGGCGGTTGAGAGAGACCCCATGGACCAGCCAGAATGGCCAAGAGAGGCAATCGTCGCTCTCTACCATTTCAGCCACGGAAGATCTAGGTCCCAGATTCCCGTTACCGCCCAATAGAGAAGGATCACCAGACCGGCTTGTGCAGGGAGACGAGGGGAAGAATGGGCTGGCATCACAGGTTTCTCGTTCCGAACAGGACACAGGTCCGTTGGTATCGCTAAACCGATCGAGGTCCCTGAGAGGACCTGTGCCGCCCAAGAGGACGAACTCAAAGAAGGAGAGCAAGCCGGAGCAGACTGCGGGCGGAAACGCACCAGCCGGTGAAGGAGAAGGCGTAAAGCGATCGAGTTCCAAGCGCCACGAACAAGTTGAACGAGAAACTCCCCCGGCAGCACTGAAATTTCCAAAGCATGGAAGCAGGACGAACAAGTCTGCGAAGTCGAGTAAACCGACCTTGGATCTTTCTGCCCGTCAGTCGAAAAGCAAGGAGAAGGAAGCTTTTAGCTCCAGATCGCCGAAATCATCAGAACCAACGGCAAAATCAATGACGACGAGCCCCAAACCGTCCAAGACACCACGGACAGCGTATTCCCCTTCCACCAAATTGCCCACGACCAGAAAACGTCACGCAGTCTCACTTGAGGCCCAAACTCCTTCGATAGCCTCTTCCCGAACGTCCTCGCTCTTCTCCCATCTCTCTTCTGGCTCGGGCACGGGGTCCAAGACGCCCCAGCGGAAGAGAGCAGCTACCATGAACATCGATACCGCCACCGTTAGCGAAGGCAAGCTGAGGCCTTCCATAGCCACTGCCTTGGGTCGATCGAGTTCCACTAGGTCCACAAGAACAGCCAGGGGAGTGCGTTTTGACCTTTCGCCTAGTCCTACGGGATCAGAAGATCGCACTAACAGATCGAGTCAAGCTGAGGAGCTGACTGATTGGGAAGGTGAAGAGGGCAACAATCGGTCCGAGCAGGCAGAGCCAAGCTTGGGAATAAGGATCCCCGGCACGAATCTTCGTCTGCCGTTCTCGCTACCTTCCACACCTCGAAGCGCAACAGCGACATCAACTGCCCAAGCCACACGATCGACAAAGACGGAATCAGTCAACACGTTCGATAGTACCCTTTCGTCAGAGTTTGGTCTGGATTTCGAAGGTTCCGAGGGCTCTTTCAGTCCTAGCCCAAATCCTCAAAGCAAGTCAAAGTCAATGGCGACGGCTGGCCGGGCTGATAGACCGAAGTTGGCCCAATACAGTTCGGCCGATAACGTGAGAAACGCTGCTATATCTGCCAGAGTACAACCAAAAGTCGAGGTGAACAGGTCGCGAACCGTGAATGTGCTTGGTGGCGGTTATCTGGACGGTGGGAAAGAGCATATCTGATGATATGGTGTATGAACGTAACAACAACCTTGCAAGAAGGGCAAACATACGTGCTTTGTCTGACGTGGGACGCATGTAGCGTGTTTGACAACAGTAGAAAGACAACAGAAGAGGCGCATTACAACAGCATTCTCATGTAGCATCCCATGTATGGTTGTACACAAGTACATACAATCTCATTTGACCAAGCGACAAGCGACCGATCTTCCTCATGGATGGTTGAAAGCGAGGGTTTCCTGCGGGAAGGCTGACATGCCGCCAAGCCTACGAAGCATCCTGCTCCCACCACTTCCCGGCCCCTCCGCCAGCACCACCACCACTGGATGTTACTTCTCTTTCCCTCCTGCCACGTCCTCCGCCTCCAGATCCCGCAGTATAGGTAGCCTTGGTACCATCAATCCTTTGGCCGTTCCGACGTACGATCAATCCCAGCCCACTGCTAATACCTTTTCTGCCTCCACCAGGGAACGACTTGATCACCCTTTGATTCTTCTTCCCCGCCCCACCACTTGAAGCTCCATCGTCGTCTTCGTCGTCGTCCCCCTCCTCGTCTCCTGATTCTGCATCGTCGCGTTTCCGCTTTCCGCTCGCGCTCGCAGAGCCACCTCCGGCTGCATTCTTCTGCGTCTGAGCGCGATAGGCCTCGGTGGCATGATGTAGTTGGCGTTCCCATTCCACCTTGTGGATTCTGTACAGTGCCATCGTGGCTCGAGCGTCGGTCACCTGCAGATGAGTCAGCCCGATCAGCTTCTGATGTACAGCCGTCTGAAACATATCGATGCTAAACGCATGGTGCACCAGCCACGAGTGACTTACCGAGCTGTGCGATGCTTTCTGGATTTGTACACCAAGTTCGATCTCTGACAGCTTCTTTAGTCCCGGATGCTTGTTCTTGGCTTTCTCACGGAGCATCTTGCATTTTTGCGTGTCTCTGATCAACGGTCTGGGATGACTTAGGAGGAGGACCTGTGTATTGGAAAGAAAGTCATGGTACTTGTCAGCATGAAACCTTCTGTACAGTACATAAGTATTGGCGATCCTCAAAGGTAATCAGTGATCGCGTAAACGAGGATGAGTCACCTTGAGGTCATTATCGATGGCATGCCCAACCAATATCCTCCCTTCGACGATCGCCGCGACTTTCTTCTGAACCTCCTCAAACTCGGGCGCACCAAGCACGTCTTGTTCCCTGACTCCCGAGATCCACGTCCGCCAATCTGTCACTTTCTCTCTAGGCTGAACGAACGTATCGAGTAGGATATGGCCGTGGTAATTCACTATACTGACTCTTGCCAGTGCGGATTCGGAGCCCATATGGCCGAGCCCTACCATCTCGCAGTCGATGGCGATACTAAGTCACGATACCACGTTGCCTTCCTGTCAGTCTCATTACGAGGCACACAACACGCTTCTGACAGTCTGTGGGTCCAGCGCACAGGTGATTCTGAGCTGGAACTCACTAGTTTCCAGGTCTACACAGAAATCGTCAGCACGTAATCGAGCATACAATTCTGCAGTAGGTTGTACGAAGTGACCGCACTCACGCCTTCTTTGACTCATTCAGCGCTATTCTCCCAGCAACCATCTGTCTCAGTTCCTCCACAAGCGGTGTTTCGTTCGGGGCGGGCAAGAAGACGACGTCTTCCTTCACGTTGGCAGGCGCTGGGATAGTGATTTTCGAAGGACCCGCGACAGGCTGCTCGCTACGCCCGCACAGACAGCGGAACAACAAAAACGCTCGGCATGTAAGCTCAGCGATCCCTCGGATTTTGCGGATATATGCCTGCTGGGAGGCGGACGGATTGCACACTTACTTGGCTATAGGCGCAGAGCGGTTGAAGTCCGCACGACCGACATATCGGCTCACTCCCGTGCCTCCAAAGTTGCTCTTCTGCTTCTTGCCGGTATGCTGATGAAACGATTTCCCTTTTCCCTTGACATCACTGAGCTTCGTCTTTTTCGCCTCTTTCGGCTGGGAAGCGAGAGTCTGCGACGATAATTCACGATGAGAATCAATGATGCTGAGCGAGCTCTGACGGTGCGTGCAAGCTGGCTCACCTTTTGTAGCTTTGCCCAATTACCACTAGGTCCGGCGGTACTGGTTGTCTTCTACACGAACAGGCGCGGTCAGCCAGAGAATATGCATCAGCGTATAGAGTCTCGCGTGAGTATTCACTCATGACAAACAAGCATCGCTTGTTGTTCTGACGGTGAGACAGGACTCACCTTGTCCATGATGCTGAGTGACGCGTGTCTTGACGTCCAGGCTGAATGAATGAAAGGTGTAAACAAATTTCGGAAGATCCACACACTATATGTAACTTCAGAGTGATCGAAAATCCTTCGCGGGCGGTGATGACCCGGTCTCGTTCTCGTTAACGTTATCCATCTCGGTCTCGGTTAACTGATAACTTGACCGTACGCGGCCTTCACCGTACACGAGCTTCCCTCCACCTTTGTCATCCAAAAGGATCGCCCAATCTGTGTCGCCTCTCTTCCTATTCGTATGCATCGTGACTTGACCAAAACACAACAACGTCGACCGCCATCTGCTGCAGTCGTGACGACAAGCACATACTCGCCCACGATGAGCTGCGCCGACGACCTCACGGCCGATGACTTGAATAACAACGTATCGACCCAGGTATTGGAACGCGTCACTGCAGGCGAGGGGAGTAATACCAATCTCTGGGGACACATCGA
Source organism: Kwoniella sp. CBS 9459 (assembly GCA_036428585.1). Classification (NCBI taxonomy): domain Eukaryota; kingdom Fungi; phylum Basidiomycota; class Tremellomycetes; order Tremellales; family Cryptococcaceae; genus Kwoniella; species Kwoniella sp. CBS 9459. The sequence goes on along the minus strand of CP144066.1, from coordinate 551,539 downwards.
TAAAGACAAGTGAGTAGTAAGCCATTGAGAACGTGAGAACGTCGCCGACATAGGTGTAGAAGGTCATCGACAGTCGGACATGGTCACTGATTATTCTTGGTGCTCATCCAGTGTCACCGGCCTGAATCTTGTCGACCCTGCTTCTGCACCGAAGGTGATCAAGACTTGGGACGATCGATTAGATGATGAGTTGTATGTCGAATCTGGCGTTGACGACGATGTGAGTGCAGATCTACAGATTGCTGCAGTGTTGGACCCCCAACGGGATAACGGGATGCTGCGTCCTGATGTCACCGCTGATACTGACGATTTCACTCCGTCCAGCTGATATTATACATCCCCTTCATATCCTCATTACGACTCCGGACATTGCTCCTCCACCCACCTTCACCGGGCCATCCCCATCGACCAGGTCGATTACGTCTCTACGCCAACTTGCCCAATTGTCCTGATTTCAGCGATCTCGAAAGCATGACCCCTATCATGGATATAGACGTATCGGCGCCGCCGCCAGGTGCAGTGCGATTACCTGATGGGAGAAGGGACGTCGAGGAGTGGGGGTTGAAGGTGCAAAAATTGGCCAATGTGTTTAGTATAACGCTGTATCTTGTGAGTGCCACTTCTCTTCCCTCTGTCACGCACAGAACATACAACATGCGCCGTACAACGGTCCCGTTGTTCTCGTTGTAACAAGTTATGACATCATTTTACATCGCCGAGTAGCTGACTTGTCATGACTCGCCTGGTACCATTCTTCATCAACTGACAGTCCGAGGCAGTCACCTCCCTCAGATCTACAATGTTCTACGTCGGCTTCAAAGGAGATCCGAAGAACCACACAATGGACATGTCCAAACTGGGTCAGGTCCCAGCGCAGAACATGGCCGACAAGAAGGTCGACGAAGTAGGGGAGAAGAAGGGCGCTGGCTACACGACGATCAGATAGGTAGCGGGTGTCTGAGGCAAGATGCGGTTCATAACCGTATCCGTGCAACAGAGGGGTTTGAGTATACCATACGTTTTTAGAGGTGTAAATACCAAGACGGGCTTTACTGTATTGTGACACTTGCCATGTATATATACTTGTGAAGGAGGAATAGCCGTGTACACAGGCGAATGCACGAATGGTTACTCCCTCCTCGGCGCTGGAGAAGGATGCCTCGATGCGGAAGGTGTAGATTTCTTCCGCCGATTTTGCGGAATGGGATCAGATTCATGTTTGTCATGTCAGTCTCGGCCTGACTCCTAACGATCTACGCTCTAACGCGCGCACTAACTGATCTCCCCTCCTTCCTTCCTGATTTCTCGGCGTATGCTCGGTGCACGCGCGCAGGATACCTCCGCACCGCGCCGCTTCATTGTCTCGTTGTTCATCCGGACATTGTCAGTCACTCACTTCTTCTTGATGCATATCGCTCATCAAATATCACTTTGTCCTCATCTAGCATAGCCTGACTCGAAACACCCTCGACCTCCTGGACGACTTTTGATAGTCACCGTCGTCAACGTCGATCTCCCACGTTCATTTTTTGCCTTTTCAACCTGTCTCGATCACTTTTGACCCGTTCGCCCCTTTTGCACAGCTTTTGGCAACATTAATCATTCATCATACTTCAAGAGCACCATCGCTGAGCGACCGTGTGACCGCTTCCGACATCCCGCGCAGGTGCCCCACCTCGACATCTTCTACAATCTTTGCTTCAACAATTCAACCCCATTTACAACAGTTTTCTTTCGTACTTCGCTCACAGCATCGGCGTATCTGTCTATCATGGCCTCGTACACGGACCACCCTAGCAACCGGTTCACTCTCGCCGACTATGATTATGAGCGTAACGAGCAAGAACGACCGACATCTCCCGAGTATGATCAGTACGGACGCTATCAGCCTCAAGCATACGCGGAAAGTAGCTCGCAGGCGATGAACAAAGCTGCCACGGCTTCTGCTTCTGCTTGGACAGAAGCGGGACCACCAGCCTCAACATCAACTTCAATGCCGCCCACAGCTACGCCGATGTCCGCTTCGACTTCGAGCTCCGCATTCCGATCGATGTCGGCTTCATCGTCCCTCGCGCCTCCCTCAGCGACGTATCGGCCACCCATTCGGCGACAGGCGAGCGATGGTATTCCGGCTAGCGGGAGCGCTGGTACTCTGAGGCTGCATGAACATTACGTGGGTCCTCTCAAGGCAGTCGGGAACCGAGTTTATATCAGCTGATAGATACCAACTTATTGTTTCGCTACTTCGTCAAACAGCCTCCGACGTCACCACCCACTCAAGCACAAGATATACCTCTTGCTTCGCCCATATCGAACGTCGCACCAGCTCTCTCACCGGCTCATTCATATTCTTCTACGCACCCGTTATATCTCGATCCTCGGCCGTTGCCATCCTTGGAAAGTGCAAGGAGCCATGAGGGAATCACTCCGGATGATGAGCGAGGGATGGAATTGGGTTTCAACGGGGATAGGCGGTCGATCATGAGCGATACAAGCGAGAAGGCGCGGGACGAGAAGAAGAGGGGTTTCGATGAGCCCTTGACGCCTGTCCCTGCGCTCATGAGAAAGTCTTCGTCAACGCATGGGATTCTGAGAAGAGTGAGTAGTTTGAGAATCTCCTGTCTTATGAATCGGACAGCAGGGCTATCTTGAAGACTATATGGCCTGGTGTGCTGATGACGATATTATCCGGTGTTCAGATGGTACCATCAACTCTGTATACCAGACTTCTTCTAGCCACCATCCTTACCGAGACAATAATCAATCTTGCTATTGAGGTAAATCATGGTTTCCTTGTCGTGCTCCAACAACCTGGAAAGATCGTTAACAAGCGATCTTGGTGCGTCATTTTAGAGTAATATCCTCTACCGATTCAACGAAGAAGTAAAGTCCACGACTTCGACTGACCTGGAGCTGGAGAACAAGCGTCGTCTGCCCATCTACCTCATTATTTTCGGTCTTGCACAGTAAGTCTACTCTCATGTAATGTTGCAACGTCTGCTGCTTTGAAATGCACGACATAGCGGCATACCCATCTCCCGCCACGAAATGTACAGCTGACAAGATCGATGCAAATCCACAGTCTCTGGCAGATTGTCCTGACCGTTATCGCCATTCGAACAAAGAACACGATTCAAGTCATGTCTGTCACAGGCTTCAATTTCGCCTTCTTAGGCTACGCCGTCATCCAAATCTACGAACTTCGAAAGATCCTCGGAGACAACCTTGCCGTGGAATTGGCGGGAGATGAACACATGACGACGTTGATGACTATCCCGCTGAATGTCTTGACGGCGTTGATCATCGCCGTCGTTGCGGCCAGTTGTCTGGTTCTCTCCGTGCTGAGCTTTTTCATCCAGCGGGAATTCGGGTGAGTGGAACATCTTTCATATGATCAACTTTACAGCGATCGTTCATCTTGCATGAGCTGAAGCCATCGTTTTTACATGCAGTTGGCAGAGATACCGATTCTTGGGCGCAGACCTTATGATTCGAGAATACTACTTCAAATTCCAGGTATTTGAGTGTATCTGCTACTTCAGCGCCTTCTTCTGTGCGGGCTTCGGAATTCAGGTAGGTACCATGCAGCACGCGGCCTATAGTTCCGAGATCGAGATGTCGCTGATCGTATATGGATCGTCCCTGCTCGTACAGTTCATTTGGCTGGGTGAGTGTTTCCTCCAATCGGTATGATGCGCGCCTGGTCGGTGCCAGAGCTCCTCCAGCTGACATGGGGCCCGTATCGTAGTGCTGAATCCGAACGACGTCGAGTATGTCATCACTTGGATAGCGTTCCCGGTCCTATTGATTTTCCTGGTCATCGGACGATTTGCAGCCAAATATGAGAACAGGTATCTCATGGTGAGTGACATTTTTCAACCTACTTGAGCTACTAGAATGCATACGATAGCTAAATTTTTTCTTTGCTCGCCAGGCCGCTTTCATGGTCGGATTGACAGCCGGATGCGCGTACTTCATTTTCAAGCTCGCCCGAATATGGCAGTCATCCACAACCACCTATCGATCGACCGCGAAATCACTCACGACGTTCGACGCCCTCAGCATTGTATCGCTCGTCGGGTGTGCAGTTTGGGGGTTCATGGTCTGGGTAAACTTCGGCAAGGGCTTGAAGAGTGCTCGTGAGTGGCGATATCAGTGTTGGCAGGGAGTGCATGCTGATGTCATCAATGTTCGTCTAGTCTTGAGCCGCCCAGGAGCTTTGACGAATGTAGCGGCTCTTTGGCTTACGAGGTCTGTCGAGACCGAGGAGAAGGGACAAGAGATGACTGTGTCGCAGCGGCGAATCTCCATCGACTAGCCGGGACAGCATGCCACGCCAGATATATCCACTGTTGCTCGGTCTCCTTAGCTCTTCTCTCGACGCGTACAGCCCACGAACTCGGCGTTTTCTGATGTCTCGTTTCTTTCCCAGGTGAATGACGTGAAGATCGGCGTATCTTCGTTGATTGATTGTACCTATCATTATCTGCGTCGTAACACGCTATGTTCATCTTCTGTATGTACTTCCCTGCGGTCTTGCGGTGCAAGTTCCGCGACCGCTCGTTAACCCTCGGCCACATTGGATCGGCTACACAGCTCTTTCTTGGTATGGTAGTATTGTATATGTTTACATTTGTACGCAGGGTCATGTAACGATACAGTAATCGATGGATGTTTCGCTCTCTACACAAGTATCGCCGATTTGACCCTCCCATGTGCGCACACCTATGAGTACCTGTATATCCTGTTCTACTGGCCTGTCTCACACGGCAAGACGATGTGAAACAGAATGCAAGTACCGAATACCAATGAATGGACAATACTGTCATGATTTTGCCATTTTGCCATTTTGCCACCCGTCCAACGCAAGGCACAGATTTGATCCCGTCGCCTCCTCCTCGCTCACTCGCATTCAATCCTCACCACTACAGTCGATAAATAACCTTAAAACAACACAGCAAGCACATCTTCTATCTCTTGTCTTTGATTTCTCTACTTCAACCGCTAAATTCATCTGTTTTTCCAGCAAACAGGCGATAGATATTACTCCGTCGCTTGTCGTGCTGTCACGGCTTCTTGGCGAGCTTCACCAATATCACGTGTATAACGATCGATACCGAGGAGGCCAGCAAAGCAGGGATAATTCGTCAAGATGTCGGAACGTAAGGTGTTGAATGTAAGTCTCGTGTCCCTCTTCTTCTCCTCCTCGAGTCCGGGCTTCCCGTCGAATATGGATGAGGATGGTAATCAAGACGTCTTTGCCTGGAATGGTCCGCGCAATATGCGTACGTCCGCTGACCAACGAATAATGACTGTGACTTTGACCATGTCTGTCATGTGTTCGTCCCACAGAAATAGTAAGTGATTGGCAGACCCGTCGTGTCGTGTTGTATCTGGGAATCCGTCATACGGCAATCATAGGCCTGACATGTGTGCGCTTCATATAGCTTCCCCCCGGATTTCGATCCGTCGAAGATCAAGAGGAGGAAGATGCCCAAAGACCTTCAACAGGTCATTCGTCTCATGGCGCCGTTCAGTATGCGATGTAATAGATGTGGAGAGTATGTCTGTGAGTATTTTGCTTTCTTGCATCGTGACAATATTCGCATATATCAGCACAAATCATTCTCTTGGCTTCCCGCGACACCGTTATTACCTGGCAAAGGGACACGCAGAAGCTGACAAGAATCGTTTCCTCTTTGATCGCAGACAAGGGCAAGAAGTTCAATGCCAGAAAGGAGACCGCTCAAAACGAGGAGTATTATGGGATCAAGATTTTCAGGTTCTACATCGTGAGTGTTTTCAAATTTTACATCGTAAGTCCCCTCGTCGGGCAATCAAGCTTCATAGCAAAGTTCAGTCTCACAAAAGACGTTTACTGACTTGACGGTGTGTGTATCCACTTATCACGTTCTTTTGCCTACTATCGCCCCCACCCCTCCTTCAAATTTGCAGAAATGTCCCATGTGCTCTTCCGAGATAACCTTCAAGACGGATCCCAAGAACGCCGACTACATCTGCGAACAGGGCGCGACGCGAAACTTTGAGAATTGGTCCGAGACTGGCGACAAAGCGGGCGTGATGCCCGACGCTGCTGCGGACGACGAGTACGATTCCGACGGGAATCCAACAGAAGCTAAAGTCGAGAGGGATGCTATGGCGGATCTGGAGAGGAGTCAGGAGGCGAGTAGAAGAGAGATGGAGGAGATGGACGCGCTGGCTGATACGAGGTGAGTGCTCCTCTCCCCTTTCCTTGTTATGTTTAGGATCATTCATCCACCCGGTCGGTTCCGTCCAGAGCTGACCATTCTGATCCTTGCTTGCGAATCTAGACAACGTAACGCCCGTCTTGAAATCTCGAACGTATCCGCCAATCCAGAAGCTATCTTAGCCGCCGTGCACGCTGAGAAGATCTCGGCGGAAGAAGAGGCGAGACGTAAAGCCGAAGCCGAAGAAGACGAAGCGCTAGTCAAGCAGTTTTTCGCCAAAGTCCCTGCTGGACCTGGATCGGGCCCTGGCCCATCAACATCGCAATTAGCCAAGCGAAAGATCAAGGCTCAGGCGGAGAGCATTGGTGATACGGCAGATGGCCAGAATGGACAAGCGAATGAAGCTGGATCGGACGAAGAAGCGGAAGAGGAGGACACGGCTTTGCCGGCTTTGACCATCAAGAGACGACCTGCCACCGGGCTGGGAGCTGGAGAACCGTCCGTAGCTAGCATCTTAGCAGCCAAGGGCAAATCGTTGGACGCACACGCCAACGGCGCCGCCGCTGGGACAAACGGGATCGCTAGTACTTCCGCTGCCGTACCGGCTCAAGCCAAGAGGAAGCGAGAGGGAATGCAAAAGCTGCTCGGTATCAAGAAGAAGACCAAGGCATAAATAACTGTTGAAGTTTAGTGCGGTGGCTAGTTTCATATCATGGTCCTTGTTTTATGGCTCTCACTTCGTCTCTTGTCCAACGCGAAAAGCAATGTAAATCAATATTACGAATGTATGAATACTTGTAACATGTCTTGTCTGTTCTCGTCGCTCGATGTCCTGACTCTCGACGCTTGCAATCGCAACACAATCCCATTTATCAACGATTAAGCAGCGCAAGCGAAAGAACGCGAAAGGTGTGGTCGTGTTCTCCAAAATGGTTGAGAATCGACCTCCACTTTGATGCCCCACCCTCCATTGTCATTGTCATCCTCGTCCTCGTCTTCTTGCGTCATAGGAAGCAGGCAGCAGCGCAGACGCGATTCCTCCTTTCACGTTCGCTCGATCTTCTCTCAAGACATTCCCTTCAGACTACTATCAGACCCTCTTCTCCTTGCCCACAGCTCGATGAGACCCTGTCAGTCTATCTACACCCTCGGCAGTATATCCACCTCTAGCAGACGTATCATTGCAAGATCAAGTCTCTTTGCTCTACGGACATCAACGTCAACAGCAACAGCCCCCTTTTCAACAAGCCAACAAACCCATATACGCGCAATGAGCTCATCGCAAAGTAACAAGCAGCAGGCGCAGGCGCAAAAGCCAAAGATCCTTGGAGTGGAAGAGTACAAGACGGACGCAAAGTGGTTGAAGTTGGAGAAGATCAAGTGGATGGATCAGGATGGTAAAGAGGTAAGCCAGCGGATAGAATACCCAGTCAGCTCTCGTCACCTGTCAAGACGAAAATTCCTGAGACATCTGGACGAGATTTGTATACATGAATGGACTAGAAATGTCTCACGACGGGACATCAGTCATCAGTCATCAGTCAAGCGCTAACGGCATTCTCATAGCGAGCTTGGGAAGTCGCCAATAGAGCTACGAGGTCCAAAGCGGGCGTCGACTGTGAGTCTTCAAGCGCCCACTTTTGCCTTGCCTTGAAACCTAAGGTTTAAGGTATACATGAACATTGCGGCAGTTCGTGCTGTGTGTGCTGATACCGGTCGAGCGGACTTTACAGCCGTCCATATTCTCGCTTTGCTGCATCACCCTTCAAAGCCCGTGTCGACGATCATCATTGAGCAGTATCGACCTCCCGCCGAAGCTACTGTCATCGGTGAGTACGCCTTCCGCGATCGTCAATGCTAATCTCAATACGGCTTTCTGCAATATTCGGTATCAGGAGTTGAACTCGCAGAGAATGAGCACGGGGTAGGTGTAGCTGATAACCTGAGTTATATCTCGCAGAACTTCCTGCCGGACTAATCGACGAGGGCGAAGATGCAGCGTTAGTCCCTTTTGCTCCTTACTCCAGATATTATGTACCCCAGCCATCTTCGCGTCTCAAAAGAATGCCCCGGAGACTGATGTCGAGGGATATTGCAGTACCGCCGCTCTGCGAGAATTGCACGAAGAGACGGGATACGGATACGGCAAGGCCGGAGAAGGCAATGCGAGCGTCAAGGAAGTCTCGGACGTTCTTGTCAAGGACCCAGGGTGAGTGCAACCGAACACTACATAATCATGAAGATCCCGCCCGACACCCTGCTTGATACTCGACACTGGTTGCCATCGCGCTCACGATGCTCCCTTTTCTCTTTCACCGTTTTCCACACGTCGATCTCACGATGTGAATGTATGCAGAATGTCCGGGGCCAACATGAACCTTGTCACGATCGATGTCAAGCTGGGCGAGAAGGACCCCGATCCTGAGCAGAAGCTGGACGAGGTGAGCAAATCGACTTCTCAGGTCCCTGTCCATCACCTCGATCCAGACCACAGGTACTTGTTACACACATCAGAACGAGGGCTGAATATGGGTCATGGACTAGGGCGAGCACATCGTGAAGCGAGTGGTTCCTCTCAAGGACCTTCATTCGATTCTCAAAGGTAAATGCTGCTCATACAAGCTTGTACACGACACCGTGAATGATGCACACAGCCACCGATTGGCGGGAGCGACGAGACGCTGATCCGTGTTTTCAGACTACGCCAAGAAGGGATTCGCTATCGATGCGCTTGTGGCCACCATTGCTCAGGGATGGGAACTATCCAAGCAGTTCTCATAGGAGTCGAGTCGAGCAGGCGCAGAATAAAGATGATCGATATCAATTCCCCGTTCTCAGCCTATACAAGAACTTTCATCCCGTCGTTCGGACACTCGAGCGGTGATGTTGTACATGTACAATGCATGATGCTGGGCGACCTGAAAATCGACCGTGTGTCAACCGTAACCGTTGTAGCCGTTGGATGTCAGGATAAAGCTGTTCACTAAGGCCGTCCCGTCTCATCTCCTATCCACGGACTTGGGCTCATCCTTGATACCCGCCATCCGTCTCAGTTTCTCCTCCCGTGACTTCTTGAGCGCTTCCACAGCTTGTCGACCGTGCTCAGATCGATTGGCGATATATTCCAGGTTGGCAGCATCCATTCGTTCTTGCGTCATGCTATATGGAAATAGAAAGGAACGCCTCAATCAGTCAGCAGGTTCTTTCCGTACCACCCTCATAGCTGGGTGTCAGCATGAACCGGATTCGAGCCCGAACGAGGAACGAGCTGATCAAAACACTTGATTGAGCTGGTGCAGCACTTACTATTCACGCATACAACCCTGCATAGCATCGAGCTTACTCTTGCACGCGAAAGGCAGTGTGAATGTCCGTCCAGTAGCGCAGTCCGCAAACGCTGGTACCCCACAGCAAGCACGTCAGCTTTGCGCGTATACTGACTAGATCCCATCAAACACACTCCGTCGAGAATGGATTTTGAGAGCCCGACGAAGTGGGCAATGAGGACCTCTGTCGATCGCATGGTCTGTCAAAGCGGTAGCACGTAGTCGTCTTGGCGGATGTATGCGGTGTGGGTATAGATTCACTCACCTTTTACATGCTCATCACACGTTTTCAGCGCCTCGGACTTGACAGCCTCCAGGATATCGGTCTCCTCTCTTCTTGATAAAGCTTCCATGATTACACAACTGGTATATAAGGTATATCGATCGCGATCGATGCTCCAATCGTTGGCTCTCTGAATCGAACGGGGCTTGAAGGGCTTCCTTTGATTGCTAAGTTACTGTAACTTAATCGGGCAAAAGCGGGTGATGATCGGATAATGAATAAATGATCCTGATTTGTTCGTTTGTCTTGTCGTACGCTGGCAATGATCGATATATCTAGACGAGACTCGAGTAATTGTTGCTGGAAAGGTTTATTTGTGGGATATGTCCCGCGATACGAGCGCATTGAGCAACCAAGCCAAGGCCAGCTAGCTCATTGCCCTCGTCGTCTTGAATGGTCGCATCTTCCTCTTCGCCGCCATCGACAAGCCTGGAAGCTGCTGCTCTTGCCGACTTTTGGAAGAAATAATGACATCATCATTTATTTTTCGGCTCGTTATATATGGTCAAACCTGTCAATAAATATGCTCATGTGCACTGTCTACTCTAGTTCAGACCTTTCATTAATCGTTCAAATCGCAATTGCTGTTCAACGATCGTTAGTACCATCGCTTCCGAGAGACTGGAAAGCATATCACAGCGAGAGATATCCGTTGGAGGGATCAGAGCCTCATACCCAGGATGAACCACGGACTACCGGCGCGGCCGAATTTCTCGGGAGCAGCAGGTCCATCCCAGCCTCGTCCACGACTTAACCAAACTCAGACCCCCAATCACCAGCGACCCAGCCAGCACGCTCAGAGCAACGTCGTGCCGCAAGCATGGCCTCCGTCTCAAGGCCTTGGAGTCCCCTCCCTTCCTCGGCCACTGATCAACCTGACAGGAGGATATAACCCCTTCCCCTCATCACCAGCCCTGCCTCAAGCTGAATACAATGCCTACGCCCAAGCATCGACGAGTAGTACAGGCGGATATGGTAGTCATCTCACGAGCTATCAACCGAACTTAACGGAAGGATATCCTTCTTTCCCTGTACATGGCTATCCTCTTGCTCCTGCTCAGACATTCGGCCAGTCGCTCTTTCAACCGCAGTCCCAGCTTGGTCTCGTCTCTTCATCAAGCTATGCGTATCCATCGATGTACACTCAGCAATCTCTTCCGTCTTCAAGCTCCACATCCATGACAGCACCACCGAGCGCTAAACGGCAGAGGACAAATCCATCCCTTGGTCCGATGTCCTTGAGCGGCTCCATGCATTTTGATGGTGCATCGGGATCTGCGGCTGCAGGTGATATCGCGACGCAAGGCCAGGAGACGCACATGTGGAGAAACTGTTCGCATCCGGGATGCAAATTTGTCGGACCGGGGAATGAAGTCGAGATACACGAAGGTGATCGTCATTTGATTTTCCCTTATGGAAAGCCCGTGGAACGAAGCGAAGAAGAAGAACGATTCGCAAGGCGAAAAGGGTATGTCAACGTTCTACAACCTTTTGTTCCTGTATCTGTCGAAGTCTTAGACCTAGTGAAGGAATGAGGAGGCATCGCATATGACCATCGCTAATTCGTAAGACATGACATTGTCAGCCCGCCACCGCCTATTCAAGGCACCAACATCACGCTGAACACGCCTGAGGAAATTGATAAATGGATAGCTGAGCGAAAGGCCAAGTGGCCAAGTGCAAAGCGAGTGCAGGAGAAAGTGAGTGTTTCGTTGCTCCCCTTCCATCATCCTGAGCTCACCTGAATCCAGCTCGGCTATCTGCCATATGTGACCTACCCCTCGCTTCGAATCTGATTCACGTGTGGTATAGCTCGAGGCTTATGCTGATCTGATGGTGTTTGCCGATGTTTCGTAGGAGGAAGAGCGCAAAGCGGCTGTAGCCCGCGGGGACATACCTGCTCGAGGGCGAGGTGGGAAAAGGGGTCGCGGTGGCCGGATGGGAACGGAGGCTGCTTACATGGCGGAAGAATGGGGCAGAGCGCCCAAGGAGTCTGCCACAGCGCCAACGCCAAGACCAGACGGCAGCGTTGGCGAAGGGGATCTTGGCGCTGGAGGCAGCGGCGAAGGTAGATGGGACAGGGGCAGGGGCCGAGAAAGAGGAAGAGGAAGGGGCTCAGATAGGGGTAGAGGAAGAGGGAGAGGCGGGTACAGCCATGCTGCAAGCTCCGAGCATGATCGGGATCGTCGAGATCGAGATCGAGATCAGGGATGGCCTAAGGCGGACAGCGCGACCGTAACCGAGAAACAGTCCGAGCCTGAACTTACGAGCGTGGAGAATCCACTGTCCAAGTCCGCTACGACCGACAGTCTGCCTACGGAGAAGAAGCAGACAGGGCTTGCAGCACTAGAGGGATACGACACGCCCAGCGGGAGTGAGATAGACGATGGCGACGGGAACGGGAACGGCAGCGGTTCTTTGGCGTCCTCATCGAGCAGCTCGTCAAGCTCAAGCTCAAGCTCGGATTCTTCCGATTCCGATACTGACTCGGACGCTGACGACGAGCACGAAGCTTCCCGATCCAAACTTCAGCCTAAGCAGGAGGAGCCCTCACTAGCAGAGCCGGCGGAGAAAGAGGTCGGTGTGACCACGGTGAAGGATCAGATTGCGCCACCCGTACGAGCGAAGCCGGTCTGTAAATTTTTCGCAAAGAGTGGACGATGCAAGAATGGGGATAGGTGCAAATTCGCCCATACCAGGGTGAGTCAAAGTCGCGGTCGGCCATATTCCTAGCATCACCCAATTGTAGTTATCGTCGCTATTGACGAACTCGTTCTTCACTGTTCCCTCTGCTTTGCGCTACGAGAACAAGCGTGTGGTCCCAGCTGAAATTGTCTCTTACATCTGAAACTCGGACTGCAGGGCGATACCGCGACTTTACCAATTGTTCCCGGCCCATTACCTCAACAAGGGGATAACGATAGACCAAAAGCCAACCTCTCCCGTCTCCCTCCACCAAAACGGGCAAACCCCTTTGAAAGACCAAGCATGTTGGGTTCGGTAAGTGTCCTGATCATGTTGCCTTTCTTTCTCGGGAATTTGTCTTCCGTAATGCACTGCTTGATCGATACGAGGAAAACCATCAGTTCATCACGCTGACTAATTCTCACAATGGGGATGTCTTCCCCTACACAGCTCCTGGCGAACCCAATCGAAAACACACTATCTCAACTATCCCAAACCATCCGGTTCTTGGTAGCGAACAACTTTTTACGTGGCGTGGAGCTGAAAGTGGGCGATGCCGAAGATCAAGCGAGGGAGAGGAACAAGGTCGTCGAGGAGACAGATGGATCTGGTTTGCAGAACAATGCTGGCTCGGTATTGGAAGAGGAGCCAGCGTAGCGGTATCGTAGCGTTCGTACCCAGCAGCATCACATGCAGGACGGGTGCGAAAGAACCACCGTCTATGACATACGACAACTTGTAACATAGTGCATACTATCCACATTCGATGCTAGCACTTCTCAGCATCATGCAATGCATATCAATCCATGAATCCCGTCATGTCAACGTACATGGCATCCAAATTGAAGAGGATCCTCATGCCTGCACTTATGTGTTCGATAGTGTTGACCTCCTCGTCAATCCGGCACACAAACAACACGATTTGCTGATGAAGTGGTGTTAGGTCGTGGAGGAGGACTTTTGATCTCGTTCTCGTTCAGAGCGGAATCAGCCTAGAGGATCAAAGTCTCCCCAGTCACTCTTTGCCGAACCACCTCCCGTCGCCGTCTTCCCCCATACAGGCTTGGCCGCGGAAGTAGGCTGCATCAAACCCGGCTGCCAGCCCGGTGGTGGTTTCGTTGTGTTCGTTGTGGTTGGGGGTTGCGCTGATACCTGCTGAGCTGGAGGGAGGTATTGAGCTTGAGCATGCAATTGGGGCGGCTGCGACAGTGGTGCCGCGAGCGTTGGTGGAGAAGACATGAACGACAGTGGTGATGATGACGATGAAGCATGCTGATGCGGTGCTTGCGGGGACAGCGATAGATTGTAGTTCGGTCCGCTGGCTACTGCCGTTCGATTTTCGCCTTGTGATGGTCTCATCGCTGAGTGAGAGCTGGAGCCACCAGTCGTGGAAGGCTGCAGGGGCGCGAAATTCGACACACTACCACCTGTCGGAGCAGGGCTGAGGGTTGAGAAAGATGACGTCAACGTCGGTTTAGGCGTCGGTTCTTGGAAAGCCGATGTGTTGAAGGTCGATGGAGGGACAGGTCGAGCCTTCAGTCTGGATGAAGACGTTGTAGCGCTTGCGGTCGGTCGGAGGGTGTTTGTGCTGCTCGATGGCGCGCCGAGTTGAGGCGAGGCAGGAAATGAAGAGGAGGGCGTTCCTGTTGAGTTCATCGTCAGGGAAGGGAATGAAGAAGTCTATTGGGAACAGTATCAATGTCAGCTGTGCTCCAATCGACCAAGTGACAACTCCTGCGAGGTATCCCGTAAACGAGACGTGGCGTAGCCAAGAGGATAGCTCACCAAACTGTTTGAGGTATCGGTAACATTCAGCCATCCTTCGTCTTCCCAAGGATCGCTGATCCCAATCGCCCCGTTACCGCCCTGAGCAAGATTAGGCGACGGTGCCGCAGAGCCAGCACCACCTCTAACGAGCGTCTCGAAATCAACTTCGCCACCTGAGCTATCTAGTCCGCCGCTGCCGTTGTTAAGAGCGAATGCGTTTGCCGCAGCCAAAGACGCTGTCTGAGCCTCTATCCGACCGACGTCTCGCAGGTGTTGAGAGTGCTCTTGCTCTACCCTTGCACCTAGTGTTTTGACCACGCTGCAGTGACAAAAAATACATCAGTGAGTTGCGCAGGGTCCTTTGGTTATGGTTACACGACATTGGACCGGCAGCGTACCTCATGAATCTACTAAACTGGTCGGCATTGAGCACTATATGGGCCGAAAAGTTAGCGACACTGATTTCCCTTACATTGAGCTTGGACCAGAAGACGCACAAGGACCCATCGACATCGCCCAGAGTTGAGGCAGTACCAATGTCGCGATCGCCTCTCGGTCGACTTTTGCTCCCATCGCTTCGTGGACAGCGAGCGTGGCCATCTGATGGATTCAAAGTAAGCTGCAGCGACAAGAAGCGTGGGGAAAGACTGGCAGCTCACCATGACAGCCGGTTCTGTATACGTTGAATCGATTTGGTCAGCTTCCGACACTTCGGTACCTCTCGGTAATTCGGCGCACCTCTGGTTTTGATCTTCGCCAGCAACGGTACGAGCTTGGTAGTCAAAGTAGCTTTGTCAAGCGTCTTGACCATGGCCGTGAAGCACTCCAAGGTTTGCACCTTGACCGACAATATTCTCGTGCGAGTGAACAGGATCTACAGAAGCATACAAACGGAATCATTGGAGCAGCTCGTCAGTCTGAATGGCCGACATTTGGAGTGGACCCATAAATCCATAGACTAGCCCACTCACTGCAACCTTGACAAGCAGCACATTCTGCACGGTACCGTAATCTAGAATCTCGCATAGGTGGGGAACAGTCTTCAGGACCCGCTCTTGGACGGGCATATGCTCGCATTCGATAGAGTTATAGATGAGCGGCATCACGCCTATGACAGAGTCGTGAGCAAGGTCCGAAGATACTATCTCACGCGAAGGCATGTGGTTACTCACTCTCACGAAAGACAGGCGGGGTTGTTTTCTCCTCAAACAAAGACAGGTGTTCGAGTAGAGCTACCGAAATCCAATAAGCTCAACTCCAACGCGGACTGGGCAGCATACACAACTCACTCAACATGTTTTGAGGAGGATCTTTCAGTACGAAGAGCGGCTGTAGCTTCGGCAGCACAGATGCGAATTCGTCTTTGTTCAACCCTTTTGATATCTCGAAGACGTTTGGCAGGATGAAGGGCAACAGGTATGGGTCTTTCATCTGGCGATCACGTGTATCAGCAAGAGTAAGCCGAGCAACCCTCACGAAAAGGCCATCGTGAACGAAGCAGAGCAGAGACTTACCTCTTCCAGCAGACTAGGTAGAACCTTGCCCTTTCTCAGCCTTTCAGAGAACGTAGGTAGCACCCTCACCAACCCCCTAAGGAAGGTAGCCTTCTCCTCTCTGGGCTTGGATGCGAATGTAGTTGGATCCAGGAAGTTGAGCGTTGATATCGCTAGCGACGAGAAGAAGGGGTGTGAGGGCAATGATGCCAGGGAGATTCGATTCGAGGGATGTCTTGTCAATAATCGGGGGAGCAGATCTTGGTCCAGTGTCAGCTGAGAAGACGTTCAACAGACACAACACAGAAGACGGCTCACCTTTCAGCTCAGAGCTGCATCGCTCCCACCGACTCCCGCTCATCCATTCTCGTCGCACCAGAGACCCCTCTACGTTGTCTCGCAAACTCTGCATCGATCCGCGATTGACAAAAGGCGGCTTTCCACCCATATGCACGGCGTACAGAAGGCATCCCAAAGAGTACAGGTCAGACGAGGCGTTCAGAGACGAGTCCAGGGCGTACTCGGGCGCTGCAGAGGGATTGATGAGTAGAGGATCAGCATCGAAAGCGCTATCTTGTCGTGTAGCGTACGAGAGATGTAACTGATTTCAAGACGTGATTTTAGCGGGCCGCTTCGGGGACATACCTAGATAATCCAGCTTCCACTGCACTTGAGGCGGCAATCGTTGGTCCACCTCGGGGAAGACATACTTCGTTGGTGTACCATCGGGTTGTGTGAGTGGTGTCGTCAAAGCCAGACCAGACAGCTTCCAGTCGCCCTAGGAAACATCAAGCGCCGTCAATTCTTGTCCTTCGTCTTCGATTCTACTGCTCACTCCGCATGCGGAGCCTGACGATCTAGTCACGTATTCACTCACCTTGCTGTTGATCAGTACAGCTTCAGGCCCCAGGTTCAGGTGCACCAATCTCGCTTGACCATGCAAGAACCCCAACCCCCTCGCGAGCTGCAAGGTTCCCTTCTGAATTTCAACTTCGTCCAGATCAACCGCGCGATTCGTCTCTCCAGCCGGCGGTCTCCCACCACTGCGAGAGGTAGTGGAGGACCCTGATGCAGTGGAGAGCAAGGTGGATAACGAAGACGTAACACGTTCCGTGATGAAGGTGAGCTCGGAGCGTGATTCCTCGAGCGGTTCGACCATGTGCAGGATGTCGGGGTGTCGTAGCCGAGAGAGGGATGAGGCCTAGTAGAAGGTACGATGGCGATCAGCCTCAGTGTTTCGGTTCGGGAGTCGAGCTGGCCAGAGAGGCTTTGGTAGCTCATCGGCCGGGATCCCAGCAGATTTCGTGTATTGTATAGTGCAGGATCCACTCACCTCCTTCTTGAGCTGCTCAATTACCCATTCTCTTCCTGGTATGCCCCCATAGCTGACCCCCGCTTTGATACCATCAAGCACCCTCTTCTCAAAGATCCATACGCTTACCTCCTTGCCGGTCGTCTTATGGCTCGCTCCTATCACCTTCCACAGACCAACATTGAATGATTTGGGACCTCCACCGACATTTGATGTGGGCGTGGCCGAGGTGGAAGGGAGATGGGTCGAAGAGGATGAAGGGGATGGAGCGGCCGACGAGGATGGGGTCGGGGGGTTGATGTTGTACGCTGAGAGGTACGAGGTCTTATTGAACAGGTTGGTAGCTGCCGCGAACATGATGAAGGTGATGAGACCGTGCGTCCGAATAGTGAACAGTGGTGTTTCTGGTTGTGCGTATGCAGCTATTGGAAGCTACTTTTCTTGCCAGCTTGATATATGCAGCTCTTCTCTCCGTATAAAGCTTCAGACCCCAGCTGCAGGTTCGATCGGTCAGACGATGGCTGCTGGTTGGGAAGCTGACACGTAGTGTCGCGTAGCGCCTGAATGGTTCAAGCGGAAGGTGGTCGGCGAGCTGTCTCGAAAAGCGCGATGATGGCGGCCTGCTTTCGGAGCCTAAACTCTGACCACAATGCAATCTTTGTTCTGCAGTAAGTCCGTGAACCGGACCTAAGCTTTAGTGAGCGTGAATAGTGTTGAGCGGTAGTCTAAAGTCGAATGATGACTTCGTCAACGAGGAAGGACACGACAACAAGGCAACCATTTGCGGCCCTTGTGCCTTAGCCGCAGCACTTGATCGCTCGACCCCGTTACCCCGTCCCGTCATATTACCATCAAGTGAGTACTTATCCGCGCATCCACACGACCATATCTATGGGCGTGGATTCGTTCCTGTATGACAATCTGGCTGATACTCTCACTCTCACCGCTGCGTAAGATCTCACATACACACCAATACACACTTCATTCATCGCTATGCATCGTGACATGTCGCCTAAACCTATGTGACATTCCTATCTGCACTGCTTCTACAGTGCCCAGATTGTAGATCAGATTGTGCTTCGCTTGTCATTGTTTCGAGCCAAGCCCTAAGCCCCATGCTGATGCCTAATCGCTATCGGTATCGCTGTCTTCGTTATACGCTCTGACCCTCTTGGGACCCTCTTCATCACTACTGCTCTCGTAGGCGCCCTCGCCATCCGTGTCGCTTCCGTCGTCGTCCTCATCGTCTCCACCATGTACGCCAGAAGGCTTGACTTTACCTCCGCGCATCATGGCCATCTGTCCGGCGAGAGTGTCTTCGTCAGGCTCGGAGATGTCATCGTCGTCGTCGTCCGACGCCGATTCTGCAGGCGGCTCTTCCACCTTGAGCTATTAAGAAGACAAGAAAAGGACAGAACAAGTCAGCAGTCATCCTAGCTCTGATACAGGCGAAAGTGACTCACCATGATTGGCACCTGCACATCAGCGCCAAGATACGTATCGCTCCTCCAGTGAGCCACGAATGAGTACAGATTGGGTTGAGGCGGAGCTTGGAACTGAAGGGTGAATTCTTTCGGTTCGGCTGGAAGACCGTCTGGTCTTGGTAAGGGGATATCGGTGATTTTGACTGGAGGGACGATAACTTTGTCCAGCTTGGAATCGCCCAGCAAGACGTAAAAATGGGGTTTTCGGAGCTGTACACGCATTACATATCAGTTTGGAACATATCACAGATAAGAGTAGAATGGGATTCAGAAGGCGCCTACCTGTGGCCAGTAAGGAGCATGAGCGAAGCCATTCGGCGGCACCTCGACCTTCTTGCTTTGCCTCTCTTCATCATCGTTCTGCTCTGCCTTGTCGATGATCTTCTGCTTGACGTCGCCAACCGATGGCTTCTCCTTCTCGCCCTCCACTCGATCCACGGCGTCCGCCACCTCGGCTTCGTTGACACCCTCCTTCTCTTCGTTGATGTCTCCATTGGGCAGCAGAGGCCGGGGCTTAGCGAGGAGAGAAATGGGAGTAGTGGGATAGACGTATCGGCACTTGTAGGTGAGCTCAACGATAGAACTTGGGGTAACGAGCTTCTCGCCAGCGACTGAACAGGTTGTCGCGCGATAGGTCAGCAATGTGACGCTGTTTCTTCTTTGTTCGCACCATTGACTCACCCTTGAACTCGGCGTCAACAATTTCCAAACGAGGCCAGTACTTTGCAATTTCCTGAGCCTGATCGACATCCTTTATATCAGCCTTGAGCCACTTCTCAAGCCATCTGACCCCCTCTGCCTTGTTGACGATCTGCATCTCGGTGCCCTTCTCCGGAGTGATGTCGGGGAACTGAGCAAGAGGCGATACGTCCGCGGGGAGAGCTTGAACGAGGGCAGGTTGCAGCTTGACACAGAGCAGAGTGGTGTTTAGCCAGTTGTGTGAGAGGGAGATGTTAATCAAAGCGCTTAGTAAAGGAGGGGTGACTCGAAGCACGGCGAGCTTGTCTGTGAGCGGAAGAGCGTCGTCAGTGATCTGCCCGGAGTCTGATGGCATGCGAAATCAAAGACCACGTACCGGCTTCGAGCTCTGGATCGTTGAGGTCGACCCTGAGCAAATGAGCCCACAGCAAAGCCCGCGCCCGCTTAGCAACGGCAGAAGTCACATTGACTCTGCTTTCCCTCTTCATCACAGGACTCTCCTCAACGCCGACCTCGGCCTTTCTGATATCAAGAGCCTTTTCAAGCTCGTCAATTTTGGCTTGTCGCTCTTTCCTGGCCTTTTTGCTACCTCGCTTCTTGCCCCCCAAAATGGCGGTGAACTCGAGCGCGGACGCGATAAGCGAGATGAGCGAGATGAAGTCGGTATCGTCTCGAAGCTGATGGAAGAAGACTTCGGCTGTGGGGTTGAGGATACCGTCTCGAGTGAGTCGTCTTTGCGCGAACCACCATCGGCCCTACAGAAGAATCATCAATTATCAGCATTGGATGGTAATGTGACCTTTTTCGACCAAGTGCCATTTCGTTAGGGGAAGGTGAACATATATCGCGTGTTCCGGTTCGATCACTCACGACAACCCAAGGGATACCTCCACCAAGGACCAAACCATAAGCGCCCAAGACCCAAATATTGTTCTTTCCTTCCACGACCCATTGAGGGATGGCAATCTTGTCTTCCCGCTGCTGAGGTCCATCGGGGTTCCCGTACTTGGCGAGGTTCTCTCGGGTGACTTCATCGGTAAGCGCTTTGTAGGCTTTGGTGAGTTCGACGAATTTCGAGTCGGCCTCTTCCTTGGTTTGGTTCTCTGCGAGCTTGATTTTGTCGGGATGGCTGAAAACCAGAACCAGCGACAATGGCGTGTCAGCATCATTCATCAGCGTCAGCAGTCTAAGAGGGGCGCGCCACGATCAGGTGGGCACCATCCGGGCGAGGGTATAGCGGGCAATGGGTATGCTGCTTGGCAGACAGTGACGAGACAAAGGAGTCTTATGTGCTGCTCTTCGGCGGAGCAGGGAGGATTGTGCCACAACTCACAATTGCAACGAAAGCTTCTTGTAATGCTTCTTGATTTGCTTTTCCGAACTACTATCGCTGATACCCAAGATCTCAAACGGGTTGTACACCGTCCCGCCCTCCATTCTAGGTGCATTGGACAAGTTGTAGCACAGGTATCCAAATACCGTCCACGCGAGGAGCAAAGGGACCCATTTCTTCAGCGCTCGACGTTTGCGCTTGGATGATTTTATGGTCGCTACGCGTCGCGGAGAGGTCTTGCATCGCGGACAAGGACAGAGAGGATGGAGGGATTCTGACGCAAAGCGAGCAACAAGCAAGAAGATGTCAGCCTCTTCGACTGCTACCTCGAGTTCTATTCGTGTAACGACACCACGCCCATCAAAAGAGCTCATACGCTCCGAGCGAGTGAGGACTAGCCGCCGGGCGGGAGAAAAGACTGGGACCTGGCGAGAGAAGGAGCACCATTGACATTGACTCACCTTTACCCTTTGAGTTCGCCGCTGCCCAGGTCCATGGTATCAAAATGATAGCCAAGAAGGTGACACCGAAATAGCTGGCCAAAGAACCAGAGTCGTCATACGATATCCCGGGCGCCATGTCGACAAATGAGAGCTAGACCCAACCGTGTGCAAGGCGATATGAGGTAGGTCCAACAGCGAGGATCTTTTGCGCGCGCTCGTGACTGGCGGTGATGTGCAGGTGTGGTGAAGCCTGTCTAGGAGTACAACTAGTGACGGGCTGATGGATATAAGTTCATACGTGCACTGAATTGTTCACCATTGAGTGAGTTGGTCGTCGCGACGATGCTAGCATTACCCGCTCGCTTCAGTCTGACGTGGCGGAGCAGGCGTGGCACTGTCTCCATAAAAGGGGAGGTATCTATAGTGTTCAGCGGACTTGACTTGACTTCACATTATGTAATCAAGCTGTACTGTATACAGTACGCGGAGGAATTCGGTATAGCACCAACATGCTTGTGCACCAAGCCAAATCTGATTCGCTCCCTCTCGTAACACCACTCTGGCTCGCTCGCTCTCTTCACACCACTTAGCTTTGGACATCCTTCACCGTCATAATAACAATAAAGTATACATCTACACTACACTACACTCATCACTCACCACTCAGCTCACACTTGATCATCGCTGCATTATAACAATGTTCCGAGCCGCTGCCCGATCCATCCGACCCGCCGTCCGAGGCTTCGCTTCTGCCGCTCCTCAGGCTGGAGAGAACGAGTTCATCGCTAACCGAAATGCCGTTCGAGCTCACGCTGCCGGTACGTCGCGCGGGCTGCCTAGCCTATCTATTGACTTTGGAAACTTGCGCTGAGCTGACTTGTTCCCTGTCACTGTTCGTGGTAATCCAACAGAGACCACCGAGCTCTGGCGAAAGATCTCGCTCTACGTCTGCATCCCCGGTGCCCTCGTCGGCGCTGCCTGGTGCTACAAGCTCGAGTCAGCTCACCACGAGCACCTCGAGCACCTCAAGTGGGTATCAGTCTGGATCAGTCATGGACATTGCTGTTTCGATATGGATGCCCGGCTGTTTACTCCTCCACGGAATGAGCAGACGGTTGGGAGGGGAGGTCAATTGGTGGGATTCAAGGATAAGCTGCGGTGCGGCGTGGCGTGAAGGATGATCGCGGAATGGAGCACACGGGGATCTCGGCGTTATTTGCAACTTCATTCCCGTCGTCTTATCAGACTTCCCTTCCAGGACGTTGACGTTGGGAGGGCCGGAGAGGAAGAAGCGCGAGTTGCCAATGTGAAAGGGAGAAATCACGCTAACAAAACACTCATCCCACTCCTTCATCTTTCCTCCATTCGCATTAGGCACGAGAACGGCGGCGAGCTCCCCGAGCGACCTGTCTACTCGTACATGAACTACCGAGTCAAGCCCTTCCCTTGGGGTAACCAGACCTTGTTCTTCAACGTGAGTACAAGCGAAGCGAACCGAGCAAACTCGCGAGCAACGACCAAGACGTCCCTGGGGCGAGCGCGCGTTGGTCGCTGCGTTGTGAAGGGAGATCGGGTCGCGGGTCGCGAAAGCGATAGGCTGTGGGAGATTGAACGAATGTTTGCTGATGTAACAATGACCACCTGGTTCCCTCATCTTATACCTCCGTTCAACTCGAACGAATAATCCCACTTACAATACGGAACGAAACGAAACGCTAAAATGACACTCGTTTGATCCTTGATCACTCACTCTTTCGCCTATTGTGATGGGACCCGAAACACAGCCCGACGTCAACATCCCCGCTGGTGACGCCGCTTAAATTGTCGTTTTGACTATGACTTGCAATTCAAGGCAAACACAGACAACGGCAAGACATGCCGGTCTCGTCTATCTGTCGTCGTCATCTCATATACAGGGCAATTTCCATAGATAAACCAGATCATGGAAATGGGAATGTATATTAGCTTTCGATCTGACGTGGATTCCCGAGCGATTACTAACGAAGCAAGAGATGATAGATGAGAGATGAGTCAAGAGGCAGTGCAGGTGTTCTGGATCGTTAGCTGCGCGTTGACAATGGGCTGTTCTCAAACATCGTTGTGAACGGCGCTTTCTAGGGCTGCCACCGTCACCGGTGCGACATGAACGCACAAACCTGAGTCTTGTGGTGTGATTCCTCTTCTCAAGTGCGAGTACAAGCATATTGTACACAGTGGAGATACGCCGCAATAACTGGACAACTAGGTCTCAGAGTTCCTCATGATCATTGCACGCAGACTGCTTGGGGTCTGGCATAGCGAGGCGAGCCAAACCATGTCATCAACATCACAAGTGCGTATTTCTAAGCCTCTCGATCCCCCAAAGCAAGAAAAAGTAAGCCTCGACGGACGCTCTGCTTTACACTTTTTCCCCTTCCTAATGTTGACTCCCCTACTCGTCCAGTCCTTTCCTTTCCGCTAAGTACACTATATTACAAGTACCATCGGTGCTCATAGTCAATATTCCGGCGGCGAAACTTTAGGTGCCCAGTCACCAAACACGAGTGCTGCGAAGCCTTCGAATTCATGGATTGACAGCATTGCCTGATGGCGCGTGTTACTGAGTCAGCTCCGAAGGATACATACTGGACTGAAGCTGCCAATTGCACTCACCTCGACGCCACTATCGGGTATGCCTTCCCAGACGCTTTTGCCCCAGTTGTTGATTCCAGGTAGACAATCCACCAGTCTCTTACTTGCCCTTCCCAGCCGTTCTTCCCTCTCCGCCTGCTCCGATCCGGGCGTGTGTTCGGGTATACGTCCATCGCTATCATCCTGGATTTGCCCATAACATTCTCCCTTGAGCGAAACGAGTAAGCTGCCAAGTAAAGTCGAGATGCCCTTTTCGATCAGGTATCGCCCGTCAGGCGACGAGAGGTGGTCTCGCGTTTCCTGGACCAGCTGGACTAGGTACGGCGAGTGGTCTGATGGAGAGCGGGGGAACGGAACACCCAAGGAGGACGACGCTGAATTTGAGACGGTATCAGGCAGGATGTGTGGCGTGAAACTACCATCGTGTCGTATGAAAGTAAGGTCAAGATCAGCACAATCTACGCCAGTGTTGAGGCGGCGCACAAAACAATATCGAGTGATATGAGAAATCGCCTGGGACCTGAGAGTTGAGAGTGAAGCCAAAGTGATCGAGCGCGAGCGTTGGCGATAACTCACTCGTACAGCTCGATTGTACTGTTCTCGGTCAGCTCCATCTCCACTTCTGCCCGGACTTCCTTGAATCGCATCTCCCAATCTTGCATGCTGAGCTCCCGCTTGAGAGGCATGCTATTGGCGCAACATATTTCGTCAGCATCTTTTGCTCCCACTGACACGGCTTGATCTCTATGGGTAAATTAGGCGCCGTTTGTAGTCGTAATATTTCGGAGACAACACGTACTTGCCGAATATCTTCTCCACACTCTCCTCCACTCTTTTTCCGACAGCTTTCCAGCCCTCATTCAACAACCACCAGCTATACGTCAAGAACAGTCTCTCCGCTTCGGCGCGAACCGCATCTTCTTCTGCCTGTCTCAGCGCTAGTATCTCATCGCTATCTCTGGTCATTTGAGTAGCCGCAGAAGCACCCGATGCAGCAGGGGCGACGATGGAGGGTAAGTAAGAGGTGAGAGCTGTCGGCAGGACGGACAGTGGGTTTGGAATGAAGGAAGATGACGATTCTACAAATTCGGATAAACCCATAGAATCAACAGAGAACGATGAGAACCATCCTTTCTTCTTCTTCGAGTCAGGCATCGAAGGGGTCTGGGATCGCTCGGAGCTCGACAGCCTCCGTCGTGGGGTCTTTGATCCGTCTCCATTGTCATCATCATCATCGACGTTGCCCTGAATTGATGAGTCGACTGGCCTTTCCGGTGAGGGCGGAAGAGACGATTTGACGTCCGCCATATATCGTTGTCGAGCGAGGATAGATAATTGGGACGATGTCAGAAGGTAGAGCATGGGGAGAATGTAGATCGTCGTCAGAGTCCAAGTGAAACCTAGCACCAGAGTGTTGCAAACAAGTCAGAATTCTGGATCTCTGACTTGGTCAGATGCCCCTTTACATATCACTTTGTCTTCATTCTCACAGGGGTGACAAAGCTTCTCCACTCACTTTGGATTTTCAGATCCCGCCAGAGCTCCTTCTTGCTTCTTGGAGGTGCTCGAGGTGGCGAAGGACGAGGTTGGAACTGGCCTGATCTAGTCAAATCAGATGGCGACGGCGGAGAAGGCGACGTCGAGGATGTATCGGTTGGTGGTAGGGAGATGGACTGTGATGCCACCGATGACATCTGAGACATGGCATGGATGCTTTCGTTAGGACGTATAGCTCCAGTCATCGTAGTCACCATATCTCGACGTGTAAGATTCGTATCACTAGAGTACCAGGAAATGATCCACGCGCAAGGGACGGCGTCGACTCACCCCATCATCCGTCTCGATGCCGCCCACAGAAGAAAGCATGACTTCGCTCTCCGTTTCGGTTTCAGTACCCGTATCTTCCGTATTCTCGCTCGATCTTCTCTGACTCGTAAACTCTGAAGCCCATGACTCCGCTCCCAGACTCCCGGCCCCAGCTTCTGGACTGCCTTGCATCGAGCTTTGAGTTTCCTCAGCAGGAACATCACCCTCTGACAGTCGATGTCGCTGCTCGAGAGCATCGTGAGAATGCGAATCGTGTTGAGCTCCCTCTTTTTCTTGTTGCAGTAATAGCGATCCCTCGGGTTGCCAGTTCTGGCTTTCGGAGGGCTGACCACCGCCATTGGCCGCAGTAGATGCTGGATCGAGAGAAGAGGTGGACGCATCGAGGCTGGACGAATTTGAGATACCCTGCAGAGCTTGACACGTACTTTCTACGGGGTAAGCATCGAACACCTGTGGCTGAAGCGTCGGGAGAAGCGCATAGAGGGTGAAGGAGATAGTCGAGATGAGCGATGTGAAGTGGTTCTTCATCCTGCCGATACATATACGCAGCATCATCCATTAGTCTTCTTCGCTCCCATGTTTTTCCCGTTCTCGGGGTTAAAACGGCCAACGATCGTTATCGCGATAATTTCCTAATTCACTTAAAGTGAAACGAGAGGGACTCACAGATCCTTCTGCTTCTTCTCTTTGATAGCTCTCACCCGAGCCTCCTTGAGTCGTTCCATGATATACGACGAGACGAACCATACTGTCGAAGCTGTGCCTACCAGCCAGAAGATCCGGCGGACCCGTCGATTCCAGGGGTTGTTATCAGCGGGGCGACCCGGCATGATGGTGTCGAGTGCAAGTCTCTAGGATCACTGGGAGTTGGTGCGTTGTCTATACGCTTTATGGGGAGAAACTGTTGCTTCTGTGCGCACAGCTGAGCATGGAGCTACACGTTGGACTTGTGAGTAGTGAGAGAACAAGTCTTTGGTGCACTTGAAGAGATAATCTCATCCGAAACGAAACTGACAATCATCCATCTCGCTCGGCTACGACATCACCGGCTGAACCCATCTCATCTCGCCTTGTATGGTACACCCATTTAAAGTTCAGGCTGCTCTCGGACCGACGCGGTGGAGGTCGACCGGGCAAAACACCTAAGCTATAGGCCTTTTTTACTGGACCACGACAACATAAAGCCAGAAGATTCCAAACCCTCAACTCACTTGTTCAATTTCCTCAATATTCCAGTACGCTTTGCGACAAGGTATACAACGATCGAAAGAACTGAAACACCGAGATGTCGATCCAGATCACACAAGCGACCAAAGACGATGTCGTACGTTTTGCTTCTCCGTCCATCACCGCTTGTTCTGCTGCGCCATCGGACTCCTGTTTCCTCTTTCTATTACCCCGTATCCTTCCAATAGCGTCATAGGCTGATATTGTCGGCTCATCTTGCAGCCTGAGCTCCTCGAGCTGATCATCGAACTCGTGCGTATTGACTTTCCGTGCTGGAGGTCTCTTGAGACTTTGGACTTTGGGATGGCTCATACACTGACATCTTCCGCAACGTATCGTATTAGGCCGTGTACGAGAAAGAGCCGGATGCCGTGAAGGCTACCCCTGAGCTTGTGAGCATTCCTAACAAGCCTCAACATTGAACTCCTTGGATATTCCTTACCCCATGAGGCCGTGATCGCTAATGTCACCGATGCTAATCGCGCTCGTCTGTTGACATCTGAGCAGATGGTCAAAAACATCTTCGAGAACAAATACGCCGAATGCCTGATCGCTCGTACTCAGCCTGAAGATGGAAGTAAGGGTATCGCCGTCGGGTTAGCTCTAGTGCGTTGCCGTTTCAGATCCTATTATACATCTTCCCTTGTATATTTGATTTGTGCCTATCTTTTCGACGGAAGGGCTACAGGCAAGCAACTTGTCTTACGGTCCAGCTGACATGATTCAAACCTTGGTTTGGCGGCCCCTGTCACAGTACTTCTTCACGTTCTCGACATGGCTTGGTGCACCAGGATTATATGTGCGTATCCCTTGCTTGCACTGAAAGGTCACTCATCGCTGTCAACCCGCTGACACCTGTTGATGACGTGTACCGCATGTATGTATATATATATATGTCTTGACAGCTGGAAGACCTGTACGTGAAGCCAGAGTACCGAGCCAAGGGTCTCGGGAAGAGGTTTTTCGGCGAGTTGGGTCATATCGCTACCGAGCGAGAGTGCAAGAGAGTCGAATGGCGTGTTCTGAAGGTAAGCCTCGAGCCTTTTACAATGTGACCATCTTTAAATTTCTCTCATTACAGTCTACTCCTGATCTGGTTTCAGTTTTGAAATTGATTATGATCAACATAAGCACTAGTAGGATGCGAGCTGATCAGAGATGGTCTTGACAATAGTGGAACAAGCCATCGATCGACTTCTACGTCGAGTGCCTCAAGGCGGAACCTCAGGTCGAGTGGGAGGGTATGCGTATCGAGGGTCAGGAAGGGTTCGACCGGCTCATGTCATTCCGCAAGCAGAACTGAGCGGACGCAGCCTAGTGTATTCGATCTGACATCTAGCTCACAGTAGAGAGAGAAAAACACACGTGCCAAGCATTTCTTGCAGTCTTGCTTGACCGTGTTCGCGTCAACTGTGACTCGGTCGACGATGAGTCGGATAAAGGTAGAAGTACGAATAGATAATAAATTGCATAGACCAGATGTAGGAGTTTGCGGTACATACATTGTTGATGATGGTATCGTTCAGATCTTTTGTCGCCATACGGCAAGAACCAGCTGCAAGGGTTCTCACGGAAGCAGAACGAGCAAGGCGGCTTCAGATATACGAGTAGCGCACGCGTCCACCGCATCGCATGCTGAGGGTAGAGGTTCATGTGCGTGCATGCGTGAGTGTGTGTGTGTGTGTGTGTGTGGGTGGACTGGCCGGCTCTGTTTAGAATGGTGGTGTCGGTTGCAAGAACTTCTTAGTCACGTCACCCCTGGAGCGTTCCACAGCCGAAACAGAAAACTAAGCCCACTGTAGGCGTTGGAGTGTTTGCTGCTAAATTAGAATTATAATCCAGTATGGAACGTTCTAAACCGTTATCACGATCTCGGCCGAGTAAGGTGATAGTGTACTTGTACAGCATGACATCGATGGCCATGAATGCATAGTCATGGGCGATGCATGCACGGTTCTGCAGATCGCAGCCTGATCGTTACCCTGTATCAAAGTAGCTAGGACAATTTAGAGCGATTACCGGCGGCTTCACTCGCAGTTGAGCGACCAACCAATCGACCAGGCACGCACTGTGCACTGTACGTCAGAATGTGAACCCAAAACCAGTCCATATCGCTATCGCGGATCCTTGTCTTTCGTCAGAGTCCAGACCCGAACGCCTTTCTTTTGCATCGAGACAGATTACTTTTACTAACCTTACTGTAGTACACAGTACATCGCTTCTAGCTTGACCGCATTCCAGGGTGTGACCATTCCGATACGGCCTAAGGATAGAGTCAGAGTGGATGGGTGGTGATGTGACTCAACTTGATACACCATTATCAGTCAACGTACGCTAGGACCTAAAGATATTACTCAGAGTCGATCACTGATGTGATCCACACACCCTTATGCCTCTCTACTTTGTTGATGCTGGGTACTGATGGCGTCACGCTAAACTGACTCTCGAACACGACGCATACACGCACTTTTACCCTACCTACATACAAGCGGATCAGCCGCAGTTTCAGCATTGCCATCATTCAAATCACAGTCACTTTGACTTACTCCTACTACAGTGTCTTAGGATTCGTATATTCTGGATAGCATCAACATCATGTGCCATCATCCCATTGCATTGCGCACCTGCATGCCATGCTCTCGACATGCCTTGTAACGAGGTCAAGTCGTGAATGTGAGTGTACCGCATTGCATCAATAAACCTATTCTCATACCTTACCCCATTCACACCCCCATTTTGCTCAGTTCCGCATTCACTACTCGTACTGATATCATCGTTTCTCTAATCCACTCACACACTCACATCACTTTCCAGTACCAACTACTCATTCTAAAGATCCTTCGCACACCGTGACGTACCGAGTCGAAGACCACAGGCCTGACGAAGTGCGACTACGACTACTTGGCGCAGCAGAGCTGCTTCACACTTTAAAACAAGGTTCATCTTTTCCGAACAGCTCTTTGATCTTCCTATTCAACTATCTCTCTTTCCTCTCACTGTTTGAATTCGTACTCGTATCGTACCATCAGTGTGACTTCCCTTTTGCCTGTTGAATCACCAAGTCACACAGTGTCCTGGCTATATTGCAGACAACCTCCTACCTTGTCCCTCTCCCATCATCCCATCATCCCATCATCCCATCATCCCATCATCCCATCAAGCCGACCCCTATAGGCCCACCGTTCACCACCATGTCTATCTACTCTTTCCCTCCGCCAAACACTCCCGCGTACCGGTCGATGACAAGTACAAGCATGAAGATCGATCCAGACTCTCTGGCGATGCGCATCCGACAGCTGAAACGATCTCCGGAGTCACCATCAAAGCTCACTTTGCCTCCCATCATGGGTATCATC
Organism: Kwoniella sp. CBS 9459; assembly: GCA_036428585.1. Taxonomy (NCBI): domain Eukaryota; kingdom Fungi; phylum Basidiomycota; class Tremellomycetes; order Tremellales; family Cryptococcaceae; genus Kwoniella; species Kwoniella sp. CBS 9459. The sequence goes on along the minus strand of CP144066.1, from coordinate 521,464 downwards.
GCTGAGCAAGACGAACAAGAAGAAGACAGTCAAGGCGACGACGACGATGAGCAAGAATCGGATGTTAGCGTCAGCATCGAAGAAGTCGACGACTTCCTGTCTTCCCCTTCAGACTATGAAGCGGAAGATGATGATGAAGAGAGGCAACAGGATTACTGTTATGATATCGATGTTTTGCGCTCCGAGAATGTACTTTGGGTCATTGAGGAGGAAAGGTGAGGACCCGTCGAAGCTAAATCGCCAGAAAGGTGCTGCGTGTGCCAGTAGACTGATCTCCGCTTGTGTCCCACTCATCCGTCTAGTGAGGAAGGTCATCAGGAACACGGTTCTGTCGAAGAAGCAGAATTTGGTATGCAGGCCAAGGACTCCTTTGAGTAAGTTTTTTGTTTTTTTTTTTGGGCTTTCCATGTGAGCTTCCTCTCCTTTTGCTGTCAAAATCATACATGACGACGATATTCATCTCCTATCTCGTGGGCCCCGCAGCCCTGTCGACCGTTACTCATCGCCTCCTCCGAGCCCGTCCCTGCATCGGTCCGGACCAGTGTGCCCGCTCTTGGATGAAGGGTATCACTATGCAACGTTGGCCCACGATCAAGACGTTGAGGCAGAACACGACGCTCAAGCCTCACTTGGACTCTTCACTAGCGATGCTCGTGACGACGACCATCTTCAAGATCCTTTCCGATGCACCGCCACAGATACCGACTCCGTCTGCGCTCTTCCTTCTTCGTCAGACTCATACATCCAAATAACGGAGGCTGCTCCGACTCAGAGAAGGCGAAGGAGGACCTTGTCCGAGCTGGAACAGTACAGAAAATGGGCTTTGAACAAATCTGCGTATCTTACCATGCTGGAAATTGAGGCAGAGGAAGAAAGGCAGAGGATCAGACAACAAGAAGAGAGAGAGTATCTGTGGATTACTTGGCGCCACAAGAGCAAGGGCTGGACCTCTGGCGGCACAATCACCAGGTCAGCTGAGCTTACGGCTTTCCTCAGCTTCCGCCGAGTTCATAGCTGACAACAAACGCTCGGCTTTGATATAACCTCACAGAGCCAAGTCTTACCCGCCGGCCACTCGATCAAATACATCCCTCCCGACGCCTGAATCTCGCAGTACGTGGTCGTCCCCTGCTATACTGCCCGAAGACGACGATGATCTGCAATCGACAGAGACGATCGATCCCTTCCTGTCCACCTGGTACGACGAGGAAGATCAGATCGAGCACCTCGAATATGCCTCGCTGTCGACATCATCACCCGACGCGCAGGCAGCCTCGACCTTTTGCTGCTTGCCTGAGGAGGACTCGCCACCGACCGAAGAGCTGTTATCCCCACCTTCACCCCTGATCGATACCCCTAGGCAGACGAAGCGAAACCTTTTTCCCTCGGTGGATAAGGCACTCTGCCAGAATGGCATGTTCAGAGAAGGCGTCGGTCTCGGATTAGGCTTGACAGGCATGGACTACTCGTCCAGATCCGGGGACGCCGTCTATGACGACGAGGGATATATGAGTAGCCAAGTCGAGGGCGAGCCCTTAGAAGATGCCCTGGACAGCGACGAGGGAAACGTTCTTAGGGAGATCCCAATCACGATGATTTTCCCAAGTCGACGAGGCCCCTTTGACGCTTACGTCCCCTACAATTACGGAGATGATTCCTCCGTTCCCAGATCCTACTCTATGAGCGACGGCGAGGTGAGTTACATTGCTGTTTACCTTGAAGATGTTCCTTCGATCGAAAAACGGCTAACCCAATGAGCCTGATTCCTATCTTTCAGCTGAATGATACACTGGACGATACACAAAGCACTGTTTACCTTGAGGAGTCTCCCGTACGCGGTCGTTCAAGAGCTCGTTTCCCGGTAAATCCTGCCACTCGCTCGGGCCCGTCAAGTGCCGAGCGCAAAAGCTCCACGCTGGGCCTCGGCACGAGCCCCGACAGCATCCGATATCGTTCTTCACGTAAGATCAAGGTCTCCCAGCGAAGTAGGAGCGAATCTATCATTTCTCGACGATCCTTCCGTGATTTGTCCGCCCTCGACGGTATACTGGACGAAGTAGAAATCCAAAGCAACATGGGCGATTTCGATGACTGGTATCTCGACGAACCGAGGACGGAAGATGATCCTGCGAGCTTGGAAAGCGATGACGAAGCTCGATCATGCGATACACTGCCGCTGAACGAAGAGGACATGACCGCCACCGCCTCAACGGTTTCCACCCACTTGAATCGACGCCACTCGCTGAGTGGCAGATTGCCAATGAAACGTTCAACAATCGCGCTCGAGGTCGAGCTTCCTGCCGATCAAGCCGAAGATTCTTACACCGATAATTATCTTAGCGAAACAGAGACTCATCCCGGGAAACAGGGTGAGTCGGACGTCCCAATAGCGGTCGTCAGTGGATTCCGATCGAGATCGCGAAGCGCGCCGGCTCATTGATGGCATTCTTTGACGAATCGCCCGACGTCCTTACGAAGGTTCGAGTTGCCTCCCATAGTGCAGAACGTCCGACGCTACCAATCGAGCGAAAGGCTGAAGACTCGCTCTCGGCGCCAAAGCTTGGTCAGCGAGGTATATACAGATATTCTACTTGCGCAGACCAGATCTCGCTTCCGAGATCAAAGGCCCATCCATTCCCCATGCTAGTTTTCTTTTCACGCTTTTCTCTCTCCATCCATATAATTACGAGGCCAGATTGTATTGTATCGATACGATAACGTTGTATAATACCATTGTACCATTATCCGTTATGACATCGAACCATTTTCTTCAAGTATTTCATTGTACTGTAAATAATTCGAATAGTATCGATCTTTACTTCACTTATGTCCTTCCTGACCTCAACGTTCAAATGTACGTACGCGCCAACAGCGTCGGTGCTCGTTCCGCTTTCAGCTTTTGATTCTCTTCTAACTCCGTTTATCGAAATCGGCGTCGACATATAGTAATCCCCTTTCGTACTTTTGCTTCCTCTCTTTCCTGTATGTATCATACTCGAGGACTGTATCCTCTTTGTGGGGTTTTTTTTTGGGTCTTACCGACGATAACAGTACATCCTGTACTCGAGTATTTGGATCTGAATTATGTACTCTATAGCATGCTCGTAAATGAGAGTAGAGTATTGTTGATATTCCGTTGATGGTATTACTGTAGATACTACACGACGAGATGAGATGATACGAGATGTGGAGTCGCGCGTGCGCATGCGCGAGGCATGATTCCACGCCTTGCGGCTTTGCATGCGATGTACAATCAGATATGTACATTACAGTACGTGCAATACGCTCGTTGTTCACTATCACACCTTCATACGGTATACAGTATCAACGGTTGTGCTAGCGTTTTTCACAGCCCGAATCGACATCGACATTGACGTCCACGCTCACGTGCATTGACCCCCTTCACCAGAAGAGAGCCAAGGCCTTTGCTCGCGCACCTAGATGACGTACAGTCCCAAGCTTGACCCTTCCTGTATAACTGTCATTGCACTCTGATCACAATGCTTGTATTGTATCCAACGGGATATATCCCCCCCCCTCTCCCCCCTTTCCGCCCCCTCTCTCACTTCCCTGACCTAGCACCTCTAGTCGCCGATCACAGTTCCCCGATGGGATCCAAATCCCTCCTCTTATCAAAAACAGCTCCACTGGGTTCCCAGCCGTCCCGTTGAAGTCTGCGACTCGTCTCTTCCATACCTCTCATGACTCGCAAGAAGTTGCCGCCTGCCAAGAGAGATAGCTCATGCTGTGTCCATCCTCGGTGGATCAACTCAGCGAACTGAATGGTGAATAATGAGCAAGGCAGGTATGGTCAGCGTGAAAGAATTTGGCTCTACTGTCCCACATGGCAGGTGGTCATTGAATACCGAATGTCTTGTGGCTCTTTCGCAGGCAATCGATTGTGCTTGGAAGCGACATAGGTAGAGACAAATAAAATGTAAATCCAACCTACCAAATAAGGGTACTTGGACACATCCTCTAATCCCTTGGGGGTCGACTCGATCCCGTCATAGTCGGAGCCGATACCGACGCTGGACGTTTTGCAAAGACATGTCAATTAGGCTCTAACACACATCTCGCTCGCCGGTCATCCTTTCGAGCGGACAGCAGATGGAATCTTAGGCGTTATCACTCACTGGTGCTTGCCGGTCTTGCTGACGATGTATTCGATCTCGTCCGCAATATAGGCCACGTCTACCTCGTCAGGCTTGGCTGAAGCGAAGACAGGGAAGAAGCTATAGAGTGTACCAAAAATTCGCACATATATCGGTCAGTATCGTCCAGAACGATGACTCCACCCTGTGACACAGGAGCTGTCTAGTCCGAAACCGATACCGAAAACGCAAAGGGAATTGCTCCACAAATAGCACAGAGGTACCCACTTGACCATGATGACACCGTCGACTTGATGCTTGCCTCGACCGATCTTGGTCAAGATCTCGTCGGGAACGTTTCGGCTCATGTTGTTGAAGTGTCGTGCGGCAGAGTGAGAAAGCATGACGGGTGACCGGGTGATCGAGCTGCGGAATAGTTGAGGTACGTTCTGTTAGGCTACCTCACTCCCGTCTGTCTGTTCTGATACATTGCAAAGTACCTCCAAGCTCAAGCACGGAACCTTGACTCACAGAGCTTGAAGAGCAGTCTTGTCTGATACGTGGCTGAGGTCAACTAAAATACCGACCCGGTTCATCTCAGGGATCAAAGCACGTCCAAGGGGTCTAGGTGTGCATCCAGTACGAACAGACAAGTGATCAGCCATGACTCGTACACCCATGAGCACAACCTTCAAGAGGCGAGAGGCCTGTTGTCGGCTGATGGGAGACGTAGATATGCTTTGCCTTCTCAAGGACTCACGAAAGACCTCCCCATCGTTCCTCGACGGGTTCAAAGATGCCAGCAGAGTCGGCAAACGCGTTGTTGCAGCTATGCGTCAGGGTCATGTACCTGACTCCGAGCTGATGGTAGGTTCGGATCACTGCAAGGGCGTTTACCCGTTAGCATTGCCACCGGCGTCTCGAGTCATCGCTGGTCGAAGTCAGTGGACTGTGACTTACCAGCCAGAGAGTTGCCCAGCATATGTCCACTAACAGATTATGTCAGCGAGATGTGTTCCCTTTCGTGGAATTTTCCGGACTAGAGAAAGCAGTCCCAGTAACATAAATCGAACAGCGCCTGATCCCAACTCACCCTTCAAGACCGTACAAGCTGGCTACCTTGCCTTGCTTGATAGCAACTTCCACCTCATCGGCCGAACCAGCGAACGCAAAGGTGTCGCTGTATTTTGCGATAAGCCTGTTGGAGACGTCGATCTGCTCGAGGGTGTCTGGGAGTAGCTCAGGTCAGAATTATGCAGCCATAGGGAGCTGGAACATCGCCTATCGGCCGAAGAGAAAGAAACCGTTCTGTATGACGCGATTGAAAGAGCGAAGGGCTGGCAGGGCGTCGAGGCTTTACGACTGCCTCTCAAGAGAGACAGAGAGAGAGACTCACCTCGGACCTGGAACGTGGGATGAAGGAAATCCTTGCCATTGTCCTCTCTGCACTCGACGAAGCTACACGGATCATAGAAAAGTTAGACGTCGAGCGGCAAGAGTCAAGCGACCACGGAGCTGGGAGCAAATCATAGAGGGGAGATTTTAACTCACATGGACCAGAAGAAGGCGCCGAGCGAACCTTCGCGGATACGGGGGACATCTACGTGTCCTTTCTGCACAATAAAAAAGGACAGGATAAAGGCGACATTCTTGAATCAGCATGACGGGTTGATCTCCGAGAAGGGTCATTCGTATCCGACAGACGAGTAACCCTTCTTTATCTACATAGACCCCACGGCCTGTCCCTGCCGGACCCACTGCCCACTCCTGGCCCACAGCCACGCCATTGGTCAAGGCCCAGAACAAGAACAAAACAGAGGGCAAGGCTCTTTTTGGGCAACGTTCCAAGCCCGAAGCTTCGACTGGTCGAGCGGAACGGCCGCGCATATGGGGGCTCTTCACTCACCGAGGCCTTGTTCAGGTTGAAAGCCGAGATATTGTTACCGTAGAAGGCTCGTGCGAACTCTGGAAGATCGATATGGCCGTCGATGACGGGAGAGCTAGAAGAGTACGAGCACGGACACCAGAGAGGTGATGACATGGTAGGACACAGGTGATAGAAAGCGTCAGTACTTAAACTCTTTCAGTTCATGAGATATATGTTGATTGGCACGTCTCGGGGCGAGACCAGCTGTATCGCGCCATAGCTAATCCGTGCTCGCAGGCGCCGCGTTCGCGCCTTCGGCGATGGGTGTCGGTCGTGCCATACATTACGAGGGGCTAAGTAGAAATACACAGGAAAGGACGACTCACCTCTTGAGGTAATATCGAGCGAGACCTAGATCATCTTTAGGTATACCGTCGCCCTTGATGCCGACAAAGATGATACCGGCAATCAAGAGGATCGGCACCAAGATCGTTGTAAGGATCAACTTGCGCGGGGTGGGTCCCGAGGGAGAGGCAGCAGGGCGAGATTGCTGGGGTAAGAGGGGCTGTGAGGACGACATCGTATGGGTGGTGTGTGTCGGTGTGAGGTATGACGCGATGGGTGTGATTGGACTGCGACAGACTGGTTGGTTTGTGATGCGAGATTTTGGCCGCGAGCTAAGCTGCGCTGCGCTACGTGTCTTTCTTATTGTTCGTCCTTAAGAAAAAACTTCGATGACCGACAACAGCGTAAGGAACAAGATCTATTTCGACGAGCTCCTGCTTTGATTTCGGTGAAAGGAGATAAGACGTCAGAGCACCAGAGCAGGAGAGCAACAGACTTTCGGGCGAGTCCGAGCTACGGTGTGATGAATCACAGAGCACCGTATGGAGGCATGGAGACCCCACAATCACACATCACACAATCACACTTAAACCGGCCGGATCAAGCATCAAGCATCAAGCATCAAGCTCTGGCAGCTCTGGCAGGGCTCGGAATGCACATGGGCACCCCTCAGCGTCCACTCTACACTCTTCTGCTTGCGCTCTTCAGTAAGACTCAGACCCATGTCCCATGATATGCACGCTAAGCCTAGATGTCAGGCGAAGACTGGGAAGGGGAGGAAGGGAATGGGATACATTGAAAGTTTGGCATGACATGACATGGCATGGCATGGCATGGCATGATAAGGGGAAGAGAAACGAATGATATATGAAAGGAATGCGGTGACTACCTAGAGAAAGATTACGTGGCTACGGTATGGAGATGGAAAATAGGAAATAAATATGAACAAAACGAGGCATACATAGGTACGCAGTGGTGAGCTCAAACTGAGCTATGCACAGACGACCACCGATCACCGTCTGCCTCTTGAGTATCGGACCGACACCTCACTTCGGCAGTCCTCTTGATCCCGCCTCTGCGTTTGACCTAATGTCACCACTGGCAAAGATAAGTCGGATTCGCCCAACTCAGTCGGAGATGACGGTTGAAACAAGACACGGAGCTGTGACCGAAAAATGTGTGATCCTGTCCATCCGACCGATTCTGGACTCGGCAGACTGAACGAGTATTGATGATCACGCCGGCCGTCGCTCTCCGTCGATCGTCGTCCACGTTCTCATCCGTCTCTTCGCCCATGCCTTCGACCCGTTCTTCTTCGCTCTCCGCTTCACCTGCGAAGCTCACGCCCACCACCACCTCGTCAAGGCCCCGCTCGCACCGACCGTCAACGGCCATTTGATCCGCGCCATGATCATGCACCCTCTCGTCCCTGTTCTTCTCGTTCCCCTCCCGGCGCGTGGCGCTGAGCGGGGCGTTTTCGCCCGGTTGACATCCTCAGATATCTGCGAGAGGGTGTTGTGTGAATCAGCACCACAACCACTTCTTTCAAGAGCGATTTGGGGCGGTGTGAAGTGGTACCGTTATTCTGCATACAGGTAGGTCCCTAGTGGAACTCGACGCAGGGTGGCCATATCATATTTCGCGCGATCACTCACCACTGTCATCGTCAGAGCCGTAGAACTCGTCGTCGTCGTCATCCAAATCACCCAGATCCTCAAAGGCCACCTTGTATCTCAGGATACCGCCGATACCACCGAAACCCTTGACGAACTGGGATCCTTCCTGAGACTTGTTGGTGACGAACTCGAGGGTGGCTCCGAACTCCTTGTATTTTTCGGCGAACCATTCCAGCAGTGGTTGCGGCTCGGCGGCCATCTCCATCTCCATGCCGGTGGATTTGTCCATGAACTTCTCTCGGTCCTTGTCCGCGGGACTGGCGAAGACGATGACTTCCTCTGTGACAAGAACGGGTGAAAGTGAGACCATTAATCAGCCGGATGTCATTTGGTGTGTCGCAACTAAGAGATACGAGATTCCGTAGCAAGAAAGAAAGGGAGAACGATTCAGCCCACTCACCTCCAGCGGCGTTTCGGAGCGTGTTCCTGACAATATCAAGCTGTTCCCAAACGATCAAAGTCTCCACAGCACCCATGTCCAACGCCTTGAGGGTATCAGTGATACCAAAGCAGTATTTGCCGGTGTCGAGAGCGATCTCGTCAAAGTATTTCTGGATAAGTCGCTTCTCCTGGACAAACTTGACGTTGGCGAGCGAGTCGGCGGCGAGCTCGATAGCCTGGACGTTTCAGGAAGGTGAAGGCACATGTCAGTCTGCGGTAACGACCACAAGCTAGCAAAAGTATGCAATGCAGGATAGGATAGACGTGGGAGTGAATTGAAACACCTGACTGACCTGGTTGAATCCGTTCTCGCCTCCGTAAGAGACATCGACGACCTTGACGACCTTGGCCAACAGACGAGGGTCAAACAGATCACTTCCACTCAAGTCGGTCTTCAACTCTGCACTACCGGCCAAAACGAGACCGGCCACGTTGACCTTGTCGGCGGTGATGAAATGCTGCACGGCCAATTCGGCGACTTTTCGGACATAGTTTCGTCGAGCCTCTTCTCTCAGTCGAGAGAATCGAAGAGCGGACTGACCACCTCGACCGTGTTTCTTAGGGAGATCAACGGTGAATTTGTGAATCACTTCTCGGGTGTTACCGGACAGCGTTCCGAAGAGCTAAGAAGGGGACATCAGAGCCGAGTGGGCATGCCGGTTAGCCATCATCTTATCTCATGTTGAATACATCGTCAGATACACGTACAGATCCGTTACCGTCACTGTTGCACATTTCACAACGGAGTCGCCGTCAGTCTTCGTACCCGTCACAAGTGGAAAGACCGATATAGACTGGAAACAAAATCTCACATAATGATGAAACCCCACTTGGAGTCGTTCTCCAACAGCTCCTCGAGCGCTTCTACGTGGAATCGCGAGTCACACATGTACAGCGAAGTGTTGATGGGCTTGAAGGGCTCCAGAGCGAACGAGATCTTCTTCTCCTTGCCTTCGTCGTTGAGGACTGTGCCGACGAAGACACACAGACCGTTGTCGGGGACTGAACGGGACGCACGGAGATGTATGATGTCAGCAGTCTGTACATAGAGGTAGAAATGGTGGATTACTAGGGCAGTCTTTGGTCTGTGATCTGAGAGTGGGCAAACTCACCTCGGTTGTAGAGCTTGAGCTTCTGCTGCGTTGAAGTGATCGCGGACAACACGGACAGTCTGCGGTATCGGTGATTGTGATCAGCACGAGGTTTGAGTATTCCAGCACGTAGAAGAGAGACAAACCCACCGGTTGACTCGGGACTTGATGTTGGAGGCGGTACCGTACTCGGTCGTTAACATGTTACTGGCCTGAGAGATTTGAGATCCTGATTCGCGGATATTCGTCAGTCCATGGTCAAACTCAAGAGTCATTACGAAAATAACATGGGAGTTTTGATCGAAAGAACTCACTGGGAGGCAGGATGAGGGTGATACACGAGGTACCAGCTCCTCGGGAATTGGCAAGCATCGTCAACAGCTTCCTGTACCTCCAAATCTGAATTTTGCACAATGCATATCAGTATCATTCCGCGCCATCATCCGTAGATTCGCTCGAATGGGTGCAAATTGCTCACTTCGATAGCCTGATCAGTCTGCACAGGTCATATTAGCTCATTTCAGCCATTATTGGGCACATCTCACACCGCCGCACTTCTTTGATCTGCGTCGGATAGCTCACCTCGTCTGCGCTGGACATTTTGGCTCGATTCTTTTGATGTTACAAGGACTAGAGGTATCGAATGAATCGCTGCTGCGATGTCGATGTATGTATGTATGTATGTATGGATGTCTCTTGTCGGGGCTTTTTGGTTCTGCACAGAAAGATAGAGGGACACGATAATGGACCCAAAACTGATATTGATATTTTGATGATGTCAAACGAGCGCTTCACTCACGGCCGACAAGCTAATAAGGACGTTCGAGGTGTCGAGGACTCGATAGACAATGCAAGCTGAAGCTACTCGTACGTATGGCTGGATGGTACAAACGATTTTTCTGGTGGCGGAGAATCCAGAGTGGCGCAGCATAATCAAGTAGGCTCTATTGGAGGCGCCCACATACGAGGAGAGCCTGCCTGCTTCGACCCGGATTACGCCATAGGACATTTGTATACGGTAGTCGAAGGTACTCGCGCGCACATGTAAATTAAGAGTAATCTGATAAAGCAAAAGTCAGAGAGAGAGAGAGAGATGGTCAGCTAGCTATCATCATCATCATCGACAGCTCACATCATTCTTCTTACCAGCATATAGCATATCCAAACGCTCACTTTACCTACTTGCACCGACAACGTACAAAACATGTCCGAGAACCTGGTCCAGGTCACTTCGCCCGAGCATTTCAAGTCGCTCCTGTCAGCAGACTTGAACAGGGTATCATGTCTGAATTTCTGGGCACCATGGGCCGAGCCGTGCGAGGCTTTCAACAAGTCTGTAGCGGATGAAGCGAAGCAGTTCCCCTCGGTGCTTTTCCTCAATGTGAGTATTGGCACATGACGAGACAAGGTATTTGAACAGTGTTGCAGTGCTCGGTGGCGTTGCGTCAAGTGTCGGATACACCGTCATGGACCACGAGGGGAGGAAATGAACAGGTCGCGAGAGGGAGATCTATAATCTATGGTCGAGATGACCGAAAGGAGCTTGACATAGTATGCCATCAGATGGGCTGGGTTGGTCTAGACTGGGCCACGGAATGTCGAATCCGTTAAGCGAGCTGAGCTGATAATATCTGATCGATTCTCTATTTTCCACCCTTCTCGATCCATGCTCGACCGTATCTCGACATGACATACTCCGCTCGATTTGGCTTTGATGCGATTCGATTCTAATCGGCTCAAATCCTCACATACCAAATCAACCCAATATGTCGTCGTGCGCCTTCTCGATATGACTGTCTGGAATTGGCGAACAATGCTCTGGTCTCAACGAACACAACATGACGATGTACAACTCCGACATATCGCCATGCTGTCATTGGCAATCATCAACACCAATAAAATCAAACATCGCCAATACCACTGTTCTCTCTGTATTTGATCAAATATCGGGCCGTTTGATGGTCCAGATCGAAGCCGAGGAGCTGGCCGATATCTCAGAATCGTTCGACATCGAAGCCGTCCCTTCGTTCCTTCTCCTCAAGGTGAGTGCAGTATACAATGTTCAGCCTACTACCTGCGACCCTACAGCTTGCAGCGTATGATGCGGACTTGGGACTTGTCTTTGCGTGTTGTCTCCCCCAACCTCTTGCTCTTATTCGCTCGGTCACACCCCCTCCTTTGATCCCCGGTGTTTTCTCCTTCTCTCGCTTGTCCACTGCTGTTCTCGCCCTTCCACAGCGCTATCTTTCTGGTATTTTTTCTTTCTCTCTCTCTTGGTTACTGCCCAATTGCCTTCGAGTCTTCATCTGGTCGAGTCCCTGCTTGACTGGACAATCTGGAATGAGCACGTAATTCCATTTCTCACGACATGTTCGGCGGGCTCGAGTTTGTGTCGCTCCTTCCCTTCTTTCAATAACATAGCTACAGCTTTCGATAGCTGAGCTGTGAACGCTCCATTGATCCACCACCTCGCTTAAACCACCAAGGATCCCATGACCTGCTATGACATGTCCTCACAATTAACCTAGAAGGGGCCCTCTACACACCGTTCACTTGGCATCTTTTTCCTTACTGTCCTGCTCCACCCTTTGCTCGCATTCCCCCGTTCGTTCTTCTTTGCTGTCTCGCCTCCGACGTGTGTCACATCCTTTGTATTTGGTACGCTCGCTTGTCATTCACATTTGTTCTCTGCTCGCCCGCCACTCGCTCTATATCGAGCTTCCACACCGCATGGCACCACCCAGCATAGTGTCCCCCTCTCATACGTCAGCCAACCTTGGGTCTGGAGCCGTGTAGGCAGATATAAAGCGCCAGAATCCTCAATTGAGCTTGCTAGTCCTCGCGTTTCCAGCACTTGTTGCCTTTTGCGTCCTCATTTTCGTACATCAGCCTCAACCGCTCTCTGCCTGTCTCTGTTTCCGTGTTACTTTGCTGAAGAGCCGTGCTTACGATAATTACTCCAACTTCACCTCAATCTCGCCACTATGTACTCTGACGATCTCACCGCCTATCCGACGCCCCCGCGCTCTCCTCCCACCCCGACATCACCTCAACTTGTCGCTCACGATGCGCCTCCTCACGACGACCATCCTGCGCCACCTTCTCCTGCGGGCTATGCTCATGTCAAATCGAATTTTCCTCCTCCGCCATCGCGGTTCTCGCCTCGCACGCCACTTCAATTCCTCTCGAACTCCCCGACCAACACAAACTCTTCCGCTGGTCCGCCACCTGGCTGGCTCCTCCGTACTCCCGCTTCTTCGGCTGCCTCGCTGCCTGGCTTGGAATCGCCACGTCGACCCCCGCATCACCGCTTGCCCAACTCTTCGCCTGGCCACGTGAAAATCGCCTCTTCGCCGCGCTCATCCATGTCGTTTTCGACTGCGATCGCCACTCCCAATTCGTCGTTGATGCCCAACAAACCTCACATGCCCTCGCCGCTCGACAAATTGGACTATCTCCACAACATCCCACCCTCGCCACCCATCTTTGACCCTTCTCAACTATTGGGCTTGCCCCCTACACCCAACCCCGACATCGAAAATCAACAACCCATCGCATCACCCTTTGTCAACCTGTCGCCTTCTTCGCGCGGGACTAAAATTGGCATTCCGCCTTCACCCCGTCGGCGCGGATCTACCCTCGCACCTCGCCGCGGCTCGGCCCTTGCCTGTGAACTCTCCGATGGCGATAACACCGATTCGGATCCCGATCATCACCACGCACATGATCATGAACCTGATCTTACTGCGCCCAATCTCGGGCATCACTCAACTTGCCGTGTCCCATCTCCAATGACCTCGGCGCGGTCCTGACACGTCCTTGTCCACGTTCATCAACGGTATGACCTTTCCTTCTTATGGACAATATCTGTCGGCGACTTATGACACTGTGTTTGCTACACATGGGCCCTTCTGGTTATCGTTTATTTTGTTTATACTGTATCATCATACTGTGACTTTACGATATTCTTGTGTGAACAGGGACATACGCTGCTTGCTCGACATTCCGGATCAGACACCGCTCTACTCCATTCCCTCTTATCTCAACACACCGGTGCGCCTACCTCGACTTCTGCCTCGACCTCAACGACGACCGCTCCGTTAGCTACCTCGGACGCTACACCGCAAGCGCCTCCCGAAGCACCTCGACAAAGGACCGAAGCGGAGATTGAAGCGCGATGCAGGGAACTGATGAACAAGCACAAGGTCGTCCTGTTCATGAAGGGGAACCCGACGGCTCCCAAATGTGGTTTCTCGAGGCAGACCGTGGGCTTGTTGAGGGAGCAAGGTGTGGAGTTTGCTTGGTTTGATATTTTCAGCGATGAGGATGTAAGGCAGGGACTGAAGAAAGTCAACGACTGGCCGAGTGAGTGAAGAAGAAAACGACGCCTTTCCTCAATTTCAACAACGCATGGCATCTTTACCCAGTCTGATCAGTGCTGGCTGGCGCTGACAGTCTGATCGTCTCATCTCTCTTAGCTTTCCCTCAAATCATCGTCAACGGAGAGCTGGTAGGAGGTCTCGATATCCTGCGAGAAATGATCGAGAATGGCGAGTGGCAAGAACTGATGACGGGCGAGGTCGATGACGAGATTGATGAGAAGTAGAGATGATCGCGTCGTTTCTATATTCTACTTTGCATGTCAAGTATGATGCTGATACGTGCGGGAGTTCTGATTATGAACATGTATAGTAACCATAATTTATGCTCTGTGTACCATGATGAGGTTCGCTGTGTGTAATCTTCTCACCGTCACTGATTGGGCATCGCATATCACGAGTTTAGGCCCTTCCAGTCGAGTGCTCTAGTATCTCGCTGCAGATCCGGCCGGCCGGCACTTGACCCCTCACTCGCACATCTTATCTGTTCCAAGCTTAAGCGCTTCTGAATCGCACTGGAATCAAGAAGGGTGTCTCAGGTGATTAAGCAAGCAAACACGACAGTAATGAACCGGCAATTACAAAGTCGTTTCTAACCGTAAGCGCGGGTGGTTGTAATCCAACATTATTACCATTGCTATTGCGATTGATATATAAATAAGCCCTAACTGGGCGGCGCGTCGTCTCGTCTCATCTCGCTCGACCCGCTTTTTTTGACTAAATTACCCTGGATTTGGGCTATCCTGGATTTATTATCCCCAACGCTCAACGCTCAACGCTCAGTGCTCAGTGCTCAGTGCTCAGTGGTCACCACCGTCGTACGATCCAGTTATCAACAACCTTTGTACAAATGTCCTTGACATCTTCAGCAACACCGTTACTACAACGACCCCTCTCAAGCTGCATAAAAAGGTTACACGCAACCAAACCTCTTACTTCTACTTCCAGATCTCCTGCCTGTATCCGTGTTCGTATTCGCGCATTCTCATCTCATCGAGTCAATATGGTGAGTCCCCTGTAGCACAAAAACAGATTGTCCTGTCCTGCGTATCTGAGCGACGGGCCGACTGACCTGCTTTTGCTTGACTCTTTCTTCATCATCTGCGCGATTAAACTACTCGTCTTCTAAACCGAAACATATCCACCTATCTCGCACCATTTGCACGCTCCGCACTTCCTCACTATTTGCTATTCGCGATATAACTGCCGCTCGACCGCAACGCAGTCCAACCAAGTATTCATCGTCGGCGCTTCCCGAACGCCCGTCGGCGCCAAAGACGGCTCCCTCGCGACTCTCACCGCGCCCCAGCTCGGTGTCGTAGCTGTCAAGCACGCTCTCCAAAAAGCCGGCGTCGCGCCCGAGAAGGTGGAGGAGATCTACCTTGGTAATGTCGTGCAGGCCGGTGTGGGACAGAGCCCCGCTCGACAGGTTGGCATTGCTGCTGGGTGAGTCTGCTTGTCTATCGTCTGTCATCCAACGACAGCTGTACTTGGTATTCTCCTATTCGTCTTCTTCCATGGATTGGATCACACGCCCCGCTCTTAAAAAGCGCAGTCCTTGCTGACACTTGCTTTTGTTCTGCCCATTCATCCGTAGCATCCCCGAGTCCACCGACGCTACCACCATCAACAAGGTTTGCGCCTCGGGTATGAAGGCCATCATGCTCGCCTCTCAGTCTATCCAGCTTGGGCAGCGAAGCGTCATGGTCGCCGGTGGGATGGAGAGCATGTCTCAGGCTCCGTGAGTACCAATAACATCTAACTGCCCAACACCTTAGAATGCTCCTGCGTCAGGCCACAGGCCAGGAGCCAAGTACATGCCCAACGCCTTGAACGGTAGACGGAAGGCTGACATCTGCAAACTGTCTCCCCGATTCATCGGATCTTGCCTTGCCCTTAACCCGCCCCGCAGCTTCCTTGTGCCCCGACAGACCCCTGCGTTCGGCCACTTCGAGACCAAGGACTCACTCGTTGTCGACGGTCTCTTCGACGTCTACAACAAGGTGCCCATGGGTAACTGCGCCGAGCACACTGCCGCCAAGCACAACATCACCCGAGAAGACCAAGACGACTTCTGTCTCTCGTCTTACACTCGAGCCGAGGAGGCTTGGGCTTCCGGCGCCTTCGACGAGGAGATTGCCCCTGTCACCGTCAAGACTCGAAAGGGAGATGTCGTCGTCAAGGAGGATGAGGACTACAAGAAGCTTTTGAAGGACAAGTTCAGGACTATCAGGCCCGTCTTCCAGAAGGAGAACGGTACCGTCACCGCCGCCAACGCTTCCAGTCTGAATGACGGTGCTAGTGCTGTTGTGCTTGCCTCCGGTGAGGTAGTGGAGAAGGAGGGCCTCAAGCCGCTTGCTAGGGTTCTTGGTGAGTATCCATGGGGCATTTCGCTTCGATCCTCGCTTGCGGCTGGTTTGAAGCAGAGACAACAAGCATACTATATCGATTCAGAATCTGTGCTGATAACTTATACCTAATTTCTCTCCATCCAGGCTACGCCGACGCTGCTTGTGCTCCTATCGACTTCCCCACCGCCCCTACCCTCGCCGTCCCTCTCGCCCTTAAGAACGCTGGCGTCTCACAGGATGAGATCGCCCTCTGGGAGTTCAACGAGGCGTTCTCCGTCGTAGGATGTGCCGCCGAGAAGGTTTTGGGTCTTGACAGGAGCAAGGTCAACGTCAAGGGTGGTGCCGTCGCTCTTGGCCACGTGAGTGTCTGCCAGGAACTCTGATTCACCCCTCTTTGTGTCGATGTGGACAGTCGTGTGCAAAAAACCGAACGGAGCGTACGAAGCATCCTGGTCTCGAGGAGCGGCAGGGATGCGCATCAACCACCCAGCCTCTCCCACTTAAGGCTTGCCTCGAAATTGTGTGCTGACAAACTTTTCCGGCTGCCCCCTAACAGCCCATCGGATCATCCGGATGCCGAATCGTAGTCACTCTCATCCACTCATTGAAGAAGGGTGAGAAGGGTGTCGCTGCCATCTGTAACGGTGGCGGTGCTGCTTCTGCCATCGTCGTTGAGAGGCTCTAAGGGTAGCCGTCCGAACGATGTCCTGTCTCACCCGGCGGAGAGGTTTGGCCTGTGAACTAAGCATAGCATAGATATACCTACCTGTTCCTTCTGTCTGGATGTGTGGATCGATTTCGTCCTGCGAGTCGGGGCGCGAACGATAGGATAATCAAGCACACATAATCTTGTACACTGCACATGGGGCTGCCGTCAAGCGCCACTTTTCATCTAGAGAATAAATACGGGATGAGCTCAAATACTCTCATGGCATGATACGTGGAAAAATGAGAACCGATACCGATACCGATGACACAATGCATAGTATGGACAATGGATGTGCACCAAAAGCAACCAAGCCATCCATGATCTAATGGCGACGCAGTGTGTATGGTGCAGTACGCGACATACAGTGGCCTGGGGACGGAATCAAAATCTTTCCGTCTTTCCGATGCGAGCGAGGCAAAAGTTGGTCAGTCCATCTCGCAAATAGCTTGTAACGTTTCTTTCATGGTTGACCTCTGATAATTGTACATCTTCAACAACACATATCTCGTTTCTCATATCCTGCAAGATCAGTCCCATCACACCTCATAAGGCCTGCTCCTCGGAAGCTTCAGTCCATTTCAATTTGGAACAACTAACTCTCCACACATCTCGCCCTGTCCAAAGGAGATCAGATCGTGAAAACCATCATCTATCGATCAGACCATGTTCGTCCAACGACCCTTATTAGCCGCTCAGCGAGTCGCGACTCGTGGACGAAGACCGCCTCCCCCGCTCCGACCATCACCTTTCACTCTGGCGTCGACGCAAAAGACCTCTTCGGTGAACCCTTCGTCGGCATTAGCAGAGTCCTCATCATCTTCCTCAGGCAGCACGACTACCACTACCTCTGCTCCGCTCGAGTCCGAGTCCGGGAACGAGACTCAGATTCAACACGACGAGGATATGGGAGCTGGGAGATACTTCGTGAATAGGAGCGAAGGGGGGAAACTGCCTGTTTACTCCAGGATTAGGAATGGGGGTAGTATCACTACTATTGTCAGGAAAGTCGATGTGAGTCACCGTCGCAGCTCTGATTCTAGTTCTAGTCCTAGTTCTGGTGGTAGTCTTGGTCCTAGATCTGGCTCTAGTGCGAGGCTTGAGGCTTGAGGCTGGTCCCTCCGAGCGAGAAGCCGAACGACGCTCTCTGAATTATATCGAGGAATCGAATAAAAGGAGGCGATATCGTCGTCGTCCTCAAAACGATGCTCGGTCGGAATTTGCTGCCCAAAAGCCATAGGATCTAGTATGCTGACTTCTGCGAATTTGTCATTGCTTTGCTTTCTGCTCGAACCCACTTTGTCGACCCATTGTTCTCATGTCTCACAGGGAGATGCTACGGTGAGTGTCTAACAACTGGAGAAAATCATTCTTCTCTTTCCCTCACATCTACTCTTTTTTCGCTTCAGCCATGTAAAGCCTTTGTCGCTGACACCTGTGTGTGTGTGTGTGTGTGTGTGTGTTCCCCTTTTCGGTTCGGTTCGGTTCTACAGACCCTGCAAAAAGACCTCAACACGTACCTCGCGACATTACACATCGACCCGTTCACCTCTCCCCCTAAAGTGACTGTGCGACCTACGAATCAGCACTTGCAAATAAAGGGACACTGGGTCGAGGAAGTCAAGGGTTGGTTGGAGGGCAGGGGGTTTTAACTCTGAGTCTGAGCCTGAGTTTTCAGGATTGTGAGATGAGCGTGGAGGGATTGGAGAAGCTTTGGAGTGGACGGCCCAGGTGATCGAAGACGCATATAGCACAGCATAGCATGTATGTATCAGACTGCTCATGTTGGCTGTCCAGTCCAGTGCGGTTGTGCTGCATTATGTACATGGTCATATATACGTAAGAGAGAGCCGAAGGACCGAAAATGAAAAGATCGCCCTTCACTATACGAAGCAGACCTATGGTCATCGTATAGACATGATATTATCATATGGATGCTTATATACCAGTGCCCGTGCAGTATCTGTCGATTAATTAGTTGAACGTCGCCGACTTCCAAAATATGTAGGAGGGAAGCGCCATCTACACACCCTACTGAAATCCTCTCCCGCTCTACCTGTATACCTGTATAAACGAGACAGACCCTGTCTTGGATCGCTTGTCCTCGCCCCATCCATCTGAGACTGCTACTTCGCCTGATCGAGATGAAGCCTTTTTCGATTCGTCGCGAGTACTGTACAGCCCCACCATGCGCCTCATCCATCTGCCCAACCATACATGGATAAGTTGGGCTATCCCTCTTTGCTTCACCTTGATCAAGAAGGAAGCAAATACTAAAAATCCAGGGAGAGCTGCTATCGCCGCCCAATTTACAGAGCAACCGCAACCATTTCTCCCTCTCCTTTGCTGTCTCTTGCCTTACCTGCCTCGGCAACGATTCCCGCCGGCTCCTGGCCTGGAAGATCACCCTTAGTGCTACCGTGAGGAGTCCCAAGCTCGCTCTCGAGATCAGTGATAGTCGTCACGTGGCTCGTCCTCCTATCCTCGCTGATTCCTGTCCCAGTCCCGACCTCGTTGGCGCTGGCGCTGCCTGTGAAGCTCGATGATCTCTCCAATGTTAATCGGTTACCAATCTCCGGACTAGGCTGTAGGCTTCCGTCTCCTCGGAGCCGGTTCTCGTCCATCGCCATCTCCGACTCGACGTCCAGTTCAGCAGTTTCAGGCGGGGTTGGGAGCTCCTTCAACGAGTTGGCAGGAGGCGTCTCCTTCTTGCTGCTACCGCGAGAGAAAAAGCCCGTCACTGACAGCTTCCTTGAAGTGGCCGGTCTCTCCACAGGTTGCTGAGGCGATACTGCAGGCGAAGATGTCACCCCGCTGCCGACACCCTTGGTCCAATTCGACACGAAGCTGCTGAGCGGAGTTTGGGCCTGCGCTTGGGCAGAAGAAGCCGTGTGGAGATAGTCATCGGCGGCTCCTCCCGGAGTTGGCAGAGGCGAAATTCTAGAGTTCACTGTAGCCGTTGAGCCGGCTCGCGAGCGCCCGTCGCTAGGCGATAGGGCCTTCTGTGGTGAAGTCGATCCAAGGGCTGTGGCAACACCGGTGGGAGGCACTTCGCGGGATGGGGAGGTCGGGCCTGCACGGGCATTCCAAAGCTTGAATCCCCATCCGCTGGTACTACTAGGTATCTTCGCCTTGTCTGATGCTGCGGCAGCTGCTCGTTGAGCCTCGTTCTCGTCTTCCTCGGCATCCCTGTCGGTAGGTAGAGGAGGGAGTCTAATGCCTTTCAACAAGTCGGCAGTGGAGGCTGACATTTCCTTTTCATCTCCAGCATCATCCCCTGGACGCTGTTCTCCGCTGTTCCCCCCAGTACTTGTGCTTCCGGCCATGAACTCTCGCAGAGCCTTGAGACACGTCTCACTCGCCATCCGGGCTTCTTCGCTCTCCTCCAGCTTGACCTGAAGCGCGGTGATAGTCGAGCGCAGTTTTGTCGCTTCTTCGACCGCTTCAATCTCCTTCTTGGACGGCGACTCGGGCTTCTTCGGTTGAGGGTAAGCGGGACTAGCGAAGGTAGCGGTGATTGGGGTCGGCTCGTCAAAGTAGCCAGACTGATGTGGGTTGTTCGTGCTGATGTTGGGAGAAGGCAGAGTGGTCGCCGCGTGCGTAGGAGTGGATCCCAATCTCAATTCTCGCAGACCGTGGCCACCGGGTCGAAGCGTGTTCACGCCAGCGTTGGCGGCACTGCCAACTGCTTGAGAGTTGGGTGAAACGAGTGGCTTGTCGACGTGAATATCCGCAGGCTCGGATTGACTGCTTTGCCTCCTGTGAGATCGCGCGATCATACTGGACCGCTTGGCAATTCTGCTCTCCCTAGAACCGGGCTCCGCGGCTCCCATGCTAGCGAAGCTACTCAATACCTCCTCTTCACCCAGACCGAGACCCGTCATACCCGCACCACCTCCGCCTGACATGACACTCATCCTCTTCCTGTCGGCTTCCTGTTTCTGCAGGACCATCACCCCTCGTCGAGCCTGCTCGACCTGCCCACGGAGCATCTCGACGTTCTCCTCGGCGACTTCCCGCTTCTTCACCTCTTCTTTCAGCTGGGACTCGACGGCCTCTTTGGCGGCAGTGAGGAAGGCATGTTGGTCTCTCAGCTGGGAGAACTCAGCCTCCACATCTGATAGAGCGGAGAGTCGAGTCGTCTGAGCGGATATAGTCGCTTGAGCTGACTCGAGCGATGTCCGAAGCGAAGATATCAATTCCTCTGCCTCCGCCGACAACCCTTTGCCATGCTCATCCGCAGATGTCCGGTCCGCTTCGTCTTTTGCGGAGTCGTGAGCTGGGTCGAGGACGACGTGGCTGTCTCCATCGTCTGGCGGTAGAGCAAACGGGACAGTAGGTAATGGAGAGGTGTTCAGCTCCGGTGATACTGGCAAGGGATGATCAGCGGGGTTGGGGGAAGTCATGTTGGCTATATGGTTATCGTTATTATGATAGCGTCCGCTTTCGCTCTCGCTCGCACCGATGTGATCGTTATTGGTTCCGTGATCGTGTTCGTATTCGTTATCGCCCAAGCTGATATAACTATGATGAGTGGCCAAACCTATCTCAGCCTCTTCTTCCTGATCGTCCTGGTCAACGGCCTCGTCGTCGTATTTGCCTCCGTCGTAAGAGGGACTTCTTGAGAAATCAAGTGAAGCTCGCCGACTAAAGTCAAGACCGTCGTTATCGTTTTCAAGTTCGAGTTCGTCCTCGACGCCGGATTCAAAGTCGTCTTCTGGAAAGTAGGAGTGCGGTGTATAAGGGTAAGACGGAGTCCGGCTGGAGACCAGACCTATGCCTGTGATGTCACCCATCAGTGCTGTGCTTCCCTATAATGATTGAATCTCGGTTGAGGCGGCGTACACAGCAGCGGTAGCAGTAGTGTGCTGCACACTGTGTAATCTACAGTACACTGCGTTGCAAGTTAGGTAGGCAGTGTCGAGACACGGTGGTGATGATGGTATACCAGTCGTACAGCAATACAACGGTGGGGCACTCACAGAGTCAATTCAACCGATATCAACTAATCGATATCACGACCACGAGCCACGGCTAGTACCGTGCTGGTGATCCTTCCAATCCTGTCCTGCTCTCACACCACCGACCAAGGATCTTTGTTCTCGGTTCCTAGATATGCCAACGAAGACCGAGAAGTCGACCAGTAGACAGACCGATTGACTCCGTTGTTGTTGATGATGGTGATATGATGATAAAGGAGGTAAAGGAAGGCGATAGAGGTATTGAAGAGGGCGGATGAGGTGAAATGAGATGAGACTGGATGGTTGTGGTGTATTTGGCAAAGGATGATTGAATGCAATAGGTAGGTAGGTAGATGGGTGGGTAAAGGAGGCGGTATGTCTCGTGTCGTGTCGAATCGTGTCGTGTCGGATGAAGCAACTTTTGACTTGGGTGCAATCAAATAATGTTGCTGTCACCAAAAGCCTTGAGCAGCTATCTGTCGGTAATTTCGTTAGGCAGAAAGAATCAAGACAAAGTGATAACAACGACAACAACAACAAAGTACTCCTTGCTGTCGCTGTGGCTGTGGCTGTTGATTACGTCTGTAAAGATGGGGGTGTGTTTGAGTGGGTGAGCTCGCGTCGAGCGTCGTCGTCAACAAGACAAAGCCGGGGATGATACTGGAGATATCCTTATAGCAGCGGATGGCCAGGCCCAATCTCTGGAATTTCAGAATTGCTGGGACGTAATAAAGAGGCGTCGTCAACGTGTCGTAATTCCAGCTTGCAGAAACTCAGACCTAGGTCGGGTCCGTTCGGTGAGTTGTGATATGACTCTCGCAGCTCGCTGGCCAAGGAGTATCGAATGGAAATGGAAATGGAAATGGAAATGACAATAAAGGCTATGAGATACGGGACAATGCGTAAGGTTCGTTCGTCATGCAATGAGGGGAGTCACCTCAACGACAATGGCCCTTTGTCAACCTCGCTAAAACTCAACTTACTAATAACTCAACAGCCCTCAAAACTGTCAACTGTGAAAGACGCGTTGTTGCTCCGTGCCTTACACAGACAGACCTTAATAAGCCATTTGACCACTCCATCACAGAGAGACCCAGGAGGGCTGGCTTATCATCAACAAATATCAACATGCTTGGTCTGCATCTCAATCTGCTCATCACGCCTCAAATTGCACATGCACATGCAGCGTGAGAACGACCTGGGCACCGATAGGAAAAGAACAAATCGATGGCTCGGAGCGGGAGTGCAATATACAGTGCATGCTCTGATCTGATCTGATGTGAATGAATACCCTTAGTTACTTCACCTCGTGAACCCGCTCGAGGATAGACTCGCGATTGCTTGTTGCACGTTGCTTTATGCTTTACAGCATTGATCTCTTCCAAGCTAGTGAGTGGTATCGACACGACGTTCCCGTCATTCGACCACATCTTCTGACCTGCCCCAAAGACCGGTATCCTCGTCTAAACGCGATATAATCCCGCTCCACGGCCAGCCGCCTATCGCCTATCGCCTGCTGGGCGAAGACTCCCTGTCCCTGCCTGCTCTTCTTCCAGCACCGGGTCCCGAAGCTCCTCCTCTTCGTGCTCCCGCAGGAGTTTTGGCGAACGCAAAGTCGCTATACCAAGTCATCCGAAATCAGGGTCAGCAAACGGAATATCCGTGTGATTGCAATTGCTCGACGTCCCAGCTCTCAGACTGTCGAATGGGACTTCTGATTACATTCGCCACGGAACTATACGCTTAGAAGGAGCAAACAAGGCGAACTCAAACTCACGTCTTGATAGTCTGCTCGAGGAAGGTCGTGCCATCCGTTCCCTTAATAGCCTTCTCAGCCTGCTCCTTCTCCGGGAACTCAATGAGGGCGTAGCCCTGACACACGGGAGAGAAGCATACAAGTATCAAGTTAGCGCTCATTCATCTTCGACCATGACGAGTGACATATTGAACCGAGTCCCCCAGCGAGAGGACTATGGGATCTGGGCGTACGTCGACGATTGTCGGATGAAGGCTGAACTCTTCCTTCTTTCCACCAATCCTTTATGCACCTGCGGGCTCGTTGCGCAGGTTCCGGCCAAGCTCAAGTGTTGTTGTGGAGGATACACTATGGAAGATATACAGTTTTCGCTATTTCGAATGATGGGGACGTGACACAAGGAAGCAGAAAATAGTAAAGCACGTCCGCACTTACCATGACGTAACCCGTCCGTCTATTCAAAGCCATCGACAAGTTCTTGACCTCTCCATAGTCACCAAACAGATCTTGCAGGTCCTCCTCGGTCGTCTCCTCGTTCAGGTTGGTGACGATGATGATCCATCCCTCGACGGCTGTTTGGTGAATCCCGGCGGGAGGGGGTTCGGCAACCGATTGATGAGAAATGATGTTTCCGATAGGAGCGAGCGTCATTGTCGATGGGCAAGATGTAGTAACGGTCGTGGTAGATACGATATGAGATAGTTGGATGGCGTTTAGCACATAGTTAGTCATTGTTCACGGCAGTTGCTGAGCCGATCGTGGATGGTCTGCTTCCCTTCCTGGCGAGCAACGGAGAGGGATTGGACTCTTATTCCGAAGCCGTGCCCTAGTTCACCGGAGAGTCAAGTAGAAGCCAAACCCGGAGCACTCACATCGAGCAGCCCACGAATGTTCTCCGCGTCCATTGGCTTCGCCAGCTATTCATCCATCCACCCGTTTTCCGTTAAAATAATCGCATTCGATGCGAGTACGTGAGCGAGAGAGCGATTTCAATTTCGATATCGGCGAACAGCGGTCCGTCGCAGTCCGAAAACGCAGGTACAGTATAGATCAGACGAGAAGAAGGTGATGATGGTGGTGGGTGAAGGGTATCCGTCAATATCGCAAGTAGACAGAAAGAGAGAGAGGGAAGGCAGAGAGCGTTGAAAGTGGTATTGATAATAGCCGTAGAGGGAATGGGGTTTCAAACGAAGAGCGAAGTGAGTACGACAGAGGCCGTCAGCTACCCGTTCGCGCGTTCGCGGCGCCTATCCGAGAGATACCTTCGGACGCGTTCATCACAGACGGATCAAACTCACCAGCCATATCTACGTCAGCCATGATGTTCCACTGATATATATCTATATGTATTATTATTCAGGAAGAGGAAGCGAAGGAAGGTGGAGGAGGACGGGAGGTTCTTGATTCTTATCGTCTCGTCCAGATGGCTCTGTGTTTTGTTTTTTGTGATTTAGAACGCGCCGTCTGATATCGGTGTCGATGACTGTCGCGCTACCTTGTTTTCTTCTATTCAAGTGAAATAGCCTCGACTCTGTTGTATATGTATTGCTATCAAGGTATCTTGGACAACATTGCCATCATTATTGAGACCTCGACGTTGACATTGACATTGACCGTCATGCTTGTCTGTTCGAAGGAAGCGCGATCAGCGCAGAACCAAGTACCACGTGGCGGCAAACCGGGGTTAATCGACACAGTGGCACCACCACCCAAGCGAGCACTGCGTGTAAACGAGGTTAACTTAAGCTAAACAGATAGGAGTTGCATATCATGATTGTCACCGGGCCGCATAGATAGATTGAATTATCTCTTCTGTCAGACAATAGGGTATATGAATGTACATCGCGAAAAGTTACGGGAATGCGGACAGAAATAGATATCAAGACTATTAGAACATTCAACCGGATTGACTTTTTTGTGTGTAAAACCAGATCCTCCCTACGTCTGTTTCGTGAGCAAGTGCGCGCAGTGTAGCGCATGCCGACCATAATCTTTCGCCTCTCCATCCGGCGATGACGAGCCAAGGCGAGATGACATCTTCACTGGAAGTATCTTCTTGTTCCCCTATCCGTAGATCTTGATGATGACGTACGCGACACTTCCTCCCAATGCCAACATGACGGCCAAGACGCCGAAGATGACAGCGCCAATGGTCCAGATCGAGATCGACTGCTCCTTTGCGTACTCCTCATACTTCCTCTTTCGCTCGGCCTCCTCCTCGGGCGTTCGATCAGTGATGAGCCCACGAGCCTTGAGGTCCGCCATGAACTTCTCGGTCCGTTCCTGCTTCTGCCTGTTGGCGATCTCCTGCGATAGCTTGGTGAACAGGACCGCCCGGGCATCGTTGGACATGGGGTCGATGCTCGATGTGGCGGGACCGGAACCACTGCCGATCGTGATGAAAGACGGGTAGTGGTGCTCGGCCCATTGCTCGATCTGTGAGAGCAGGAAACGGTAGAACGTACCGGGATCAGCGACTCAACGGATCAACTTCACTGCCAGGTCTCGGTGTTTAAAACCGGCCAAGCCGTAGTGCACTACCCCTTACTCACCTTGCCACATGCGATGCTCAGCTTCAACAAGTTGGGGTCCTCCTTGTGCACCTTCTTGTGGATCAGTCGTGCGTAATCTCGGAAGATGTAGGCTACATCTCGCGGGTTAGTCGCCTTCAGGATGAGCTAGATGAGATTGATGAGGATTGTCAGCCCAGTCCGGACACCATCAGAAAGCCCGATCACGATCAGGAGGTGAACCGCAGCGCTCAATGTCTCAACCGTCAGACGATCAAAGACCACCTCGGCGCATTGTACGGGTTAATGCAATGGAAAGGATAGCCTCTCAATACGCTAGAAGGGTAGACTTCAACTCACTCTGACAGTCTCGCCCTTCCTGATTTTGACATTCTCTTTCAAGATCTTAGGGTTCATAAACGTCCTCTCGAGGGTAGCAATAGCCATAACAGCGGGGATAGCGACAAAGTTGAACACCGACTGGCACTTCAACAAAGTCATATAGTCGAGGGCGTCGGTCGTATGTCTCAGGGCGTCGAGGACCATCTCCGAAGCTGCCCACATGGCCTCTTTCTCCCTGGCGGGGTCAATGAGCTCCTTCATCGACCTGAAGCCGTATTTGCCCCAGATAGCCTTTGGCCAGAACCCTCGGCCTTCAATCACGTCTTCGTGGATATCTCGATAGATGTTGGTCTTTTGCAACAACAGTCCCATCGAGTTGGACAGCGTTAATTGATCGGCGATGAAAGATCGTTCTTTGCCAGAGGCAGCGAACAATCCGGAGAGACCTTCGCCGACCAACCCGGCAACGTAGTGGCAGTACAGGTCATAATCTGAGATGGAGTCGACTTCGGCAACGGGTTGCTCGGGCGTGGCAAGCGCGGCGAAGTCGGCCATACCGGCTCCCATCTTCTTGCAGATGTCCGCTATAACGGCTTGATATCTGCGAAGGACGGGTCGTGGAGACAGCGTTATTAATCAGCATGACCTCATAAACCCGGATGCGGAAACCTTTGCGCGAGGACGACTGACGACGCGGAAAAGCGTAGACTTGAGGTGGGGAGTGTCACTGGTGCGCGAAACACTTACTCAGGCGTGAGCTCTGAGAACTCGAACTGGATCGCATCAAATTGTTCCAACACAATCTTGTCCTTCTCCTTGGACTCGTGGAACGTCCATCCAGGCTCGTAGAGCTTCTCGTGCAGCGATTTCAGGAGGGGCAACTTGGTCGAGTTGGGGATGGTCATGTCGTCTTCTACTGTATCCAACGCTCGGAGAACGAGGTAGAAGATGCAGACCTGGGCGGGGAAATAATCACAAATCTCGTCGTTAGCAGCAGTAGCCTAAACAGCCCGCTCGGCTGTGCAGTAGACTCAACGGCACGAGACCTTGTCGTTCAGAAGGGAAGCACAAGCACAACCTTGTCCCCCGAAAAAGGCCGGCGTAGTGTGTCACGTACGGTTCGCGCCAAATCGCCCTCCAGCTCCTGGATGACCCTCGCGAAACTCCTACTGGTCAGATCCAAGAACTCCCAGCACTTCTTCATGGTGGGTCGATCGTAAAATGTAGTCGCGAGCTCCTTCTCATCCTTGATATCTCGCGAGTCGTGCCAGATGGCAAAGTTTATCAGAGCTCTGAGCTCCATCTATGTATCGCATGCATGCGCACACAAGTACATGATGTCAGCGTCAGATTGCATGACTCGTGTTCAGCTCAACGTCGTATTGCAGCTTGAGTCCCAGGGAAGACAAGTGTGAAGCAAGGACATACCGGGTGGGTGACAGCTGCAAGAGGTATAAGCTATCATCAGCGTGCGACTAAGTGGAAGGAAGCCCAAAACCCAATTTGTCCAGGGCAGGTCAGATCATGTCACTCACCAAGCACGGCATAGTCGACAACGCCCATTTTGGCTACTGTTTATGATTCCTAAGCGTAGGGGAGGACGTCGCGCGAGCGAGTTGAGCGAACGAGAGTGAAGTGCGTCTTAAGGAGCGAGAACAGTTCCAGTCGATCTGGTTCTCCTGGTAAGACCACGGTGTGTACTTGAATGGTGTTTCGGAGAGACGACTCTTTTGAGAGATGTACCAGGAAAGGACAGTCGAGGTCAATCGACGAGTGACACGATCTTCCAACGCTTCGCTCACTCACGCCGAGAGTCGTTGTGGTTGTGGTTGTGTGGTTGTGATATTTCAGGGAACATGAGCAGCAACCTCCCGTACCAGACGCCAAACGCGCATCGTACAGTAACCAGCAGCTAAGCTAGGGTGAACCGGCGAATTACTACTAACAGCTCCGAACACGACTATAACGGGATCAAATATGCCACACTCATTCTGCGGCCACCGCCGCCAATCATTTAAACCATTCAACCATACAACGACGAGCTTCTTGCAACACCACGGCGGACCGTCTATATTTCGGATGACCTGGTACCTTTACATCTTGACTCCTGTTCAGAACAAATCACTTCTAAGCCCTCAACAAGCGCCATGCCAGCTTCACCGCCCGGAGAGGGCTTGCAGCCGCCTCAAGATGAGGACTTTATCGTGCCTGCACCAGGCATCTCGGCCGCAGACGCAGCCGAGGATGTTGATGTAGATGTCGACGAAGATGAAGATGAAGATGTCGACGACGAAACGGAGGAGGCACCGCCTAAGAGACTCGCATTCCCGCCTCGACTTGTGACGACGGCCCCGGTATCAGAAATAGGTACGGACGGGACCCTTCAACCAGCTGAGAACGATCAAGATATCGACCAGATTCAGGACCGGGACGCCGACGATCAAGACGGAGATGATCAGGAGCAGGAGCAGGAGCAATATGTACCTGCTACAGCTACAACATCAGCCAAGATTCCGAAATTCAAGAAGAACAAGAAAGGCTCCGACAACGATGACGAGGATGATGATGAGGAAGAAGAAGAGGACGAGGACGATGATGAAGAGGAGAGAAGGAGGCGCAGAAAGAAGAAGAAGAGGCTTGAAGGCGCTAGGAAGAGGCGAGAGAGAGCCGGAGCCGGCGAAGGTGGAGAAGACGTAGATGTAGATGAGGACGAGGAGGCCGCGCCGGTGTACGATGAAGCTACTCGTAGGTATCGCACATATATCTGGTATGCGATGCCAGGCGTAAACAGTCGCATATGCTGACGCAGACATTGTCGACTTGTTTTTTGCAACACGCAGAACGACGGTTGGCACTGGAAGAGAGGATCGATAATATCGGCAAGAAAGCTAAAGTGGCCAGACGGAAGAAGAAGGGAGACGACGATGTTGACGTGAGCTGCGTTCCAATCGTTGAAACTTTCACTCTTCAGTGCAGTTCAGCTGACATGTTGTTTGGACCGCTCTAATCTGGTTAGATCGTTGATTCGTATCATGATGATGTTTGTGCCCGTCTCAGAGACAGGATGATAGCTGCTGCCGATAGAGACGAGGCTGCCAATCGAGCGAAACTGCCCGGTACGGCCAAGCTGGCTATGTTGGACGAAGTCATGGGTGTTCTGAGAAAGTGAGTGAGCCGCTCGATTTCCTTTGTCGGAACAAGTTGGGCTATTGAAGCCGAAAGTACCACCTCGACATCTGATCCGGCGGCAGTGCATTCTGTACGCATGGGCACGAGGCAAGAATGTGGCTGATTCGAAACTGGAATATCCAGCACAACGCTATGGCAATCGATAGTCGACAACGGCGTTCTAGAAGCCGTGAAAAGATGGCTCGAGCCTCTGCCCGATAGGAGTTTGCCCAGTGTCGGTATTCAAAAGTCCATCTTCGAGGTGTTGCCCAAGGTCCGTCAACTTCCAACTTGATATACAGCCGATCTAGCCGTCTTCCAAAAATACCACTCCAGACTGACCTTGTTGCCCTTCATTCATCTCGTATTTGGCGAACTCGCTTCTTCAGATGGATCTCGACACAACTACGCTCAAAGAATGCCGCCTTGGACCTATCGTTCTATTTTACACCAAGACCAAGCGTGTGACGCCCGCTATTAACCGACAAGCTGACGCGCTCGTCCAATCATGGTCTCGGCCAATCATCAAGCGGCCCGCCAACTTCCGCTCGAGGCATATCGAGACGCAAGATGAAGCTGAAATGAGAGGTGGACCCCGTTCGGGCGCGGATGATATCGGTGATAGTCAGGACTACTCGCAGAGTCAGGGTCTGGGCGGTAGCCAAGGAGGTAGTCAGGCTCCGAGGAGAAACAAGAGATTCGACGTCAGGACTGCTCTTGCTGAGAACGCAGGAAGGAAGGGCGCGAGATTGCAGATCGTCAAGGTGAGTTGACGGTATTATTGACTACTATAAAAGGTGCCAGTGTACCAATAATTAAGATTGCACATGCTAACCCCCTGATTTGCTGGTCTTCTTGTTTTCTTTCGCAACGTCTATAGGACATCCAATATACCGTCGCGCCAGAATCGAGAACGCAGCACCTTGCGGAGGAAATCCAACATGTCTCGCGAATCCAGATGGACAACAAGAAGTTCAACAAATTCGCAAGGCAGATGAAAGGCGGTCGCGGAGGACGATAAAAAGAACTTAAGTCTAGGAGAGTCAAGCGTACTCGTACTATCTTGGGCGGCAACCTTTCGGAGTTAGAGATACGACGCTTGGCTGAGGACGCTGACTCGTTGAAGGGAGACATTGAAATGAATTGAGTGAGAAGTAGGGTCAGAGAAGGTAGAGATGGCCAGGCTCCAAGAAGTTTGACACCGTCTCTGATCGAATACTGGTTTGATCGGTTCCATGTTGTAGCATGCATATATGTGGTCGTTACTATCGTTGGCGTCACTATACTGGGCATGTCCGCTGTACTCCGATACGATGAGCCATCACGCCTGTACTCATGTGTGATCTACTCTGCTGACGCGCACATCATATAACGCG
Organism: Kwoniella sp. CBS 9459; assembly: GCA_036428585.1. Taxonomy (NCBI): domain Eukaryota; kingdom Fungi; phylum Basidiomycota; class Tremellomycetes; order Tremellales; family Cryptococcaceae; genus Kwoniella; species Kwoniella sp. CBS 9459. The sequence goes on along the minus strand of CP144066.1, from coordinate 490,401 downwards.
ACTTATTGGGATATCGCTATATGCATAACGTGGTGTACAAGGTGGTATTGAAAGCCATAGCGAGACATTGAGTGCGACTTCCATAAATCGCTCGCTTTTGAGGCGTCGATGCCGAATGAGCTTGATCAGTTTAGCTGCCGCTACCGACACTGACAGGAGCGTACGATCCTCTTCCAGCTCCATGAGGTCCACTCATCTCTGTACTAGCCCAACCCCTTCCATTATTCCGACCCCCGGGTAAGAGCTTGGACGAGTAAGGATGAATCGCGCTGGGAAGGAGGGCTTCAGACCATTCGCGCAGGTCTTGCGGTTGACCACGGGTCTCGATCGCTTTGCGTAGTCTGTAGTCCACACGGGGTCAAAGGATCATGTCCTGGGTCAGTAACTAGTCTTTTTCTTTTGGCGGTTTGTGACGGAGAAGAAGGGTGACCAGCGGTATGGAGGCTTCCCGGCTAGGAGGTGTGGTCATGTTGGTAGGGAGTGGTCAAGTATGCGAGTGCATATCCTACTCACCTCGCTCGGATGGCGGCGTATAGTAGTAAGCCAAAGACGATGAGCAGGAAGAATGTGACGACCAGCTGATCTCTGGGCGAATCACGTTCTGCAAATACCACGCAAGGCGCAATGACATCAACGTAAATTCCTTTTGAGTCCTCAAGCTGAGCTTGACTGGGCTCTCATGCCCGCCCATACGTTCACTCACTGAAGCATCTAGCCTCGACATCACCCTCCGTACCAGTGCCGACATCCGCATCGAGCTCGGGGACTTCGGCGCCTTTACAGATCGCCAGCTTCTGGTCGAGGCAGAACTGACGGGTACATGACAGGCAAGGCTTCTTGGGGTTGTCAGGGCGATAGAGCGGTATTATTGTCGAGTTGGAGAAACAGATGCCTGTAGTGCGCATCGGGGTATGCGTGTGAGCATGGACAGTACAGACAGTGAATACAAGCGCACAACGGAGAATGGGGGGGAGGGGGGGTGTAGTGAGTATGCGAGGTATGTCCAAGGGCTCCCTGTCCGATCGCATCGCATTACAGCGCTATCGAACCCTTCTTCTTCTTCTTCTACCGCCGCACTCACACTTGCAGTATGACATCCCGGGGTCATTAAACAGCGCCGTCGTCATCATCGGCATGACGAACAGGACCAAACCCAATACGAAAACCATCACCGACCGCGAGCTGGGCGCCGAGGATGAGGTTGGACGCGTCATGTTTGAAGACGCGCGCACAGTAGTACACCCTCGTCAATGTCTTGTTCTCTCTTCCGGTAGTGAGCGTTTTCGGCCTAGAGTCCGTGTTGCGTTCCCGAGTGATCAACAGATGATGATGCGAAGGGCACGGTTGAAGTATGCCAAGGCGGCTTTCGGATGCTAAGATCCAGGACAACAACAAAGTGTTGTCTGTGACTTTATTTACGAATTCGCAGTGAGCGCTACGGTGTCGGGTTTATCCGGGGGTGGGTGTGACATGTGGACGGCATGTGTCACTAGCTACATCTACTGCAACTGCAGCTGCAGCCGCAGAGGATGACGAGCAGCACTTCGAGAGAGGAATTAACGCCCATCTAACCAACTGACTTATTCATGTCCTACAATCTCCCTTCACTCAAGACTGACATTATCCTAATCATCATTGACATATACATCACAGCGTACCCGCTACAAATTTATATACATAGCCATCTGTCGAAACAGCGATAACAAAGCACAAATACCTTCGAAGCCCCGGCCCATCTTTATCGTCAAGGCACCCCTCGAGCTCTCATACCTCAGCCGCGAAGGTACTACTTATACATATGACCGTCATGACTTCGCTATGATGTTGGTCTTCCCCAGATAAACCCCTTGTCCCAGCAGCAGAGGTGTTCGGTCAGTCCTCATCCGCTTCGGGTTTCCCAGCAGACACAACAACTCGTCGTTGATATATCGTTGTGGATTTGACCTGCGTAGGCACTGATACCCCGACCCTCGGCATGATCATTAGCCTCCAAGAACCTCGTCATAGCTATCACTCGTACGACCACACCCATTCCTATTACTAAGTATACATGCCAGACAGCGTATAGAATAATTCACTCGACAGTCAAAATTACGCCATTCCAACGAGGATAATTATATCATACGATGGCTGAAGGGGAAAGCAGCAACAATAAAAAGGGCCGAACAGGTCCATCCCAGTCGTCAATCCACTCGACAACCCCAAGCAACAATGCAGGAGGACAGCCCTCGACGCCGTCTTCGTCTTCTGGTGGCGCTGCCGGTGCAGCAGGAGGCGCGGCGAGGTTCTTGTCGAGGAGGGTGTGGGGCAGAGCGAGCGCTACGACCAAGACTTCAACAGGGAATGAGGAATTGCCGGAAGGCACAGGTCCTCCATCCACATCTGCAACATCTTCGGGGTCCAGTACTCAGCGTAAAGATTCTGCGGATGAGTTTGCGAAAGCACAAGCACCGACAGCTGTGCCGCCTCCCACGTTCCACTTGGACGAAGCTATCGGTTTAATGGATCCTGGCTCGTCTACGTGGACGTCAGTATCGGGACCAGAACTCGTTGAACATGTCAAGGCGACGTCTGTGTACCTCGCCAATATTCTGGAATCGGAAGAAGGGAAATCGGACATATTCTCTGCACCCCAAAGTCATCAGTCAGAGAAACAGGCGAAACCTGCTCAAATCTCGCCCGACGACCTCAAAACGCTGTATATCCGAGCGATGGCATTCTCGGATCGTCAAACCGACGTCTCGTTAAGAATAGCCGGCATGAGACTCCTTGCCTCCCTCATGTCCGCTTGTCCCCCACCCAGATATCTACACGAAAACGTCCCTGACGGTGTACCGGAGAAAGTTACCGCTCGATCCTTGTATTCGCTTGTCGTCGGATCTAGTCAGGTATCAGGCGAGAAAAAGGTTGATCTCGTTGGCGCGCAAGTGGCTGCGCTCAAGGTATTGACCAAGAATGGGACCGAAGTGGAAGGGCTAGGAGGGGTTGTCGGATGGCTGATGAGAATGCTAGATGAGATTTCCGGTGATTGGGCCAAGTGGTGCGAGACCAAAATCTCCGGTAGTACCGATGTTTCCCAGCGTCCCACCAAGGTGAGTCATCGATCCGCTCTCTATTGACTCGTCATGACAGTAAAGCATATAGCGCTGATGCAATTCTTGACATAACAGCTTAAACCATTTGAGCATATTGCGCCTTATAATCCCCTCGAAACGGCATCCTCAATCATCAACCTCGTTCATTCCATCACATACACCTTCGTCGACCTATTCGACCCGCAGATCGACATCCCACGACTACTACCTCCCATTTTTGCCTTTGTATGCAGAGGCATCGTTGCATCTCTTCCGTCAGCGGAACTGTCGGGCCTCAATATATCCCAGAGCCATGTACCACCGCCCAACCCACTAAGACGGGATTCGGTCCCCTCTCTACTCAATTCACCTCTTCCGCCCTCGAGCAATCAGCCAATCCTCGAGTCGACTCTCAGAAGATCGGTATCAATCAACCGAAGGGGCAAAGATTCGCCTGCCGTCGCCATGTCATCAGCGTTCAATACGCCATCCTCCTCTAGGATAGCACGTCATTCGGCAATGACTTCGCCCCAATCGCTCGCATCGGCACACCAGTCCCCCTCACCATTACTACCTACAATCCCCATACCCAGATGGATCTATATCTTATCCTCGACTTGCGCCTTCCTCGAATTGCTTATCGACAACACCTTACTATCCCAAGAACAGTTTGTCGATATCATGCGATTCGCCTGCATTTGCGTTGCTTGTGACGATGAGCTGGGGCTGCCGACAGATGCAGGTCAGATACCGGTACACAAGCTGTTAGCCATCATGTTTAGGTCCAACAGCGGAAGGCGAAGTGAACAGGCTCTGAGGGTCATCATGGAGCAAGAAAGTGATCGAGACTTCAGAAAAACGTACGAGGGCTTAGCGAATGCGGATTGCAAAGTGATCCTCGGTGCTGTATAGTGAGTGGAAATGAGAACTTGTTTCGCATATCAGAGGGTCTGGCTGAAATCTGGACGTAGCATCGCTCGAGCTTTACTCCTTCATCTCGACGATCCTATTCCCGGTCCAAGTGCTCTCCCATCGATGGGTCTATCGTCCCTTTCACCCTCGTTAATCGCAGCTCTCTCTACCTCCCGCTTCAAGAACGCCGAAGACCGGTTGGAACGCATCCGGTGGGAACCTGTCGATTACGCCGTTCTCACGCTTCTGCAAGACAATCTTCACCATTACGAGCTCATGTCCGATAAGGACAGTATCAAGAGCGATATCTGGTCAGAAGGGCAATCGGCATGCGACATACTAAAAGCCTTACTACCTGTTGCTCTTCCTCCAAAGTGAGTGCAAACATGCGCCATTTGGATGTGCTTACGAGCGCGCAAATCCCGGGACTGACGTGAGAACATCTGCTTAGACTCTCTGGACTCGCATTGTCTTTCGCCGACGAGCCGGCCAACTTTACCGCTGTGTACCTTGCAGTCGTTCATCAAATACCGGCCGCTATCGAAAAGCTTCATCCGATGGCCTCGTCAGTTTCGCCATTCTACCATCCGAAATATATCGAGCTCTTGTTCCATTTCGGTGACCATCTCACCGAGGAAGACGCCGCTGTCATCGTGGACTACTATCAACGCGATGGCTTGTGCTTGCCGTTAACTGCCGACTGGATCGAAAACATATGGAGACTCATCGACTTCTTCTACCAAACCTCCATTTCGCTGCCTGGCGCTCGAAGGAAACTGGCGAAACTGCTGTTCAGAGAGATTTATGCTAGTACTGAGGAGATGGTTGAGCCTCGATCCGAATTTGTCGGACAAGTCCTCGTGCCCTATCTTGATCGGGTCTTATTGAGTCAGACCGATGATTGGTTCCGTCGAGAAGCGCTGCAAGTAATGATACGGGCGACTGTAGCAGAAACCGTTGAGAGAGATGAGGACCGAAGAGCGGCTAGAGCCTCAAAGCCTAATGCAGAGGTCGAGGAGGAAGATGCGTCTGCCTTACCAAGTCAGGAAGTCAGAGAGGCAGCCGCAGGTGGTAGTTTCCACGCTATCCGGAACCTGATCATTGCTCTCGCTTCGACCGCTTGGTGCAAGGAAGAGGGAGTGATCCAGCAGCCAGAGCAGCGCCGCCCAGCACATCCAGTGACCAGAGATTCGACAGCATCTACCTCGTCCAATCCTTCGGCATTGAAAGGACTGATGAATGTACTCTCTCCTCCGTCGCGGACAAAGGATCTGCCTTCTGTTGCGCCTTCGATCGCTAGTACCGACGACAGCACTCCGAGACCGCAGTCAGAAACTCCCCCTGCGCCACACTCCAAATGTCAATCGCTGGGCGCGGTATCCGCCTTAATCACAATCTTTAACAAGCTGACCTTCTCTCCACCTCATTCTTTCTCCTCGACCGCCAAAGCCGCCCGTACACCCGCTTCATCAAGATGCATTGCGATCTATCGAGATCTACTTGGCCTTCTCTATCCTTTCACGGATCATGCGGGAACTGACACTCCGACCTCCAGAGTCGCAGCGGTCCCGGCGAGATGCCCGCGAGCGAGAGTCGCGATTCTACAGTGGCTTATGCGACTTCGAGCGGATCCTAGACACCGTATCTATCTCAGGACCAACCTTGACATCGTCGCCAAACCTTATGCGGACACCCTTTTCAGGACGACTGAGGCAGTCGAATGTCAACGCTCAAAGCTAGTGATCGACGCAGAGGAAGCCAGAGCGAAAGCTAAACTACGCCAACATCAGCAACAGCAATTGATGGCATCGAATGTCCGAGAGTCAGTTCGGGATCGCGCATCGACAAGCACCAGAAGCCGGAGTCGATCGAGGCCTGCGGTCGAGACTCCCTCGGACATATTCAGTCCACTATGGTCAATCCCGGAGACCTTAGCGTTCAACATGCCAGCCGATAGCTTGCCTTCAGAAGGTTTGTTGACTTATGATCCTAATCATCCTTCCCTACGCAACAAGGATGCGCCACCTGTCGAAGGCGTTTGGCTACCAGTCTCGGAATATGTCCGTGCACTCAACGGGATCTTACGACATGAACGCAACTGGGAGCTGGTATCCTATGTGCTCTGCTTCTTGCCTCTCCAGCTAAGCAACAAGCTTTTCTTCCGAGGTGGCCGAGCGACTCGAGAAGTGAAGTTCCTCTTGAAAGCTTTGATCGATCTCATTCCTCAAGACGACCGAATCGAAAGAAGGTGTAACTTTCATTCATATATCAAGCGACCGAATGTAAACGCTGCGGTATACCAGTCGTTGTCTATCTTGATCAGCTACCGGGATGTTTTCGACCCGCCAGAGTGCGATGCGCTCATTGCCGCGTTCGAAATGTGTCTGGAGTCCAACACGGTGGTGGCCAAACCTTGTATCCAGGCTCTCACCTTGTCGATCTTCGAATTGGAACAGCATCTAGGCAAGCGGCTGCTCAGCATCATCGGTAAATTGAGGGATATCAACTTCACTTCCGGCATCGCCGTTCACTTGATCGAATTCCTCATAGCACTCGGTGATAACGGCAATCTGTTCCGAAACTTTACCGACGCACACTACAAGGACGTGTTCACGCTTGTCATCGATTACATTGCCGAACATAACGCCCGATCCGATACAGCTCCCGACCTAGAAGCCCCCAACGCAAGGGAGAATTACACGCTGTCTCAACACGTGATCGGTCTCGCTTACCACGCGATCTATGTTTGGTTCATGGCCCTGAAGCTCTCTGTTCGACCTGATCTTGTCAAGCATATCATCACAAAATTGCTGCAATCTCGATCTAAAAGGGTGTCAGTCGACGAAATGGCCGAGGTCTGTCTGGACTGGCTGGCGCGATACACGTACGGTAACGCCGATCCGAAACCTGCCTCGTCTTTCCTTGCAGATATGGTGATGGCCGACCTCCGAGAGGACCAGAAGCCAAAAACGCAATCCTGGATGCTTGGTGGGACTATCATCACCATCACTGCCAATGCGAGATCAGGCTGGTCGACCATCACCTCGACCCGGCCTACAGGTGCGACCGAGGTCATCGCCAAGTTGGAGAATGTGCCGTTACTCGAATTAGGCGAAGCCAATGCCGATTTGACGAGCTTGCCTGCTGTGCTTATGGCTGACAGGAATGCTGTAATGGGTGAACAGGACGTCAAGGTGAGTGGTCGGGGGGTTTTTTTTTCCTTTCCTATCTTGCTCCCAACGCCGGGATGCGATTATGCGCTCTCGAGCCGGGCGAAATTGGACAACACTGATGCTATCGTAATACAGGAGGCGGAAGCAATCGTTAAGCAGAAATCTACAGTCTCCGCTCAAGAGGAGCAGGATCAAAGTTCGCAACGGGGAGCTATCTGGTCCGGGGCAACCCCTTCTCAGCGACGTAAAGATGTCTCGATCGATCCCGCATACATTGCTGTCGAGCTGCTCTCGTCGTACCCAAACGCGAGTCTCGATATACCACGAGGCCGACTTATCCCAAATGAGGAGAAATTCCTGCGCACGCTCAGGAACATCGAGATTACTCCAGTCATTGATGCCTCGAAGCTGGCTGTATTGTACGTCGATAGGAACCAGACCAACGAGACAGAAATTCTGGGCAACATAGACGGATCTTCGTTGTATCTCGACTTCTTGGCCGGTCTAGGTCGACTAATCCGGCTGAAAGGACAGGTCGATATCCACCTGGGAGGCCTGAACAGAGAGGATGATTCGGACGGTGAATACGCCTATGCGTGGTGGGACGATCTACAGCAGACCATCTTCCATACGGCGACGATGATGCCGAATTCACCCAATGATCCTGCCTTTGCGAGAAAGAAGCGATTGATCGGTAATGATTACGTCAAGATCGTTTATAACGATTCTGGGCGTGACTTCGTGTTTGACACCATCAAGACGCAGTTCAACTTTATCAACATCGTCATCTCTCCGCATACCACGCCGGAATCGCACGGACCTCGACCCGCCATACAAGTCTTGCCGACGGATCCCTGGGCTGTCTGGGGCCGCGACGACTATTTCAAAGTGATCGTGCAGCGCGCACCGGGTATTCCTGACTTCTCGCCTGTTGGCGAGCACAAGATTGTCTCGAGGGAGACATTGCCCGTCTTTGTGAGGCACGTGGCGCACTTGGCGAACGACATGGCTGCGAGGTACACTCACATCAGGGCTGCCCGTTCGCCTGAGGAGGCGGAGTATATCACCAGTTGGAGAAGCAGGTTAAGAGCCATGAACAGGCTCAGAGCGATGTGAGTGTGGTCACGTCTTCAACTCCGATGTACGTCTGTATTGTGTTCAAGAGCTAACAAAGACACTTCTCCTGCAGGTTACCGCCGCTGGAAAAAGTGGATCCGAATGACGACGCCAAACGTGAGGAGCTAATCAGAGAGTAAGCTGCACACCATTTTCTCGCGTCATGCAATGACCTCGCACTTACTATCCCCTTCAAATATGCAGCTTCACAAGGGTCTTCTCTCACCGGCCTGCAGAATCCAACCAATGATACTGCTGTCACCATTGAGATTATCATCCAGCTTCAGCGCTCATATCGCAAGTTGCCCACATACCGCTGTACCATCGGGCATTTGCGTAACCCAAAAAGAAAACAGGCATCACAAGGTGCTTTTCAAACTTTCAACCAAATTCGCTTTCGTTCTATCTTTCTCTCTTCTGTTTCTTTTTCCCCGACAGTAACCTTTCTTTCTTTGTTACCTTCCATTTATGTCTTGTATCGGTCATCAGGTTCACTGTTTGTAGGTCATGATCATGCATCCAGAGGATGATGTCGCTCATGTCGATACGGATACGGGTATAGTTCGCGTTCAAGCTACTGTCTACACTGAGCTACACAGTAATTGGACCAGGTTCTATTGTGCACGATGGTGCCGCGTTAACTGTATGTATGCTGTATACGTACGGCGATACTGTCAGCGTGTCCGTGTCGTGCAATTGTGAACACAACTGGTCTGAACCCTGCCATTCCTTGCCGACTTGTCGTGCCGAAGGCCATTATCGCACCGCCACAACAGACACCCATATCCCAGTAACCATCCGTACTAGTACTGTACATACTCACATACGATGGAGTAGGGCAGACAAACTGTATGTGCGCGATGCAATGTCTCACACTATACTGTATTTTCGGCTGGAATATTTGTCTCACCCTGTCTCTGCTCTTCCTATCAGCCTTCATCCAGATAGACCAGCCCCAGCCTGGCCTGGTGTGCGGTATCCACTGCTGGCCGATTACCAAGTACCCAGCATCGCGTGTCAGCTTCCTGGTGTGTCTGCAGTATGTTGTGAGGCTTGGTTCGCTGTTTACCTCTGAACTCGCTTCCGAAGCTTCTGACTCACTCGCTTGAATACAGCCTACTTCCTCACTACAGCCATGACTTTGACACTCTAGCTAGCCCTGAGCGGCTGGCAGGAACTGTATGGCGGCCACGACTATCAACATCAAATCTCCTTGCGATTCACTCACTCTGACCGAGCTTGACCGACGTAGGAAACAGGATGTACGACCCGAGTCAACAATTCAGTGTATCGCAACTCGAGCAAGTATATAATCACTGAGGTAGTAGAGAAGCTGAGATGTCTCTTTCTTTCTTCATCCCATCCCCGGATCACTTAACGACAATTCACCGCTACAGTAACGACCACTGACGACCTGACGACCCACGATCATTTCTAACGACCCACGCTCATTACCACAACACCCATACCACTCACTCATTCAGACTACTTCTCCTGCCCCTCGACTCGATAAACGGGGATCAACAACTACAAAACTAAGTAATAGAGAAAAACACAAACAAAACAAACAAAACAACAATGAAGACCTCTACCTCTTTCGCCATTGTCGCGCTCCTCGCTTCCGCCGGTTCAGCCCTCGGTGCCCCTCTCCCCCACCCTCAGCCTCATGGCCACGGCGAAGTCAACGCGGCCGTTTCCATGCACCATGGCGGTGGTGCTGGTCATAACAATAGCAATGGCGATCATCACCACGCCATTAGCAATGGCAAACACCACCATGCTCGTGCTGCGCCTCATGAACAGGATCAACCTCAGGGTCAGACTATTGGCATGGGTGCTTTGGCCACTGCCAATGTCAATGTGAGTCCGAATGTCACTCGATGGGCCAATGCCATCAGGCTAGCTAGACCAGAACGCTGACGTGTCGAGATTCTTCTGTGCTTCAGCCCCCTCAGGGCCAATCTAGCGGCAAGAGCAAGTCCAAGTCAAGCTCCAACTCTGGTAGCGGCAGTGGCGCCGCCAAGGTCCCGGTAGATGGTGTTGACGTCCTCAAGTCGACATCCGCCTCTCGGAAGAACGCCGTCAAGCCTGTGGCTTCCGCAAGCAGCGACACAGGCAGGACCTTCTCCAATCCTGGGTCCAAGTCGGGCCAGATCGGACATCTCGGCAGCACTGCCGATGACACGCTCCAGCCTGAGACTACTCAAGTCGCCAAGACGTTGCCCAGACGCGCTCAGGCTCAGGGCGAAGTCTTGGGATCAGTCGTCAAACAGGCCAGTCCTGTCGAGACTGCCGCCACAGGGATTGGCAAGAACGCCAACTTCGGTAACGTCGGTCAAGTTACCAATGGGAAAGGAGATCGTCCTATTGTAGGCGGTACCGTTAAGCCCCTCACTTCCGGCGGTGTACCCTTACCTCAGGCCACGAGCGGTGTCCTCAACAGCAAAGACGCCAACGGGCTTCTCGGATCTGCCGAGAAGCTGCTCACCAGCACGACCGGCTCCTTGACTGGGGGGAAGGGCAGCATGGTCGACACCGGTAGCGGCAACAAGCTCGTCAACACCCAAGGTGCCACCAACGGAGCTGACAAGCTGCCCACCACTGTCGACCAGTCACACAACGTTGATCCGTTGAACAACAATGCTGCGACAATCAATACGGACAGCACCGAATCCCACGCTCAGAAGCAGACCAAGCAGGCTTCGACTGATGCCGCCAATTCGGGCCCAAACCAGAATGCGAAAAAGGTCAACAATCTCGCTTTCTCGGGCAACGGCACTGACCACCGAGCCGATCCTCGACCTGCAAATGGAGGGGTCTCGACGTCCCATCAGATCGTGGGGAATTCGACTCAGCCAGCAAGCAAATCCTCCCCAAATGACGGGAATGGAAACGGGAGCGTCACCTCAAATATCGTTGGGGTCAAAGCGGACGACAACAAGGTGAACACCGATAATGTCAGCCCTTCGACCCAGCGTGGGGGTAACAAAGCTCTCAACTCGACGACGCGACCCGTCGATCCCGTCTTTGACGCTGCTTTACCAGCTAACAAGTCCAATGGCTCTCTGTTGACGGTCACAAGCCAAGACGCCAACGGCAAAGTCGCTCAGACACCTGGGAAATCCAGTAATGTGGCAGAAGCCAACAGCAACGACTTGACTGGGTCCAAGGACAGGAATCAAAACATCAACGTCAAGGTCGCTACGCCCCAACAGGCTCAAGCTGGGTCTCCCACCGCCGGCGATAGCAATAATGGGAATAGAGTCGTGAACTCAAACATGAAGACGGTCGGACCAAACGACCAAAAGGGCGATGTGGTTCAGCAGGCCCAGGACGGCAAGCTTCTCAAGCAGGATGTCGTGAGTTGACTTGAGTGATGCTGTTCGAGCGGGAAGCGTCCGACGGTTCATTTCTGGGGGTCCGGCTGATTCTGATCGTACAAAACCCGTATCTAGATCGCAACCTCCGCTGCCCACTCTCTGTCCAAGGCTAAACCTTCCACCCACCACTCCTCGGCCGCCCAATCCACCTCTGGCGGTTCCCCCAAGTCATCGTCCTCTTCATCTGCTGCAACGTCGTCAGCATCAGTCAAGCCGCAGGTATACGTCGCACAGACTTCCGCCACTGGTCCTGGCTCAGTAGTCACATCATCTGCGGCCCAATCGACTGCCGCGGCCGCTAGCACCACCCCCCTGGCTCAAGCCAACATCCAGTCGGGCACTGTCAAAGTGGTATGTGTCTAATCCTCTCGAGACAGTCTTTTCACCGCTCGTTCGGATCCCTGGCAAATTTATTCGCTTTGAGTCGGGTGACTGACGCATATTCACTTCACTATTCATTCACACAGAACAAGAATCACACCCCGACCTCGATAGTCCAAATCTCAGCCACCTCCTCCCTGCCTCTCAAGGGCCACGACAACGTCAACTCCGCCGCCTCCTCCTTGGCTCCCTCGGCCTCTGCTGTCGTCAACAAGGCGCTCGACAAGCCTCGTCAAGCACAAGTATCATACGGACAGAAGGGGGAGCATGTCGTAGCGTGCGATGGCCAAATTCACTCCAGCAACGACGTCGTCGACGAGTGTATCTCGGCTGACCTGTTGGATTTCAGACCCAACCAAACTGAGGTGAGTCGATCAAGACCTCATCAATTCAGGTCTTGCTTGACGTTTATTGCGGCTGACCATCTATGTTTCCATCCGTCTTCGATCGACACCTGTAATGCTGCAGGCTTGCCCGACCGACATGCAACATAACGTCAGATACGGCGCGACCACCGACCAGCTGAACGGTAACGCCGCCGCACAGGAGATCCAGAAATACGTCAGATTATGTCTCACCGCCAACTCGTTGTAAACCTGCGGATCCTTCCCGCCACTCCGAGGACTCAGGCGCCGATGGCGGAAAGTATTGTACGGTAGTATCTTGTAGTGCGGTCAGATGACACAGCATGAGCTTGTGAGATATTGTCACTTTTCAGATAATGCTGTTACACTGTAAACTTCAGAAGTCTTTTGGGGTTTTGTTTCAGCTAGCCAAAAGGCTAGCTGGAATGCTCGGTCACTGTCTGTATGCAGCGTATCGTAAACACGTATGCACAGACAACTGCACCAATTGTGCCCCAAGTCCAATCAATCGAGTACGAGCCGGCGATGTTTTGCACGAAATGTCATCTTCACCACCGGGCTCCTCAAGTGTAAGAACAAGCAGAGAATCAGGACAAATATTGGTATCGGGACGGCGTTTATCAGAACACAGGGGATTCAGCTCAGTATCCCGACTGCAGATTTTCTACCTCAATGTGTTTCCCCTATCATATAATATCGAAATATACAACATACGAAAATATGATATATACGAAACTGATCTCCAGCCAGGCTAAAAGAAAGTACATCTCATCTTCAGTACCACTCAAACCACCCGTCCGTCCGGAGATGTGAATTGCCTCCCGACCTATACCGCCGACTCAGTTGTCGCGGAAGTCCTGGGTTTGTCGATGAAGGCGTTCAACCTCTTTCCGGCAGCTTCGAGATATGCCTTTTCCATATCGTCCGATTGTTTGATCTCTGCAGATGATCTCTTGTAATGGAAGTAGTCCTCGGTGTCTACGAGCAGGCGATGTTCTGTATTAGTGCCACACAGGCTTAAACCAGTCTTATCGTCAAAGCAGAACTTACCCGGTGTGAAGAACATCCTATAATTGCCCAGTGCAATCTTGATCTCCATACCGTCTTTCGTGTCAACCCATTCAGCTTGCATCTCCGACTGGTCAAGGTTCCTGCAAAGAGTGTCAGCGCATCTTGTGACCGTGAACGGAGTGACTTCGACAGACTCACCTTTGCAACAGCGGGGGGTCGACGCGATGAGGCAATCCTTCCGTGGGATGTGTCTGGAAACGAATGAACGCTTAGTATGCGTATCGTAGTAACTGTTATTTCTGCGAGAACGCAACCTACCAATACATAGCTCTCGATATATTGCCTCCACTTTTCTTGAGCCGTCTCGGCATCGTCAATGGTCAGGTCTTCTCGCCCGATGAGCTGTACGGAGACCAGATCTCTGGAGGGGTGCTGTTAAATGATATATCAGCCTTGCTCGAAGAAGAGGCGAGAGTAAAGTGTAGCAAGTTTCAAGCTCACATATGAGATCTTGAACAGGTTCTCGTCCGATCCGAGTACACCCTCAGCCTGCATCCTGTACGCAATCTGCCTTCGATTATTCGTTCTTTCATTGGCTCGATCCCTCTGCAACAGAGCAAGAAGCTCTTGGCTCTTCATATCGCCCAGGATGGTTTGCACCTGTAATGGGCGAGAGTCAGCTAGATCCACATCTGTGGTCATTCAATGACATACCTGTTTTACGATGGCGGCGATGACTCGGTCAACGGTGAACATGATGTACGCCTTGGTGCCGAACATGAGCCTCAAAGTCTCCTCGAACGTCATGTTGTCCACCTCGTTCTCAAACAGTCGCTCAGCCATGCTTAGAAGGTGACCATAGTAATGCTGTGCTGGGTTCTCGCCGGCCTCGATGCCGAAGAACTGGGTTTCCGGCTCCGCCAGACCAAGCTTGATGGCAACGGGGTTGATAGGTTGTTTCTTGTCGGTAGCGAGCTTCTCGGCGATCTCCTTGCACATGACCAGACGAGAGTAAAGAATCTGAAGGGAATTTGAGTTAGCCGTTATCGTTAGGTTAAGGAGAGACTATTGACACACCTGGATCAACCTAAGCAGAACGTAGAAATGGTTGTTGGCGAAGAAGTTGCCCTTTCGCACAGGCTTGGGTTTGGCATCGACTCCGGCCTCCGAGCTTTTTTCGGAGGTTGCTCGAGATTCGCCCAGACCGTCAATCTGCACCCAGGTCTGCTCGGATGCCTCGGCCCCAGCCTTGTCTTTCTCGACAGCTTCAGCAACTTCCGCGGGATCCGCAGGTACAGGTAGAGGGGTCTCGGCTCGTTCTCCGTTCTCGGTCATAGGTGTACCTTCGATCGAGGGAGCGCCGTCCGCTCCATTGTCTCCGTCAGGTCCAGGGGTCATTGTCGACCCACGCTTCTCCCGACCAGCATTCTCGCCAACCTGTTTCAGTAATTTCTTTCGGAGATCGGCAGCATGAGCGCCCTTCTTGCCCCCTCGTTTGGAAGCCGTCGCTATGCTTGCTGTATCGTCATCATCGGCCATGCTAACGTCGCCATCAGATTCGTCCGAATCATCGTCCGGGGTCTCTCCCTCTTCGTCTCCGAATTCGGCATCGAACTCGTCTTTGTCCTGCATGAACAGGAGCGGAACGAAGTCCCGAAGAAGTCGCTCAACTCGGTTCTGGTCTTGTGTGGAAAGAGAGTTGCTAACTCGGTCGAGATAGCTGATGATCAGCTTGAGAACGTCCTTGATTACGCTTATTTCCTTGAACTCGAACTCGATTTGTGGTCGAGCTCGCCATGGTCGAGGATCAAGTAAGGCGGATCTGACGTTGAGTTGTTCCCTTCTCTTCGATTCAATCTCGGCGAGTAAGCTTTTGGGCATGATCGTCTTCTTGTCGGAAGATTTGAACTGAACGCCCTGATGATCGAGGGCTTTGTAGAAATTCTTGGCGTCTTGCTCTCGCCAGACACGGTTCCACTCTCGTTGAGCCTTCTTCCATTCCTCGTCTTTCGCCTTGAGTCGCTCGAGTACAATTGGCAAGGCTACGACGGGGTTTTCGTGAAGAGCTCGGATGATATCGGGACCAAGCTCCTTGCCGTACACCTTTTTGATGATACGTTGGTAGATCGATTTGCTCTGCCCGCCAAGACCGGCTTTGAGGTTGAAATTGGCTCGTTCCTCGGGGTCCATCGTCTGGATCTTGTTATTCAGAGGTTCAAGCAGAGCGATGGTACGGAGGTTGGCCTCAATGTGGTAGTCATACTCATGTCGCTCTTCTTCGGACTTGTGAAGCATCTCCTCGTAGGTGTTCTTCTTGTGGGATATGAACGGGGCAGCATCCTCGGCAGCCCAAGTCGGGTGAGAAACCCATTCGTCGTTGAGCACCTCCCAGCACATCGCGTCTCGACCGGTGCATTGCAAGTTGATTTCCTGTTGGTGATATGTCAGCTCCACGACTGTCGTGGAGGACGAAAGGATATATGAATCTGAACACTCACCGATCGAGGAAGCTTTCGGTAGCTTGGACCGTAAGACTTGACCTTAGGCCCAGCCAAATCAGGCTTGACCCGTTCGAGCATAGGGGTGTTCTCTACAACTTGATTGTCCACTCCTATCATTCCGCCGAAGCCGTATCCGCCCTGAGCTGTGGTTGGCGCGGGTGGCGCTTTACCGTCTGCTTCAACTCCGACGACCTTCTGGAAAGTAGCCCACACTTCGGGTGCTTCTCCGATGAAATAGAAAGCCCGTTCAAGGAGGGTCTTCGTGTCGATCATGTCCTGAACAAAGAGGTTGATGAGTTTCAAGAACTCGTGGTAGACGACCTTGTCATCGATCGCTTTCTTGACTTTATCGAAGAAAGCGACTTCATCGGGTGAAGCAAGGGTCTGCGGCGGAGCTGCGACTGCTGGAGGGGGTGCGACAGGCGTGGGCTCAACTTCCTCGACGGACGGAGTGTCGGCTCGAGCGCCAGACTTCGACTTCTGCTGGGCAACGATAACGGTCAGCGATGAAAATGATGTGGCAACAGACAAATGATCACGCACCTTCTGTTGAGCACCCGCTTTGGCCGATTCCCCGGCAGGACGTCGCTTCTTCGAAGATCCAGATTCCTTGGCCTCCTTGGCTCCCCTCTTCTGACTACTGGTCTTTTCTGGCACGGGAGGGGGCGCGCTAGTAGCGGCTTGCATGAATGAACCGAAACCCATCCCGCCAAATCCACCGTTCTCCGGTAAGAACTGTTTGAATTCGTCAAGCAGATCAGGAGCGTTGGAGAAGAGCTTTGTGACCTGTTCATAGACCTGTAAAGGTATTCCGTCTGGCGTCAGCAAGGTCAGGCATCGTTTTAGACAGACAATGTCGCTCACCTCAGCGATATCCCTTGTGTCACGCTGGTAGGTTTGCAAGATCTCCAAGAATTGCTTGTACGTGTCGGGGTCACTATTGAACCTGTTCTTGATTTTGTTCACGAATGAGATAGCGTGATTGAACTCGACGATCGGTGTTCTCGCGCCACCCTGGGGTTGTGAAGCAGCGCCGGATTGAGAGGTATGCTGACCGTTACCACCCAGGCCGCCTGACGCGAGGAACTGAGCTGCAGATGGGGTGGATGGGCCGGATGGAGGAAGGGGTTGTTGCGTATGAGGGGGTATAGGGACAGGGCCAGGAGGCGCTTTGGTGCTAGAAGCCGGAGTCGAACGCGCCGGGGCCGCTGCCGCTGAAGCTGAAGTGGAAGGTCGGCTGGACGCGCTGGGGAACGGGGGAGGACCACTTGCGAGGTGAGAGTGTACAGGAGGAAGCGTCTCACTACTAGATGAGGAAGCAGCAGGAGGCCCCGCTCGAGAGTCCCTACTTTCCTTCGCCTGAGCAGTTCGCCTGATCTGAGCCTCCCTGTCCCTAGCTTCCCGTTCCCTCTGATCAATGGCGGCAGCGAAGTTTCCTGGGATCTGACTGACGGTACCGGCGGGAGTAGTGACGGTAATCAAGCCTTGGGAGTCACCTTCGCCGCACTCGATGCGATAGCCAGGAGGAAGGAAGGTGTTGAACCCTTGAATGAGGGAAGGGTGACCTCGGAAAAGAGTCGAAACCCGATCAATGACCCCAGGCGTGTCGATACTAGAGTGTTCATCAGCCCCGCCTTCCTCACCTCAGTCAAAAGAGAGGGGAATGCTGCGATGAGCAGAGATGCTGTGGCGCTGTGGTGACTTACATTTGACCTTTGAACTCCTTCATCACGTCCAGAAAGCGGTTATAGACGTCCGGTTGATCATTGAATTGTATCTTTAAAGGTAGAGATGACGCGCATCAGAAGTTGTTGCAGGAAGCAAAGCACAGCAGTCAGCTCATGTTGCGCTAATGCGAGCGGCGGGGGCACGGGTCCATGGCATCCGGGCAGGTAGAGAGAACGTTGGAGGAGTATCAATGGGGGGAAGGAGGATTGATCCAGATTTGGTATGGCCCGGTGGAGGTGTGTTTTTGACTTGGTTCAAAGGAGGGGCCTGATTTGGTTGAGAGGTTCTCAACCACCCGTCCACGCCACTCGCGATACACTAGTGCCATCCACCACCCGTGATGCGTGACACAACCTCGTCACCGAGGTAGTGGCGTAGCTGATGAGATGATGGATGCATGGATGCATGGCCGCCAGCGACAAGCGACTCACCTTGACTTGGTCCAAATACGACAGCGCGTCCCTCACGTTCAGAGGTCGGTAATTGTGATTTGGCGCTTGCCAGCTAGACGACGACATGCTGGCGAAGCTGCTCTTCGGCTGATGGATACTGCTGGTATACTATGACTGTCCAGGGCGCACGGACTGACTAACGTTCAAGACACGAGTACAGGATATAGAATGACGGTATTTGGGAGGGGTGTCGGCTAAAGAAGGGGCGAAAAGCGTGACCACGATCAAAAGTGCCCTGCTGTTGATGGCATACACTGTCGCTCCGACGATTGACGATTCAAAGGCTAGCCGAGAGTGGTGTTTCGAGGGATCAAGAGAGAGAGAGATTGAAGGTGAGGATACAAGGTAAACAACAGCAAGAAAGGCTGACTTGCTTCAGTGCAAGCAGGCAAGAGGATAAAGCCTTAGCGGGGATAACCTTAGCGCAAACCGGGTCGGATCGTCACTGGCTGAGCGCATCTGCTGAACACCTGTTTTCTCCATATCAACATGATCGATCACCGTGGGAAAGCATAATAGGAACAGCCACGTGGTGAGCCAAGAGAAAACTTCCGGTCGGATCTCGCCGGATTTAGCATCCATTGTGGCACTTCGATAGTACGGTGTTTGGGCACGTTGGCCTCTCTGGGTGTATGCATATGCGGGATTTGAGGTTCATATCAAGCAAGAGAAGCTGTTAACGATCAATCGGCTTAACATGTGCCATCTAAGCTACTGATTCATCATGGCCTCCTCGTCCTGCATGTATTCGTCTGCCTGATTAACAGGTATAACTGACGCGTCCTCGGCTCCCGCCTCTTGATCGTTGTCGTCGTCACCTTCTGACAGTGACGTTCCTACAGAGCTTTCATTCTCGCCAGCTTTCGTATGCGCCCGCTTCGCTTTCTTCGATTCGTGGTATTTTCGCTGGGGAATGACGGCTTCGAAAGCTGCTTTCCAGTCTTCCAGAGTAATGTATTGTACCAAGATATCGAAAACCTAGCATAAAACGAAGCATCAGCGAAGGTGTTCGACCTGATAGCGCGCAACCTTTCTAGGTTCCGAACGTGACACAGCTCTAGAAGAGATCCAACTGACCTGATTTACGGTCAAGACCTTCCGCGTGGGCAGGTTAGCGATGAATGATCCTATCGGTAATCGAGCGGTTCTGATCTCCAGCTTCTCCGCTTTATCCTGACAGAGGTTCTGCACCGATAGATAACTCGGTCAGCCTCCGAATGAGCCATACCCACTCGCCGCGTGCAGTAGGGCAGAGGGATATCATGTAATCTTCAGACTCACCTTGTACCGATTTCGGTCGACAATTCCTCCAATGATATAGACATCGTCCTCGCTGAGGGTTGTCAGTTCCTCCTCAGCGTCTGCAGAGAGGTACACCAATCTGTGTCTTCCCTTCTCGAGCTCAGGAGGTAATTGTCCACCACTGAGTTTCGTCTCCAAACTATCAGTCCCTTTGTTGATTTCCTCTGTCCCGGCCGTTGCGATATTCGTCACTGACATCGTCGTATCCGCCGTCGATTCCGGAGCCAACGACGATGACGATGACGATAGAGCATTATCCAGGTGATCCAAGCCTTCAGCCCACCAATAAGACCGACTCCATTTGTGCCAGTTCGAAGCGCTCATACGCTCCCACAACCTGGGCGAGGCCTTGGGCGAGAACGAAGTATGTATTACGGTGTTGATGGGCCGTTTTGAAGTGCGGTTGCTGGAGTAGACGTAGCCCAGTTGTGATGACATCGAGTTGATCTCCTGAATGTCGGGAGGTGTACCGTCAGCTTACAGCAGGAGCGAAGTTGGGGACGCTGAAGCCAGCTGGAAGTGGGAAATTAATCGCCGAGTACACCACACATACCTGTTCATTCATGAGCTCATCAAACCCTAAATCCACAACAACGCCTCCACGCCAATCACCTTCCTGGTCTCCGGTCTCAATCTTCCTCTTGGCGACCCTCCTGTCTTTCTCAAGCTTCTTTCGACGCTCGAAGATCTCTTTGTCGGCTTCTGACAACGTCCCGTTCGCGTACCCTTCGGAAAGTTGCGCGGATCGGGCTTTGCGGCGCTCCTTTTCGGCTGCTCGTTTGATCGGTTTCAGAGCTTCAAGTCGGGCCTACAGCATATTTCAGCCGATGAAAATGCCAGATACAACAGCTGGCAGAGCTGCACGCTTGTGCTTGTGGGTAGATATCACGCACCTGCCTCGCAGCCCTTTTCATGGCGCTCTTACTCATTCCCTCGGGCCTGCTCGAGTCTACTGGCTGATCTGCGGTAATGGGCGCGACAGTCAGGGTCGAAGGCCCAGCTGCCGCAGCGTTCCTCAAGCCATCTTCGTCCATGGTTGTCGCTCTATGTTCACTGGCAGTTGGCATTTAGCGGATTCAGAAGGGCTCAAAAGGCATTTGTGGTACTTGCTCTTGTAGAGCAAATCCCGCACCTGCGTTACTAACGCGCGAAAAAGATTGCTTGGTTCTAAGGAAAAGCGATGACGTGTAACATATTCCCGAGCGTGACTCAGATGGAGTCATCCGATCTCGGTGCTCGGTACGGCGCGATATGAGCGGGTAACGAGCAATGAGCAACGCCGCTTACTGCATTTGTCCACTCTCGACTTTCAATCTTTGTCGTATCTGCTTACCACAGTATAGTATCAACTCCATCATTGAATCTTCCCGCAGTCTCTCCAGCCCAGATCTTGCCATCGCGACAGACGATTATCCACAAGCAACAAATCGGATACTGGATATCAAGCACCTTGTACACCTGAGCCTGAAGCGTTGAATCAAGTCTAAGATGTCGGACGCCAGATTACGTCGTGTTCAGAAGGAGATCAAAGGTATGTGTGATCTCCCTTTCAATAGAACTCGTTGCGAGATCATGACGTTGACATCCGGCCCAATATGCAGATTGCGCGAAAGATAAGACGAGTAATATCTCGATTGAAAGTCAGTTCGATCAGAAACCCGGACCGTATCCGGAGAATGGACGAGCACTCCAAGCTTTCAATCGCTCATGGGATTCCAATGGAGGGGTGATGGGTACTGATGTTAAGCCTTGGGTGGACAGTGATCGACGAATCGCCATTCCATCTCGTAGGGGCCTTCCCAGGTCCTGTACGTTGCTTTTACATCCTTTTTTCGAAAAGTTTATCTTCGGTGTAAGCTGAATCAATCGCTGTGTCAGCCCGATACGCCTTACGAAGGAGGATATTACGAAGTGGTACGTGACCCACGCTTTGCAGCCCTCACCTAGGCGGAAGTCGAAGAACATAGGTGGCTTCAGACTGATGATGGAGACCGGTCTTTACAGGATATAGTGATTCCCGACGCTTATCCTTTTCAGCCGGTCAAGATGAAATTCATAACGTGAGTGACAGTCCACAACATATCACCATCTACCCCAATCCAGAAGATTGATCCTAGATTGTGATCGACCGCTGACGCCTTGATGTCGAACAGGAAGGTGTATCGTGAGTGTATTGCGAGCTGGCCCTGGCCCGCAACAAAATTGCTGACTTTGCGTATGTCCAGATCCTAACGTATCTTCAGCAAGCGTGAGTGGTCTCCAGATGTATGCGGTCCGAACCGAGTGCAGAGCTGACTTCATCTCGTCATGTAGGGCGCTATCTGTCTTGGTATGTTCCCTGTATCTGAAAAAAACGCACACCGGGAGGCGCAGTGGTATCGTACTGGAAAGCGCTGACTTGGGACGGTATATACGTAAATCGGCATCGTCGGACAGACATCTTGAAAGACGCTTGGTCACCCGTGAGTCAATCGACCACCGCACTGCACAGGTGGCCAAAAACTTCATTCTGATTGACTGACTCGGTGCTTGCAGGTGTTGACACTGAAATCCACTCTCATTTCCTTGCAATCCCTGTTGTGTGAGCCTGTACCAAACGACCCGCAAGACGCAGAAGGTGCGTTTTCTTTTCCTTTTTCGATCAATCTCTACCTACATGTATTCCCCTCCTGCTCGTGAATATGTGCGAAAGAAACCGTCAACCTGGCTAATACCGCGGATATGCAGTCGCCAAACACTATCTAGCAGACAGGGCGGGCTTCAACGCGACGGCGAAACACTGGGCTCAAGCATACGCCCAAGCGCCCGTACATAAGCAGAAGGCAATGTCTGGGAAATTGGCGACCGACGCTGAGATGGCAGGTTTGTCTGAGGAGAACGTAGCTGGGTTTACGGATATGGGGTTCCCGCGAGAACAGGTTGTGAGTTCAGTTTGCTTCGACCTCTCAAGATGGTGTTTCTTCTTGCGAATTCTCAAATTGTCAGAAGGATGTATATGCTAAGCGTGTCGCAATCGTAGATCTCCATCCTGAAACGATTGAATTACAGAGGCAACAACGTCAACCCAACTTCGTACAACTCTGTGAGCAGATGTCTGCGTTCATTGAGGTAGCTCTCCGTGTGTGTTTTTGGTATCGAAAGGCTGACTGGCTTATTGGCCCACAGGTGCTTGAGGAGCTTCTGAAATAGCGATTCTCCTTGGTGAGAAGTACGTTTGGACGTACATGGACCGGTAGATGGAGCGCAATGTAATAGCTGTATGTATTACAGCGCGCTCCAGTATAGACGGATCGATTATTTTTAGTCGTATACCAGATAACAAGCGCAAAGCAAATTGCAGCCAGAGCAACCTGTGAGGGTTCCCCCCAGGAGGACCCGAGGAGGGAAAGGGAACTAAGACCCATGGCATCTCCTTGGGGTTTTCGCATTGTAGTAGAGTTCTGATCCATGTAATCCTTCTATGCCTAAAGTTGTGCTCTTCGCGACAAGCGCAAACTGAGACGCCCCCCGACCGGCCTGTTGACTGTCTGCGAGCCTGGGTCTGAGCCCATTTTGAATGATTGTCTGAGCAGGGAGCAAGTTGCATCGGGTTATAGCAAACACAGTGTGCGTCGATGCGAGACGGAATCATTCCCTTCCACTGGATCAGGCGATGTCAGAAGCACAACGAGAAACGTTTCATCCGAATCACGCATCTACCTGACTTTTATCTCCTGGCTTGTCCTTGGGCCTGGGCCTGACCCGCTCCTACACCTTTCCAAGCGGCCGCAGCATCCCTGTTCCCGCTCTTCTCGGCAGCGTCAATAGTAGCCAGTCGTCTCAGTTCGAGTGTCCGTCGCTTGTTGAAGTAGTCGATCTGCGAGACGTCGCCGTATCGTGTTCGGATAGGTCAAGTCATCGTACCCAGAGCGAAGACAGGGGAGAGAATAGTGTATCGGATTAGACCCAAGCATCAGCGCAAGTGATTTTGTATGACACCACTTCGTAGCTCTGACTCACCCAAGCCTTCCCACAATCTCTCTCATAAAGCTCCCTCTCCGATCCGCAGACCGTGCTTTTCTCATTGCCCTTGCCATCCCTCTGCACCTCGTCTCCGGCCTGAAGCACCTTGTTCTTGTCAAGACATCCAAAATACAAGTCTCGAGATCCCCAGCATGCTTTGCGCTCTTCTCGAGTAGGAGCGGGTCGCTCGATCGATTCGTCGGACAAGGTCGGGTTTGACGAGGAAGAAGAAGAGGAGGAGGAGGCGGGTGACGTGGATGAGCCGAAACCGAACATTGTCGTACGATGAGGAGTGAGGGTTTTCAGTGCAGGGGTTAGGCAATTATGCTTGGTAATGATGAGGCCAGAAGTTATTGTCGAATGCTCTTCTCAGAGGTTCATGAATCGTCAGTAAGTACAACGTTGGAAATCGTCGATCCAAAGATTAGCTACTTGCTTCGAAGCATCTCGACGGGATCAAATCGCCTCCCTCGAAAAGCAATGACGTCGGCATTTTCCTGCGTGTATGGTTCTTTAGCCGAAATGCCCTCGAGGAATCCGGGATCCGCGGTAGGGCTAGCTGCTACTCTTCGAACCTGAGTTGTTGACGATACTGAGAGATGAGAAGTGAGCAAGTGTACCAGTTGTAGTCTGTAGAGGACGGGGACTAATCCATCGCGTCATGGCGGGCGACATGCCGCTTACTCCACCTCCTACTGCGACAACATACGCCCGACCTCCAGACAACCCAGACGACGCTGTATCCCGGGTCGACGATCCAGAGCCGGATATTTATTCCGACGTCGAAGAAAGTTCAGAGTCTCGTATCAGTGTCGTTGACGCGGCCGCTGCCAGAACAGGCACGAACGTGGTCATCACCAGTTCCGAAACATTGCATATATTGCCGCCCTCTCCTGCAGCGTCAGACTCATCCTTGACGTCCGAAGAAGTGTCATTCGACCACAATGCAGCCCCAATCGCTGTCGACACGCCGGCCGGACCCTCGAGGACCGGTACTCAAGGATGCAAGGAAGGGCGGGCGCCGACTCTAGGGCTGAGGGATTTAGTCAAGATGCACAAGAGAGATAGAACACGACGCGCTATGACCAGTAAGGCCGGCTCGGGATCCGGTGGTATCTACAGCTCAAATCAGGTGCAAATACACGATAGCACCTCTGCTATATCTCTGGGGGGTGATTCACCTACTGTAGATCCGAGTGCAGTCCCGCCGTATCCAGGGGATGAGCCCGGAGCGGGAGTTTTCGCTAGACAAGTGGTCATACGCGGCTGGAAGGTGGTGGGAGGCTCCAGCTGGACTGATGGCGGAAAGATGGGAGCTTATGTCGGTGAGTTCACATCAAGCAACCTTTTATAGCTACATTGAGACTCTCAGGAGATACTAATAATAATCTGAGCTCACGCCAGTCTATGATATTGATATTGGGCTCAGAAATGTAAGTCCGTTTGGGTCTGCTTGTCTATGAATGCGAGTCAATCAGCAAGACAAGATGGGTTATGTCACACGTGTTCGTCGTTTCTGCTAGGACACGCAGCTGATGACTCTCTACGCTCTGGGGTGATACAGGGCGGGAATCTGAACATATTGAGACGCTATAACGATTTCGTTAGACTACGCTCGGATCTTTTGAGCAGGTATCCCGTGAGTCCGGTCTCGGCTGCGCTGATCACCACTTTACGACCCACCGCTTGCTGGTGAGAGTAATGGACAGCTTGCTGACGCAATAGTATATGTGCGTCGTGGTGTGCAGACACTCGAAGGAGCTATACCACCCCTACCTGGCAAAGCGCACTTTTGTAAGTCTTGGCGTCCGCCTTGCGTGAGGCATCAAGCTTGTCCAAACGCAACGAGCTACGGTATCATCACCCTCCTGAACTGCTTTGCGTGGGGTTGAGACGTTATAAACGCATGTGCCTTTTCAAACATGTCTCTTCTGACTGATTCCTTTTTGTCGCCTCAGCTCGATTCTCTTCCAAGTTTCTGGAAGAGCGACAGCCACGTTTACAGAGATTCCTGAAAGCCGTCGTGCTGCATCCGGAGATGGGCAAAGGAGGTACCGATTCGGTGGTTGGACGTTGGGTGATGGGAGACGGTGAGTCGCAGTCGCTTTTGAAGCACTCTGTATCTTCTACCCAATTGCCCTCACTTTCGTCAGACCAACAAGTTCACCGTCTCAAGATCGGGACATGGCTTAAGACACACAAAAGTTCGTTCTTGACCCATGGGCTAACAGAATCATGGGGTACAGGCGGATGAGTGTCAGCAGTGCTTGTAAGCAGGGGAATAACAGCCAAGGATATCGAACAGACCAGACGTTGGCTGGTTGACTCGACAACGGAGACGCCAAATATATCGAGAAAAACGAGTAATCTCTAACGTCTTCGATTTCGAGCGGTTCCATCCTCGCAGCAATGATTGTCTTTTTCGGGTCAGGGTTGTACCGGTCATTATATCATCGTGTTGTATCTCGTCATTGGCGTATTTGCATGTAATAGTCAAGATTCGCGGGCTACTGAACTGAACATAGGCATAGTCCTTCTATCATGGCGGCCAACATCAACACTTGCTTTCAGATCAGCACCGATCCTTGCACGACCGACATCATCCACGATGAGCACACTGTACCTTCAGTTGCCGGTGCCACGTGGACGTATCTGTTGGCGCGAGCGAGTTCTTCACCTCCACCCACTACAGCGTCCCGGGCGGGCCGACTGATCCGGGTCCATTCAGGGTTCATAACGATACATATGGTCTATGACGGTTGTAGATGAATTGTATGAAGGGGTTACTGCCTTACGATGGGATATCAACGAGCCGAATATGGACCGATGGAGCCGATATCGACCTGGTCCACACGTAGAGGTGAGGAGAGGATACCAGCTCAGATGAGGGGAGGGCAATACCAATCGGAGGACAAGTAACGGTAGGGGAAACCTTCCGATAGCGGATGAACGCATAGATGTTTCTGATAAAAGAATAAATCAAAAAGAGTGTATCTTGATCTTCCTTCTTCCTCCTCTCTCCTTCTATATATACTTTTTTCACAATCGTCCGCATAAAAGTGGGATTCATCTTTATCATCCAAGAACAAACGCACTAGTAGTATACAATCTAATCAAAATGGCTCCTATCACTCACGCTACCGGTAAGTCCTCATTCGTGACGTGACGCTGGGTCCGCGTCCGAGATCAGCGAGCGCATGTGAGACGAGTAAAAGATCTCGCGTCTACCGCGAGCACCACCCTATCATACGTGTGGTTTGGTCACGCGCTTCGTATCGTCCTCAATATCACATGTGTTCAATGAGGACCCGACAGGCAGACCCACCCTCGTCGTTAATTTCGGCGTCATTTGCCGTGGCCTATCTTATCTCATAGAGGCCGAGGCATGCTTCAGTCATTGACGCTCGATGCTTTTCACTCACATAGGCTACGCCATCAAGGACCCCAAAGACTACCTCGTATGTATTCCCCCCTGATTTGACTGTCCGGTCCAGGCTGTACAGGATCTTTCGCTAATCATATCAATATGTGCATTTACACCGGCAGAACTTTGAGCTCACCAAGTACGAGCTCGAGCCTCTTGAGGACGACCGAATCACCGTCGCCGTCGAGGTCTGTGGTGTCTGCGGATCTGTGAGTTAACACTCGATTCATCATTCAGTCGAATTGGGCGCAAAACGGGATATACCATTGCTTGCAGTCTTCCCTTGCAATTCCTCGCTGCCAACGCTCATATTGTGCTCATTTGTCGTGCTAGGACCACCACACCATCTCCGGAGGTTGGGGACCTTTCGCCACCAAATTCGTTGTCACCGGCCACGAAGTCGTCGGCAAGGTTGTCGAGGTCGGCTCCAAGGTCTCAGAGTTTAAGGTTGGCCAGCGAGTCGGTGTCGGCGCCCAGGTCGGCTCTTGTGGCAAGTGCAAGTCATGCAAGGGCACCAACGGTAAGCTTTGTATCCTCCGACTCTGTGTTGCGGCGGATCAATTCAAGCTGACCGTGTGGCTCCTTTCAACGCGCAGAGAACTACTGTGTTCAACCGGTTCACGGCTACAACACCCACTGTAAGTAATTTTGCCTAGCGTATCATTCTGCTGAGATCGGAGGCTGATCTTACTTTCTTCTGCTTACAGGGTATGACGGCAAGGAGCACCAGGGTGGTTACTCTACCCACGTCCGAGCTCAGGAGCGATTCGTCTTCCCCATCCCCGAGTCTCTTGAGTCTACCGACGCCGCATCCATGTGAGTAGTCCCTTAGCTATTACATTTCCCCTGGCAAGATACCGTGTGTATCCCGTTGCTGTTGATGTGACTGACGTCGTCTTCGTTTCTCCTTCAGGCTTTGTGGTGGTCTTACCGTCTTCTCCCCTCTCGTAAGGAACGGTGCCGGACCTGGCAAGAAGGTCGGTGTCGTTGGTCTTGGTGGTCTGTGAGTGATTAGAGACCTCAGAAACGACACAAGTACGCCTTTGCTGATGATACGGGTACTTGGGATTCGTCGCTTGCAGCGGTCACTACGCCGTTCTCTTCGGTACCGCTCTCGGCGCTGAGGTAACCGTCTTCTCCCGATCTGACGCCAAGAAGGAGGATGCTCTCAAGATGGGTGCCAAGCGATTCGTCGCTACCACCGAGGGCTTTGAGAAGGACCTCGCTCTCGAGTTCGATTTGATCATCGTTACCGCCTCTTCATCCAAGCTGCCCCTTGACCAGCTCCTGTCTACTCTGGACGTCGAGAAGAAGCTCGTCTTTGTCGGTATGCCCGAAGAAGGCTTGAGCAACGTCACCTCTCAGACTCTTTCAGGAAACGCCGCCGCCCTCGCATCGTCGCACTTGGGTAACAGGCAAGAAGCTATCCGAATGCTCGAGCTTGCCGCTGAGAAGAAGGTCAAGCCTTGGGTCACCATCCTCCCCATGAAGGACGCCGCGAAGGCCATCAAGGCCGTCGAGGACAACTCGGTCCGATACCGAAGTATCCTCATCCAGGACATCGACAAGTCTGCTTAAGCGACCTGCTAGTAAGCGGCAAGCCGTCCGTCCGTGATGGGTCTGTTTGGGTAGATGCGACTGAAGAAGTCATTTACAGTCAGTACAGTATTTCTTGTAGTAGTAGTCGCAGTACAGCATACATGGTTGCATTTTAGTGAAATTTCTGGGTCATGGTTGCAAGCGAAAACTCGCGCATGTTGACGACAACTCGCAAGGAGTCCGAATATCATTATGCGGTATGCAGGTCATGCGAAGATGCTAGTAGCTACAATGAGACTGACGACAGCTAGAGAGATCGTACAACATATTCCGATAACATATTCGGCATCGGGCCACCGACACATACTCAGCTTGTACTCCACCTAAGATCCCAGGTCTTTGATTGTGCAATATATCCATTCATTCTTCCATTCACTCATCTTCTTCCTCCTCTTCAACAGCCTCGAGTTTGACTCTTCCCTCTTCCACCATGATATGCGCGTGATGGAAGAACGTTCCTTCGAGCTTGACCTCGTGATATTCTTCTTTTTCGTTCACCTGTCTTGAAAGGCTGATCGTGCCGCTCCGCATTCGCGCCTGAGGGGAGTCGCCTTCTCCTCCCCCTTCGTCCCGAGACCGGGAGCTCTCAGTTATCGTTGTATCGGCGTCGTTCGATCGATCGAGCGTCATCGTAATCCCCGTGTTCTGCGAATCCGGCATGTACATATCCAGATGATTGGTGACAATCCTCTGTATATCCGCTTTCGACAAAGGACTTTGCTCCAGCTGGTTCCTCTGTTTGTTTGTTTTTTTCGATTCGATTCGATGACCCATCGTTGATCAGAATCAGCCAAAAGTCCTGCTTTCCAGTCACGGACATTATGCTCTGACCTGAACATATCGGTTACGGGATCTATTCGCACTCACAAACGCAAAATAAGTGCCCTTCGTTGTCATACCAAAGACATCCTTGAACGCCTCATGCGTGCGTGCTATACCTCTCAATTCGAGGAGCACCAAACACTGCTTGCGTATCGTCTGAGAGGCAAACACGCCACGTCAGTATGTTCGAAGGATCCGGCTTCGTTACCGTTCTCAGTAAAGGTGATGTGAAAGAGAAGGTGCCGAAGCGGCCGTGTACGACCAGACACGACGACTTACAGCTTTATTGTCTAGAACTTGTTGAGGGACGCGAACTCTTTTCGAGCGAGCAAGGCTGGGCGGATCGCTGGTCTCTGCGAATGGCCCCCCGGTTTGCGTTACATGCTCTGTATCGGAACCAGTAGTCCTGTTTGTCATGCTGTTTCCTGAGTGCGATATACCGCCTGAGATGGACACCACCGAGCTGGCCCGCTTTCCAAAGATATCCTCTTCTGCTGGCTCTTCGCTCGAATCTACCAATACTGGTGTACCGGAGGACATTCGTTCCATCCCAGTCGACTCTGAACGGGAAGGACCGCGAGACCCGGAAGGTCGATCAAGCACGATCCTCCCGGTCTTTCGCATGCGGTCGTCCTCGTCAAAATCCAGTTCTCTCGGTCGTTTCTCGCCCCCCCTACCAGGGGTTCGACCTGACACCGGTGCTGACACGGCATTTAATGAAGAAGCAGCATGAGGCAACGACGTCGATGCTGTCCCAAGGGGTTGGGGTGGATTTTGCGGTTGTGGTTGCGATTGCGATTGCGGTGGAAGGTAGATTGAGGAGGATAAGGAAGACGTTCGCGATAATGAACGCGAGGGGAATATCGAAGGTGGTTTCTTCGGCGCTTTCGCCGGGAAAAACAGGGGTGCTATATCGTCAAGTGATTCATACGGTGTCAAATAACAGCCTGGATGATATGTGACAGGAAGCACAAATGACAGTATGGAAAGACAACTTACCTCGAGGCAACGGCTCTCCCGGACGTATTTTCTTCGCGCTTGGCGGCGGAGGAATTGGCTTTCGTCTGCCCACGCACAATTTCAAAATGCCCTGCCCGTCGATGTCCCCTGCAAGGGGATTTTGCCGCTGTCCGTAAACGACAATAGTTGAGCTTCCTGTGGTATCTGCTGGTCTTAAGTCAACGGTCGCGCATGAAATACAGGCAAATACGCCTCGTTGTTTGACTCGGCTTGACTTACCGACATCTTCATCGCCTAAACCGATAGTGATAGCGCTCAATGTCCGACCACTCGCTGACAGTTCTTCGCTCCTGCACAGCAATCCCGTGAAGTACGCGGCGAGGAGTGCGGCTTCAGGGGCGATGGACATCTGTACTCCGCCGTCATTCTCGTTGCTCTCTCCTTCCAATACCTCATCTTCGGGCAGATCGATCAGGCCTCGCACTTGCAGGTACTTCCTGCCCCTCATAGACTCGAGGGAGAGGCATAGATCCGTGTCCCCGTTCGTCAGTGGAAATGGTGACGTAGGTGTGCCGGGAGGGAAAGAGGCAGTCGAGGTAGATGGGGTGCCTTGAGGTTGGATCGGTACGTCGAACGGATTCACTTCTTTGGCAATGGAGGCAGAGGGAGTTGGCGGAGCGAACGACAGTTTAGCGAAGAAAGTGATACCTGCAAAGACAGATCATCCGATCAGTCACCGTAGGCAGCCCGATTCCGGATCCTGGGACAGTCACGGCTCACCGTCCAATCGCCATCCCTCACGTCCAATCTCCAGCCCACCACGCCAAAGCAATCTCCAAGCTGTCCTAGGTTTTGTTGAGCTTCCAGCACCGAGACGCTTGTCAGCCGGTGTTGACAGCTGTTCTCCAGGTGCATTGCTGTGGGAGGAAGGCCTGACGGGACTGAGGATGGAAGGCAAGAGCGTTGCGCGAGAGAAGGAACCGGAACCTGGTTTATCATGCTGGAGTTTTGGTCTAGCGAATGGGTTTCGAGATGGCGATGGACCCAGGGGTGGCATATGCACCGGTATCATCGACATTGCTGAGTCCTGCACGCGCTCATCGGTCTTCAGGCTCTCAGCAACGTCTGTCGCGCCAGTGACAAGTGTGGACGCTGCGGTTTTGTCGTCGTCTGGATATCTGGCTGCTTGCAATGGGGGTTGATGATTTCGTCAAAAAAGGCAGACGCGTCTTGAGCCTAGGTTATGTTAGTCCCTCAAAAGCCTTTGTCGCGCGACCAAATGGATTGTCGTCGATGACTCGTTTCGCCGAATCATGAGCTCTTGCTGGCCTCTCGAGGTTGTGCTCTCCGGTCGCTTGGGTAAGCAATGCGGTGGATGCTCACGAGTAGAGATGCATCATTGACAACATTATTGACTTTCTTCGCGTCGGCGTCGGATCAAAGCCAGGAATGACGCTCGATCCTTATTTGCGCCACGCCTTTATTTCATTCGGCTCATACGTTGGATGGCTGCCATGATGAAACCATCTTCGAAACCACCTTCGATCACTCGATATGCAACGATTCATAACAGACAGCTCACATTTCAAGGAACTCACGCTCTAGACTATCCAAACTTAGCTCGCGTCAACCATAAGAGCGTCATAATGGTGAGTTCACTTGGAAGGGTAATGCGGACTGGTGTGGGCGCTGACACGGTCTACGGTACAAGCTCCCCCTATCATTACTCAATGCCGCTCAAGGCAAACCCATGGTATGTTTTCCTTGTTCTTGATACATCTGGTAAAATCCCAGTGTCGCCATCAGAGAGCTGAGACGGACACGCCGCCGCTTGACAACAATAAGAAGATGCTGACACCTTGACCGTCCTGCTGCAGCTTGTCGAGCTGAAGAACGGTGTGACGTTCAACGGTCATCTGGTAGAGTGCGACAACTTCATGAACGTGACCCTGAGAGAGGTATATCAGACCTCGGCGGACGGAGAACGGTTCTGGAAGATGAAAGAGATGTTCATCAAGGGAAATATCGTGAGTCCATCTGCTTCCGTTGTCATTTGACACCTATCACAATACCAGAACAATGCATTGAACTTCTGAACTGATTGAGGTATTGTACCACAGATCAAATACTTCCGAATAGCAGACTCGATTCTTGACTCGGCGATGGAGGAGCAAGAGAAGCAGAGATCGGCGAACAGACAACGAGGCGGAGCCAGAGGTAAGTCATCGACTTTTGACCGCGTCAACCCTTTCAATGCAACTTCGAATACGTGCAGCATGCTGACGTAGATATAACTCTTGCAGGTGGAAGAGGTGGACAAACGAATGCTCGAGGAGGTGAGAGGGACTCTTCCGATGGTGCGGCGTATATCACATGTCTGACTAAACGATTCCTTTTTCCAGGTCGGGGAGGACAACCGGGACGCGGAGGACCACCTGGTCGTGGCGGCGGACCCGGAGGTGGTGGCCGTGGAGGACCTGGGCGAGGTGGACGAGGCGGGCCCAGAGGTGGACGAGGTGGACCCCAATAGACTGAGGCAGCGTGACCTTGCAACATCAACCCTCAGCGTTCCGACCGGAACAGCAGGCCTTAGCCTAGGCTGGTCGAGATGAGTATAGAAGAACAGATTGTCCGAGGGAGCTGGACCACGCCATCACAGTATCAAACAGGCTTGTCGAGAGTTATGCAGACAGCCTATGTGAAACCTCAATGAAAGCTCGACAATCGCGAATCGCTACCCTTGCCTTCTGGTCAACGCCAACTATCGCAGCTAGTGTGAATCAGAGTTGATAGTCTCGCTGGCAACTGACGAGATTAGCTGGCTGAACAGAGCGCGAAATGGTCCAACTAGGTCTGAAAGCTTGATTTTTACAGTCGCGACCCGCGTTCTCGTTCAGACTGATCCGGTCTGGGTGGAAGCTTCTAGCTTGGGTCAGCGAGTCTTGGCCTCAGTGTATACACCCGCAATTTCAATATAACAGTGCAGAGAAGACTATAAGATGATACATCGTTTGACATTGGGGTATAAGGGCCATAAAAGGGTAAGAGTCCGTCTTCGAATCTTTTTTCCAGAGATCGCTATGAACGAGAACCGAGACTGACATACCTTCCCAATCGTTTTGTCTATTGCTGGATGATCCACATACAGGCGATACTCTACGTTACAATTCACCTTTTCGCCATTGCACCGCTGAAGAAGTCCTGCTTCTTTGACTAGCGCCGAAACATGATCCTCAAATCCAGTGATTATGCCATTGCAAAGCCTGCCCAATTACTGAGGTCCATCTCGGCGGCTCCGAGGATCTCCGACTTGGGTTCATCGACCATCACCGTGGGGCAGCCATGCTCGAGGCCCGTGAAGAACATGTTCTCGATTGGCTGATCAATGACAACCGTTGGCGGTCCCGCAATGTTCCTCGAGGATCCCTCTACCACTTGGGCTAACGCGAGTTCCATTTGCGCTAAAGCTTTCTCGTCAAGCGCATAGTCTGCGCTTGATGCATTGGAAAGCGTTGGATCCATACTAGTCGATGCGGTATGTTGAGGCAAAGCGAAAGAGCTCATACCCGCACCCATGCCCATACTGATGCTCAGCGCTTCAAGCTGGGCAGCGTGCTCATCCATGATGCTGGCTGATTCACTCTTTATCGCGGAAGTAACTTTCGAATCGGTCTCGGCAGAAGTCTCCAGCGCCTCCATCTGACTGCGCAATTCGTTGAGATCGAGCATACCGGGATCGAAGTCGTGCATCTCTACTATTTGGTCTTGCGACATGCCGGCGGCCGCACCAAGCGCAAAGATGTTGTTCGAATCGAACATCCGCTGCACGGCTGCCATCGAGGCTACATTGTTGTCGGCATCTCCGGCCAGATTGGACGTCCCATCCCAACTTGGCATCATGTGCACTCGCAGGTTCTCGTCCATTCCGCCATTGCCAGCTGGAGCGTTCAGCGTCGGGAAAGGGTATCCTGTTGACGTCGACATGGGTAACGGGAGCGAATATGCTGACGGGATAGAGGTGAAGTCCGCCGGGAAGATATTGCCGTTCATGCCACCCATGTGCACTGACAGCGGGAAAGTGGCTTCGAGAGGAGTGACTGATCCCGAGACTGGACAAGCGGAGTGATCCCTATATGATTCGAGCTTGACCTCTGAGTCGTCGATGGCGCTGCCATCTTGGAGGTACGAGCCACTGAGCTGATACTCACCGCTAGGATAATATCGATATTCAGAGAAAGAGTCGTCGATTTCGTTCAACGAGTTTAGACTGCTGGACGAGGTGTTTCTCGACAGCGCCGACATACCCGGAACCGATAGGAACTGGTTGCCTCCGCTCGCATCCGTCAAAGCTGAACCAGGGCATGAATATAGTAAACCTGCTGAAGACGAAGGCCCCATGGCAATGTTCGACTCGGAATTTCGTCGATGCATGGCCTCACCGGACGGCCGGACGCTGAGCAAGAGTTGCTCGTGGTACGAGCTCGCTCTTCGGGGCATCGGTGGCATCTGGGGGAAGAGTCCGCCTGGC
Organism: Kwoniella sp. CBS 9459; assembly: GCA_036428585.1. Lineage (NCBI taxonomy): Eukaryota > Fungi > Basidiomycota > Tremellomycetes > Tremellales > Cryptococcaceae > Kwoniella > Kwoniella sp. CBS 9459. Next base: position 455,671 of record CP144066.1, on the reverse strand, counting down.
TGTCCGGCCGTACCGTTGACTGCGGTAGAAGGACACGCCCCGAATTCGAAGCCCTGTACGAAATGCGTTCCGCTGGCATGGTCCTGTTCGCCATCGTACATTGATGAGTGCGATGACATGGACGGGTCCATGGCGGCCGAGCCCATGTTCATACTCATTCCGATGGAACCGTCGGCGTAGTGGATATACCCGTCATCAGATACCGCTGAGCCGCGTCGAGATCGGCATGAATCGATGGTTCGGATGGACGGTCTTCGGTATGGTTTATGGCCCAGTGCAGCGGCGTTCGCTCGAGCTTGCGCGAGGGAGACAGGCCTTTTGCTCGCTATCTGGGTATCAGTCGTTTGAAGCGAGCTGTGACGGGCGTACGTTCCGAACGGGGTCAGCTCGGCTCACAGAACGATAGGCCACGGCCGACTTACATGAGGAAGGCTTGTGACTCTGACATGTTGCTTAGACCCGCTGACGACTGGGTTCGCCTTGATTGGCAGAATGGGCAGTCTCGGACAAAGCGGGCGATAATTTCCTTGGGTATCCACGAGTAATAGCGCCGGACCTGATCGAGGAAGGGCGACCGAACAGTCTCAGCGGGTTGAACGTCTATCGCCGGGTCCAACGAAGCAAGACGACTACGTACCTGCGCGCTAGTCTTATCACGACCACCATGACCAGCCTGGCCATGACAATGACACAGGACCTCGTAGATCTGCTCTTTGACAGCAACGGGCTTGTGATCGTGGCAGACGACCTTTTCCCCTCCGAACGAGGTCAGCTGGAACATCTTCTTGGCCCAGAACCTGAACTGGGCGGTCTTCGTGCTCGTGTCTTTCGGATCTTGCAGGACGGACAAGACCGCGTCGTACATCTTCTGGGTCAACAGGGCTTTTTCTCGTTTCTTCGGCGAGAGGTTCCGCAGGTAATCCTGGACCATGAGGTTGAATTTGTGCGGCGAGGGGAACAGGGGATCAGAGGTGGATTCGACTGAAGGATCGTAAGCTGGTATGGCCAGCAAATCATCAGGATCGGCCCATAGCTCGTCATTGTCCGGCGGCGATTGCGAAGACGATCGAGAAACCGTGTCGTACTCGTCGAAGGAGTGTTGATGGTGCGGATGACCGGGCGGAGGTCGGGAGATGGCAGGCATGATGGTTCCGATTCGTGATGCGGCGGAGGTGGCGAGTGGGGAAGTGCGCAGAAGAACTTGTGGAGTGGCAGAGGGTACAGTAAGGGCTTGATCGCTATCCGCGACGTGATCAGCCTGAAACAAGGCCAGTGTGTAGACGGAACTCTCAACTGTACTGGCTGAAATCGCAAAGTCGATAACGAATTGAGAGAGAAAAAGAAGTAAGAGGGGTGATTGATTGAGACCGTCGTCAAGCGTTCTCCTGTTATCGATGATCAGACGAGACCAGACTAATATGGTCGCTGGCCGCGAAGCCAAGGCGGGGCTGGGATGGGCGGTGGGGCGGTGGGGGCTGAATCAGAACCAAGTGGTGTCAAAAGAATGTGGATGCAGTCGTGATACCTCGACCTGCAGTTGGAAGATGGGCTGGGTTTATCTGCTCTGGGACTGGCTGGCTAGTCAGATAGGTGTGACTGATCAGCTGGCTTGGAGCAAGATGAATGAGAAGACGACTAGTACTATTGGTAGCTGAAGTACGCTACCAGAGCTGAAGAAGAGGGATAAAGGGGGAGGAGAAGGGAAGATAGATTAACTCAGAGGCTGGAAGAGGTCGGAATGAGAATATCGTGTTTGGATATATTATACTTGCGTCGTGCCTTGGTCACCTGCCTGTCTGTGCTCTGCTGCTGACCGAGGCTTCAGCGATGATACCCCTATGTGGTGTTCCCCCCTCCCGCGCGCTCCCTGGACACCCAATCGCTGCTCCCGCTTGCCACAAACAAAGTCGATCGATGCTCTATGCAAGTCCTGCTATGGAATCCGCAACGTTGCGAAGGCATTCACTGACATGTCGGGTTTCAGTAGCACCACTGATGCAATGCTGCAAGACGCGTTCCGCTGCATTCGAAGAATCATGTATAACTTTGCGGACTCATTCGCTCCGATTGGATGTTTGTCTCAATCAGGTTTGAGGCAGCGAATGGGCGCTCAGTCATATTCGATGGAAAATCGGACACGAAATTCCAGATCTGATCAGCAAGCAGAATTCGTCTCATATCTGTACTGACCGATTTACTGTGAGAGCATTCGCACTGTATCTTGCAAGACAGGCACTGTATAAGTGGTGATACTGAAGTGAAACACTATGACACTGTCTTTCGTCCAAGGTCATCCCTTGGCTCTTGATCCAAGCTTGCGGCTCACTTTGATCTGCCACGATCTAGAGAACAGATACCAATACTCACTTCTCATGCGCGACCATTATGGTTGTAGAGCGCTTCATCAAATGTAACAGTGCTTGGAAAAGCCGATATCGCTCCTTTCGTACTCTCTCAATAACATCGATCTGATGGCGCTTCGCCATGTCGATCTTGATTGAATGGATTCCGCCGAGTGACGAATTCCTCCTATTCATTCCCTGTACAGATGAAGCGAGACATGACAGTTCTTCTGTACGACCAACGACTGGAATCTTTGAAACGAGATCAAAGACGCCATTGATGCACGATTGCGAACTGAACGCTGGTATTGGCTTAGACATAGAGGATGAACGCCACCACGGTGCATCTAACAGCGTGAGCATCAGTCATTTACTTGTACTACTCATTCGGTCTGAAGACGTCCATTCTTGCATGGCCGCTTCCTTCGGAGCAACGGATGATATACTTCACTCTGGCGCTTGTCAAGCTACGCCTCGACGTCTCACATCGGTCTTTACACTGATCGAAACAGCATAGACGACTGCAGTGCCTGAGCATGATTGATGTCTTGCATGATGAGTAATTGCCAAGACCTCGTGTCTGCCGTCAGAGTCGCTTTTCACGTGGATTGATTTAGCACCCGGAATCTGTATTTTCCGTGGGAAACACGCATTTCCGCTCCGTTCCACGAAGCACAACGATGAGGACGATGAGGCTTGAGGCATAAGTAGTGTGTCTCATTACCGCCCACATGCCGCGCCCGAGCGTCTCACTCTTTCCGCAAAAGTGTTCGATTTGTTCTTGCAGAGATCGGCGTCTGGCCCGTGGACGTGCCTGAGACAGCTGCAAGTGACGCGACTATTACGAAGGGGCGCCTGAATTATGAACGCCTCATTCCCCTTGAAAGGGGTCGTCCATTTTCGGCCCGCAATATAACTATGACTGCCGATAGCAGCGCGGAAGTACCTGCAGCCAACTCAGAGCAATGAACAACGCAGCAGCGATCACCCCGCATGCGAGTCCATTAGTTTAAGAACGATCGGACCAGACAAGCGTGTCGTACCTCGCAGAGATTGAGCGGAAGTCGAAGGCAGAGCAGGACTATGCTGTCCTGCCAATAACTCGTAGCTCTTTAGTCCTTCGCTTCAGTATGCTGACTTATACCTTTCCAAGGGCCCTACCTGAACCTTACCTGAAGCTCGATGAAGTGTCGGTTCGAGCGAGCGAAGCAAAGTTTAAAGTTGTCAATCAGCTGATCGACCAGTTGGGAACTGATCGTCCCTGCACCCTTGCCCTCTTGACGCCTGTCACCCTGCCGTACGAACCTGGACATCTCCTGGCGACTCCTGAAAACAAATGCCATGCCATGCCAAATCTTTCCTGGTCCGTAGCACCTCATGCATACATGCATACTAAACCAGAACATGAGCCGTCGTCATCATGCTGACATTTCATCAGTCTCGGCGACCAAAAAGCGTCGACTGACTTACGTTTTCCTTTGCCATACCATTGACAACGATACCTGCTGAACAGCTGGACTCCAGCCTCGGTGACGCAGCGTATCAGAAGGCAACGATATCGATATTGAGACCACTTGCAAAGCTTCTCCCGGTAGAGAACAGCATTTTATAATATAGAACAATCGAATTCGTCCCCATCGGAATAGACGCATACAGCCACAATATTTGATCACAGTCATACATTTGCATTGGTGAGGGAAAGCGATTGCATTTCGATAGTTCGGTTTGTGGTCGCTCCTTCGCCCGCCTGAGCGCCTTCCGCCCGATATTCGACATTCCTACTCGTCGCCGAAGCAGCTGCATCAACGTCGAAGCATCGGTGACCATGCCCATCCCTCGTGTGCACATCAGCAACAGACCGTTCGACCTGGCCTATAGACTATCGACGCCGTCTCACCTGGACTACGCGACCGACATAGACCCTTCGTTCCCTACAATCCTATTTGTTCATCCCATCTGGACGGATAGCTTCTTCTTGTGAGTAGCGCGTGCGTTCAGAACCTTGGCTTCTGCGCATGTCGTGGGCCGGAATCGTCCCTTCTGAGCAGCCATTGCCCATCACCAGAGATGCGCTAACCAAACAATCAGCTATCCTCAATACGAGGATCCGCTGTTCTACGAGAACTACAACCTCTTAGCGTTCGATATGCCTGCTCACGGGTCATCTGTGGTGCATTCAAAGTTGGAGGAGTACACATGGACCGCTTACGCCAAGACGCTGATTGAAGCATTGGTGAGTTCGCATCAACTACAATGTACGGTAAATAAGGATCTCCCTAATCATGCATGTCTCTTCCTTTGATTACAGCAAATACTCGATGTACGCTCCGTACACGTTGTGGGTGCGTCGATGGGCTGTACGGCTACGATCCAGATGGCGTCCTCATCCCCTAACTTGGTCGAGAGCATAACGCTCGTTTCGCCTCCTGCTTTCAACGAGCCGCCAGAAAGAACGATGGCTTATAAGGACGTGCAAGCGGTGGGTTGCCCACCACCACGATATGTGGTTTCTGGCTAGAACACGAGCTGCCCCTTGGTCTTACACAGGTTGCTCAGCCATCAGCTGCTAGCAATATACGTTGGGGATCGTTGAACTGACGATGTAGCGTGTATTAGCTTATCGACGCTGCGCTGGGTAACCAAGATGGAGAATCACTCGACCTACTCGCAAAGGTCAATTTCGACTATAGCACCGCTCAGATGCACGATCCAGTTATTCGCGAGATCCACGATGGATATGTGCAGCTTGGGAGGTGCATGATAGCTGATGGTAGCTTAGAAGTGAGTCTCGATTTGAGAATGCATGTGAGACTCCCGAGCTGATTCGTTTCATCACCTACCACGACTTGCCAGGCTGATCAAGCTTTGCCGCTATACACTTCCCTCATGTCGTCAAGAGCTCAATTTGTGCAGCCTGACAATCCAAACCTTCTCGAGTGCTCCATACTCGTGCTGCAGGGAACCAGTGAAGGGTGGGCGAGTGATGATTACGATTGGGAGCACTTGGTAGCAAGGCACAATGATAGGCGAGAACAGAATGGGGAATCCCGAAATGGCACGAGGATCGTATTGGAGGGAATGTCGAGATGGATGACTTTGACGGCGCCTGATGTGTGAGTTTTGTTACGACATCCCGATCATTGTTCATACACAGTGAGCAAGTATATGACGTCGAACTATCAATTGATGCGTTTCGTTGACACCGTGTATCAGCCTGAACCCACCCATCCACAAGTTCATATCCCGCAAACCTCACTCCTCCTCAGTTCCTCTTGTGCCAGTCATACCACCCGTACCCTCCTTAGCACGAAGGCCGACAAGACCGCGATATCAAGATATCGACAGTCCTGCGCTCGATTCGAGCCTGCGACCCGACCCGCGACCAGATAGTAATCAAGTGCGTCGGAAGTCAAATGATGGGAGTGTGAACGTGAATATCGAGGTTGAAGTGCTTGTCAAAGTTGACGAAGGACAATGAGGGCGGGGCGTTGAAGACAGGGTAGGATTTGAGAAGAGGCGGAAGGCCGCAACTCCTGAGCCACGGACTTTTATAGTTGACGCTCGGACCATGTGACGTCGTCCCAAGCTTGCACTATTGTTGTTCTAGCGCGTCTCGTCGCCAAGAACACAACATCATCATCATCAAAACAAGGAGATTTAGGTACCATCAACGTTCCACTTGTTCGAGTTTATGCTCCGACCCCTTGTAACAACATAGCATCATCCTTTGACAGCGCCATTTCGACCTTAATGCACAGAGGATGTCGTCATTTCCGCGTCCCTCACTCCCCATCTCCTGATACACAAAAGTGCAAGGCCCGCAAATCACTTACAGGCTTCATCGTTCAATCAAGGACATCGAGGATCACCGAGTACAAACGTTCTGATGGATCTGACGTCACCCGTCCGAGATACTGGTTGTCAAGCAATGGGTGTGTTCGACGATAAGCTGCGACGGAGCATGAGGTATAAAGGCCACCTGGACTTGCCACCGATTCTGTTGCTATTCCCCCAGCACTCTCAAACGGACGCGAAATATCAACATCGCCAACAGACTATCCCAAGTTACGCTTCCACAGCCACAAACTCCTTGAAAGTCACCTTCATAGCAAGACGTCGATACAGCACGATGGTTTTCGAGAGTGAGTACTATCTAAGGTCTAGCTTGTAGGGGTGCATCCTTCCCTTTCGCCCAGCCGTGAAATCATGATGTCGAGCGTTGTATCTGACTGTTGCCTACTCAAACAGAGCTCAAAGCCCGAATCACCTCGATGAACTCGTCTCACCCGCTCGCTCGACAACGAGCAGAGTTCCTCGCCCTCAAGCCTGAAACGCCTCTTGAGAAGAAGGCACACTACACCCACGACATTGTCGGTGCCGCTGCAGCGTACGAGGCTTTCGAGCTCTTCCAGAAGCACGAGGCGCACGAGAGCAAGCTGGGTCAGAAGATCACCCACGCCAGGTCAAAAGAAGTAGGTCGGATTGTCCTACCAATGCCATTTTGTGGGACACGCCTGACCAGAGCCGTGTTTTTTCCTAACCTTCCTAGATCATTGTCGGACTTGCCGAGGGCCGAGTTGTCAAGCTCGTCGAGGAGAAGCGACTTCCTTTTGGTGAGTTCAACAATAATGACAATGGTTGCACTCGTCTACCTGAAAACCATCATATGTAGTCAACGAAACTGACATAGTCATTGTGATTGTCTTGGGTCTGCTTCTGTGCTTGTGTTTCGCGCAGCTTCGGAGAAGGAGAAGATCAAGTTCATCGGCCTCGCCCAGAAAGACGCCGTGAGGGATGCCAAGCGAGCCATCCGAGAATCGGGCTTGTACGAAAACCATGAGCTCGAGCCTATCGACAACGACGAGAAGCACGCCGCGAAGATCTTCTAGATGATCGAGTGACGCCAAAGTCGTGTCCAGTACTATGCGGTGGGAGGGGACCGGTGTTTTGATCTGATCATGCTAGGATAGTACTGTAGCACTAATGATGCCATGATTTGAGAATGATCGTATGATGAATACCTTGACACCATCTCCCGATTCTTGCAGGTTTCGTTGCTCAGTCAGTGGGGCGGCGATATCCGCTTATACGCCCTCGTTCCGGCGGGACGGAGCAAGTGTTCGTGCTCCGGCTTGAATTGTTCGTATTTTCGGATGATCTCGTTGGACTGCTCTTGCTCATCTCGAGGCGAGGCGCGTATTATCGATAAAGGTCTCAAAGTGGGCCACCTGGAACATACCACACCGAAATCCTCGAGATCGAAGCAGCGATGAGGCCGACTGGACTTCGACATGCTCTGCGGCGTGCCAATGCGATCTGTGCTACTTCTAGTCACGGAGTACGATCACAAGCTACGGCGACTTCAAGTATACCTGGCGTAAATGGCAAACGAGTTCTTGGAACGGGCGCGAACGGTGAGAACATATGAGCCCAGATTCAAGTATTAAAATAGTGGTCTTTAATCTTACAAGCATGTTCGCTTTTAGCTGTTCGTCACTACTCCCTCTTCAACTCGCCTCATCCATCAAAACCTCCACCCTACGGCCAACCGCACCCGGCTTCACACCCTCATTTGGTGGGAGAGCAAGAACTCACTCCCGGAGTACCTGCCAGTGAATATGAGAGCAGAAGAAAACGGTTGATGGAATTTCTGGGCGAAGGAGCGAGGGTCATCTGTATGGGCGGGACCGTTAGATTGATGTCGCAGGGTGAGTGAACGGCTGTCGTTGGTCTGGTCTTTCAATGCCATAGCGAATCGACTGACTGAATGAATGATTGTTGCTGAACAGGTATCTTGTAAGTCGCCGCGTAGATATGATCGTATCAGAACGCACTTTTATGACGATCGACTGACTTATGTACCAACATACATGATGCGTACAAAGTTACCGCTTTAGACAATGTGAGTGCCTCCCGGAACCGACTTGCATGGCCGGTGTGTACATGTGATGGCAGGCTGACTTCCTGATCCCCTCCTTCACAGCGACCGACTTTCATTACCTGACAGGATTCAGTGAACCAGATGCTACCCTGGTGCTAGGTGAGCCAGCTTTCATGATCCTTCGCTCCATTCTCGTGCAAAGAAGTGATCGTTAACGTGCTCACCGTTGTCTGACCCGCTGACACGATTTCATCATTGCAGAATCCGCGCCGTCTACATCACGCGGATACAGATATACGCTCTTCGTGCCTCCGAAGGACATGCACGATGCCCTATGGGAAGGAGAGCGAGCTGGGGTAGAAGGCGCTGTACAGACCTTCGGTGCTGATGAGGTGAGTTTGAATTCCGTCTTTAGCGTGTTGCTATCCGCTTGTGATACTGTTGGTTTCTCGTTGAATCTGAACATCGACTTTGGCTATGAATCGCCAGGCACGCCCCAACACATCGTTGTCAAGCTACCTGCCGGGTTTGCTATCCGTCTCTGCGGATCAAACAGTATACGCCGCCCTTCCACCCAAACCATCCCCTTCGGCTTCTTCTCAGCCCTTCCAACCCCCATCCCCGCGCCGGCGCTCATCCCTACTCAAGCTCTTCTCGTCCTCCTCAACATCCGAACTCAACGCCTCAGATCCACCTCATCTGCTCCTGGCAGCAGCTTTGTCCTCTGAGCATGCTGTACCGCTGGAAAAGCCCATCCAACAATTACGCATGAAGAAGTCTCCGCTGGAACTGGGGATGATGAAGCGGGCTGCAGAGATCAGTAGTCATGCACACGCCAGAGTGATGCGGCATGCGCAAGCGGGCAAGAGGGAGAGGGAATTGGAGGCTGTCTTCGAGTATGAGTGCGCGATGAAGGGTGCCGAGAGACAGGCTTATGTCCCGGTAGTCGCTAGCGGGTGAGTGATACGACTGATTATGGCATTACCGTCATACAGTGACAGTACGGTCTCTATGACTCATAACGTCTGCTGGTCAGGAGGACAATGAAGCTTACCTGATTCTGGCCGATGTAGAGCCAACGCGCTGGTCATTCATTACACGCGGAATGACTGTGTCCTGGACCCTACTGATGTAAGTGCGCTTCAGCGTATGGAGCCGCCGACCTTACGATCATAAGGCTGACCTCACACATCCGCATCATGTGATCTACTTTAGCTTGTCCTGATCGACGCGGGATGCGAATACAACATGTACACCTCGGATATCACGCGTACATTCCCCGTCGCAGGCAAATTCAGTCAGCCCCAGCGGGACCTCTATGAGGCCGTATTGAATGCGCAGAAAGAATGTATCAGGCGGTGTACGATCGAGGGAAATGTCTCACTCAGCGAGCTACACCGAGCGAGTGAGTATCGATTCGATGGATTAGGACTGGATGGTCGGTCAGTCACCATGATGTGCAAAGCTAATCGGTGAATTGGCGGTAGGTTGTGGCTTGCTGTTGGAAGAACTGCGACAGATCGGTTTCAAGTTGACGGTGGGCGACGTCGAGAGACAGCTGGTGAGTTGCGTTTTCTGCTAGGTCATCAATTTACTTCATGCTGATGTCTCGATTCATTGCAGTATCCTCACTTCTTGTCGCATCACCTCGGGTCGGACTTACACGACTGCCCGACAAGAGATCGCAACGCGACGTGAGTCAATGCACCCACATTTCTATCCCGAGCTTTCGATGTTGACTTAAGCCGTCGTCGGGCAGTCTCGTTGAGGGCAATGTGATATCCATCGAGCCCGGCGTGTATGTGCCCTACGACAATAAATTCCCAAAAGCCTTTCATGGTCTAGGTATAAGAATAGAAGTGAGCTCCTACATATCCGCTGCCGTGATCCCTTGTCCAGCAATAGCACACGCATGTTACTTTCTTGCCTACGTTCTGGGAAGGAGTGGAATGAGTACTGACTGACGGGCGTGGGCTTATCTCAGGACGAAGTAGCATTCACAAAAGACGGCCCGCTCGTGCTTTCGGCCAACGCACCCAAGGAGATTGTCGACGTTGAAGGCGCTTGTCAGGGATTATTGGAATAGGCGTCCTCACCTCTGCATTGCGGATACGCTTAGTTCGGACCTGCGATATCATGCATAAACATACCTCTTTGATCGGATCACGACTAGTCTTATATTGGGATGTGGTCGCTTTCCAATTCCCGAGCCGAAACCCGATCGGACTCTTCCAAGCCACTCGGCACCAGCATGCTCATGTCGACGGTGACTTTTGCGTATGACAGACTGACACTCACGCACATGCATCATTAGAATCTCTCATTATAAAGTCTTTCGCCCATTCCAGGGACACCGTCCAGCTATAAATATCGCCAGGTCAAACACGTTCGAAATCTGACAAGAGATCAGCAACTGTCTCGGCCAGCTCCGATGGGATTTGACGAGCCGTCGGCAACGTAAAATAATGTTGGATCTGAGGATGAGAGCTGAAACTATCGTTCGCGTATCGCGTGCAAAGCACCTCCGCTGGTGATATGACCACTGTTATCCTAGTGCTATAATTAGGGATGACTAGCTCAGCTTAATGATTCAGAAACGATCGTCAACGACGCAACATGCACGTGATGGTGTCGAACTAATCTCATTGGCCGAACATGTGGAATGAGATTCGGTATGTCGCCGGATCATGTCGTCTGAGATGTAGCGTGGATCACGTACAGTACAGCGGGATAGAGAGCAGCCAGCACACTCAGTATGGCCGCCTTAAGGTGAGCCGGTAGGTGTGCTATCAAATACGCACTTTCTGACGAATGTGCTTGCTCGACCTGCAGCGCGATTGTCTCGCCCAATTTGCAATGGTCGGGCGCCATGAGCGGAAAGCTCTGGACTCCCCGTGAACATATATAAGCATGTGCCGTTGGACACAAAAGACCTGCTCTTCATTATATACTCATCTTCACGATCAGCTCCGCTCGAAATCTGTGCCAGAGAAAAACGGGACTGGTAACATAGACTTCTCCAACATGTCGAGCAAGGATCTGAGCCTAGCCGCCAAGGAACCTCGTCTGGACCATTCCGCCGGCCCAAACAGCCCAGAATCGGAGGGCGAGAAAACCTTTGACGACCAGGCCGGTGATAGGCACGATGCGGTAGGACATTACGCTTCTACCGATGTCCAAGAGGTCAGCGGTGAGTGAGGCCAGCTTCTTTAGAGAGCATGCGCCCATGCTAGGTATCATACATGTGTAATGTATGTGATTGAGACGCTGTGCTGATGAGTAGTCTTCGGTGGGCGGCACAGCCAAGGCGAAAGCGAGCGACTACTTCTCGTTTCTGGCTAGTGGCTTCGCGCTCGTTTCTGACGGGTACCAAGTGGGTCCTACGGGTGAACGATGATAGCAAATGGGACTGATGATTCTGTACTTTACCTTAGAATAACCTCGCTACAGTCTTCAACCCCATCTTCGTGAGTTCAAGATACTGACTGGCTCTGATTCCTGCACAGAGCTGATCGGCGTTCTGCACTCCAGAAAATCCTTGACAAGTCATACTACACCAGCGCCGTCTCGACCAGGGTCTCTAATGCGCTTCTCATCAGAGGGACGTGCCCTCTTGGCGCATCAGCGAGAGGATTGCCAATGTGAGGACGGGATGATTCGAAAACTATGGACTTCACACGCTCCAGGAATCATCGGCCAAGTTGGCGTGGGTCTCATCTGTGATTTGGTCGGCAGAAAGACCGCAATGTCGCCACGACAATGTTGATCGTCGTCGGAGGTATCTTGGCCACCGCCTCGTCTGGCTCAAGTGAGTATCAATATCCGCGACTGGTTTCTGAGAAGTTGCACTCGTGGGACATTAGCTGATCTGTCATCCACGATACAGCTCCGGCTGGTCTCCTCTGGATGCTGTGGGTCATCTAATTTCGCCTCTGCCCTGCTTGTGACCCGATCCAGCCAACGCTATACCGTCTGCATGAGCTTTGATTGACGGGATTTGGAACTTGATTGCCTTAGGACCGTCTCCCGAGGCATGGTGGGCGTCGGTGTTGGGGGAGAATATCCGGCTTGTAGTACGTCCGCATCTGAGTCAGCAAACGAGAAGTTCGGTAGAGATAGAGGGAAAGTGTTATTATCGTCACCAAGTGAGTGTGGACCCCTTCCCTCCAGTTTGTCAACGTAGTCTACGCTACCTGTACTGTGGAAGACTGACCTGCTCATCTTTTGATGCTCAGCCTCATGCTGTCTATCGGCGGTCCAATCGTTACCTGCATCTTCCTGCTCATCATTAACCCGGCTGGCTACAAGGGCACCACTTCCCACGATGACCTGTACAAAGTCGCGTACACCTGGAGGATCTGTATGGGTATCGGATATTCGTCCCTGTTAGCGTCTTCTACTTTAGGTGAGTACATCCCAGCGTACATCTCGACCGGCCCTTGCCTCTCATACGACCTCGAGTACTGACTGATGCAATCGTCTTGATCAGGTTGAAGATGATAAACTCGAAGCTGTACCGAAGGAACGCTATCCGAAATAGCCCTCCTTACGCTTTGATGTTCAAGCGATACTGCTCTGGCTTACTTCTTCGTCGAGGACAAAGGCAAAGACATGCTCGAGAAAGAAGATAAAGCTTGGCGACAGTACCTCGTTGCGCACGGTAAAGGGGATCTTGTCATCGGTGACGGTAGTGAGGGGGAGACCAGGGCTGACGGGAATGCTGAGAAGGGTCAGCTCAGCTTCAGGGAGTAGATACAGGGGTGCTATCCCGCAAAACCACAAACTTGGAGGGAAGGACGCCCTAGACACACACCATGTTGCGTTTCAAATCATTAGAAGACGGCATCTGAACGAGTTGAAACGCGATCTGTGATCCCGTGCACTGCACTACACTGTGCTCGAATATGTGCACATGTACTGTACGAATTCTTTCTTGAGGTGTATTCGAATGCACCTATTGACACCAGTGCGACCCATGTACAAGCGCGTTTCTCGACGGTCACAACACATGCATACACAGATTTGCCCATGCCGATAGGACAGGATATCAACCACCGCATTAGCCACTAGGTGATCCAGGACACCTTGAAAGGTGCTGATGTGTTTGGAACATATGGCTATGGGCGGTGCAGACAGTGTGGGCCACAGTACCCGAACAGAGCTCGATACTGATCTGCGGAGTGCAAGGACGGTTTCTCCATTCATCAATCGCAGCCCAAGAATCTTGGGACAATGTTCTTGTGGGATTCACCGGGAGTAAAACTGCTTCACATGTAGAAGCGGAAGTACTTCCAGGTGGCGGGTAGCCATGATTCTCTGCGTAACCGAGGAGAGCCAGCGAATTAGCACCCCAGCAGCAGGGGATCAGAAGCGTGGCAGTGTGGACAGGTATCATATGTGATCATATGTGGTGGAGCGGAACCGTGGACCACTCACGATGGCCATGAACACGGTGGCCCGTCGTGCCGCCGCCGTACGAGTACCATTGGTTCTCCCCAGCAGTCATGCTCTGAGGGTTTCGCGAAGCCCTCGTCCGCCAATCAAGTATAGCTTGAATTTCCTCAGTGCTCATGCTGCTCAAGCTTTGATCAGTGCGATCATATGGGTAGCCTTGGTGGACACCGTCAGTAGTCGCGGAGAGCCCGGTGGGGTAGGTCCATGATGGGTCCATCGCCTCTGTGTTCTGGGTGGGGTACGTTAATGACCTCGAGCCGGTTGTGAGCGTGTCCCCCCTCGAGTCGGGCTTTTGTCTTTGTCGTCGGGAAGAACGTCTATCGTCCATTGCGCAGAGAAGTGTCAGAATAAGAACTTGGAGGGCTTAGTGACAGTATGTGCAGATAAATGACCGGAAACGTTTGCTAGGTCGTCAGTGAGACGAACAGATGTAAAGCGGATGTGGTTCCAGGTGGAAAGATATTGTCGCACGTGAACGTATAAATGTATGTACGTGCATCACTCCAGGAGTTTGAGTCAGTCTTATCTCGTCTGATTTCATGGGTCATTTGATAAGATACTAAGCTGTGGGGATTCTGGATTTTCGACTCGATTCGAAGCTCGGACCGACTGTCCCTCCCTTCACGTCTATGAAGTAACACAATGGACTGCTTATGTTCGGTTTCAGAGGGTCTGTCCTTTCTTTTCGGATGCTTTCAGGTTCTAACGTGGCCTACGCCTACAGTACGAGCTTCACTGCTATTCTGTCATTGCTTCGCGGGGGGCAGAAAGGAAAGTCGACAGAGGGCTATAAAAGGCGCCACATGGCAGATCCTCTCATGAATGGAGTGCAGCATTTCGCCGAACAGGAAGTGTGAACCCTTTGACCTCTGCTTCTGCCCCCCGAATCTCGTCATTCGGCCATGACTGCAGTAAAAGTAGCTCGCGAGAAGCTCTCTTCACTATGCTGGATGATCGCCCAAGCTCCGTGAATCGGCGTAGGTGAACTGCCATCCATCTTTGCAAATGACATCCAAATGTGGAAGGGACGAACCTGGTGCGTCCGGCGGACATTGGATCGGGATCAAGTCCTTCACGCGATGATGTGTGATGCCATACAAGTAGAAGCGCTATCGGAGAGTAGGAGAAATAGGCAGGACCAAGGCGCCATTCAGATGTACAGAATGGACTGGCCTGTTTCTGATGCCAGCCAAAGGAAGGTTTGATTTCGGGAGTTGGGTCAGTGGTCAGCAGGGAGTAGTCGAGCGAATTCAGCCGTTCTTCTGTCAATGATGCCATGCATGTATTCCGGTTCGTCGAGTAAAGCAAAAGCAAAAGTAAAAGCCAAAAGAGTGGTGTCAGTAAGTATCGGTACCAAATGTCAGGAAGTCTATATTACGTCTATATACAATAGTCTCCCCTACGAGGACGTTGTTAAAGTGTCCCTTCTCCGTTCCCGGGATGAGAGAAGAAGGAGGGTCAGATGAATGGACGAGCTTGATGATGGCCTGTAGCCTGGGGGCTCATGGTTTGGATGGGGGTGGTCCACCGGAAATCGGTTGACGGAGGGATAAAGGGCGTCCGAGCTTGAGTATCGAGGATTACGAGTCACGGGGCGAAAACCCGCTTTTGACCTGTCCTTCAGCGATTCAGGATGTTTATACTACCGAACGGAAACATTGATGATCAGCATGCTTCTGTTTCTGTGCCGTCGCGACAAGTGAAACGGAATATGCAGCGCTTGATCACTCACCGTACTTGCCGAAGAAGGGGATCAGACTCTGGGCAAGAGTGTATGAGAAGACGAGCTTGGGTCCAACGACAAGGATCTACGATGAGTGCAAATGAAGCGTCAACATTAGTACTGATTACGCTTGAAAGTCGTGAGATACAGCGAAGGGTCACAAGTGTGAGGTCTAGACAAGCTGACCTTAGGAGTAAGGCCCTTGAAGAAAGCGCCGACACCCTCCGTCCTGATCATCTCCTTGATGATAGCAGCGCCTCCTACGTTGGAGTTGAAGTTGGCGTTCTGGATTCGGGTCTTGACGACATCGAGAGGAGCAGCAACGGTGATGGAGGCTACGGCACCGGCGATAGAAGCGACGAAGTCTGTACAGAGATGATAGCATATATCAGTGAATGACTTTCACCGGCGTGTAGGCGCGGGGAGGCGCCTTGGGTCTTGACAAGGCAATCTGTAAGAGCGAAAAGCTACAACTCACTTTGTGACCAGGTGGCAGATGAATAGTCGGAAAGCTTGAAGAGGTACTCCTTTGTGACAGCTGAGCCACCGAAGAGCTAGATGTAGAAACGCGACTCGTCGATCAGCAAGAGACTTCTTCGGGCTGCGTACAGCGACGAGATCGGACTCAAACAAGAGACTCACAGCGAAAGAACCGGGTGCGTTTCGTGCCATGGTCCATCCCCATCCTCGGTAAAGCGATCCGAGACCCTCGTCAGTAACGAGCTTGAGAAGACCTCGTCCTCGGATGGCATCAGGGTTGGTCTGCATCTTGATCTTGAGCACATCGAGGGGGAGCAGTACCTGAATCAAGATAGGGTGTTCAGCAAATTGAGCCCTTCCAAGGGGTAGAAGGGACTGTCAAGAGCCCATGACGAGTGACTCACAACTTCTCCGATACCGGTCAAACTGGAAGCGGTTCACGAGTCAGCCTATGAGCCTTATCGAGCCATAAACACCACTCGAAGCAGGTGATATTTGTAGTGTTTCGGGGTGATGCTTCACCGCCCACTCACCTTCCAGCAGTAGCGTGCATCAACATGCCTCCGGTCTTCTTGCCAAACGTATCCCTAAACCAACCGCCGCCGTTCTTGTCGATCAAGTCCCGGAAGTACGGCTGACCGCCAAACTTGTAGACTCGCTGAGCGATCTTGTATCCCGCGGCATACCCTAATCCGGGGAAGAGCGAGAAGAATTTGGAGGTGATGGGCGCTTGGGCTGCTGATCGGAAGATGATATTGTTGAGACCGGTGGTGGAGATGGCGGCCTTGTTAGACATCAATCGCTTGGCCACGGTGTCCTGTTAAACATGAAGAAAGGCCTCTACAGTCAGTCCTGCGCCCTCTTGCGGCTCCCTAAAGTCGTGAACTATTTGCGAGGCTGATCGTGAGGTCGTACGCACAACAGGGTGGAACACAAGAAGCTCGGCAACACCTGAAATTGAGGATCGGCAATACCGTCAGTTTCGATACGACTCTAATATTCAGCTCGAGTGCTCAAGAAATTTCGACTTCACAGCGGCAGCTCGACAAGAGATCTTTGGGCAAGGTCCCTGCAACACTTCCTCACTCACCAGAGGCACCTGAACCCAAGATTCGAGCAGTACCCGACTCTCGCTTGCCCATTCGTCCGTCAGCAGGAGGAGACATTTTGACCCGGTCGATATATGTTGCGGATGTTCAAGAAACGAAAAGCGAGAGATAGATAAAGGTTTTGAGAACCCAACTAAGTCGATCTGGCGAGCCTGGAGCAGAAAATGGAGACTATGACAACAACGAGGTGGTATCCAAACACGATGAAAGTGATCAAAACATTCACGTCTATCGACCGTCTGGCTCTCGTTGGGGACAATCTCGGACCTTTTACTCTGCCAACTTTTTGAGACTCGGCCTCTCGCTCACTCGCGCTCTGCTCGTGTTCGGCTCGATATCTCTCTCCTATAGGATTTCAGATTAAAAAGCAAATCAGGCACCGAATCGCTCATGTCATCACTTTGATCCCGCGCCACACTCGGAATGATCCGGTGTTAACTGTCACCCCTTTGAGCCCCCTTAGGCAGGGCAGCCTATCCGTCTCTACACCACAACCACCACCACTGTCTTCGTAGCTGCACATTGCATACCGGTCAACGATCATCTACAGAAGTGCTTAATATTGCACGAAACCTCTCTGCCCTCAGCCTCATACTCCCCACTCATCATCATTCTCTTTCAAAATGCTGCCCACCGCCGCTCGACGATCTCTCGCCGGTCTCATCCCCCCAAAGATCGCTACCCCGAACGCGGTCGTACGTTGAAGTTCTATTCTGTCATCGTCTCTCTCGCGAATGTGTCTCGGCCGATAGTGAAGAGGAGTCCGGATGGGCATATATGGGAAGAATATCGGCTAGAGCGGACTTGGATATCATTAAAACGCGGGAATATCAAGCGCACGAGCTAGAACGGCTTGAGTCTAGGGCATCAGAAGGACAAACAAAGGATAAATGCTGACGGCTTGACGTATTCACGTTCAACCTGTTTTAAATGTGTTGTTGTACAATATAGTCCTCCGGCACCACCTCGGTCCGAACCGCCCAGGTCATCGACTTCTACTCCAAGCTCCCCAAGGGTGCCAAGCCCGCTTCTGAGCGAGCTGGTGGCTTGAGAGGCCGATACTTCGAGGGAAAGAACGCCAGCGGGTGAGTCGGCGTTTGCGGTCATCTTTGTTGCGGTTGTTGGAGTCTCGGTTGAGCGAAAGGAGGATAGGTCTTGTGGGACGGGGTATAAATCAGGAGGAATGTCAATCGCAGGACTGGAGACGGTGCCGCGTTGGGCGGGCCGTAGCGACTTATAGGAAACAAGGACGATAGTGAAATAGCTCAAACGGACATGTAGTCAAGATCGATGATCCGATCATAGGCTGACATACTTTGCTTCACGCTTACAGCAAGCCCCTCCTCGTCGCTGTTGGCACTCTCTTCCTCATCGGCTACACCATCGACTACAACAGTGCGTTATACATATTGATCTGACTGCCTGCAGAGCTCGTCATGTCGAAGAAGGATGCTGACCTCATATTCCTCACTTTTCATTCTCTTCCCTATGATCGCAATCTCAAACCGGTATTGCGCTACGGTTGGTCATCAAATCCTGCAATCTGATTGTACGCCCACGTCCCCTGTTCGACCGTTATGCTGCTTCGATTGGATCAACAGTGCACCTCAAGCACCACAAGAACGGTCACCACTAGACGCCTGCGTAGGAGGCACTGGGACAGATCTTGCAGGAGGAGGTGAGGAAGATGCATAAATCATGATTGAAGCGGACGAGTGGTGCTGTGTATGGACCCGAAAGCAAGACTGGATGGGTCGCCTCGACCCGCTCCTTTTCGAGATATCGCTTCTCGCCAGGAAAGGACGCTTGAACTCCTACTATAAGATTGATATCGCTGCTGGCACCGAGACTCGGAAGCCCCATTTGCGAGTGACCGACTGTGATTGAGTTGCACATCTGCTACTTGGCTAGCGCAGAACACTTGCACACTTTGAATCGTTTCAGGCCTCGTAAGACCATAAACCCTACGCTGTTGTAAGAAAGGGAGTGGAGTTGGTCATATCGTGCTGCAGCCAGGTACTTGACCCGTTGCTATCATCTGCTGATGTGTGCCATAGCCTTGTCCGTCGAGTCTCGGACACTGCGTTAGTCTTTTCCAAGAAGCCCCTTAAGCATAAAGTGTCTCTGTATATAGATAGTCACAGGGGCAGGTTAGGCAGGAGCTAACTTATGGTGTCACTATGCATGATGCGAGTGGGTCGGTGGAGGTGGTCCAAGCGTCATGAGCGATCCGTGTCACACATATCCGCATCTGTTACAACAATCAATCAATCATATCATCCACCTCTTGAATCGCTTCATCGACAAACCCCTCATTCCGAGCGACAGATTCTGAGTCCACCGACTCAATAGCTCTTTCATAGTCTATCGACAAATCTAGGCTAGGACAAGTTACAGCTCACCGACAACTGGCCGAATTGACATCGACAATCTTACCTTGATTGAATCGTCTTAGATCCTCAAAGGCACCCAGTCGAATTGGTGCAGTCATCCCTCATCATCCAATCACTACGATGAGCGGCACACTACCGAAGCCAGACATGCTACCTGTGGTGCTCATCTTAGGTCAGTCAGATTATGTACGCTGTTCATGATCCTGAAAGGCAAGCGATCTGATCTTCGGCCTTGCGCTTTTATAGGTGGAACAACAACCGTGGCAAGAACGCTAGCGAGATACCTGCTTGACGAAAAGAGCCCGCGAGCCTCTGTAAGCTGCGATTATCCTTGTTCACTTCACCTCCAGCGACGCCATTGCCGCTTCGCTCATGCTGCTGTCCTTACACCGATAATCGTCGAAAGCTGATCCCTCTCGCTGCACACATACAGTTCGTACGCCTCGCCGATAGATTCTCTGTATCCCCACCCACGACCTACCTTGACAAGCCTTTCTTGTCTCTCCTGAATGGTGTGGATAGCAAGCTCGAATACAAGCAGTTCAATCTCGCCAACACCAGTCGGCATACCGAGCTCTTCGCTCCCCCGAAAGAATGGAAGGGAGCTACTATACGGTCGGAAGGAGAGGGATTGGGATTTGACGTTGTTTTTGATTTGACGGGGGAGACTGGATTCGATAGGCCTGAAATCGTGGGTTTGAGCCTTCTTACAAGAAACACATGCCGGGATCCGTTTGTAAAGACCATCTGCGTGACTCTGTCGACCCATACCCTGTCGAATATAGGGGCAAAGTCCTGGTGCTTCAAGGTCACGCTGGGAATGGGCCAACTTGCTCGCTCCATGATGCGCACAGATGTGACGTATGAGCTGATTCGCCTTCCCTCTCGCCAAATCACAGCTGCAAATCTCAAACACATACCAAGTAGCTCTATCACTAGCAACCTCCGCCTCGCAACTTCCCGATGCGCTCAAGCCAAAAAGCTACATCCGCCTAACCTTCCCGTTCTACGAGATGAAATCGCTTCCCTCATCTTCGGCAGGCTATAGCGAATCAGCCTCCTCGGAGCTCAAACCCGACGGCGCCAGGGGTCGGTGGTGGCACGAGGCCTTGAGGGGAATCGGTAAGATTCCAGGGCTGAATTTTGGAGTGATCCGGTGCGGCGCGTGGTACGGACGGGGCTCGTATGACGGGGAGATCATACCTCGAGTCGTGGTGGGCCATGTTTACAAGTACTTGTGAGTTTATTTGCGAACATCAGAGCCTACTGTTGCGACCGATCGCATGATTGCGGTTCGGTCCTAGGCAGCTTCGCATGGGCGATGTCCGGATGCATGAACTGCGCTGACCTGTAATACTGACTTGGTGAATGTAGGAAAGAAGAGATGAAGTTCCTATACAAGTGAGTCGAGCTGCTCATCTCGCTGTAATCTTATCTCACGCGGAACGCACGGTCACCATTGACTCATCCTCGCTTGACACTGTAGCTCCGAGCTTCGTCTAAATACTGTTCACTCTTTGGATGTCTCGCAAGCTTTATACCTACTGTCGCTCTACTTACTGTCCAAGCCCCGCTCAGTCGTCACCTCCGAGTCGGCCGTCTCAATCCCATTCTCATTCACCTCACCCTCTTCGTCAGGATTTCTCTCCTCTTCGAAGCGATCCTCAGTCTCCGAAGCCTGGAAGACGATACCCACCGTCGTTCCAGAAAAAGAAACCGTTTCGATCCCGCTGTTCAACATTGTGGATGACCACGACAGTAACCAAGGTAGTCTGGCGAAGATTGTAGCTGAGACATGGGGGATCAAGTATGGGTTCTTGAATTCGACCGTCGCGAGCCTTGTGCAGCAATTTGCTAAGACTGATTTTAGCGAGATGGTCGAGGATGTCAACGAGATGGTAAGTCTTTCGTTGCATGAGTCTGCAGTCGCACAAGAGGCAAGAGATGCACTGGACGCTAGGCACCTCAAAGCGTTCATCGCCGATCGACATCAGTTCGATCGAAGGTGGGCCAAGCTATGTACTTCAGTAGTGGCTGACGAACTCATTTGCTCCATATCGGACAGCACGTCGAAGCTTGGTCGAAGATGCTCGCCGCATCTGACCCCCCAATCGACTCGTCACCTATAACTCCATTCTTGGACGAACACGCATTCAGAAGTGAGTGGCAAAGTAGTCCTCGGCCTGACCTGTCTATGCGCACTTCAGAACGTCCAGGGCGGCTTCATAATAACCAACTTGTGTTGTGGCGTTCAGGCGCAAAGAAGTTGCCTCTCCTCGGCAAGCTTATCGCTGTGGTTGCAATGAACGTGTCCGCCTGCTGACACTGCTGCTATCTCTGTGAACGACTCCCAGAGATGTCAGTATGCCTCGACGGGTCCAAGGCGAAAAAGATACTAGGCTACAAGCCCGTACACCCTAAAGTCGAAGTTGCCGAACTGAGGGAGATTGCCCGCGAGTTCCAGCAGGACAAGCTGTGGTGAGTGTGCCTTTGCAAGCTGTCCGACAACATCATGCAATCAGCAAGAACTCTTCCAAGCAACAGCCGGAAGTCGTGCAATTCATTACATGTTCCAAAAGTCGACAAAGCTGACTTGCTGGCATGAACATTGCTGTTGGCGATCTACAGGCCGAACTTATCGTAATCCACTATGGTGTAGCTCGCAATTCGACCGGAAAAACATTGGACGGGTGTCGTGATCCGGGTTCAAGCTGCGTTGAACACAGCAGACCTACACGGCGTTTTGCGTGGGCATGACGATTATCGCCCGGAAGCACGAAACGCAAAAAGGAGATTCGAAAGAGAATCAAAGGCAAGTTAATGAAGTGACGACCGATCACATCCCCGTTCCGTTTCCGAAGATTTGCCCCTTCCACGTTGCCAGATGTGGACACTACTACTCGACACTGAAGACTTACGAGTACTGTATATAATGACTTTAATCACGAATGCCGATGATGATACGATACGCATGCAGTATGTTGCTTGTGACGCTGGTACGCTTCGCACGACAAACCCTCCTGGTGTTGCGCGTTACTAGGCCGAGTCGGCGTTGTCGTTCTCTTGGCGGCCATGAGCCTGCCTAGGGAGGCACGCACAAGATAGCGAGCTGATGTATGCAAATCAATGGGCACCAGCCGTCAGTGAGCGGCCCCGATCTGAACGCAGCCATCGCAGAGTGGTAGTACTTTGCTTATCTTGGTATATTGGACATCAGCTTACAGGCCAGCGCGAGCATATCCATCCACCCGGTCATGATTAGGAATAGTCAGTACAGCGATAGATATGAGAGTTTAGCTGAAACTCTCTCGTCCATCCTAGATCAGTACTATGCGTGCGATGATCCTCTTGTCCGCTCTCTTCTCTTTCCAATTGCGAAGGAGTGTTTGCAGAATCATATGCAGGGAAGCAAAGCCCGAGCTCAGCTCAACAGAGAGACATGGTATTGCTCATGCAGATGGTCATGCTCATGCTGATGATCATGATCATATCCTGTTCCCACTAGACTAAAGAGAGAATAGAATAGGAAAGGGGAGTCAAGATGGAAAGACGGAAAAGAGGCGAGGTTTTCTTTTGGGTGGGGTGAGTGTCGAGCAAGGGAGTTATATTTACTCCTCGTCGGCCTCCTCCTCGTCCTCCTCTTCCTCCTCCTCCTCAGACTCCTCCTCCTCCTCCTCCTCTCGCTCGGCCTCGAGAACGGCGGTGGCGATTCGGTCAAGGTCTCGCCTGGAATTTGAGCAGATATGAGAAAGAATGTCAGCGAAAACGTTCGTAATTTTGTTTACATCAAATACGACAGTGAAGCAGAGCCCGAATCGGCAGTATATCGCGCGCCGCGCCTCGAACCACTAGGGGAAACGCGACGGAAATCCAAAGAGTCATTACTCACATGCCGTCCTGGCTGATCTTCCTTCCTCCGTCGGGGTGAGCCTCGAGCACACCAATCTTCTCGAGAGCCTGGACGACGGTCCTCTGGACGCCGGTGGACGAGTCTCGGTGGTGCGAGGGTCGGGTGCCTCGTCGGTTCTTGCTACCGTGGAGCTTGGCGAGAGCGCCGACACCGACGTGCTTTCGGAGGTAGATGTGTCGGGCGACGGCGGCTGAACAATTATCGATCATAGAAACAAGGCATGGGATGATCAGTTCTGGTTCCAAATTGTCACAGTGTCCTTGTATGGTGTGTGCCGACAGTCCATCCTCGTTTGCTTCTTCTTCTGATACGCTCCGCTCCGGCTGCCCAGCTGTCGAACTCCTTTCCAGGGCCGGATGCCTGGAACAGCCCAGCACCGTCTTCGCCTGCCTCCTCTCCTCTCGGCATCATTCCGTCCTGGCAATGAGGTCCTTCTTCCTCGACGTCCTTCCCATCGTCACCAGTCATCGTCCCTAATTCCCACTCCCATTCCAGATCACCGCGCTCCTCTTCTGTCGGGCATATACTTCAGATGACATGGGATCTGAAAATTATCACTCACCGGCCCTTACGTAGAACCAATCCGGGTCATAA
Organism: Kwoniella sp. CBS 9459; assembly: GCA_036428585.1. NCBI lineage: Eukaryota > Fungi > Basidiomycota > Tremellomycetes > Tremellales > Cryptococcaceae > Kwoniella > Kwoniella sp. CBS 9459. Next base: position 431,785 of record CP144066.1, on the reverse strand, counting down.
GGCGCCAACTCCTTTTGGGGACCGGTCTTAACAATGTCGACCCATGTGGGGATCTCGAGCTTACCGGATCGCTTGAGATGGGAAGAGTAAGCCTTGATGAAGGACTCGGCACTACAGGTTGGTTGGAAATTTGTGGGTTAGTTCGCATTCATCAGAGTTCATACACTCCTGGACAGTCCTCGCTGCACAATCCTGGGCGGTCACAGTTGGGTCGAACAGCAACAGCAATGACTGCAGCAACGGCGATAGCGATAGCGATGTCTCCCTCCTCCCTCCGTCATGGCCTCACTATCCAATCAAGGATCCATGTCGCGATTACGCCCCATCCCTTCCTGTCCTTTTGCGCTCAACTTTTTCGACTTGCTCTGCTCATCTTCTTCCTGACACTTCTCCTTGACCCTCATGACATCTGTCATAACCCCTCTCCTTCTCCTCCTGTACTATCGCCATTGCCATCGCCATTGCTGTTGTCGCTGCCGCTGTTCCACCATTGTCCCAGTGTCGAAGTTGGCCGTCTTTTGATGCGCCGTGCGCCGTAGGTCCGCTCGTCTCGACTCACCTGATGTCACGAACACCGGGCATTTTGAATTGATGGATGAAGGAGGAAGAGGTAGATCGCAAGTCGATTTATTTTTGCTATAGACGATAAAGTCTGACTGTGGCTGCTTGGATCGTTGGTTCGGTGGACGGACAGACTGCCTGACTGCCTGGAAGCGGTATGGCTGAGGAGAGCAAGCAAGGCTGCAATGCAAGGCAGGAGGAGCGAGGCTGGAGGAACAACGCGAGCACAGAGCACAGAGCAGGGAGCAGAGAGCAGGGAAGCGATAGTAGAGGAGCCAAGCAAGCAACGAAGCATGCATGCTTGCTTGCTCATAGCAGTGACAATGACAGCCAGGCAGGCAGGACCCTGCCTCGTACAGTGACAGGATGAGCGTACGGTGAAGCTTCGGTCTATCCCACCTGAATACTTGCTGTAAGGAATACGCTGAAAAGCTGAGCGTGGCACCCTCTCGGTCCGAGCAGCTGTCGGAGTTAAGGCCAAGCAAATAAGCGACATGTTCGACTTTCTTTTCTCCTTCGACCGCTTCTCCCCCTTTTCCTTAAATGAGCGGCGAATTTAGCTTTTTCCGCGGCGTATGTCAGATGACTTCCGTGGGAAAGTATCTTCACAATTGCTCAGGGAATTGGGCATCGCGAGTGGCCAAGTCTTGAAGATTTCTGTTGACAAGTTGTGATTGTAGGAGGTGCAGCGTTGTTGCTTGCTCGTGCTTCGAGAGTCATTGCCATAAGCTCTTACCATCGTGCTCGATACAATAATTGACTACAATACTGCTTCTATACAACAAGAGCTCGAAAAGACTCTATACACAATGTGAGCAAGATCTTGACGCCGTATAAAACACCGGATCTATCCCACTGACCACCTTCGCAAATACTTTATCGCTGTTTCATAGGTCCCGACTAATTTTCCTCAATTTACCCCCCAATGCCAACCCGACGACGTTCCGCCAAACGCTACTCACACCGAAAACACTCTCTTCAACCACAATCACCGATCTTAAGCTCGTACCGAAGAGGCGATTTGCATTCGTAGGGTACAAGGATGAAGCTGAGGCTCAGAAGGTCAAGGATTGGTTCGATGGCACGTTCGAGTTTGGCGGAGGGAAAGTCAAGGTTGATTTCGTACGAGATGAAGTGAGTAGAACACAAAATGTCTAAACTATGTACTACTCACGGACCGCGAAGTCTCGCATTTTGCTGGTGTATGGCTGAGAAATCGTAGCTGATCGCAATATTTCTTTCGTCAGCCCCTAGCTCCCAAGCCTGTCAAAGGCAAAACAGGCACCATATCAAGCGATGTCAACGTCGATGCTACCCACAAAAACGAGCGACAACCAGCCGCTGGCCCTTCCAAGCGCCTGCAGGAGTTCATGGACGTTATGAAAGGTGTGGACGCTTCGGCCGCTCCAGCAGCTTCCGGATCAGGCTTGGCGTCAACAAGCAATGCCGTGCCGGGTGAAGAAGGCTGGGTTGCCGATGGACTGAGAGGCAAGGGGGCAAACGCCGATGTGAATGCGAGCAAGAAGGGAAAAGAGAGGTCGCCTCAACCTCAGAGCGAAGAAGTAGAAGAGGTCGACGATGACGCTGCTTGGTTGAGAAGACGTCAGACTGCTCTGGCTGATGCCGAGGGAGAATCATCGGTATGTGCTTGCTTGCTTGCTTGACTCAGTCGAAATGTAGCTCCAAGTCCACCAAGCTGATCGATTTCCTTGCTCCTTTATCGTCCAGGCGGCGGCAAGAATCAGCCCAGACGAAGCTCTGATTCTCGCAACAGGACGTCTGTTCGTCCGGAATCTTGCGTTCATCGTAACTTCATCAGACCTATCAGCGCATTTCGGTAAATACGGACGGATAGACGAGACTCATCTGCCCGTCTCGCAATCATCAGGCGAACCGCTCGGGACGGCCTTCTTGCAGTTTCACAACCCGGAAGAAGCGCTCTCCGCCTATAAAGCGCTCGACAAGACCACATTCCAAGGAAGACTGCTACATGTGTTACCAGGTCGTGCGAAGCCTGGTCAAGAGGTCGACGTGTCGGGCGTTGTGGACGGCAAGGTACTGGGGAAAGCTGCAGAAGGTAGAGGCGAAGTGAAGAAGGGAGTGGATGCCAAGAGGAAAGACGAGTCTTCGAAGGGTGTCAACTGGGCCACACTGTATATGAACGTGAGTGGAGCCATGTCTGGTCTTCGCCCCTTTGGGCCATCTCATCATTGTTGCAAGACTCTCTGTCCACCCTATTGGAGTTCGCCCACCATCACCCGAAGATCCCACTGAGCTGACCATATCACATCGCAGAGTGACGCCGTAGCAGCCTCTGCAGCCGACAGGATGGGTGTCTCTAAATCTGAGCTTCTGAACGCCGAGTCAGGCAACGCGGCCGTCAAGCTCGCTTTGGCAGAGACGTCCGTGATCGAGGAAACGAAAAAGTACTTCGAAGAAGCCGGTATCGTTCTTGACTCCCTCAAGCCCCGAGTCCCAAGATCCCAAACCACGATCCTGGTCAAGAACATACCGTACGGCATGACTGTGCAATCTCTCACCGATCTCTTCGCGCCCCATGGTACCCTTACCAGAGTGTTACTGCCTCCCGCCGGGACGTTGGGCGTCGTGGAGTTTGAGAATGCTATGGATGCCGGACGGGCATTCAAAGCTCTCGCATATCGACGACTGGGCAACGCGGTCCTGTATCTCGAGAAAGGACCAGTGGGCATGTTCAAAGCTCCCGCTGAAACTGCGCCCGTTTCGACGGCCGTCAAGGAGGCCGAAGAAGCTAGACTCCTCGCTGAGAAAGTGTCCAACATTCGAGAAGTACCTGACCCCTCCGATGAAGCTGGCTCGACCTTGTTCCTGAAGAACCTCAACTTCACCACGACGACCGCCAGGCTCACGGCCGTCTTGTCCTCGTTGCCTGGATTCTCATTCGCGCGCGTCCAGACCAAGACTGACCCGAAGAGGGAAGGAGAGAGACTATCGATGGGATACGGATTTGTTGGGTTCAAGACTCGCGCAGAAGCTAACAAGGCTCTGGCCGGCTTGGAAGGGCTGGAGGTGGATAACAAGGTGTTACAGGTCAAATTTGCCCAGAGAGGCGTGGAGGACGATAAGAGGGAGAACGGCGAGAGCAAGAAGGGAGAGATGGACGGCAAGACAAAGGGAACCAAGTTGTTGGTCAAGAACTTGCCGTTCGAGGTGTCTAAGAAGGAAGTCAGGGAGCTGTTCAGGTGAGTTGGACGCCAGCAAGAGCGACCGATTGCATATTGCTGCATTCTTCGCGCAAATCCATTTTTCAGTCGTCCTGGCGGTTTCTTGTCTCCTGAGCGTGCCCCTCTCCTTCTTAGTCGCGTCGTTATGAGCAAGCCGACATGTGCTGACCCCTCTTGGCACTTTTAGCGCCTATGGAGCCCTCAAATCACTTCGACTGCCCAAGAAGACGACTCTCACATCGACCGGCTCAGCGTCCACGCGAGGATTCGCCTTTTTGGAATTCACCACGCACACTGAAGCTCTGCGCGCGATGGAAGCTCTCAAACACACCCATTTGCTCGGTAGGCATCTGGTGCTTGAATGGGCCAAAGAAGGGGACAGCGTGGACGTCAGTGATCTGAGAGAGAAAGTCGGCAGAGACGTCAAGTTCATCAGCGAGGGCGCTGATGGGGGTCGGGGCGGGAAGAGAAGGAAGTTGGATTTGACTGGGAACGCGGCTGCGGCGGAGGAGCTGGACGGTTTGGAAGTGTAGCGCGGCACGATGATGGCATATGCATATCAGGGAGTCATTCTACTCCCCAGCATCGCTGTTAATGGGCGCCGCGGCTTATGATCAGGTGTCAGTGGACACAGGACTCGGCATCGGAACATGTTGTCTTTTTGTAATTATCCTTATGCATGTTGCTCCATGATTGATTTGGCTGAATGATCGGGAGACTGATTGACTTGCTTATTGAATCTTTCAAGATTACTGACTACATTATACTTTGGCTATATGCGAGCTGGTCTCTCCTTGATCATGCTGGGCGGCGCGGCGAGATAGCAATTCTGGTGCATTTTATTGGTTCTTCTTGGCTTCCTCTTTGCTAGTGTTCAGAGGCGCCTCGGAGCCCTTCTCGCCCTGTTCTCCCGGAGAATGCGAGTACCCGGCCTGAGCAGGCGATCGATTCGTGAAGTCCTTGCCGGTCTACAAATAACAACCCCGCATCGCGCAGTTAGGTTAGCGCTATAATGAGACGGTAATTAAACAGAATACCAGATAAGTCAATAGATCTGGCACTGGCACTGTAACTCACCTCGTTCTCCACTTGCTTGGCGGATGATGAAGGGTTCGGGTCCTTGTTGAATGCAGCGTCAGTGTGGGCGACGTCGTCAGTCTGGCGGCGGAAAGGCGATGGCAAGCAAGGAAGCAAGGAGACGTTATGTCAGCGGATGTTGCTTGAATAATTGTGTGCGAAGACAGCGCGACTGTGAAGGATAAGGCCACACGAACACAACCAAGACTGCATCTTGACCGGTCTTCAGTACAGTCCGAAGCTGAATCGCCCTCATACTCTGGCAGATCCAGCCTAGGATCCGCTCGCTTGGTGGGACAGGGAAGTCCTTCGAGCAGTGGAATACGGGTGGACGTAGATGTATAGCAGAAGGGGTTTTCACGCCACACTCACCCCAGCACCGGTACTTCCAGCCTCATCGCTGTAAAGCTCCTTCTTTCCCTTATCGCTCGCGTATCCTCTCCTCATCTCGTACGATGTACCTCTTTGCAACGATGCTGGGCCAGCCATGGCTGGTGCGGCTCCGGATCTTACGGCGCCGCCGCCGCCGCCGCCGATGGACATGGAAGAGAAGGTCCTTGATCCAGCTCGAAGTCTCGATGGTCCAGCCGTGGATGTAAAGGTGGAGAGCTCAACAGCGGCTGGTCCAGAAGCCATTGGGGGGACGACGGGCGTTCGGAGGAGGAGGGAGAAAGTTCGTTTGGCCGAGTGGAACATTGTGAAGCGTTGGCGTTGAGATATGCGTTGGAATCAGGATTGACTGAAAGGCAAAAGTCTGTTGTGTGGTGTGTTCAAGGCGATTATGTTATGTTGTGGAAGAGAGACGCCAGAAACGATCTCGTGATGAATTATACCTTATATACTCACGACAGCAGCACCGGCCGGCGATCATCGAAGATTCATTCATTCAGACTAAGACGTAACTGACCCACTGACGTCACCTCGACCGCAGGATCACCGAAGCCGGAAATAGCTTTAGGGAACAGAGAGATAGATGAGTGTGGCAGTGGAGGTGTGCACGTACCACCATCAGCAGTAGTAGTATTGTCAGTCGCGTAACAGCGTGTGGTGATGGTGGTGGTGACTGACGCTCGGATCGTCGCGAGCTGGTCATGATTCTTCGACATGACCGTGACGTGGATAGTTGGACGCAAGAAAGGCTCGAGAAGTGGGCAAGACCTTAAGGAAACGACTAACGATAATTTCAATAGTTGAATAGCAACTTGATATTCCTACCAGCGAATCAACCATAAGCTTAGTTCCACCATGCCTCGCCGAACGATCCTCGCCGCGTTCACGCTGCTCGCTTGTGCGGCCGTCGTGCTGTCCAAGTCTGAGAAGGTGAGTCGAGTGCCAGTGCCAGTGCTATCCCCGGGCTCCGGCATCCATGTACACGTATCGATGCACAGTCGGCAGGCTTGTGCAATCTTACCTTACAGTCGTGTCGGATGGCGCAGGTCGTTGTGGGTAATAATGCGAATCGACTGACTCGTGTACTCGTGCTCTGTCGGTTTCAGGCCCAAGAATTCTTCCACTCACCACACCACCATGGATCGACCGACGAACATGGCAAGTCGATGAAGAAGGTGTTCGCGACGCTCTTCCCGTTCGAGAGCCCTGCCTGGAACTCTAGTGAGTACAAGTGATAAGAGCATGCTTATTGTACAGCGTAGCGTGGCGCGGATCCCAGCAAGCAGCTGCAACTGCAATGCTCATACAGTCCACAGTACCGAGCGGAAGACAAGTTCGTTGCTGAACCTGATGCTCTGTGTCTCCCACTCTAGTCCTGGCCACATTCTACATCTCCTCGTGAGCCACGACTTTCCTCATCATAATCCCACTGTTTCAGCTTCCCGAGAACCCCCCCGCTGACAATCAATCTCTTGATCCTCGTAGCATCCCCAACTTCATCCTGTTAGCAGTGCCAGCGACGCTCGAGCCTTCGTCGCTCAACACCATGATCTCCTTCGCCACCGGTGGTCTGCTAGGCGACGTCTTCTTGCATCTCGTACCGCATTCCTTCTTCGGCGAGGGGCACGAGGAAGGGGGAAGGAGTGTGGTCGTGGAGGAGAAGCGGAATATCGTCATCGGGTGAGTTCAGTCGTCGCGACCATGGCGGCGAAACGGTGGGCTCGTGGGAGTTAGCAGTGGTACAAGCAGTGTGGACAGTCTCACTGACCTCGAGAGACTGATTTCGATCATTCGTCCGTTCGTATTCAGCGGTGCCATCTTCCTCGGTTTCGCGGCGTTCTTCGTACTCGATAAGACTATGCGAGTCCTCAACTCGTCGGCAGGCAACGAAGGGGGTCACTCGCATTCTCATTCTCACAGCCATAGCCACGGTAACGATCACGGCCCTTCTTCTCACGGAACATCCAGTGCCGTATCAACTTCCTCGACAGCCGGCGGTAGCAGCGAGCTGCGATCCCGCAAATCCCCCGAAGACGTCCTCTCCACCACGCCTTCAGCTCCCTCCGAAACCAAGAACTTGGACGGCGGAGATATAGCCACAGGCACCCAAAAGGAGGTCAACGCTTCGTTGAAGCTCTCGGCGTATCTGAACTTGTTTGGAGATTTTACGCATAATATCACGGATGGTTTGGCCATGGCTGCCAGTTTCTACTCGTCCCCCGCTCTGGGGGCGGTGACTACTATCGCTACTTTCTGTCATGAGATTCCGCACGAGGTGAGTGTGTTGTGTCTGTAGGCAACTGATCCAGACTTCTTTTTGCCTCCAACGGATGCATCCCGAGCTCTTCATCAGAAGTCTGATTAGTCTCATCCGAAGCAGCGCTGATTATTACGAACCCGGGATGTAGATCGCAGACTATTCAATCCTCATCAAATCGGGCTTCACGAAATCCCAAGCGATGGGCTCTCAATTCTTCACGGCCGTAGGAGCGTTCGTAGGCACATTCTTAGGTATCTGGATCGCCGAGACCTCTGGCGCCGGGAACAAGGATGTCGTCATCCAGGTTGGAGAGGGTCTGTTCGGGACTAGTGTCGGTGCGGGCGAACTGGTCATCCCTATGACGGCTGGTGGTGCGTCACTTTTTCTCAACTTTGTCCATTGCTCAATCCTGGCCCGGGCCAACCTCAGATTCCTGGGCATCAAAGGTCGAATGTCCTTGAGCTGATTCCCGGTTCGATATGATGGTCTTCCAGGCTTCCTCTACATCGCCAGCGTCAGCGTCATCCCCGAGTTGCTTGCCGAATCCCGAAGTGCGAAGCAAGCCTTGAAGGAGGTGAGTGCGATGGCTCTCAATATCCTAACGCTCAAGGGCTATCGAGATCGACCGAATCAGGAACGGATATGCTGATCATGTTTGCACGTCGATGTGGTAGTACGCTGCTATGGCATTTGGTGTCTTCTGCATGGTGAGTGGGCATAAGGGTATCGTGATCGGTCCTCTCCGCCGTTGATCGAGCCTTTGTTTTGATTCTGATGGGAATGATGTAACGGCACGCTGATCTGTCTGTCTCTCCCCCGTAGGCCGTCATCGCATGGAACGAGTAGATCAGTACCCATCATATCCACATAATATGGTCATAACAGGAGACTATCGATCGTTCATAGTAAATATACATAGTGTCTATACAAAGTACAAGCCACGAGACAGATGCATGTATACGTGTGTACTGCTGGGCATGAACGATTCAGGCAACGTAAGTCTACAGGCGTCGTGCGTCATTCCTGTTGGCGTGGGGATAGCCGCTTTTGGTTGTTTGGTTTTGCACAGTCACATACAGTCACCTGTAGTAGGCCTTTAATAAGAGTGGAGTGCCACATTACCACATCACACGGGAAAGCTAGTATTAGATCCAGGCTTTGGCTTTAGTGCTTGTTTTTCCCATCCTCCTCCCCCCCCAACGTGCATAATCGTCATGTCATTCCGCAAACCTTTGTAACGCAAAACCCATCTGGAACACACCATACCATCTCTCGTTATTGCATTGTTCATAACATCAACAACTTACTTCGTTACTCATTATTACTGTAACTGATACACATATACACGACGAGATCGAGCTACTTTACTTGTTGTGAAGAACGATCAACTTCCAAGGTGGAGCCACAAACAAAGCAAAGCTCCGAAAACGCAAGACGCAAGACGCATATATTCATCGACACTTGTCAACACATCTATAATGTCACCCCGACAACATACTGCCCGATTCACCTGGGGAGCAGGCGCTCAAACTGTGAGTTAAAATATTCTATCCGTGCAGGCCGTCTTGGCCTTGGCCGCTGCTGGCTTCTCCACTTCTATGTGCTGTGCTCGTCCAGAGTGTATGATCACTTGGTTCCTGCTTTTGGTAGGCCAATGGACGAGCTGAGCAGCAGGGTAATAGACGAATGTTATATCTGTTGTCAATAGCGTGACGCTGATACTGAATTATTTCTTCTCTTCGATGCGCTGATTCACCCTGACTCCTTTCGCCCCGCAACCCGCTACTAATGACGACCTCAAACGACATGCCGTTCTACTCATTACATTTGCTCAATCTCGATCTCGACCACCACCACTTCGACCACGATCCGCTCATGTCCACCTTCACGTTCAACAGGTCTGCGTCGCCGGAGGATTCAACAACTGGTCAGCGGACGCCACGCCGCTCGAGAAGCAGGCAGACGGGTCTTTCGCCGCTGATGTACCCCTCCCTTGGGGGGAGAAGCAGGCTTTCAAGTACGTCGTAGATGGCGGTAAGTTCAGTCTCTCGCTTCATTTGACCTTGTCCTACGACCTTGGAGCTGCTTCATCAGCTCTCTCGTGACAAGTGAAATCCTATGGACGCACGAACAGGTCATACCATCTCGAGAACGGCGTATACATCTACTTGAAATGCTGGGGATTCCGACGCTGATGGATGATTCATATCTGCGTGATCTCACAGACTGGAAGGTCAGGGAAGACGAGGCCAAGGAATGGGGTAAGCTCATTTCATCTTCTCACTGACGGAAGACCTGCTCTGCTCGTCCACACGTAGTGAATGATCACACAGCTGAGTGCTAACGCTTACCATGCCCTTGTCCAGACGCCGCCGGAAACATGAACAACGTCTACACTGCTCCTCCTGTCCCCGTATCTACCTCGACCGCCGGCTCATCAGCTCCTGCGCCCACCTCGCCTGCTTCTCCTGCCAGCAAATCTGGCCCTAGCCCCACCGTCGTTGCTGCTCCTGCCGCCAACACTTCCAAGAACACCTCCGCCCCCAGTCCCGCCCCCAAGGAGAAGACCCTCAGCCCCACCGAAGACGATAAGCCTTCAGCTGTCGCAGCAGCCTCTTCTTCTTCGGTCCCTCCTGCCGATACCCCTGATACCGCTGCGCCCGTCAAGTCCGAGACTACCCAGCCCAAGACTCTTATCGCTTCTTCTGCTCCTGGTGCCGCTTTGGGCGCTCCTATCCTTGGAGGACCCGTCTTCCCCGCTTCCAAGGCTGATCCCTCCACATCGTCCCCCACCACTACTACCACCACCACTACCGTTGTACCCCCTACAACGACTTCCACCGGCGCCTCAGCTGCCGTCGTTCCCGCTCCTGCCCCTGCTGCTGTCCCCGCCCACTCCAGCCAAAAGCCTCTGGCCGAAGAACCCATTCCTGTGCAGATTGAGAAGGTTGCCGCCCAGGCTAATATCGGCGAAGCCCCCGTTGGCCCTGAGGAACCTGGAATCGCAGACAAGGCTTCCGAGTTCGCCGCCGGTGCTTTGGCTGCTATTGGTGCTGTGGTCGGTAGCGCGGCCGTCGCTGTGGAGAAGGCCACTGGTGTAGATATCGCTCACGTCGGTCCTGTGAGTGGTCGTTTTTTTGTTCTGCATTGCACAACAGTCGATTAGAACAGGACGAAGGGGTCATGCGGAAGCGCAGTGGACATCAGACATCGTCTGGAGAGATCGATGAGGCGGAAACTTGGGCAAAAATCGTTGCAGTACCGCTGACCCAGATCCGCCGCTTTCATAGCTCTCTGTCGACGAAGCCAAGGCCCGAGGTATCGACATCAACTCACTTCAGAAGGTGGACGCTGAGACGGACACCACCTCCCCGGTCGGTGCCGCTCCTTCCGCTTCTGCTGTCGATGCCCTCGAGGAGAAGGTGCAAGAACTAAAGCTCGGATCATCGTCCACTACCGCCGCCCCTGTTACCGAGAACCCTAAGACTGCTACCGGTGTCGCTGATGTGCCTCTGCCCAAGACTGCTGAGCCCAAGAGTGAGTCGTCGCTCCTCAATCGCGGGAGTCTGATTCGGCCTGAAACTTAGGCGGAATTGCGACTTTGGCTCAAGCTGATGTATTGATCTTCTTCCGCATTAGCCTCCCTTCCCCCTCCTGGCGCCGTCGAGCTCGTCGAGAAGCCCGTTGAGGCTGATCCCGAGCACGACATCCCCGCCCAGCACGAGACAATCGACAACCACCAGCACATCCCCCAACCTACTATCACCACCATCACCGAAAAGGACCCTAAGAAAGACCGAACTGCCAATTCTTCTTCCCTTCAAGACACCGCGGGCACCAAGCCTATCTCTCACGACCCCGCTGTCAGCGCCAAAGAGGAGAAGGTCAAAGCGGAGACCGACCCTGCGAGCGTCAACGCCGCTTCCAACTCGCCTCTGAACGCACCCAAGGTATCGCCCAGCGCTCCCGCCGCCAACATTCCCCCCAAACCTGATACTCAAGCTGCTGCCGCCTCAGGCGCCGATGCCTCTGACGTTCGTTCCGCCGCCCCTGCTGCTGCTGCTGCCTCTACGCCCTCGCCTGCTGCGCCTGCCACCCCCGCAAAGTCAGCCGCGACCAAGACAAACGGAGCCGTTGCCACCCCCGCTAGCGTGTCATCCACTCCTGCTTCGACTCCCGCCAAGTCAACGCATGGCCGAGAACAGACCACTGATTCTGACATCCGAAAGCGAAAGTCCAGCTTCTTCACCAAGGTGAGTTTCCCTACGCCTTGGAATTAGATTATCACCTTCACGCACACACACAAGAATTACTGCTGATATGTATATTCGGAACAGATCAAGCACGCTTTCTCTCCAAAGGACAAGGAGAAGAAGTAAGCGGTCGCCATGGCGGATGCTTAATGCTCGACTCCCACAGACAGAAATAACATACATTCTATATTCTTTCCCAATTGATATACCCCACATTGGACTTATGATATCCTAATACAGACTCCACTTTTAATCTGACGCACAAAGTCGTCTTACGTTTCGTTCTTCCTTCGTTTTCCGCTCCCGAATGGAATGTTTTCCGGCTAGGACTTTGTTCCTGTTTGTCGCTGCTTTCTCTTGTGTCGTGTCAGGTTATGATACATTAGCGGGCGGGTGTTTTGAGCTCCGTGATCGGTCCGGTCACTGGACGGGAGGATGAGAGGATTTGACTTTGATATGGGCCCGGGTAAATGGGTATGGCTAGGGAAATGGACTACTAGATAGATCAAGTACTATCACTTGTACGATTCGTACAATTGGCGATGCAAATCAAGTACGAAGACAAGTCACGTGTGACTTGCTACACCGACGGGATGATGGACGTCACTGTCGCTATCTGCGGTCTTAGGCTATACGCCGTGAGAAAGAAGTCCAGTCTCGTCGAGCTGGATAGGATGGGTGGCTATAGTACTTGGGATAGACAGTGAAATGCAAATGCATGTGTGCCTCACACTATGAGTCGAGTCACGCTTCTTGATCATCATTAATCAAGTACTCGCCAATCGTATCCCTCATCTCGTCCCTACTGACTTCCTTCCTCGCTGCGGGCCCAGATGTAGGCGTGCGTACGCGTATGTTCTCGCTTATCCATATAGGTAGCTGTACAGGCTTAGCCGCTGCCGCTGCCTCTGCCTTAGCGAGCTTCGATCCGACAGTCGGAGGGGTGAATGTGGTCAAGCATCCATAGCAGAGTAGAGGCGCCAGAGCTGAGGCAGAAGCAGGTCCGGGTCCTAGAAGAGAACCGTCAGAATTGGCACTGGCCTCGGGAGTAAGACTCGAATTAGGCGATGGCGATATTGATGTTAAGGTTGAGCCGGACGAAGGGACGGTTTTGCTGGGGAGAGAAGTCAAAGCGGTGCGTGATTTCCATTCTAGCGCAGAAGGGTCGACGGGTCTAAAATAAAAGAAAATCGATTGCCGATATGGACAAAGCGGGCATCATCAGTACTAATCTTGCCATTCCGAAATCGGCAAAGTCAAATCTGCGTTGGTGGCCCTTTTGGAGTGGTGGGACCAACCCAAACGAATGCGTCATTCGCCAACGATCGCCCCACTCACAGTTGACAGACCGGACAGTTCGGGGCCTCTTCCTGGTCCTTGTTCTTGTCTTTGTCTAAGCCGGGATAGACAAGCTTATCCCCTGTTCGGTTGATCGTGGATACTGTCGCTGGATGAGTCACGCTCAGCCCAGCAATGAAGTCTGTGTCGACACAAGAAGCGAGAAGCCATTGATTTCAGTGCTGTCAGCAAAGAAATACCAGACAAAGTTTCAACAGTCCCATGATCCAATCTCCAAACAAAATCGAGCAAAGATCGAACCGTGATGCCATTCGACTTGATGATTGCGTCCACTCACGCTCTGTCAGCTGCTCCAGACTCGCCACGGCGCCTTTTCCTCGAGCATCCCTCTTACCCTTCGGGCCAGCAGCTTCCCACCTTCTCTCGTTCCTCGTCCACCCGCTCAATCCCCTCAGATGACAATAAATAGCAGCTTCCTTCGTCGTAATATCTTTCATAGGCTTCAGCCTCATCAGGCGTTCATCCACCTGATGGACCGTGTTCAGCTCGAGGGGTAAAGACCATCCTTTCCCTAGGGCTGTACCAGCTATCAGGCGCGAAGCTTGTCTCGTAGATGTTTCGCCGAGCAGGAGATGCGTGATGTTGGGTAATGTTTGAGCGGTGAGAGTCAAGAGAGAGTTGAGGATACTGGACAGTAAGGCCGGTCTCGAGGCCGGAGGCAGAGATGCGATCAGCGCTCGGAGATGTTCCAGCGGTGTTGTGGTGGATGATGATGAGCTCTCGGGTATGGGGAATAGGGGGAGATCTGCAAGCAGATTGGATTTGTCAGCTGACAGAACGCTATTCAGTCCTGATTTGTGGAGGTTTTTCAACGTCTGATGGAGCTACTCACTAGGATCGGTGACGTCGAGCGCAAAGGTACTAGCAGCTCCATCAACGCCTGTCACAACACCGTCGTGTGAACCCCCAAGCTGCTGCAATCTCCCCTTGAGGCCGACATCAAACACGTCCTCCGCCCTGAGCCCTATATATTTGACTCCAGGGCCCAGTCCGTCCACCCATTGCTTGATGACCTCTGATCGATCTTCTAGACCGTCCAAGACACCCGCAAACTCCACATAGACCACCCATCCTTTATCCCACACGACCTCCTTCTCGCCTTTGGTCAAGTCGGCAATCTTCCCGTCACCTTTGCCAATAAACTCTCGCGAGACCAGCATCTCAACCATGGAAGTCGATCCTGCTCCCGAGGACAGTGCAATCACGGCGTCACCCGTCTGTCGGGGAGCTCGGGACCCCTTCAGCAAGGCCGATCTGCGGCTTGTAGTGAACGAGTTGAAGCCTTTCAGTGCCGGGTTAAGAATCTTGCTTATCCGAGCATAGAAAGCTGAGTCGAAGCATTCTCTATAACGACGCGGCCAGGCATCGGACAGTTAGCTTATGATTGACGTGTGCTCCGGTTCCAGTCTGACGAAACGCATGAGCAAGTACTCAAGTACTCACTTGCAGTACGTTACATTCCGGATGATGTACATGCTTTTGGAAGCCTGACATCTCTGACACAAGCTCTTGTCCACGCGTCGCACTCGCTTTTTGCCTACGAAAGCGGGATTCAGCGGATAGGGTCAGCCCAGAATTGAACACGCACGCTAGTAGGTTGTTTCCATGTGCCATGACCTGTTGAGTGGGACGTTACGAAAACAACTTACGGGGCATAGTGACTTTTTCCGGCTCAGCCTGGATGCCGTCCGCATCGACCTCGGGCACATCTTGTACGTTCCCGCATGACATTTTGATGTCGATGTATCTGTCCTGGATCGAGCGTGCTAGTAAAAGGTGAGAGAGTGAGGTGTTTATCAAGCCTTAGTCTATGATCAATGTTAAGAGCAATTTACAGATCAAGAGCGGCAACATCTTTCTTTAGCTACAGTACCGGTGTGACATTACTGAAATATCGACGAGAGATCACGTGACATGCCCTTCCTATCTTAGTAACTCACTGATGCCGTTGCCGCGGCCGTGTCAAAACAAATAGTGAGCTGTACTCGAGTAGTCAAAACCCTGTCCTATCATATCATCCCGAATCGAAAACCCAAAGCGATTCTGTATTTCAGCATTGTTCCCATGCGCGATACCTCACGTAGACCACGTTCGAGATGACGAGCGAGCGACATCCGTTCGATTTCAAGCTGGAGAACGATGGCCAAGAACAGGACGGGAACATGACCGGTGGTGATGGTTCCGCCGTGGGAGGACCCTCCGGATCTCGGTCCGCAGGTGCTGGACGATCCGGTGCTTCGACCCCTCTCAAAAGGAGGAGAATAACTGTGAGTCTCTGACCTACGGATCTGCCTGACGTTCGGCACCCACGAACTGCCCAGTGCTGGCAGCTGGCTGATCCTTCTTCTTGCTGATGGCTTGTGCACATGCATGCAATTTCCCCGCTTAGAGAGCCTGCGATAGGTGTCATAGAGGAGGGACCAAAGTGAGTTTTCGCTTCGATTCCTTCTCCGCCCCCCTCTCCTTTGACCATTTGAAAGGCTCTCTGAATGCATGACATAACCCAGACTGACTCTCTGATCCTCTGATCGTGGTCTTGCCTGATGCTTAGTGCTCTCCCGGCCCTAGACCAACCGTGTGTGGGCCATGTGCCGCCTTCGGGTCGGAATGCACATATGACAGGCCCATGAAGAGACGAGGTGTGAGTACACACATCGCTGCTTGCGCGATCAACGGCAGAATAAAACCAGGAGTTCGGGACAATATACTGAGGCGAGTGTTGGTGTCCAGCCGCCAGCAAGGGGTCAACCGGCACGGCACTCGTCACCTGGCAATGGCGAGACATCTCCCCGAGAATCAACGCCGTCTCGAGAGGATCGCTGGGTGTACACTGAGATCACCAGTCCAGAAGTGATCGAATCTCTGATTGACGCCTTTCATCGCATCATCTACCCCATGTACGTATAACAGGCTGGCCGATTCCCCTTACGTTGGGGAGGTCGTATCCGACGTCCACTGAGCTGATATACCGGACCGTCTTTGATAGTCATCCCTTCTTTCACTGGCCAACGTTCACTGCTCAAGTGCGCCGAAAGCTCTACACCACCTCACGGCCCTTCCACGCTGCTGTGATGTCGGTTTGCGCCCTGACTGCCGCAAGACTAAGGGACGGAGCTCCTCAATCTCCTCGGTCCCCCTCTCAATCGACCACCTCTGAAGCCTTCTACAACGCATCACAATCATCGATACCAACCGATCTGACATGTGCAGGGCATTTCGACTACAAACGCGCCAAATTTTTGCTGGCGATGCTGGAAGTGCAGTATGGTCATATCGGGGCTGTGCTTCGCCATTTGGGAGATTATCTGACCATGTGCGCCATCGATGGGTTCCATTCGGAAGCGAGATGGCCCAGTGATCTGACGGAGGTCGAAAAACAGGAAAGAAGGAGATTGGTGGGTAATCTTCCGTCAAATATGTAACCACTGAACTGTTCAAATTAGATCATCACAACTGACAGTTGGTTTACCCCGACAGTTTTGGTCAGCGTATCAGATGGACGTCTACTGCGCCACGACATGGGGCGGTATAATACGCCATCGAGAATCGCAGATTACCGTACTCTACCCTTCCGAAGTGTACTCTGACGAGGACATCACCCCCGATGGAATACTCGCCTCTGATCGCGATCGACCGGTATCGTTCATGCGAGGATGGAATTTTGTGAGCGACTTGTACAGGATCCTGGAACATGCGCTCTCTCAGATGAGGACGAGGCATCAAGTACACGAGGGAGGTAATCCGATGGCGATGCTCTTCGCTTCCAGGAAGATAGAAAGAGGCGCTGGTCCCGGTCCGGACGAAATCCTACATGTTGTGGAAACGCTGTTTGATGCTCTGCCAGAACAATTCAAGGGCGTCAAGGAAATGACCGGCAATGCAGAGAAGGATAGGTACGGATTCCAAGGTATGTGACCTTCTTCCAACTGTCCCAAAATCCTTCAGCCCGGAGATCTCTGCTGACGGAGACGGGTGCGCACTCGTAGCCGCGAACATCCTTATCACGCTGCAAACGGTCAAGATGGTGATGGCGGGTATGGCGGAATGGTCCGTGGAGCAACGATGTGCCATTGCAGGAGAACTGCTTGACTCGCTATCGGCCTTGCCAAAGGCGTACATACAAGCGTCCAGCTCTCCAATGGTGAGTAGTCTTTCTCCTTCGTCCGAACCCCACAGGGGGGTCAATGACAAAGTGCTGATTCGAAAACGGGATGTCAGCTTCACCACTTGGCCGGCGTAGGCCATCTCCTTGCAGGTATCATCAACTCTCCCTTATCCCCGTCAACCTACCTTCGAGTCAGAGACGTCCTTCTCACCATGGCCGATGTCCTCTCATCACTGGAAGTTCACCTGTCCTGTGCTGTGGGAATCGCCCTCAGGCTCAGAGAACAGGTGGACAGGATCGACCGTTACATGGTCAGTGCTACCGAGCACTTGGACGCTTGGAGCACGGGCGTCGGTCTGCGAAAGGATGTGAGTGAAGATAAGCCCTTTTGATCGAAGACACCCTTGGCGCGGATCTTTTACCCACTCTATCATGAAGTTTCACTTGTCAAACTCTAAGATTACAAGGTCCCATCAATCGTTGGCCCAATCGTCATCATCATCACCGCTCCACATGCTGATGGCTGATGCTTATCTGTGCTTATTCACGATCAGCCGCCGGTCACCGCATCTGCGCCCGCACTAACTCGAGGCCCTGTATCTGCGCCCGCTCCAATTTCGGTACCTCTAGCGAACAACACCTCCGCAGCAGCATCAGTGCCTTTCATCCCCACGACTTTACCTACCACCACATCATCGACTTTGCCAACCTACAACGTCAGCCTTGGGAATCCGACTATGGCGGCAAGCGGAGGTGCTCATGCATCGGTCGATGCTCGTCCGCTTGTGCCCAACAACTTCTTATCGTACGGTCCTTCTGCATCCAACGACAACAGCGCAGACCCGCTTTCGATACCACCTCAGTTGGACCCGATCATACAGGCCCAAGCACTGGGCATAGACCAGCAAGTCCAGCTACCTACAGATCTCTTCACAGACTGGTCTTTCCTATTTGGCGAATTCGGTTCACAAGGCGACGCGTTTGATTTCCTGTCGAACAACAACAATAATAGTAACAACAATAATAATAATGATAATACTGGTGCGGGTACGGGCGAGTGGACTCCTCAATTTTCTTACGGATACCCCAACTTGAACGGGAACGGGATTGGCAGGATATGATATGCGATTCCTTGGTTGGCTGTCAGATCCACTGTACAATAATAGTTCCAGCCCCTCTTCTCGAGGAACAGAGACGGCTGGAAGCAATTTAGGTTTAGTTCTTTGAAATAACATGGGATAACAACAACACAGCAAGATCTGTTATGCTCGAGCCAGGCAGATAGTTCCCGCCGGCTAGTGACGGGATGCGACTTTGTTTCAAGATCTCCCTACCGAATAAGTCTGTCTGAGACAAGCATCACACTGTAACTCACTTTTGCCGAAGTCTCATCCACTTTGCCTGCTTGGTCATTGAAGCATATACATAACGTTCGTACCCGTCAGTATCCTTCCTTGTCCTGTTGTGTGACGTGTGATGTTCTCTGGAATCGTACCTGTCTCTGGTGACACGTCAGCAAGTCTACGTCCTGTTTCAGATGATGTGTCAGCATCGCATCGGTTGTGTCGTATGACTTTGTTTCTGATCTGTAATCTGGATTCTGCTTGCGTCAGACTAGACCGCGATTGAGAGGTGACATCCCTCCCTTCGGTCCTCCTTGTTTCGCAGGAATCTCATTCAACGGCTTACCGCCACGATCCTGATCGATCACCCGCAGCTCACAATTCCTGCTTTGCGTTCAGATTTCGTACTAAGTTGATTCCCGCAAACTTTGTGGTTGCAGATCAGTCTCGTGTGTCAGGTTGGTCATGTTGATCACCCGACGGTCAGTCAAGATCTTAGCTCTGTCATCATGCTATTACTTCTCTTCGAGCTGAGCTGAAGACTTCGCCGATGCGGCATATCCACGCAGACAATTGTATCACGATGACTGTGCTCGTGAGATCTTAAAGCGCCGAGCAAGCTCGCGAGATCCCAAACGCCCAGACCATTATGCAAGCAAAGTGAGTCAGAGAAGTACAACGGAGCGGAACGGTCCTCGGCATAGCCCTCGGACAAGATCGTCACTTCGCGATTACTGCTTAGCTGTGCTTGCGTCGGAGCACCTGAGGTACACTTCCACCTCTACTTGCCACTGTATAGAGTGCCATTCAGACAGCAGACGAAGGGATCTGGTGTGGGACTGACAGTAAGCAATCAATTGGTTAGGGCTTGGATCTTCCATCCCGGTGTCTGGCTTTCGCGCAGCGCATAGTCTGAGCAATCTGTAACAAGTGGTGAGTAATCGTGTTGCACAAGGACTTCATAGTATATACTGATATGGGTTGACATTTGCATAGTATTCATAGGGCATTGATTCGTAATAATGAGAGTTCTTTCAGAGGTCTAGGAGGGGGATGGAAACGGCAAAGCAGATCAAGGCAAGAGTAACGATATATAAAGACAATTTTTTTCGAATTCCGTTTTCTAGTATAGGACTGAGTATCATCTACAGGAGTATCGCAACCAACGATGAAACGATGACACACTAGGTGGTTATTAAAAGATGATATTTGCACTCGGGACCGTCTCTATTCTATCCTGTCCGGATCTCCGATTTAAGCCTTCCAGGGGTAACCGCCGCAGCCAGAGCCGAAGCACTGGGCTTTTACGGTGGGCTCAGCAGCGGGGGCAGCCTCAGCCTCAGCCTCTCGCTTCCAAGGGTAACCACCGCAGCCAGAGCCGAAGCACTGAGCCTTGACAGTAGGCTCAGCAGCGGGGGCAGCCTCAGCCTCAGCCTCTCGCTTCCAGGGGTAACCACCGCAGCCTGATCCGAAGCATTGAGCTTTCACGCTGGGCTCAGCCTCGGCCTCAGCTTCTCGCTTCCAGGGGTAACCACCACAGCCAGAGCCGAAGCACTGAGCCTTGACGGTAGGTTCGGGAGCAGGGGCGGCCTCAGCCTCTCGCTTCCAGGGGTAACCACCACAACCAGAGCCGAAGCACTGGGCCTTGACGGAGGGCTCAGCGACAGGGGCGGCTTCGGCTTCGGCCTCTCGCTTCCAAGGGTAACCTCCACCTGTGATGACAAGAACGAGATGACGAAACGTGCCAAAGTCAGCGTCTTGCTTTGCGATATGTCTCAAAAGGGAACGCATCACACCCAGTCTCTACAGATGACGGATATGGGTTGATAGGAATCTTCCGGCAGAAGCGAAGGTAGACTCACATCCGGAACCGAAACATTGGGCCTTGACGGAGGGCTCAGCGACGGGGGCAGGGGCGGCCTCAGCCTCTCGCTTCCAAGGGTAGCCACCACCTAGATGATGGGCAAGTCCTTTTGTCAGTGGGATTCAAACGCTTGTACCACCGACCAGGGTCACTCACAGCCTGAGCCGAAGCATTGAGCCTTGACGCCAGAGGGCTGGGCCTCGGGGACGGGAGCAGCAATGGCCACAGAGGCGACGGCGGCAGCGAAAGCGACGGTGAAGAACTTCATTGTGATTCGTATGTTATGTGTTGGAGGGAGATTTGAGCTGTATGTATGTGTGTATGTGTGTTCAAGGAGCGGGGGCTTGAATGAACGATTGGTTGGAGTCTGGGATGACTATTTATACGCGAATATCGGGACTAGGACGTGAGAGAGATGATAGGTGTTTAGATCTGGCTTTGAAGAGCTGGAATCAGTCGATGATCAACGACGCCAAGATTGGGTTGAGAGGATGGCTATGAGTAATGAACCAATGCCGAAAAAGACAGTTCGCTGGTGACTAAGATGACTAAGACGATAGATAGCTGATAGGAGCTAAAGAAGGTTGATATTGAGATTAGGTGGGGGGTAAGGGATTCAGAAGAGGCTTGTGATGTTTCTAGGTCGAGTTGATATTGTGATCGGTTGTGAAGCACGGGGGGGAGATAAAAGGCGATTGTCGATCCACTGGTTGAGAAGGTATAAATACGCTAACGAACGGACGATGTGTGATGCTAAAAACCGTTGATGACGGATGTGGGCGGGTGGGTGTACGGGAGTGAGCGGTATGCCTACGCCCCGACAGGACTCGGAAAGTCAGGGGAGGGGAGGACCCAGGTGGTTTAAGCTTTGTGCCGAGCGAGGGTGACTCGGAAAGTCCGGAGCCCTCAAGGCACCTGGTCTCGTATTGGTTTTGAGTAGTGGTGTGTGGTCGTGGTCGTGATGTGAGCAAATGTTTTGGCTGTGATTTCGCCTGGGTGGTGTTTGGATCCGCGGAGCAGGAGGATTAAGTTTCAACAGTTATCGTGATATGGTTTAATGTTGCGTGAATGAAAGAGGCGTTTTGCCGAGTGAGTCAGTGTCGTCCTAGGTACAGGCGTACAGGCTTACTTTTAGCCAAGCCAGGTACAAACAGAAATTGCAGGACAGCTGGACGGAACGATGAGGTAGGTGGTTGAGAACGAACAGGAGAGCAGAAACTGCAAGGCAGGCGCAAGGAAGCGTGTGTGAACCACTATCCTTCCAAGGAGGGTGTGGGCAGGGTTTCACGTCCGGCAGTGGGGTCATGGCGTCCATCACATGTGTCTGTTCATCTACGTATCTACGCATCTGCCTTTGCGGTCCCCGGAGAGAGCGCAAAGCCTGAGTGGCCAAAGGGAGCACCGAAATATGTAGTGACCGAGCGAAGGAGAGACGTCTGCCGGGCGATGACAGCACGGGTCTGCGCTTGCACGAGGTGGAAAGAAACAGCCGAGGCCATGGTGAATGTGAATATGGACAACAACGACGAAATGTTCCGTTAATTCTCCTCTAGCGCGAACCTGAAGAAGCCGAGAGGAACGGGCTGAAAGCCGTAAGCGAAACAAGGGGGGCAAAATCAGCGAGGGAGCAAACGATGACGGGGAAGAAAGAGAGGAAGTGAGCGTGCAAGAGCGTTTCCGATCCTGCTTCCTTGGTGACCCTGATTGTCGCGATTGCATTTTTCATTTACGCGAGCGCACCCAACACTCCCTCTGCCTGCGCCTCGGTGCCTGAACTTCAAAGCACCATGCACCGATCAAAGGAGGGATAATCCATCGCTAGTGAGCATAGTAGGTGCGGTGAGAGGAGAAGAGGTCAGAGTATGAATGCGATTTTGAGTGAAGCAATTGAGATAGCTAATGATCGACCAGCTGGCCGTTGTATTGCCATTAGAGTTGATGATATATTGTAAATGACCATGTCTCGCCGCGGCACTCTGTCAAACCGGATCTGATGTGTCTCGTTTCAAACGTCTCGCGGGCATAAGCTACCCAATTTCGACCGCGATACCAATATTGAGTCCATGTTCTCTGTGGTGGCGCACATGTGACGCATGCCGACGTGCGATCCCCATCGTATCTGTGAGGAGATACGAAGGCGCAAAGGAGGGCGCGATGATCAACGGACCCCCCGGAGAGTATGGCCGCCGTAGAGTGGGGAAAGCCAAGACCCGCTCAGCTTCACACAGCCTTTCAGAGGAGGCCGCGGCAGCCGCTGATACAGTATCTCTGCTACAGGAGGGAGGAGGACTCACACCCTTATCGTTCTCAGAGAGCATGTTTCACCTGTCTGCCCACTCAGGCGCAGCACGACGATCCCTGCTGTGAGAATTAGGTCAGTTCCTCGCTTCTAGACTACTGTTAATTCTACATGGGCTACGGTGCCTATCTTTGGCATTGCCCTCGTCGACCCATGCTATGCCTCCGTGCGGTCCAAGACCGAGGGCGTCTGCGCGTCTTATCTTCCTTTCGTGCTGGAGGTGCGTGGGATCAGTCCCTCGGTCTAGTCATGCGGTCGCCGCGTCATGATGACACCGTGGAAGTAGTCAAGAGAGGTCGAGACGCGTCTGCCTTGGTAACGAGGGTATCATGTTAGCGCGGTTTTGCCTCTGCATCAAGGTTCGGTGCCTGGGATGTGGCTTGAGCCGCGGGGGACACGGCCCTATCGTGACTTTACTTGCGGGCCTCATTAGCGTAAAGACCGGTGGGTGTTCTATGGATAAAGGTCGGAGGCGACCACCGACTTCGTCCACGACCGGTCGATATTGGTTCCATGCACGATACGATATGGCACGCACAGAGGACATATGACGGAGAGTGATGTGTCGGGGATCGAAGGAAGACTTGTGGCGCGCAGTTGTCACCTGGAAACTTTCTCCGAGAGATCGACGAACGCCTCTCTCCGAGGATTCATCCATCGCCACGATTCACCCACACCTACGTATAGTATAGGTACTGAGGTACCCGGTGGGCGTCCAATCAGGTAGACGCCACGTCCGCGCCTAGACCTGAGCATGTGCTGCGGTGTATCCCATGACGCATCATGCGAATCGAAAAGAGAGCAGCACCAGCTGTTCTCTTATGCGCTCAGCTCAGCGCGTGGTGAGTCCACCGCTCATTACATAGATCTCTCAAGTAAAGTGCTTTGCATCATTTACCACCGCCTCGTTCTCGGTCAGGTTCCTCTCGTGCATGCCCTAGCGGATGACGTGGAGTTAAGAGCAGTGTTCCTCGGACCTGGCCTAGTGCTCAACCATGCGACGCATGGACTCTTGGCTATTGATAGAACATCGCGCTTCGAAATCTTTTCGCACGTTTTGGCGCAACAAGAAGCGCCGTGACCTCCGTCGGCTCCTACTAGATGCCCCGCCAGCGCGATCAGTCGCGTCATGGCGACATTTAGGTAAGATCGATGTTTGGAACGCGGAAGCAATTCTTTTTACGCTCAACCCTACCAGTTGACACAACGTGAATTCTGCGTGATGTTCACAAGTCCAGATGTGACATACCTTGGACTC
Source organism: Kwoniella sp. CBS 9459 (assembly GCA_036428585.1). NCBI lineage: Eukaryota > Fungi > Basidiomycota > Tremellomycetes > Tremellales > Cryptococcaceae > Kwoniella > Kwoniella sp. CBS 9459. The sequence goes on along the minus strand of CP144066.1, from coordinate 407,813 downwards.
GGATCCTTGGCGAAGATTCTGCGAGGATCGGCGAATGAACCATCATCATTTGCGAAACAGGTACAGAGCCTACCGTGCATCGCTAGATATCTCTGATATACCTCGCCTGTGGGCCATGACAATTCACAACGGGAGATCTTCTCGGCTGTAGATCACGGCCAGTCGACATAATTCATGCCATCTCCAAGTATCTATCTGTGCTGTGCGCATTGGATTCCGACCCTTCACGTGCATACGTGTCTACGAGCCTTCAGTGCGCGGTGATGCCAAGCTGGACTGAAAATCGCTCACTGTCCGCCATTACGTAGTCTTCATTCTACAGTCACATCTCGTGCCAATCACACAGGCTCCACACTTTTGCCGACGCCTTCGCCGAATAGACAAATTGGCAGGTTGGTGCGTATGCCAGCTGTGCCTTGCCGGCGGCGATGGCGGAAGGTACACATGTACACACACCCCGTACTTTATCGTAAATTGCAAAGTTAGGGTGTGAGACATCTGATAAAGACCCTTTTTGTACGAGATCTTGTCTCGACAAAATCAGAGTTCCAGGTCCGGATCATTCAAAAGAAAAAGTGATCGTCCCGAAGGAACTGTTCCTCGTTGGCTTGTCGCCCGCTCATTGTGAATGTCTGGACAAGGGGAAATGTGTATCGGATGGACGTTGGTCCTGAACGTTTGCAGCACACTTCAGTTGCTGGCAACATCACATCGACTTCGGCTCTTGGCAGGTACTGTCGAAGATGCCGCCTATCGATTTTGTTGGCCACTTCTTTCCTCAATTTGATCCAGTCGTCCAATCAGTCACCGTATACTCATCACCTGCTTCTTTTGCGCAACGTTTTCACGTTCAACAGATCGTGTCTATAGACATGACAGAGCAGCTGACGCAAAAAGACTAGTTCGAGCCACGCACCGAGAGCAGGTCTCCTTCGTCCTAGTCGAGCGAGAGTCGGAAAGCTTAAAGGAATTGATCGGCGAACGGAGCAGACACGGGGATGTGGCTCGCGTGAGATCCCCACCTCGGGCTGCGGAACACATCAGTCAACCCTTGCCCCTTCTTGGCCACCATCTAAACAACGGTGCACGCCACATATCAGAGAAACGGCGCAGACTCATTGCCCCGTCGAATCTGTGTCATGAGTGTTGTGTCCCTTGAACTTGGTTGGAGGTTCTGCACATATGGCACACACTGCATCATAGTTTCAATCTTCGAGACGGGCTCACACGACACTCACTTAGTGCGCTTGGACAACTGATAATGCCTTCGATGTTTCGGTGGACCGTCTAAAAAATACTAGCAGTATGTGACGCATCCTACCGTATTGGATGAGCTGTTCGAGGTCACGTTCGGTCTCGCAGGGCTGTTTAAACATGTTTCGATGAGGTCTGGAGACTGACTCCTGGTATACGGTACTGTACATGCTAATCGGCCTTTCTGACTCGAACAGTATTGGGCAAGATATCAGTATCCTTACCACGTTACCTGGGGATTTGCCTCACTCAACAGGCAATCCCGTCATGCCTTACGAGCCCATTTGACCATGCTGAGCCGTAAAATGAGCCAAACTAGTTCATGATCTATTTGGACATACTGCATGACGTCCCAATGACTCCTGAGACTGGGCACTACGACAACACCTATGTCGAGCTTACAAGGCCCCTATGACCTGCATCAAGCGCCCTCGCCACGATTTGCCCAGCCACATCAGGCTAATCACAATCCGCGATCGCATATCTTACTTCGACGATACAGGAGCACTGTGATTCCGTCATCCGCTTCGATACCTTCAGGAGCCTCACGTTGACAGTAAAAGAGTAAGTTTTGTCTCGGACTGTGGCTCCTGGCGACCTCATTAAGTTGCATGTCTTCTCAATGGCTTGCAGCGAGTACAGCGTGCGAAAGTGCCTAGGGCCGTGCAAGTATGACACTGGCCTGGGTCGCTCCAGCAAAATACAGCGTGGTCACATTCATCGTTGACCCGGACTCGACTTCTATCGTCCAGAATATACGTGAACATCACACCATGACCACTCCCACCAAGCACAATGTCTGAACAAGCTCCCTGAACCCATATTCGAATCGAAGCGACTCAGCAACTGACCTGTCTCAATCATGATGCGCGACATGAAGATGCCTCCTCCTAAAGCGTTCTCACTGCGATACCTTCGCAGGCCGGGCTGGAGACGGCATGGGGACGATGGTATACATTGACGATTGTACTTACAGCCAGCGAGAGAACGGTACACCCCGCTCAGTCCCGGTAGAAAGCTTAGAGCGAATCGAAGCTTGAAGTGCCGGTGTGCAGTAAAAAAACATGACCTGATCCCGAACTCGCCCCTCTTGTGAATCTTTGGGGAAGGCAAAGCCGCACTGACAAGGAATGTGAGTGTGACCCCAGCATCATGCCCGCGATGACGATTTATCTCGCACGTCTGTGAACTCTTGACAGGGTCAGCTGTACCCAGCGTCGGATGTTTCTTGAAAAAGAGAACATCGCTAGATGCCCAGGCTGACACCGAATGATGGACGAGGCTCGCGGTACTGCAGTCCATGACGGGCACTTCATCAATGTGACCGGAAGATCAACAACGTTTCTAACGGTGGCCCCTGCTCGCTGGACCGCCGACTGAATCTGAAGACCTAAGGACCTGAACAAATACCGGCGGGCTCTCGGACCAAACGCAGGACTTACACAGGTGGTGGTTGATTGTAATTTACCGTGTCATCATGATTTCGGATGCGGTTTTTGCTGACGAGGGGTCTGGTTAGTTACTGTATGTTGCGAGTTCGGATCTTCCTCAACAAGCGTTACAGCGACATCGTATGTACCGTTAAGTCCTGTTGCGGTTCACATACTAGAAACATCTTCTCGATGTTCCTTTCGCCCGCTGACTAGAGGTGGCATGATGGTTGACTTCTTATGATACATTTCGTTTATGTATCTACTGCTTTTCTGATCCAACCTTCTTCAAAAGAGAATCTACTGTGTTCTTCTCCTCTCCAATGAATAGTGTCACGATAGACCTGATATTGTACCCGTCCGGCGGAATATATGTACCGTGTACTCATCTATTGCACTATTCTATCCACCTCAAGCAACACGGTTCAGCTGGAAAATGACTGTATAGTGCGAGGCTCAGTCAGCCTCGTTGGTCTACTGCCGCTCGCCCTCCTGAACGATACCGCCAGCTCTGGCATCGAAAACGATAGGTATGAAGCGTGGGCACGATCATCGTCCTTCTGCATGAGACTCAAGAGTACAGCCTCAGAGACAAGTGGGATAGATGTGTCTCGTTTTGGCATTGATTGAATAAATGACGAGACCAGCTCACTCACGTCATCATTTTTACACAAATGTCCCATGCACCTGAGCAGCTCCGATGTACTCCAGGCTTAGTAGGGTTGAGCTGCGACACATAGGAGAGGATGCACATCTCGTCAGCGTGAACGGATATCTCCATCTGTCGAAGACCGTGAGCGATCGCTTTGCATTGGGCGATCATCCTTCTTTTCTGGGACCACGTGGTCTGTCTCCCTCCAGGTGATCCCAAGCAACTCTTGCTTGATCCTCATCAGCTAGGTTGGTCAGGGGAGGAGACACAGCCTGATATAATTGGTTGGACTGCATCGATACGAAGCAAGCGACAGACAGATTTGGCCCAGAGAAACGCGGATACTCACCACCGCCGGGAGCACCAAAGTTCTGAGCCTCGACCTGGGCGACAGGTTCGGCGACGGGCTCAGCAACGGGGGCTGCGAGAGCAGGGGCGAGGAGGACCATGAGGCCGAAGAAAATGGTAGCGGGAGACATTTTGGTTTGGTGCTGGTTGGTTGATGATTGTTCTTGGTTTCGAGTTCGGGTTCGGTTTGTGATTTTATATGATCTGTTGTATTGAGAAAGTTATGAATAGTAAAAAGGAATCAGAATGAGCATTGGAGTGAGGACCAGTCGGGTCAGTACACATATATATGTATCGAGATTAGTTGAGTGGGGAGCTATTGATAACTCGTGCCAAGCGAGCGTGTCACGGTAAGGTAACGAGGCAACGCTGGCTGCGATATGAAACAGCAAAGGGATTGGGAAAGAGGAATCGGAGCGCACGGCCGAGCGCGTTATGTTCTTATCACGACATCATGAGTCTGTATGATTCTGATGAGTGAATGGGTGATCTCGGGTGCGACGCGCCAGTAATCCGCGGGTCGTCCTTTGGGACATGGACCCCCTTTACACGGAGACCGCAGCACTGCTCAGAGTTGAGGGTGTCGTTAGCATGCATGTCATGTCGTGATGCACGAGATAGATAGATGTACAGCATAAATGTCGGAAGATGTCACCGTTAGTGCGCTTTTAGTTCGAATTGGTAAAGCATGCTATGATGGCATCTGCATATGATTAAACGATTGATGTTCGGACCTCTGACTGCGCGGGTTCCTTCCCACTGTGCCTCGGTGAGTGCGTTTAGCTTTACGGAAACAAAAACATATTTAGAACACATCATGTCATCAGCTCCTCCTCCTCCCGCTTTTTCTACTTTACCGACCGCGGTCACCTCCGTGTCATTACAGTAATGTGGCGATCATCAGAGAGCGGGAGAGTGGCAAAATTCATCGCTCATCGGTAACATGGGACAACAACAACCTACTGTAGGAGTTCAATGATCGCATGATCATTCTCAAGCACTATCACACTATATATATCTCGATACGATACACCATACGTGACTGCAACTACCCAAAACAGACTTTCAAGAAAGAACAAAGGGGCCCAAATGACTGATCCTGGATGATAGAGAAAAAAAGGGGCAACTGACCGAGTGGCGGAAACAAAAAAACACTAACACTGAGAACAAGCAGCTGAAGACGAAAGATGAACGATGAACGGACCAAGAAAGTGTGTGATTGTCTATTGTTACATATGTGATGGACGTGCAAGTAAAAGATACTTTGACACAGCCCGCTTAGCCAGCGAGGCCGTCATCTAGATCTTCCATGTGTCGGGGCCGAAACCCGTCCGGGGCGCATCATAATACGCAGCACCCTCACCGTTCCAGTCGGCAGCTGCAATGATGCCGAGTCAGTCGCGAACTCTAGCTTGCATCGCAGTCTCTTTTCACTTGAGCGCGTATCGCTCGACGCTTGACTCACTAGTTCTGTAGACAGTGTTCCCCCACCAGTTGATGTTGGCTCCTGGAAGATCAAGTACGAGGAAGATGGCGAGCGCAGAGAGAGCTGTCCCTACGTCCAGAGCGGCAGAGAGAACATAGTTGTACTGAAAATCGCGGATCGCCAAGACATGCATCAGCTGACTGGGACTACTTGGCATGATTGAGTCGAAGCTTCTAAGCTGACTCACCTTGGACCACCAGGCAAACTGCTTCCTTCTCAGCCAGAATTGGAAGACGAATCCGGTTACGAGCCAACTCGCGTAATTGACACCGGTAGCGGGAGGGATAGAAAGCGCGCCGCTGAAGACGACGGGCAGGTTGAGGTTCCTGAAGATGGATCGAGGGTACTTTCGGACCCACAACCAGAATGGAATGGGTAGTATAGCGCCGACGAGCAAGGCGTACGTCTGAGGGTGATACAGAGATCCTTTGCTGAACAGCCGCTCGGGACCGATCAGACCCCTTCATCGTCAGTATCACTTGTCAGCAAGGAGTTCCGTTAACCGCGAAGCCATATAAGCCATAAAACAGACGCACCAGATGATAGACGAGGTGAAGAAGACTTTCGTCGAAGCGCAAGTCAATAGCGATTTCTGTCCAACTTCGCATATATCGTCAATCTTTGCAAACATCAACTCCTTCGTTCCGCTCTGAACGAAGCAAGCGATCGAAGCGGCCGACAACTGGGCGACAAAAGTAGCTCGAGGAGGGATCTTCATGTAATGGCCGAGCTTCTGATCTTGCACGAATGACAGGGCTTCTACCACGGTTTGTACGCCGAAGACCTTGAAGATCTGTGAGCGAACACATAAGAGTGATGTATTAGTAATTTTTTCCGGGGCCGCCGCCGGTGAGCGAGAACGCGAGCAAGCACTCACCATACCGGGGATGGGCTGTCCCTGAAAGATATAACCAGGGATCAACTCGGCCAGGAGGTTGATACCGACTTGCTGTGAAGTCATGGCGTAGACGAATGCGGCCGGTACGACGTAGATAAACGGCAGGAGCACCGCTATTAGGTATCCCCATACGGGCAGATCCGTATGGAAAACCTCGATAGCGACGACGGCGACGACGAAGACGACGACGAACAAGCTGAGGAACCACCAGTCGGGTACTTCGGGGTAATGCTTCATCAACTTCATGTGGATATCGTCTGCTTCCGTCTTGACATTGATCACCGCCCGATAGATTCGGGGTCCGTGGTACAGAGCGGTGTGCACGAGCAGCGCGGTGGAAAGGGCGAAAGCGCACATGAACGTTACCGAGAAACTGGCTGAAAGGTAGACAGGCGAGTATTCGGCATAGGCTGTCTCGTTGAGCCTAATATCATCAGTCAGAATGTTGAAGATGTCGTATGACGAGCCAAATCGATCGGCAGCTTGGATGACGTTCATGGGGAGGTAGGCGAACGACCAAACCTGTAAATGTGCAGAGACAGAATATGAGTCAGTCGTTTTGAAGACCATGCAATGTAGTGACAACACGCTTACGTTGGTATAGTAAAGGATGGGAACCAAGATCCAAAAGAAAAGGACAAAACCGACACCGATGTTGACCTCGGCCCACCAGGGAGCGGTCAGAGGCGAGCCGATCCAGGTGATCTGACTCCAGTCAAAGGTCAAGATACCCATACCAAGCCCTGTAGATACGCCGAATAGTTGGTTGACCACTCTGTTCTTGGGCGCGATCCAGCAGGCATAGGAGAAGTACGATAGACCGGTGAAGATGAAGCCTATTTATCATTATGGAGCACATTGGGCATGAGTCAGTACGCGCCGTTATCGGTAAAATTCAGTTATCTAAACTTACCAGGGAAGAAGTACCAGGCGAAGGCGCCAGCCCCACATAGAATAAGGAATCTAAATCTGCTCATACCACCCTGGAAGCCATCTTCTTCGGCATGAAGAGTGTTCAAGTTGGTCGTAACAACGAGATTACCTGGCCAAATCATCGACGCAGGCCACACGACGAATCGTCGACATACACCGGCCATTGTAAATCCCGTGAGCTGGGTAGCAAGAATGAACATGATGTTGAAGCCGTATCCAAAGTTGTGCTTGTAGTAAAGCTCGCTCGAGACCGTTGCGTACAGGGCATAAGCCGGCCCAACAGCAACATTTGCCATCATCACAATGATAGTGTGTTCTTTGATGTTGAACGGACCTGGGTTTAGACTGAAAGAAGTACCACCCAACCATCGGGGCAAGGTATGAGTTGTGATCGGTAACAACCAAGCGAGACCCTTTCCGACAGGATATGTCACGACCCTATTTGGAAATGAGATCAGCGTCCGACAGATTCACAAAGAGAGGCCGACCAATCGAGGGTCGGTAGCAGATGCTTACTGGATGATCAGGGGCGAGATATAAGGAGCAGGCGTTCGGAAGTGGAAAAAGGTGTTAATTGCCGACGCGACCGTACAGAAGAAAATGCCTAGGCACCATGCTCGAAGTGTAAGGGCTGCCAAAGGCATGTCAGCGAAGGATCTCACCTTCTGCGCGGCAGAACGGAACGGGAGTGTTCCCCAACGTACCTGGCATTTCCGGATCATCGATGTTTGAGACGGACGCTCGCACCTCAGGGTACGGACTGTCTTCTTCGATCATGTCCATATCCACGGCATGTAGACTACCTTCCATCCCATCACTGCCTTCCTTCATGACTCCGCCAAGACCGTCTCCCCACGTCGTCTTTCCATCTGGCACAGTCATGTCTCCTGTGATTTCTGTCATGCCGATACTGCCTCGGCTCATGCCTCGACTAGTTCCCGCGTCGCTCGTGAGGTCGCTCTCAGAGATCAAGGGTGCCGACGATTTCATCCTTCGGTTCTGGCTCGGACGGTAGGCCTGAACAGCATCTGACGCGCCAGAGTCTTCAGAGATACGCGACATGTCGGTCGTCGTGGTCAGTATGGTGGAAGCGGTGTCTGGGCCACGGCGTCGGCGTTGTATCCTGTCCATCAGAGAGTTGCCCGTCGGCGGTCTGCGTGATTTCGAAGTCGTGGGCCGCGATGATATCGAGGGTCCAGCCGAGCTCATCGTGAACGCGAATGAAGAGTTGTTTGGATTGGATCGACCGCTGAATGGCGGCGGATTCGACATATCGTATTCGAGCTCGGGCAGGTGGCCTCCGACGTCGATGACTCCCGTTGGCGTGGGTACAGTGTCGCCCGCGCTAACTGACTGAGGGGTATCCCGCAATGACAGACCTGGTGTTTGGGCAGAAGCATCTTCCGAAAATGTCGTTGCGGTAGTTGGCATACCGCCAGTCGAGGGCGCTCCTCCTGATGAAGTGTAATCGGACAAGGCTCCTTGTCCTGGTACTGCCGCCGTCGCTGGCCTATGGAAGGCAAAGACGCCATCCTCTTCTTCTTCTGATTCATGAATTTCCCCTTCATAATCCTCCTCATCCTCCTCCCTGTAGAACTGCTGGTCTGGCAAAGGTCCGATACCTGAAGCGGATGTTTCCGGTCGATCAGTTTGCGGTCTTCTTCTGCTTGTGCTTGATCCAGTCCCGGTTCGTCGGCCAGAGGAAGTCCCAGGCCTGCTCGAGCTGGTACCAGGCCGTTCAAGATCGGACATTGTGTGCTCCGATCGTGTGTCGCAAGCGCCGAAAGCTCGATAAGCGATGTAGGACCGAGGTGAAAATTGTTGATGGCAGAGGTAGAAGTTGTAAATGTAGGTACGCTAATACTGTACTGATCGAGATCGGTGACGCAGGTGCACAGCAAGATTCCCGAGGCGTGGTGAGGATGACCACTCGAGTGGTGACTCCAAAGTATGGGAGCGGATCGAAAGAACGGTGGGTGGGTCGGTTGAGTTGGATTAGGGGTCCAACGCTGAGACGTATTGAATTAAACCGTAAAACCTTGATTACGACTTGTCCTGGTTGTCTCGTCCGTTTCGAGTGGACTGGATTGGGTCGAATGGGATAAAATCGAGAGGAAGCGGGACGAGTCCTTGGGAGCCAGTCTTAAACGTGCAATTAGAGGCTAAAACGCAGTCTCCAGTCTTCACTCTCCAGTCTCCTCTCCAATGTCCAATGTCCGATACCTATCACCTAAGCCCTTAGCCTAATGTCCAGTTGTTCTATGCCCGTCCACTTTGCACAGTAGGCCAGTTTCGTAAACCCCCTTCTTGTTCAGTGTAGCAAAGTCAAGATGCAGGGCGTTGTTGTCGATGTCGCCCTCTTGCCTCCATTCGGGTCAAAGTGATGTATGCGGTCTGTCTTCTTGCGTTGGTCGAAATCCTGTCGAGGCGACGGTGAGACGGACAAGGACACGAATACGAAGACGGTAGATCAGATTGCTCGAGCGAAAGATCGTCAATCTTGGCTCTGTGTTGGAATTGTGAATCGATCAAGCGTTGACCGTCTGATTACCCGCTCTTTCTCCATTCGATGGTTAGCCGGGCCGATGTCCAGATGCGATGCGATCGATATCCGTGTGATAGCAGTACGACGTCGACGCAAGTCTTGCTAGAACCACAATGTGAGCTGCTCCACGCCCAACGGAGATCCGCAGTGAAAGATGAGGTGTGCGAGGGGAATGTCCACAAAGTGCCGATCTGAGTCTGAGGAATGGGGACAGGCGGAAGGGAAGAAGGAAAGATGTGCGAGTCGTGCGAGTCGTGCGATCGATATACAAGTTGCGAGATGTCGGGAACGACGATCGTGCTTGCGTCGGGGGGAAGGGCGAGGCGGTGTTGACGATGAAAGAGAAGATTTGACAAGCCCCATACAGTTGTTTCTCTCTGATTTGTCTATTGTCTATGAGGGAAGTGCAGTCAACCTTGATAAGTGGTAGAGGTTGTCGTGAGTGATGTGCAGAGGAAGGTATAGAGTATTGGTGGTGGTGGTGCGACGTAGGAAAACGCAAGGGATATTCAGGGAGAACCGTTTGAAGAAGTACCAGATCAGGGCCTGAGTCCCAGGACGAAGTGTGAGCATGCTCTTAAGGCACAACCATCCATCTTCTCAAGTCCGAACAACCACATCCTATTGCGGTTTTCGCTCTACCAGTTATTTTCAAGCAGTATGAGTACAGTCGCCCCGGATCCCGCTGGTACGAATTACCTCTACAAGCAAGAACGCACAAGCAGAAAGCGAAGGAGTGAAGCAAGAGCCAGCCAGCCCACCCGTACTACACTACTGCATAAACTCACTCTCCGAAGTTTTGAAAGCAAAGCGGTCGAGGCGAGATCGTTCCCAGGGGAGTGGTATTTGGCAAAATCGCACAGGGTTCCGCTCCAACCTCAGGGTCATTCCAAGTGGATTTTCAATTGAACAGGCGTCAGACAAGAGGAACAAAGTGTTCTTGGAAAAGATCGGATTCAGGAAACAATCGCGAATCTTATTATTCTCTCGTTGCTGACTCTCTGTCTTCGTGGGGTGCATAGCCTGAAGCCCCGTACGCGCGTGGAGCCAGCTGAGCTCGAGGCCGAAGCAGCAGCAAGGGGGACAAGGCGTGATATAAGACGAACGAGAGTGGATCAGTCAGTGTAGTAGTCGGAGGCAAAGGCAGAGAGGGGCAGGAGCACGAGCAGAAAGCTGCTTCAGCCGTAGTCTTACCGTATCGTATATGTGTAGAGTGCGTCAGCCTGTCTTTTGCAATACATACTGTAATTGGGCGTTGTCTCGAGGCGAGTTAAAACTGATTTCGGTTTCGGTCTCGGTTTCGGTTTCGGTCTTGTCTTGGTGTTACTCACTGTACATGCCAAATGCCAAATGCATACATGTACGGCACGTTACCAGTTTAAAAAACGGAGAGATTCATCATATCATTGTTTTCTGTTGATGGGGTACAAGGCGGTGGGTGCCTCGAACATGACTATGGCGTAGATCGGATCTGCTTGGCTTTGGACTTTGATCTGCACGGCGTATCGTCCCGAGCTTGCATATGATCATTTAAAGCCACGCCAAGAAAGAGGGGTTTAGGTGGCCAATCACAACCACGCAAAGGATCTCGTAGATCTCTGTTCTTCCCACGGTCCGGGCCTTGGAGGCGCAAGTCGCGTTTACAGCTCTCGCAACGAACGTAGCAGCCCAAAAGGATGACTTCCGAATTCAAAGGAGGCAGGTCATATGCGAAGCTCTTGATCAGGCTCAACTTCTGCTCAATGCCATTGAGCAACGAGTGCGGCGCTCCTCTGAATGTGTGTGTGACGATTATAGGGTCAAGCAAGGCGGCAGGAAGGCTGGCTCGCTGGCTGGCTCACTGGCTCGCTGGCTGGGTAAACACTGCCAGTACTTACTCGTGAGGGATAGAGACGGATACGGGATGGCTAAGCCTAAGCGGAGATAGGGAGTGAGTTAAAGTTGGGTTCGATTCTGCTCATCACGGCATGCACGAATGCAATATGGCGGAGTCGGATGGTGGAATTCGCAAACAACGACAGATGGGTGACCAGAACTCTGGTATACATGACTGATATGCGTATGACCGCTGAGTTGAGCTGACCTGAGCTATCTACCGGGGTCTCAGATGGACATGTCAAATGAAGCTACAGTAGCTAGGCTAGCTAGCTAGCTACCTTGTGTCATACGGTGATAGATAGATAAGCGCACGCTTTGGATATACTGTACGACGTCCTGTGGCTGCGATCGCTTCGTCGACCCCTCAATGTGATGCGTACTGTATGTATAGGATGTATGTGTGCAGGCTGACCTGGTACAGCTTAAATGGGGAACCAAAGAGGATGTCGAGCTTTGCTCACTTGCTCACTGATCAACTCGTCGACTCGCGAACGACGAAATGCGAGGCACCAGGCCTCTGAGGCGCAGATCAATGCATTTAACGAGCGACGTGACGTGACGTGATGCTATTGTGCTGTGATGTGATGCGAGGAGATCAGCGGTCTGAACTCATCAAGCTACCGTATATAAAGCTACAGCGATCATCACTACCTGTACCTTACCATCGCTATCGCCATCTTTATCATCGCAAAACAGCTTCTAACAGAGCTCTCTGCCTGAAAAGCGAATACACAACGCATCAGCAAAGCGATGCGGTGCGATAGCGATGGAAGGTGGGACACCACGGGCGGATGGCGAGCATCACCTCCTCCTCCTCCTCTCCAATGTTAATCGTCATCAACGATCCAAGGCACGTGATTTAAACAGATTAGTCGGCTGTACACGCCCAAACGAAATCAGAATCTCGATCAAGAGGCTCGTTGTACACGTCAGACAGCATCGAACAGGTCTCCAGATACTCAGTTTTGTGTAGCTGATCATTCCGCATTCTTGCAGCAGTATGGAATGGGAAATCAAAGTATCGTCATCATCGAACCTCAGCGTTGTCGGTACAAGCTTCGTCGAGGTCCATGTATACGTGGTCGCATTGGTCACCATCAAGTCATGGCGATGCATGCAGTGAGTAAAGCGTCGGACCGGAGTGTATGTACCAAATACTCGTAGTAAAGTTCTGACACTTGTAGGCGCTTTGAGACCCAAGACAATGAGTGAGTGCCAAGACTCGAGCTCGTGCTTTACATAGTAGCGCTGTGGCTCGCTCTGCGCACACTGAATTACCTGCCGCTGTGACGTATACTTCTCGTGCCGTATTTCTGTAGACGGCTCCGCTAATCTCGTCGTCTGGAAGGACCGAACCGTGTCTGGAGAACCAATCGAACAGGCACCAAGGAACCGTGGTGCATCAGCTGGTGAATTCTTTGATATAGTAGCAGAAAGGAAAGACGACGAGGGGCGCGCGGAAAGTGGGACTGACCATGGACACCTCTCGGACGGTATACCGTCTCAGTAAGCTAGCGAGATCGTTCTTCGTAGGGTCTAGTCTTCCGTTTGACAGTTTCTTCGCCTGCGGGAACGATGACAGAGCGGGTATGGTCACGTAGACTGCTATCACGGTCTGGTAACACAAGGGAATGTCACGATTCGTCAGCAAACACATGTCATGCCACCTCAGACCAGACCAAGAGATATCGCTCAAAATCCGGACAGTGCGGCCGAAACACAGAGGCTATTATGACAAGGATATGACAGGCAGGCCATTGGGTGCGCCTCTGCTCACCTTTTGCACCAATGAGTTGACCCGCATGATAGTGTTCATCCATTTCCAGCTCATTCGCTCTTCATACCAATCTTCGTTGCCGTACGGAGATGAGACCTTGTCTTGAGGATCGTCGTATACAGGTATGACAACGCACGCGAAGCTAAACGGGGATGAATCACGATCAAATCAGTCGAGGTGTAGGTGGAAAAATAGCAGTACGGACTGTCCCTTCCTTCTTGAGAAGAGAGGAGCGGGACAAGAAGCACAGGAGACTCACGCAGAATGACTGAAGACGGGTCCGCGACGATACAGCAGCCAGTCGCAGCAGAACTTGATACCGTCCTTGACGACCCATCCGATCGATCTGAAGTGATGATAAGCGACATAAGACACCAACAAAGGGTCGTCCGGTAGCATAGGCGTGGTCGTCGAGATTGCTGTCGCCACAGGAGAAGGAGATGACGGCGGGGTGAGAAGGAGGGATAGGAGTGCTGGACCGGGCGAAAGGTATGTTTGCTGATTGATGAGATTACAGGATATCAAGCACAAAATAAATGTCTAGAGTCAGCTTATCGTTGTAGCAAGGCTTCTCGCGAATTGCCAGACTCACCGTGGCTGGATCCAGGATTTTCAACACGCCCAGTCCCATGCTCAAGAAAATCGCCTCCTCCAAGCTCAATTGTAGATGCTCCATCTCCTCCACCAAGGTCTCGTCAAACAAATCCTCCTCCTCCCCGTCTTCTTCTTGCTCTTCGTGCTCTTGCTCCGGAATTATGGGCTTGGCAGGAGCTGGTGCTGGAACAGCAGCTGACTCGGTCGAAGTGCCGTCTGTAGGCTGAGCAGAGGCGGCGGGTGGAGGAGGACGACGCCTGAACGCTTTCCGTCCTCTGTTCCGGTTCGCGTCAGGTCTTGTCGGTCTAACGAGGAAGGTCTGCGGCGTCAAGCTTTTAGGGTCGATAGGTGCTGGCGCTGTAGTATCAAGGGTAGATGAAGAGGGCGTGGGCGAAGAAGAGCGATGTCCAATGTCACCGTCGATTTCGATTTCTCCACCGTCATTATCATCTTGATCGTCAGGTCGTAAGATCTGAGAAGGCAACACCGGAGTGGATACCGAGCTTGAAGCCGCGGCAGTATCAGATACAGCAGAGGTGAGAAGTGCTTCGGCCTGCTTGGCCGCAGAGAGCATGGCTTGCGCTCGGTCCATCTTGAATTGTTTTCGGGCGAGACGACGCTGCTCTCTCATCTGTTCCGCAGCAAGGGCTAGGCATCGCAGAGCATTCGGGAGAATCATACAGCTGATCAGCTAGTTGTTCCCGGACTTTCTCCCGCGGAAAAGACATGCGTACACCGCTGCCTTCCAATACAAGAGTATTCTACACGGGTGTATATCAGAAGCAGAATGAGAAAAAGATTTTCCAGAGCCAGCACAACCCCTCAGAAATAAAGAAGAAGAGATATAGTCCTCATCCTTCGCTTTGGAAAGCGACGTAGGACTGTTGAGCTTGTAAAGTTGTTCATCTTTGGGGTTGCACGTGGACCGTTCGGCTGTGAGCATCTCGAGGGAAGGAGAGGAGATGAGGATGAAGGTGGGCGAAAGGTTGATTGATCGGTAGGTGGCCTCAGAGGGGTTTGTTCCGAAGAGAGATAGATCCCCAGAGGCAGAAAGATAAACAAGAAGGAAAAACCAAAGCATGACACAGCATGTGACTTATATCAAGAAGCATCACTCACCCGCACCACCCTTGAGCAGACCTATCCTCCTATCCCTCCAAGAAGGCTCACTCCTGCTCAGACTGCCTTTGCCAAAGAAACCTTTACAGAACGCCCATTCTATGCTATCGGGATCCTCGATCCAGACGGACCGCGTGATCGGATCATATATACCGACGATATTGGGTATAGTCACTCTGCGTTGAGCGTCCGTCAGGCTCAGCGAGAACGAGGGGATCAACGAGGAGAGCACTGTCGGTCGAGAGGATGAAGAAGATGATCTGTTATTGTTGTTAGCTTGAGGGAAGAGGATGGGAAGCGGGGTACCGTATTTCTTCTGGTTGGCCAAGAATCGCGCTCGACCTGCATTCCTCGCTGCTGCTGCTGTTGCTGCCCATGCTGAGGCAGCATTCGGCGTACCTGTTGCCGGAGTGAGAGGGGTCGAAGGTCCAGCTACTGGTGTTGAAGACGACGGGCCCCGAGAAGGCGTGGAAGGGGCAGTTGCTGAGCTCATTGCATCGATCAGAAATCGGCGCAGCTCTAGCTGGGATGATATGTCAGAGGGGAGAGAGGAGTCACTGTCGAGGTGTGTTGGCGCAAGCGGCTTTGCTGTCGAGTCAGAGACGGGAATCGTAGCGATGCTATGCTGGATGCGGACCGGATGTACGCTTTTCTGAGATGTGTTGGAAATGAAATGAGGAATGCGATATTGGGAGAGAAATAGCTTTTACAAAAGACAGAGTCGAGTGGTGGTCGTCGTTGCACTGAAATTCTGGTTTCAGGAACCGGACTCTACAGTATGACTTAAGCGCCCAGTGTTAAGTGACTGACTCCCTTGCACATACTAAGTACTACATGACAAAGCGCAGCAAGGTTGATGCATCGATAAGTGACTATACGACAAAACAATGACCAAAATGACATGCATGTATGCTATGATACGAGATACTACTAGAATGACAGTACCGGTTGACAGAGATAGACAGGACAGATGACAAGGAGTGCAATTATGACACTAAATCACAAAGCACGTCGGACAACTTGACAAACAAGACAACAGACCCACAGCACAACGGGCGCACAGGATCATGATCAATGATCACAATAACCCTCTCTCCTTGAGCTTCTGATCCACGAGCGAATTGACAAGCTGCTCGATCCTATCCTTACTTCCTAACACGTACTTGCCCACACAGTCCACCTCGACGTTGACTTTATCTCCGACCTGTTTCTGGGTCAACGTCAACTTCTCTTGAGAGTGAGCGATCAACATGATCCCGCATGACCGGCCTTCCGGCCCCAGGCTATCATCTACCTCAGTGACGGTGAGAGAGGCGCCGTCGATGGTGATGTAGCCCTTCTCGATGATGTAAGGCAAGAGGGTGGTAGAGGGCGGTAGTTGGAATTTGTACCGGATCGAATCGCCGTCCGGGACTCGCGAGATGATGGTCGCCGTGCTGTCTACATGGCCCTACGAGCGTGGCGACCAAATCCCGAGGCAAATGAAAGTCAGAATCCGCCAATCAGCTCGATGACTTGAATGCGGATACAAGATACAGCTCAAACACTGAGCAAAGTCCCGAAGAGACTACTAGCATACGCCAGTTGGAGGCGCTCCGGTCGCAATATCAGATACGCGTTACTCACCTGGACCATATGTCCTCCGAATCGCGTATGTCCAGCCATAGCCCGCTCCGCATTCACTCTATCGCCCACTTTCAGCTCCCCCAGATTCGTCCGTCTCAGCGTCTCAGGTGCGAGCCCCACCGTGAACTCGTCCTTTGTGAACGAAGTGACGGTGAGGCATGCGCCGTTGATGCTGATTGAGTCGCCGATGTGGCAGTCTCCCAAGATCGGGCTGGCATCGTCCAGCGTGATGGTGTGTGAAGACCAGGAGGAGGATGGGTCCTCTGACGAGGTCGCGACGATGGACGCTATACGAGGGTTATGCTCGACCTGATAGGTTCAGGTAACAAGGAGGGCTTCAGCAAGTCGCTTCTTGGAAGCAGAGGTTCTCATTCGTGTTTCACTGTGATTTTCATCCCTTGGCACAGTCTCGCTTGCATGTCAAGATAAACAAGGAGCACTCACAAGTCCAGTAAACATTTTGTTCTGAATCTGTGCGACAGGTTCTTCTGTTCCGCCTTCCAACACTCGATATAGACAAAGGATCGAGCTTTGATTGTGACTGTCAGATTCTGCTGAGTGCTGAGGTCCTTCCTATACACTCAAGGTTCAAGTCTCGTTTATCGTTGTTCGGGAAAGAGTGCTTGGCCTCCGCTTTCTTGCCTTGCATATGATTGCCGATGCTTGCTCATCACCTCATCCTCCGTCGTCACCGCTCGTCTCCGAAGGAAAACAACTTGTGAATGAGATCTGCACTATTTGTTCATGCCCCGCACATAGTATCGCATCCGACATCCAGCGTTATATATGCTCTCTCTCTCTTTCCGCCATAGCCCTGTCCTCTACCAGAGTTGGGCGCGACTGGGACTGAGCCACAGCTGTCTTTCTTTTCTCTCTAGTTATGAGCCTTTTTTGCATTTTCTATGTCGCGTTTTTCCATCACAACCAAGCAAAACAACAACTATCAGTAGACAATATTATTTGTATCCATCCCCTTGACGACGGCGCCCCTCGACTCTACGTATCGCATCAAGCATAGCAAAGAGCGATCCAGCAAAACATGTCGTACCCCATCAGAACACGAGACAGGCTTTCGCGACAGTCGTATACCGACATCAATAGCAACAGTAATAATAATGTTTACGGCGGGGGATCTTTCGCGTACAATGGCGGTAACCGTACAAGTGCGAGCGCGACGCCACTACTGTCCACCACGGTCACGGGTACGGCTATACCAACCTTGTTTCACCACCAGAACCATACTCAACGTATGTCATCATCCTCTCATCCTCATCCTCATCTTCCCATGCTCTCATTGTATGTCTTGATGCAATGAACGACAACGGTACCCACCCCACTTGGTACTTCGATAGAAGAGCATCCATCCATGTCTTATCATCGTGAACGTACCGAGATGACACCGTGCTGATGACAACAATACGTCCCGTCTCTTCCTCATCTTCTCCATTGGCACACTTACACTCACTCTCACATCATGCCCGCCCAATTCTCCTTCCCACCGCCTGGATGGCCATCCAATACCGTCCCTTCTTCCTCCCCTTCGTCTTCATCGTCATCCCACCACCACCACCATCAACAACAACCGCCATATTCACAACATCAACAACAACAATCGCGTCCGCACAAATCACGCTCTCATCAATATCCACCTGATCACAACCCGTATCCTGATTTCGCCGGGCCACCATCATTCATACCTCCCACCGCCATTCCATATCCTCCTTACTCTCACCCACCGGTCCCTCAACCTTTCTTCCCTTCACACTCGCATCCTTTCGCCATACCACCACCACCGCCATCACCACAACATTATCAACCACCTTATCCTTTCGTACCGATTCAACATCCTCAACAACAACCACAACAACAACATCCTTCATATCCCCCTCCTTTCCCTTATCATCCGGCCCCTTCCACTCTCGGCTTACAAATACAATACCCGCAATCCCCCTACCCTCTACCTCAACCACCACCACTACCGTCCTCTCAACATCAACATCAATCGTTCCCACGCTCTCATCACCCCCCACCGTCTCCACTTCCGGCACATCCACGCCCGACTCAACAACCACGACAAACATCGGCCGCGGACTTGACTGCGCCTGATGCAGCCCACCAATCGCCAGTACCGTCCTACAGGGCCAGCTATGGTCAGTCAGCGCCTACTCCGACGCGGCCCTCACAATCCCAATACACGGCAGCACCGCTGTACGGATCTCAGTCTCAGTCCCAGTTCCAGTCCCAATCGCGTCATCACCAGCCCAACGGCACCAGCAGCGTTCCCCTGCCATCAAATCGGTATCAGCCTCTATCACAGGCTCAGTATGCACCCTCCGCCCCCCCAGTATATCGACATCCACCGAGCCATCCTCCGGGCCAATTACCCTTCTTTCTCCCGCCTCCCGGTCAATCTACCACTGACCCAAGTCTGAGCACGCCTCCAAAGTCACAAGCACAATACACCACCTATCCTTCGCGTTTACGTACAGGCATAACTGGATTGATACAACCAGAGCATGTCACCGGTGGATCCAAGGAACGGGCGCAAATGTTGGCGGAGCTAGATGGGGATATTTTAGCAGGTGGCCGAGCAGGCTCAGGAGCCAGCACTCCTCGACATGACTCACCGGCACCCTATGCTGGCGGAGGCGGAGGAAGACGGTCAGCAGCCGCTGCATCTGCAATGCTCTCCGGACGTAGGGGTCGGGTGGTGAACTACGCCGAGAAGGCTTCGGATGACGACGATGACGAAGATGACGACGAAGACGATGACTCTGATCAAGACGGAGCTGGGTCTGACCCGGAAGACGACTCGTATGGCGGCGCGAGGGTGATACCGAAACGAGGACCGGGCCGACCTCCGAAGAGAGATAGAGAGAGGGATTCGAGCTTGATGATCGGCGGACCGGAGCATCAAGCTGCTATGAGAGCCGGCAAGGCGAGACGTCGAAGAGAGGAGTATGAACGAGGTTTGACATATCTTGGAGATAGGGTACCGGGAGAGCGAGTGAAGAGCGAGCAGGTTGCTGGTCTCACCAAGCACATCTACCAGTGAGTATGCGCCTGTCAAGCTTCAAGGTTTCATTCACGTGCGTTGGCATGGGTACAGCCTGCGCGTACGGATCTGACGACGTGCCTTCTCTTCTTGTCTTCGCATTGTCTGTCACGCCTTTCTAGATCCGAAGAGCTGCTCGAAGAAGCAGCAGAGCGGCCTGAGCTCCTTGTACCTATAACGGTGGACCTGGAAGTACCTGCAAGCTCGAGTGATGCGAATGCGCAGGGTATCAGGATCAAGGATCGGTTCTTGTGGAACATCAATGGTGGGTTAATCAAACGCGTATTCCCTGAATATCTCATGTTCGCGCAATTGATCCGATTCAGGTTATCATTCGTCTGACTATACCTTTCTGCTTATGATTTGACGACGAACTAATGGTCCTTACAATGAACTTCGTAGAACCGTTCATCAACCCTAAATCGTTCGCCGAGATATTCTGCACCGACATCGGTATCCCGACTCGCCCTAACGCTGAGATCATCGAGAACCTGATCAAAGCGCAGATCGCAGAAGCTCAGAACACGCTCGAGGTCGATGTCTTGAACGAAGATGTAACGGAGGACGACGTAATATGGTCCGACGACGAGGTTGAGGACATCATGGACGTCGACTCGCCGTTGACCCCTCCAGGAGATACTGGACTGACGGAGAACAAGGAGATCCGGGGTGTGTCAGAAGGGGTCGATGCTGCCCCGGAAGAGGCGGATGAACAGGCGGATGCGATCGATGACAATGAGGGAAAGGACAACACATGGGAGGAGGCTGATTGTCGGATCATCATCAATGTGAGTGTGCCGCACCGCCGTCTGAGCAGATGTGCCTGAAGTGTGCCGGCTGTTCCGCATGTATGACATGCAATGTCATCGCTGACGACTGCGTTCCTCCTTCAGCTCGACGTCCAGATCTACACACATGTACTGCGCGACCGGATTGAGTGGGACTTGTCGTCCACCTTGCCCCCTTCAGTATTCGCTAAGCAATACTGCACCGAGCTCGGCCTCACAGGGGAAGCTATTCCCTTGATCACCATTGCAATTCACGAAGAATTGCTCAAACACAAGAAAGACGCTCTGGAGCTGGAACTGTTCGCTGCCACGCACCCTGAAGAGCAGGCTAAATGGGAGCGATCCAACGTAATACCCAAGACCAATAGCAGAAAGGGGAACAAAGGTCTCGTGGGCGTCTGGAGAGATTGGTACGATCGTGAGGAGTTTGGGCCGGTCTTGATAGAGTTGTCATTTGCGGAGATTGCCAGTAGGGAACAAGAGAGAGTAAGGGAAGCTAGGCGGGTCATGCGCGGTCTCACGACGACCAAGAGGAGGCGATAGAATGGAGTCACTCGTTCGACAGGCCATGGAGCAGGGGCGAGCTGTATCTAAGTGATATATATATAGAGAGACAGGGAGAGCGAGCGAAATGAAAAGAAGCACTTGTAATCCTGTGATCACACCCAAGTTGCCCTCCTGCATCGGTCGTGGAACAACGCCAACCAACAGTGCACGACGTGTGTGAGACGGATTCAATTGACGTGGCCCGCTCTGCAGTGCGACCAAAGATGTCTAGACTATGCATGTTCGTTGCGTGAAGGATTTCGATGGATCGCCTGGAGAGCAAGACTGATCGATCGATATTTGTTTGGTGAGGAGGGACCGGCTATTAAGAGGGTGATCTATTCCCGGTCCCCTCATTTCTCTGGCTCTGGCTCTGGCTCTGGCTCAATCGTAAAGATTGTGAACCGTGTCGCTATAATCAACTTGTGTCAGTTATATATCAGTTGCATGACTTACATCTTCTGTCTCTGTTGGAGATTCAAGCAAGTCATCAATATCGTGGTCGTGCCTCAAGAAGCCAACATCAGCACTCGTTAAGATCTCAACCGAGTGCGACGAGCAGGAGCAGGATATAGAACAGCGAAGCGGTAGTCTAGGGTCGTCGTCACTCCTTTGGCCTGAAGAAACCCAAACCCGGTCGTCACATCCAGCTAGCTAGTCTTCAGCTCCTTAACCTTCATCAAAGCAAAGCGAGGCAGCAGCAGATCTATCCAGCTTCCAAAAATCAGGAAACACACCAAGACCTCGTACGAATATGTCCCACCACTCCGGTGCCTCAGCTGGCGCCCAAGCGCCTCCTTACCAACACATCACCCTCTCCCGGCCAAGCCCGAACGTATGGCGCATCAACCTCTCCTCACCACCCGACAATCGCCTCACGCCCGAGCTGCTCTCTGAGTTCTCCAGCGCCCTCGACGTCGTAGAGTACCAATGGCGCGCAGTAGGAGGAGGCCAGTTCAATCCCAAAGACAGGGAGAAACATGAAGGAAAGGGAGCAGGCGCGTTGATACTGGGGAGCGGGGTCGATAAGTTCTGGAGTAATGGTTTGGATTGGGCGAGAAGTCTCAAGATCCAGAATTTCTTCGAGGGTGAGTGACCCATGTCGGTCTGTGTCCCTTTTGTGCTATCAGTTCACTCGTTCAGCCTACGGCGTCTCTTCTCAAGAAGACGTATATGTGCGCTTCTCAACTCAGCAGTGCTGAGCGTTTTCGGACACCTACCGCACCTCATCTTACCATCCTTTGGCACGAGTATGCAGAGTAGCCATCCAAGCATCAAGGTTTACGTGTCCAGCTGACTTGGAGTAACTTGTACTCTTATCATTGCTTCACATTCATTCCCTCCGGGCCACCAGAGATATTCGACCCGGTCACCTGGAGACTCCTCACCTTCCCTTTGGTCACGATCGCAGCTATCAACGGACACGGTGGGTATTCCCATCCTATCATGTCACCGTTCACCGTCACATTCCTTTTTACTGCAGGCTTCGTGAAGAGATCGAATTCCGCCGAGCTGAACTGATTCTTCGCAACCTCCTCTCTTCCCTATGCGATTTCTTGATTAACCCGTATCGCACTCTACTTCTTGCTTGCCCACAAAGCCTTTGCGGGAGGTATGATCCTCGCCCTGTCATGCGACTATCGGATCATGACTTCCGGTAAAGGATATCTGTGCATGAATGAGGTGAGTCGCAAGCTCCAGATCTCTGGAGACGAATGATTATTGGAAGTCGGACCAGACCTGAAAAAGGACGACTCTACAAGTCGACCATATACGTGTCGAGAAAAAAACAACATGATGCTGTTGGTGGTGCTGACCCTGTCGTCGTCCCTTCCAAATCACCATCATCTGATCTCCTAATCGCGAACCATCCGATCCACTGCTTGCTGCGATCACACCACAGCTCGCATTTGGCTCTCCGCTGCCCAACTCATTCAACGCCCTCCTAGCTCTCCGAATTCCTAATCCGAGAGAACAGAGAGATACACTCATGGCGCGCCGATGGACTCAGCCCGAACTGCTCAAGATGGGCTTGTTGGACGAAATCGTCGAATCTGGATCTGGATCTGGCTCTGGAAGTGGAACTGATGCGTTGGACCGAAAAGCCCTAGAGATTGGGGTGAAAGAGGGAGGGAGAATAGCCGCTGGCAGTTGGGGAGCTATCAAGGTGAGCTCCAAATTGCCGCTTGATCGCGGACCGGATCGGTACTGGCACCCCAGGTCACCACTAGATGGATGCTGATCATCCCACCTCGCGCTTCGCCTAATTCTACACCGCCGTTTTTGCCCACGCCCACATCATACAGAGAGGCCTCTTCTACCCGGTCTTGGAGGCCTCACAATCGTACAGGAAGCTCAACCTTCCGCCGCAGGAGGAGAAAGAGTTCTACGACCGTGTGGGTAAGAGATCTCCAGGAGCAGGGAGTGGAGATGTCAAGGACAAGGCCAAATTGTGATCCAGATGAGGACTCGGGGGAAACAGGGAAGACCGAATATCAGGAGAGGGCCTCGAGTGTGACAGTGGAGAAGCGCAGTAGGGACGAGGCAGTCAGCCGCAGTGCGAGTACCACGTAACTGGGAGAAAGATCGTGTGTCACCCCGTTCCACCGCATATCGTCGTCGTTGTCGTCTTCGTAGGCAAATCGTGAAGACGCGTTATGCCCGTAGCCCTTATTATGCTATACATATACCGCAAGCGAAGATGTGCAGAGCGCCGGCGTTCCTGGTCACAACTAACAAGACCCAAGAGTGTTATATATATTTGTCCAAGAGTGCCGTGTTTTTTGTCGTTCCAACGTAGTATGCCTGGTGTGCGATCCCAGGACAACCGGTTCTGACAGTCTAGTTGCATCATGTCCACGATAGGTGTGTACATTTCGGTCCAGATCAGAAATGGTCAATTTTCCGTACCTCGGATCTAGGCGATGTAGTGCGATCGTTGAGTGAGTGTCCAGATCAACCCGGTCCCTGCAAAGCCACGTTCGTGAGACGAAATCAGCTTCTTATCTCTACTCATAGGTGTTCCGTATGCTCGCCGGAAGTTGAGCACAGGTAATCTCGGCCATCACATAGCATAACGGAGAAGGGGAGGACAGATGGGAGAAGAAGCGATCTTCCCGAGCGCGAAGTCGACTCACATCCCACGACAAGGGGACCGATGGAAGCTCTGTTCACTTTGACACCGCCAAAAACTAGCAGCTCGGCCGTAAAATGGAACGTTGCCAGAGCGTACGTCGCGATGGCGAGGTTGTAAGCGCTGTGACGGTCGTTGTCGAGGACGAGGTTGGGCGCGAAAGCGTTAGATGTTGGATGTAGTGAAAGTCGGCAGACAGCAGACGGCGTTGATTGATGGAATACACCGTATATTGTCGGAAGATGGAGCAATGGCGTTGTAGTTGATGCAAAGCACAGACAAGAGCCAGATGGGTTAGAAGGAAAAAGGTCAGTACTCTATCGGTAGATGATCGATTCTATGGGAACTCTAAGGGCAGAACGAATGGGATATTATCGCTCACATTGGATCATGGATGTTGTAAGCGGCCATACCACGAATCACACTCGCCAGCGTCGTCCACGCGGCGAAGATTCTCCCAGCGAGATGAGTCACTGTGAAGAAAGCACGCAGCGTAGCGTAGCGTGTAGAACAGGAGCGTTTGGTCAAGACACGGTACACAGGACAGACAATCAGCGTGCTTCCCTTTCCTTTTGGAACAGAAGCGAAACGCTATTTCGTTCGTCTCTTGCTCAAAGTCGTTGGCTCTTAGGATGTGATGTGAAGCTACGACTCAGACTCACTCTCGTCGGCTTTACCAGCGTACACCTCTTTGCTCTGCCAAATGACAAAGTAGTTCTGGATGGCATTATATGTGCCTGCCACGCTCGTCATGAGCAGCCAGTAGGGCAATAAGCCAGCTGCGGCCGAGGGTAATACTGCGTGGTGGTTGCATCGCAAGGTAAGGTAGACAGGACATGCGATGTGATCGATTCGAAGACGTTGGTTTCGAGGTCGACGCGAGACACATAGCACATAGCATAGAAGGATCGACTGTTTGTTAGCTTTCGAGACTTCATATGAGAGACGCACGAGGCTTTCCCTTCGTCCGATCAGTACGTTGCACACTGCACTGCACTGCACTTTGCACACTCACCGCCTGACATTTTGTTTCGCGATATTAGCAAGAGCAAAAGCAAGAACAAGAAGACAAGAGGACTATCGACTGTATAGGATTAAACCATGTCGAGATTCAGAAAGTCGGATTATATGGTCCAAGAATCAAGGTTACGCCCTACGCCCACCTTTGACGGGACGGGAACCTAACAGACACCCACATTCGCATTTGTTCAATTAGTTGCGCTCCATTAAGTTCATCGTTTTCTTTCCTTCTTTCCCCCAATCAGTCTCATCTTTTCAAGCTACACCATCTTTGACGACCGGCCACGGGAAAAGTTTCGAAAGCTCGCGAGATTGATCCCCACTACATTACACGTGGAAACACGGGAAACCGAAGGACGCTACAGCCCGTACTCTGTCTCGGAGGGCTTCCCCTCTATCCACAATTCGCAGTCCACATCATCATCAAGTCTGCCTCGACTGCATCCGTGACACCTTGTTCGGACCGACACCACGGTTTTCACAAGCGAAGACTCCGAATTGCTTGGCGATAGGCCAAATCATTCCAAAAGGATATACTCCACCCAATCACGATGGATCTCGTACAGAATGGGGAGAGCAGTAAATCGCCCCGTCTCGCGATGGTCACGAGCACGAGCACGAGTAATACCAATCACAGCGGAGGCGATAGTCATATGACTGGCACTGGCTCTGGAATCGGGGTCGGGAATGTCAATGGCAACGGAGATAGTGATATAGTAATGGGAGATGCGGAGGGTGGTACCACGAGAGGCGGTTCGAAGCTCGTTCTTCCCGCCTGGGATGGTGAGTGGTTGTATGCTTTACTTGTCTGCTCAATCCATCGTTCACATCGTGACACCTCCATCGACGGCCAGCGCTCAGCACTGTCACATGGCATCTGATCCTAAGGCGCTGTTCGGTGTAAACATCTAGTGGACAGTCGGATCATTGCAACAATGATTGGTGCTGATTCTCTGTGCTTCCGCTCTGCTCTGATTCTCCCTAAATCGCAACACAGTCCCTCCGCAGAAACCGCTCCATTCCTCTCTGGACCTGATATCCCTCCTTCACCTCGATACGCTCTACAACACCTACGTCCGGCCCTTCGCAGATGTACGAAACGATGACCAGAGCCAACTGAACAATCAGGGAGAAGAGGACGATAAGAAGCCAAACTCGAGTAATCTCGGGACTGGAGCAGGACCTGGCCCTGGCGGCGCGGGAGGGAAAAAGGGACAGCAGAAACGACGGAAGATGGAGAAAGGATATCAGCATCTCATCGAGGATTGCATAGGTGAGTGCAGAGTATTTTTCTGCGTGCTTTGCTGGTATGATCACCTGGGCATCTGGATATTCGGGCGGGCACGGGAATGAGCTTGACGGTTCTCGGTTGTCCTTCTTGCGCGTTCGTCTTTCAAAGTTTATCAATGGGACTATGGCTGACATCCTCCTCGCCTCTTTTATCCGTCATCTCTTGTGCCCACCTCTGTTTTCCCGCTGCTACAGATCCCACACCGATGGGGACGAAACCAGACAACCTATCCCTCTTGCCCTTAGTCCCGGACTTTGGTCACGGTCACAATCATCATCCTTCAGCGCCCGTGCCGCCATTATTCTCCGAGGCCATCCAGCTCCTTCCCGACGAGGCGTTCCAAATAGCCAGGCTGGAAGCTGGGGTGAAACAGGACGGGGTGAGTGAGAGGTTCTTGCGTTGCGGCGCGCGTTTTAGTGGGAAGTGGGAAGTGGGAAGCGACGCTGATGAAGTCATTATCCATGGTCATGGCCATATATCACTGTTTGTATGTGGTGCGACATCCATCGTTGATGCAACAGTACGCCAATGGCGCCAAAGTCGGCGTTCGAGAGGCAGAGGAGAGACGAAAGGTGAGCCGGTTCTAGTCTATTCTCCCCAGCCTCAGATAAGAACAGTATTCAACCTTCAGAATCAGCACTGACGTTGCTTGTGCGATTTTCCTCCCTCACACTGTGACACAACTCTGATCGTATACGTATATAGAAAAAGCGAGCTGCCAAGGTATCAGTACCCGTCGACCTCGCTGCGTCGGGCGGTATCTCCTCTCCGGCAGCAGCCCCTGCTGCTGCTGCCGATGGTCTCCCTTCACCCGGTCTTCACGGCACGCAAATACATTCGCCTTCAGCATCTACGCCCGGGACCCCCTTACTTCCTGTCCCGCCGCCTGGACCGAGCAGGCTTCCTTTTCCGATCAACACGACGCGGAAACCCCAGCCGTTCCCTCCTCAGGCCAGTGCATACGCAGGCGCAGGCAGTGGTGGTGCAGGGCAAGGAAGACCGTATGCTCCGTTCTCGAAGAACAAACGGCCCGGCTCGGCAGATGTACAGTCTTCGACGGCGTACAAGAGGGTCAAGTCTGGCTCAGTCGGTCCAGGTTCCGGATCAGCATCGAAACCGGGAAGCAGATCAGCGAGTCCTATGCCCATGCCCACGCCCGCGGCAGTGGGGACCGCCGGTAACGGCAACGGCAACGGCATTGGCAATGGTCAAGGGCAGAGTCAGGTGCAGAGATTGAAGCTGAAAGCTGGCATGAGAAGCAAGACTGAAGGGGTGGAGTGATCGTACTCTGCGTGCGACGCGCGAAATATAGAGGTGACTGGCGTCGGTTGGCGTGTGTGAAGGGCAAAGCGAGCGCTGTAGATTGATCAGATCAGTCAGTCGGTCATCTCGCTGGGTCAATCAGATGAACGGAAGTCCAGTATCGGGGTATCGGTTAACGGGATATTAGCCTGTTGTAATGATATATCATGTCACATTGCCTCATAAACGGATTGACTACTGGAACCATGTATGGTCAGAGCTGAGCATGCGTCGCCTGGTGGAAAAATAACCGTATCACCGGGGTCGGAGATATTGGACTGGTAGGAGTCCAGCTCTACATGACATACGATTCCTGGTTCTCAGTATGGACCCGAACCCGCCGACGTATCACTTGATACTCGGTAACACTTTGGCAACACTTCGTATACCGAAAGCTAGATATATGCATCAACAAGATATTCTCACGCCTCTACCTAGCCATACATCGCTGTCATACCTGCCTTCATCGCGTAGGGAGCATTCTAGTATTCACAAACCATTTTCACATCAAAACCTCTGCTTACTCCTTCTTCCCCTTGATGGAAGCGGCCCTCGACGCAGGCGCAGTGGCACTAGCGCTGGCGGTCGTGCTGCCTTGGCCCTGTCCGAGCCCGGCTTCTTTCGCAAGCGAAGCGAAGACCGAGTCTGGGTTATCGAGCAAAGCAGAGGGGGTGTCGTACTCTGCTACCCTGCCTTCGGACATGACAAGGACTCGGTCCGAGTCCATGATGGTGTTCAGACGATGGGCGATCTAGAAACGATGCCGTGAAAATGTCAGCTTGAAAATTCACCATGCACGACGCGGATAGCGCTGAGGCGACACTATGACAACATGACTGGGCGATACGAGGTGGCCGTTGGACGTATCAAGCTGATCTGAAAGGTACAGTGCACAGACAATGACTCACAGTGATGGTCGTCACATTCGCAAAGTCGGATCCTCGCAAGATGAGTTGAACAGCCTCGTCCGTCTCGAGATCAATGGACGATGTCGCCTCGTCCAGCACGAGGATCTTGGTCTTTCGAAGCAGGGCTCGGGCGAAACAAAGGAGCTGTCTCTGACCGGCACTCAGGTCTAGCAAGAATTTCGCGTACGAACCAAGGATGCAAATGGCATTAGCGGGTAGGTTTTGATCAGGCAAACGCAGCGCTGTGAAAGAGTCGAAATTTCCACTCACTGCTGCCGCCCTCGCTGATCTCAGCATCAAGTGATCCACCCATGTTGGTATGTACGTGGTCTTTGAGATGTGCCTGGCTAAGCGCTTGCCAAATGTCCGCGTCAGAAGCAGCGTTGGTGGGATCGATGTTGGTCCTGCGAACAGGAACGAGCAAGCAAGTCAGCTATGGTATCAAACGATGTGTCTCGAGATGCCAAGAGCTCACCTCAGACTTCCTTCAAACAACTGTGGATCCTGAGGAATGATCGACACCACGCTCCTAAGATCATGCAATCCAATAGTGGAGATATCTACACCATCGATCGAGATCTTTCCACCGGCAGCTTCGAGGATTCGGAACAGTGCAAGGGTGAGCGACGATTTGCCCGCTCCGGTTCTACCGCAGACTCCAACTCGTTCGCCACCATTGATCTTGAACGTCACGTCTCGCAGGCATAGTTCCAGCTCAGGTCGGTATCGCATGGAAAAGTTGCTAAGAGAGAAACAGTCAGCGATGAGAGAAATTCAGAAGACATCCTTTGAGCTCATGTGCAATGATACCCCAACTCACTCAAATTCGATTGCGCCTTGCTCAGGCCAAGTAGAAGGTGGCTTCTTATCAGGAATGTAGTCGGCGGCCTCCGAAGGCAAGTTGGCATAACCTAAGACTCGCTCTACAGAGACGATGTTTTGCTCAACTTCCGAAGCACTTCGTACGAGCCAGTTCTACGGAGGAATAGAATTCGGCCGGATTAGCTGCATCTTTCGTGGGTACGGGCACGTGACAGCTCGACTCACAAGAGTACCGGTAACGGAAATGGTGTAAGACATCAATAGACCGACGAGACCCGCGTCGATGTTGTTGTAATTGATCAAGGCAATGACAGAGACCAGGGCAGTTGAGAACATGAGACAGCTACCAAGGAACTCGAGTCGAACAGCGAGCCATCGATTGATTGTCATTGCAGGCATGTAACAAGCCTGGTTACGGTCGATTCGTGCTTCGTTGTTTGCGATGAATCGGGCACTTTGACCATAACCCTAAACGATAGTGTGTCAGCGTGTCCATCGGGGACGTTCCGCATATGAACCTCAACTTACTCGAATGACAGGTAAACCGGAGAGGGTTTCACCGAAGAACGAGAAGATAGGAGATCGAGAAACGGCATCAAGTCTCTTGAGCTCTCTAGATGTAGCGAGATAGTACCTGTGATGTCATATCGCTATGTTCAACAACGACCTCTGTGAAGGCGTGGTAAAGGAAGGGACTAACCTCATAACGAGTCGGTATAGGAACGCAAGCGGGATGAAGACCAGGAGGACGAATGGCGCTCCAAAAGCAATGACGAATACTGTGCCCACAACTTGGATACCCTGCACGTGCCAATTCATGTTAGCGTGAGAGATGTCAATTGAAAGCGAAAGAAAAAGAAGAAGGTCTGACGACTCACGGTTCTGAAGAATGAACCCAAAGCCACGATCAGAACCTCGTCGATGACAAAGATATCCCTTGAGAACAGATTGAGGATTCGGCCGGTCGGCGTGAGCTCGAAGAAGGACAGCGGACTTCGCATCAGAGATTTGAAGGCTCGGTCGTGTAATCTTCGACTTGCTTTGAGAGCTACGATGAGCTTTAGAGCAGCGGCACTGATAACATTGAGGATTGCGCCGGTGAGACCCACGCCGCCGTAGATGAGGAGATATCGAGTGACGTTGGTGCTCCCCTGCGAGCCGGTGTTGCTTGATGCCCAGGATCGGAGAACAAAGTTGGACATGATACCGAGACCTTGACCGGCAAGCATGGCCAGCAAGAAGACAGCAACACCGAGCTTGGAGGCGGCAGTGATATAGTCACGGTAGACTGCTCGCTTGACATTGCCTTTCTCGCTGTGTTCCTTGGGTTTGGCAGATTCTCGGAGATCTCGGATAGCATCTCGTTTCGCTTGTCGGATCGAGACGACCGAAGATCGGCGCATGGTAGCGGTGCTCATCCTCCTGTAGACCTGTCGTTTCCTTAGTGACACAGAGTCATCGACCGTATCTGCCTCTTCGTCTAGATCGTCTTCGACCTCATCTTCGATGATGGTGGGAGTAGAAGATCCGTCCGAGTCGTCACCTCCTTGGGCTGACTGCTTGCCAAGCCCAGTGATCAGTTTGTACAGCTCCGAAGAAGTGTTGTTCATCGCGTCGTCGTATTTGCCCCTTTCCAGAATGATGCCCCTTCGAAGCATGATGATCTGGTCGGCTTGAGGAAGGAAAGTCACGGCATTGGTACAGAGGATACGAGCCTTGCCCTTCAAAAGGCCGCTGGGACCGATGACGTTGTCGAAGATGTGTCGGCCGACATGAGAGTCGACAGCAGCGAGTGGGTCATCAAGAAGGTAGATGTCAGCTCGAGAGTAGACCGCTCTAGCAAGCGCGATTCGAGCTTTTTGACCACCCGAGAGCGACACACCCTTCTCGCCAACTTCGGTTCGATCGCCTTCCGGCAAGACAGCGATATCCTGTCGAAGAGCGCACGCGTCCAATACTTGTTCATAGAAGTCCGAGTCGAATCGATGGCCGAAGACGATGTTGTCCTTGACGGTAGCGGAGAGGATCCACGAGTTTTGGCTGAAGTATGCAATGTTGCCTCGGATAGTGACGGAGCCATCGGATCGAGTCATTTCACCCAGCATAGCACCCAACAGAGACGACTTGCCGTCACCTACTCGACCGATTACAGCGAGCAATTCACCTTTAGCCACCTCAAGATCGATATCCTGTAGGATCGCAGTGGTGGCGCTAGCCAGCCACTTGAACTCTCCTTTCTTAATCGTTACGACTGGATCGCCATGCTTGGGACCACCTTGTCGATCGTCGATAGGTCGGACGACAGTCCTAGAATTAGGGTCAAGTTCTTCGCCTGACAGGAAATCCTCGAGACGACCAAGAGAGACGGTGGCCTCGACGATACTGTTGATGATATTGGCGAACATTGCCATGGGGAAACTGAGCAGCTGGAAGAGGGAGATTGCGGGGAAAATGATTTCACTGGTAAGAGGTTTGTCGCTAGTCAAGGCGAAAGTGGCAAAAGTGGTGAAGGCGACGAGGAAAGGGGTGCTCTGCCAGATGAAATTGACACCGGCAAAGTTGATGCCAATTCTTCGAAGCATTTTAAGCTCTTGATTGTTCCTGATGTCGTAGATCTTCTGTGCGAAAGAGTTCTCCCATCCATAAAGCTTGATCGACTTGATGTTGTTCAAGATCTCATTCATAGTCCTTGTCCTGGTATCCTTGATCTTCATCATCTGCCGTTGGAATCGCTTGTTGATACGGGAGAGTACGGTATTCAACGGAAGACTGATGACCATAACCGCAACACCCATGAACGCTTGCCAGCCCACAAGTCTGTACAGCGAGATGAAGGCGATGACGATCTACATGATGACGAATGTCAGTAAAAGGTCGGGTGTCAAGCTCGGGCGACTCACCTGGAAAGGACCAGACCATGCGATATGGCCGTACTGGCAGACATCGCCGATCCTGACAGCATCAACACTCTGCAGATTGACGATATCTCCGGTAGTCCGACCGGACTTCTCCCCATTGCTGAGTACCAAGGACTTTCGATAGATCAGAGTGACGAGACCGCCTCTGATTCGCATAGCTATATAACCGATGGTCAGTGTATCTCCAAACCATGTGTTGAACTTGATGACTCACTGGTCTCGAAGCATCGCTGGAAGTACTGATGCAAGATGGCAGTCGCAACGTTGGCGCTCAGGAACATCAAAATTGAGATGGCGAAACCAGCAATGGGCGGCATAGGGTGGTCTGTGCCGTAGCTCGAGACGAAGCTGAGCAGGAGCCTAAGCAATTGAGGCTGGAGGAAGTTGAGAATATCGTACGTGGCTTTGAAGATACCGGCGATGACGTATGGCGCACCAAACGCCTTGAATATGGCCAAAGTGAGAGAAGCCTTCTTCTTCTGACCTGCCTTGACCTTGTTGACTTGCTGTTGCCACGAATCGGCAAGTCGGTTGGAAAGGGATTCGGCAGAATCGGTAGCCGGAAGAGCCCACATATCCTCCTCGCCGAGGAACTTGCGGGTTCCGAGCGAGAGAAGAGGGGTGAGCCAGGAGAAAGTCAACTTTTCGTAGATGTTGGCAGTAGAGATCGGGCTTTCGATCTCGCCGTTCTCGTTCTTCCCGGGAACAGCGCCGTCGCCGTTCAAACCGTCCACGCCATCAACGCCTTCCTCTTCGTCGTCTTCTTCTTCATCCTCCTCTAAGGCGATCTTGCCTTGCTGCTTCTTCCATGGCGCGGTAAACTTTTTCCATCGCTTCTCAGGTGAATAGAGCTCAAAGATGAAGTCTACCATCCCGGTCACGATACTGAGGAACCAGAAAGATTCTCGAGCCAACAGAAGACGGCCTGATAGGGTATGCGTGAGGTGTCGGCTTAGATCGCCCGTGATGATCATCGTCCTCAATCGCACGAAGAAGATGAGCAAGTAAGCCGGCCAAAAAACAAGGACGAGTGAAGAAGACGTTCTCGACGTGAAGTGATTGAGCGCCGTCACGTGGATAAGGGTGATTTCGGCAAGGAGAAGAAGCGCGTAATGCACCGTTGAAAGAACGTGTTGTCGCACATGGTAGATTGAGATGCCGAGGGATACAAGCGCGAAGAGCGCTGAGACAGACAAGAGATACTGCGACAGAGAGCAATGGCCACGAGAGTCAGTCACGCAAAGGTACAACGTAGCTGACGATAGGAGCGATAGCGACGATTACATCGAAAAGTCACTCACGCCTTTCAGCTTGGCAATAGCTCTATTCCTCTTGGACCTCTCCGCCCATCTTAGACCGCCTTCCGATATCGGCTTCTTGAGGCGCCGAGAGATGGAGAAGATCTGAATCGACCCTACTATGATAACGATGGCTAATGGGACAGGGAGCAAGACTGCATGTTCGAAGCATTGGGTGAAGTCGAGATCACGGTGAGGTGACACGATTTTAGGTGGCCATGAGCACTGATATGCTGGTTTGGCCAGACTATCAATGGCCGTAAAGGCCACTTGAGCTGCCATTTTTATTTTCTTTTTTTGATAGAAGCGAACAGGACTTCGATCTTTCGAGGTCACTAGTATTGAGCAGGCTGTGTCGAAAAGTCGATGGTACAAAGGTCTATTTCTAGCTCGTTAACGATCCGATGAGTGAGTGCCTGACCTAGATCCGTTGGCGTATCGAACGGATCACCGAAAAGGGACAGGGATATCGAAAGAGGCCTCTGTGGAAGCTCACTCTGACGAAGGCTGATCAGTAAGGACTGCCTACACGAAGAAGACCGCTAATGAGAAGACAAGGTTGAGAAGAAAAGGCAAGAGAGCACTGAACGTGAGTAAGCACACTCACACGCTTCCCAATCGATCGTTTTCAAGATTCAGACACTGCACCCAGCTGCAGTGACTTCGGCCGGCCACGGCCTTGTCCGCCGACCTCCACCCTTCGGGCCGATTACAAGCTGTCATTACCAATTTGTAATCAAGGCTGTATCCCGAGAATCAAATCGTAGTGAGACTTTGTAATGGGTATCATTTGGTTTTCGGGCTATTTACAAGTCCCGACGTCATCACCAAACTTTACTCTGTGGTTGATCATGAGCTGCTCTGCTCTGCTCTGCTCCACAAATTTGCGGCAAGTGGTATAGTCACGTCAGAGAGTAAAGTAAACACGCCAGTGCCAATACCACTACACCACCTGATCGTCCGTCGATTTCTTGCCCACTCTTTCTTGAAAGCATTTGTTTACAACTATCTCTCCTGCTGCAATCATCTGTCTCAGCGCGGAATTATCAAGCATAACCACAAGTCTTGAGAGAAATCCTACTGGCTTCAAGTTACATAGCATCTAGTCCGCCATCACTCCAACCGAACTCATTCGATACGATGGCCAAACGAGCCGCCGCGTCCGCTCCCGCTGCTGCGCCCACGAGCAAGAAG
This sequence comes from Kwoniella sp. CBS 9459, assembly GCA_036428585.1. NCBI lineage: Eukaryota > Fungi > Basidiomycota > Tremellomycetes > Tremellales > Cryptococcaceae > Kwoniella > Kwoniella sp. CBS 9459. Next base: position 372,998 of record CP144066.1, on the reverse strand, counting down.
GCCAAGCCTGCTTCCAAAGGTGCTGCTGCTGCTACCTCTGCACCCAAATCAAAGGGCAAGAAGGGATCCGCTGCCGAAGCGTCCACCGACTCTCCCTTGAAGACTGTCAAGCAAGCCGCTTCCGATCTGATCAACACCGTTTCCGAAGCAGTCGACAATGCCGGTGATCTGATGCTCGATGACGGAAACACCCCTGCCCCCGTTAGCCAAGTCATCGAGGAGAACGTGGATGTACCTGCTCTGAAGAAGAAGGGGAAGGCCGCCAAGGGCAAAGCTGTCGAAGCTGCTAAGGATGCCGAAGCTGCTCTTGAGACCGCAGTAGAGGAGAAGACGGGTGTCGATGTCAAGGCCGCCAAGGGTAAAGCCGGAAAGGCTGCTAAAGCCGCCAAGGAGCAAGCCGAAGCCGCCGTCGAAGCCGTCCAACCTGCCGTCGACGCTGCTAAGCCTCTCAAGGGTAAAGCCGCCAAAGCTGCCGCTGCCGCTCAGGACAAAGCCGCCGAAGCCGCCAAAGAGGTCGAGAAGGCAGCCAAGGACCCCAAGAACAGGAAGAAGGCCGAGGACTTTATGATTCAGGCCGAGGAGACTGTGAGGAAGGTAGCCGGAGACGTGGTGGACAAGGTCGGAGAGGTCATCGGTTCGGTGGTTGACAAGTTTGGAGAGGCCAGCGGACTCACCGCCGCAGAACTCGGAACCGAGGTCGAGAAGGGCAAGAAGCAAGCTCAGAAGAAGGGCAAGCAGGTCAAAGAGGTCGCCGAAGATGTCGTCGAGGAGGGCAAGAAGCAAGTGGGAAAGAAGGGCAAGCAGGCTCAGCAGGCCGCTGAGGAGGTTGTAGAAGAAGGCAAGAAGCAGGTTGGTAAGAAGGGAAAGCAGGCCAAGGACACCGCCGAGGTGGTTTTGGAGCAGGGCAAAAAGCAGGCTGGAAAGAAGGGCAAGGCTGCTGCTGAAGCAGCCGAAGACGTTACGGAGACCACCAAACGAAAGGCGAAGAGCGCTGCCGCCGCTGCCGAACCTACTACAAAGAAGGCTAAAGCCGCTGTCGATGCTGCCGAGCCCACCATCACTCGAGGCAAGAAAGCCGCAGAGCCCGTCATCGAGAAGGGCAAGAAGGCCGCTGCCACCGCTACCAAGGCCACCAAGGCCGCCGTCACGAAAGCCGCCAAGGCCGTTGAAGCCGTAGCCGCCGAAGACGAGGATGTGGAAATGGGCGATGACGATGATGAGGAGGAAGGATCTTACATTCACGGCTTCTCATCGTCTGATGGAGAGGCTGACTCTTCAGACGACGAGAGTGACGTCGAAGATCTCGCTGTTGCTGCTGCCGGACGAAAAGTCGACATGAGCTCTTTGCCTATGGTCGCTAAGGACGACAAGAGCGTACAAGCTCGACTCAAGAAGGCTGCCAAGAAGAAGGTGAGTTTGGCTGATCCCGACGTTTGCGTCGAAATAAGGGCATCATCGAGGCAAGCGTCAACGTAGTCACTATGAGCTCGGACTAACGGATAATCGATTCGCAGGGAGAGCCCAAGGGCACCATCTTCCTCAGCAGGATACCGCATGGTTTCTACGAGGAACAGATGAAGGAATACTTCTCCCAGTTCGGTGACGTATCAAGACTGCGATTGGCCCGAAACAGGAAGGTGAGTAGAGTGTGACTCTCCAGAGTTTTTGTCATGTTTGTCAGAACCCTTGCTGATCTCGTCTGATCCTCGTTGTTCGTCTAGACCGGCGCTTCCAAGCACTATGCTTACATCGAATTCAGCTCGCAATCGGTCGCTGAGATCGTAGCGGACACTATGAACAACTACTTGCTCATGGGCCATATCCTCAAGTGCCAGGTGAGTACCGTGATTCCAATACTGGAACACATATTCAGGTCCTCTTTTCGGCAATCAACGTTCACGAGTACGATTGTGGTTTGGCGTTGATCTGACCCGTCATTTGTATCACAGGCCCTCTCGGAGGACGAGATCCACCCTCAACTGTGGGTAGGAGCCAACAAGAAGTTCCGACCGGTCCCCCGAGCGCGAGTGGAGAAGCAGAAGCACGAGAAGGAGCGAACGGACGAGCAAAAGGCCAAGGCGGATAAGAACGTCAAGAAGAAGGAGAGCCAGAGGAAGAAGAAGATCGAGAAGGCCGGCATCGATTATCAGTTCGAGGGTCATTAGTCGGCGTTCGAGTTTGACATGGTGGATGGCCGGTTTCCAGGATTGAGGGAATTTGGCACTTTTGACTCTTTGAGAGGTTATTATAGTTATACCACGATTGATTGATCATGAGTCCCGAGGTACATGTGAAACCATGCAACGACAAGTATCTGTTTATTGCCAGTGCCCATTCGCCGCCACATCAAGACACCAGAGCGTCGTCCTCTCCCTTTGTTTTGCCTCCTGTTCACGCCATCCAGCGGTGAAGCGATAGTCGTGAATGCATACAAATATCTACATGACATCGTCGCCGAAGTGAGGTGTGAGCCTTATTTGTGATTATATGTGGGATGTTATTATCCGGGTATTTGGCGCCGTCAATATAGCCGGCCGGCGGACGCATAAGTTACGGTACATGAGTACTCAGCGACTTGCTTGGCTCCAAGAACGAGATTCAAAGCGAATGAATCAATCGTAGTTGTCTTCCATTGCACCTAGTATATCTATCAGTCCATAATCACCACTCAGCCGAACAACAGCTCTGCTTACAGCTACATTCTGCCTCTGCAATCCCAATCGCGAGTCTTGGAGGATACCATCAGAAGGTCGGCCGCTACATGCTAGATATTGAGGAGGGGAACTCAGATATAGTCCCCTCATCATCTCGGCTGGGTATACTTACACGGAGCCAACGATCCACCTTCCCGTCGCCCCAGGCCCGGCCGCAGAAGCACCAAGAGGGAAGATCAAGATCAGGAACAACAGGAGCGAGAAACGTACGAGTACACCCAGATATCCCTCAAGCACAGGACTCCCCAAGATGTCCTCCAAACCGTTAGTGGACCGTGCAGGAATCAGCACCAGCCGAGCCAAGCTGCACACTAGCCTCCAAGCAATCTTAGACACATATCTGCATCATCGACCGACGTTTCAACGCGCTCTGACGGCGGGTTTCGTCCTGTACTGCTTGGGAACGACTTATGGCTCTCTGACTGGACGAGGAGCGAAAGGCGGCACTAAAGAGCGGGAGAGCGGTGGCGGGAAGGGTAGACGTGGACGAGGTGGGTCTGGCTCAACCAATATCTTTATCATACGAAGCACGTCGGTGAGCTAGCAAAAGGTCATGCTGATTCCCTCTTCACGCACCTGTTCCTTATCGTTTCCATTTCAGATGGTAAAAAGCAGACGGCCTCGGTGAATGACCCGTTATTCCACGTCCGCCTAAAACGGCTCTTGCGAATCGTCATACCGAGCTTGAAATCGCGTGAAGCGGCGATGCTGGCCCTGCACTCTGCGTTCTTGGTAGGGAGGACGGGTCTGAGTCTTTATGTCGCGGAGTTAGATGGTCGGTGAGTGTCATCTGAAGATGTACCTGCAGGCTTCTCTTCTGGCGCCTCCTTGGTGCTATTGATGCTTCTTCCGCCATATCTGAGCGGATGAGCAAGCAGCTGACTCTTTCGTATCTTGCAGGATCGTCTCGTCATTGGTGACCGCTCAGCCAGCGCTGTTCCTCATGAACCTCGCTCGATGGTTGCTTGTCGCTATACCCGCGACGTATACCAACTCGATGTTGGAATACCTGCAATCTGAGCTCGGGCTGGCGTATCGTTCCAGGTGAGTAGACAGGCGCCCCTCAGCTCCGGAACTATTCAGTCTCGCTTCCTCGGACGGTTTCCTCCTTTACTCAGCATGTGATCTACCGCTCTCTTGATGTTCCCCTACTAGCAGCCTGCAATACCAGAGCTGACGATGATTGCACGTCATAGGCTCACCAAACACGCCCTCAACACGTACCTGGATCCACCAAACGAAGCCACTCAAGGCGAAAAGCTCTCCTCAGACGTATCGGGCGAACAGCTTTTCTACAAGCTCGCGAATCTGGACGACCGGATCAAGAACGCCGATCAATATCTGACGGTCGATATACAGCAATTCAGCAATAAATTGGCAGAAATCTACTCGAATATCGCCAAACCTGTCTTGGATGTCATGTGAGTGAAAGTTTCTGCCTCGAGTAGCTACATACGATCTGATGGCGTATTTGATATTTGATGGTGAAACACCTTTTCGGTGCACTCATAACTTGTTCTGAACTAATCGCTAATGCCTCATTGTAGCTTGTACAACTACCAGCTATCAAGAAACGTCGGCGCGGAGGGTCTGGTCATTTTGACGGTACTGGTACAAGCGAGTGCGGGCTTGCGTGAGTCCAGGTCAAACTCGTTGCGGTGCCAAGCTGTCACTGACAACGATCGCAGTTCGTGCCATCACGCCACCATTTGGCGCATATGCTGCTCACGAAGGTATGTAAGATATCCTGTAAACTGTGTATCTTTGCTCGCACAGCCACTATGTGGCCGACTCCCAAGCTGACCCTCCGCCGTGTTCACAGCCAAGCTAGAGGGCGAGCTTCGCTTCACCCATTCACGACTGCTTGAATCAGCGGAAGAAGTAGCCCTGTATCACGGCGAAGAATTCGAGAAGAACGTGATCGAACGAGGATACTTTGCTCTGGTCAAACATATGAACCGAGTGCTGAGGATTAGAGTGTGGCACGGCATGGCGGAAGAAGGCGTCATCAAATGGGTATGGGGTAGCTTGGGTTTGTGTATCTGCGCAATACCTGTGTTTGCGGGTAATCTACTGGGTATGAAAAGCGGTGATCTGGCCAGCAGGACAGAGGGTGAGTCGAGTCTTCATGCCTGCCGGAAACTGTAAGATCACAGGGGGACACTGATGATTGGCATGACCTTTTGCAGGCTTTGTGACGAATCGGCGACTACTACTCTCGTCGAGCGATGCTTTCGGTCGGGTCATGTACAGCTACAAGGTCCGCCGTAGAACGTTTACTTGAATCCAACGTGACGTATGCTAACATGAAGTTTAGGAACTCGCCGAGCTTGCTGGATACACTGCCAGAGTTTCCGACCTGTTCGACACGATGGAGGACGTCAAAGCCGGAACGTATCAGAAGAAGCTGGTCAGCAGTGCGAAGGTCGAAGATAACGCGAAGAGTGAGCTCTGTCTGCCTTCACATTGTGTGATCAATAGATTGGTCTGATATGGGCGACTTTGCTTGTCTCAGTGCTGCAAGGGCGAGGTAAAATCATCGAGAGCGATGAGATCCGTTTCGACCAAGTCCCACTCATCAGCCCGAATGGCGATGTGCTAGTCAAGTCGATGAGCTTCAACGTGGAGCCTGGAGTGAGTATACGGGTTCCACAAGCAGGTCATCGGTGTCAAACTGACAGCGGTCCATTCGTAGAAACACCTGCTTGTGGTTGGACCAAACGGATGTGAGTGTCAAATAATCATTCAATCTAACGCCCTTTCGGGGCTGATGATTGGACCGACTGGTACTTGTAGGCGGCAAGAGCAGTTTGTTCCGGATCCTTGGTGGTCTGTGGCCCGTCTACGGTGAGTCGTTCAAAGACAGATCAAACCCTCTGGGAAAATACCAAAAGACTCATGTACCATGTTTTGTGTGATTTGAAACTATCAGGGGGTACCGTCTACAAACCCCCAGCGAAAGAATTCACCTACATCCCACAACGGCCGTACCTATGTTCTGGCACGCTCCGAGACCAGATCATTTACCCTCATTCTCACGCCGATATGAAATCTAAAGGAACTTCTGACGAAGACCTGCTGAGGATCCTTGAAGTGGTGGAGATGGGGCATATTGTCGAGCGCGAGGGAGGCTGGGACAGTATCAGGGAATGGAGGGACGCGCTGAGCGGTGGAGATAAGCAGAGAATAGCCATGGCGAGGCTGTTCTACCACAAGCCTAAGGTGGGCCCAGCACGTTTCCGTTTCAATGCTCAGGCTCAATAGCGCTGACATTGCATATTCTGATGTTGTTTGTGTACGAAACCGCCAGTACGCGATCCTCGACGAATGCACCAGCGCAGTGACGCTCGAGATTGAGAAAGTCATGTACGATCATGCCACAGGTGAGGTGATCCTTGCGCAAAGTAGTATGAAACAGAGACCACCCGCTTACGTACCTACCTATATGACATCTTCTAGCTCTCGGCATCACGTTGATGACCGTTAGCCATCGACCGTCGTTATGGAAGTATCACTCGATGGTGCTACAATACGATGGAGCGGGCGGGTATATTTTGTGAGTAGTGGCTGATCGTGCCACTTGATTTCAAAACCCTCTCTTGTTTCCGTTCTTCCTCAAGATCGCCAGCAGATTTGTTCCCAGCGATTTTTTCATTTTTTTTACATGGGGAGCGATTGATTTGAGGCTTGCTGACCGAGAAGTAATGCTAACCATGTTCTCATCTCTCATGCCCTTCTCTCTCTGATCTTTCCATGTTATTTCGATCTCTTATTGGCACCACTTCGCAGTACTGAGCTAGACGCCGAGCGGAGACTAGCACTCCAAGAGGAGAAACAGGAACTAGAACACAAGCTTCTGGCGGTGCCCAAGCTGAAAGAGCGCCTCGAGGAATTGAGGGCCGTGAAAGCCGAGCGGGAACGGTCCGCTACGACTTCGGTCCCAGCTTGAGTGATTGAGGTCTCGGTGAGAAAGGGGACACATCGTCGCGGACTCATCCTATCGACATCACGAGTACGGGCACGCACGAGCCTGGGGGCGATACGTACTATAGATGCTGCGAGTAACGTGGTTCTTATATGTGTTAGCGGAAAAGCAGATTCATGCATGTCTCACGGCGTCGAGAGCCCGTTGTATCGATATATGTATGCACAGCGCTACGGAACCTTTGCTTATATACACATGGGTAAGAAGTAACTTGTTGTGACACTAAAGGCGATTCTGCACGCGAAGCGATTACCCATCTGATGCATCATCTCTCTATGCGACTCTACTCTACGCTACTGTGCGCCGACGACATTACAAGAGCGGCTCCACGTCAATCTCGAGGGCAGAGCAAGGTCGAGTGAGCTCAAAGTTGCCCAAGACGCTCGGGTGGAGGATACCCAACGAACCGATGTTGATATCTCTTGACCACACTTCTGAGCCTGACGACGACGACGAAGGAAGGGCGGATTTAAGAGTCGAAGCGATGGTGTTCAATGGTGAGGCTGCGGCTGACGTCGAGTCTGATGGAGTAGGGTCGGAGGGAGTCACGTTGGGCTTGGGTCGGTAATATACGTGGGCTGCTCGGCCAGGCAGGTAGGTGGGGTCTGTCAAGATGATATTCAAATATTAGTTTGTTTACAACGCAATGACAATAGGCTCATGCTACTGTTCCTGGTGGAGGGTGTACTCGAGCTAATAGGAGTTTGAAAATTGGACCGTGGAACTTTTGGGACTACTACTACTCACCGTCAGCCGAGGAGATGTAGTATCCATACTTGGCCTCGTTGTCCTTCTTCTCCACGAACGGTACGCCCAAGATCTGCATGACCCTATCCAGCAATCCATGGGCGACCTCGAAGCCGGCCTTTCGGTCCATGTACACAGCACAAAGCCGCCTGTAGTTGCGGGCCTGTCGCTCCGCTTTAGGGTCCTGCACAGCGACGTCGGAGACTTCAAAGATCTTCATCGGCAAGGGAAGAGCCTTGTTCTCTCGCGCCGTCTTGAGCATACCTGGTAACAACGAAGTTCGGACTACTTGGTACTCGAGCGATTTCGGGTTGGCGAGGTGGATCGCGTAGTTTCCGGGATCGGGTCGGTTGAGCCACGCAAAGTTCTCGTCATGGGAGCACTGTTGCAAAGAGAATGCGAAGAATGTTTAGCCATGTAATCGGGCTGAGGCTTGTCCTATAACGCAAAACGAGACGACAGATCTCCGACATGATCACTCACAAGGATAAGCGGCAAGGCCTCGATCCATCCAGCCATCGCACACTCCTTCCTAAGAATATCACCGAGCTTGTTGACGGGGAAAGCCTTGGCTACAGTGTTGGTAGTAGGCATACTCTGAGGCAAGTTGTTGAATCCGTACGCGATAGCAGCATCTTCCATGATATCGCACTCGTGCAGAATATCAGGTCTGGTAGCGGGGACTTGCACGTCGAGCGCATCGGCGTCTGACGCTGACGGTTTGGCGGTCAGTGACATTCGGGTGAGAAGGGTGCAGATCTCTTCCCGGGACAACGTGAGACCCGTCGCGGCGTTGATGTAGGAGGATGAGGCGGTCGTCGATCGGGGAGCGAGAGGAGGGGACAGGTGCGATGTTCCGTCGGGCATATGGATCTTGACTGGTTCGATACTGTCGGTTCAGACAGATATAGGCCGTCAGAAATCTCGATTCAGCATCAGGTCGGAAACTGAGAATAGCGAGTAATGCGCCCTGAACTTACGTGAAGGGGATCTGACAGTACTCGGCGAACATGGTAGAGATCATGTTGATAACGATGTCACTGTGGTCGTCGGTTGTCACCATGAGAGTCAGTATACTTCGCAACAGTCTGAAGGTCGTGCTTGGATCCACGTACAGCTTGGTCTTGTCGGTGGCCGTTGTGTCGATGAAAATGTTCTTGGTCTTTCCAGCGACGATCTTGGAGTCTGCGCATGGCGGATAAAGACCGTCAGCTACATCATGTCCATCCCGTTTCGACGTTCCGCGCAGCTGTTCAGCACTCACGCTGAGAGTTGATGATGGGAGGCATGGAGAGCACTCTGTCCTTGCTGTCGTAGATGATGGGGTAGGCGGGTGCATCTCTGATGATATGAAGGTATCTGCTGAGATGTCTGTCGGTCTGTTTGTCGTATCACGGATGCCGGCGAATTAGCATTTGCGCACCATGCGGCGTCTCAACCGGTGAACACTTTCGTACCGCTCGGAAGAGCACCGTCGTTGATGTCACAACCCAGCGACGTCGAGACGGAAACGAACGAAGGTCTGCTCACCTCGTATACAGTCATCAACTGCTCCGCAGTGTACTCCTGATCCTTATTCAGCGGCGCGAACTTGATCTCCTTGGGGTCCTTGCACATGTACCTGAACGGTCCCTCGACGGTATCGAGGTCGTGTGTGCCGATAGCCACGAATCGCCGTTGACGGCATAGGTTCTGGTGCAGCTTGTCCTGGAGGTCGATGAAGGATTCGTATTCGAGCTGGTTCATGGGTCGGGCCAGTCGGAGGATAGCCGAGGCAAAGTACGGTCGGAGGGGAGAGGTCTGCGAAGAGGGATACAAAGTGCATGGACACCCCGTAGTTAGTACAGTACGTCGAATGGATCTCACATGGCAGATAGGCATTGGGCCAAATCCTAGGGACAGACACTGAGAGATTCGACTTGACAAAAAGGTGGGAATGCTCTGAACTCACGGACGACTCGACGTAGACTTCCTGGATTTTCTCAGGCACAGAAAGCGTGAAAGTAGGAGGCTGTTCCTTCTGCAAGAAGATCCTCAAAGACCTCGACAGACCCTCGAGACACAACAGGTCGTATCGGTTGGCGGGGATCTCAATCTTCAATTGCGGAGGAGGGGTCGGCAGGCCCTTAGCTCGGGCTTCCTCGACTTCTTTCGTGGTCTAACCACACCATATGCCAGAATGGCAGGGACGGCGGACGTTGTCAGCTCTCTGCTCTGCCTGATGCGAGAATTCAATATGTTTTCCTCCGATATCGACTGAGAGCATAGACCTCGTGCATTATTCGCTACCTCTCCCAGCTTGTCTGTGGTCAAGTCGGGTTACACTCACATCCTCGTCCAGCTCAATACCAAAGTCGAAACACAGCTCATCAAACTCCTGAGTAGTGTACTCCTTCTCCAGTCGCCTGTAAAGCTCGGCCTTGTCGACGGTGATGGTGGGCTATGGAGCGATAACGATCGTAGTCAAATGCGCACACCTGTCCGTCAGCATAAAGATTTCACTCCGAGAGCAACGGTTGGACCCAAGCTGCTCTGCTCTGTATTGTATGATGATTCAGATTGGATCCAAGCATGGACCGAGTGTTGCTCACCATCTTGCTTCGATCTCTTGCCTGATTTTTGGGTTGTCTGTAAGGATATATGTAGGCAGAGAACCTTTTCGTTATGATAATATTGGATCTGAAGCTATCTCCCAATGATGAATTTCAACTTTCACTTTCAACGTTGAATGTACTCGAGTGCATGCCTGCGTGAAGCGACCGAGCGAGTCAAAACGGGTTTTAGCGGACGAGAGCGGGATCAAATTTCGGTACGGTGGCCTCCTTAATATCAGCCCTGTGGCCCTTCAGGTCATAAGCATTTGCCATGTTTTCGACGTAGCTTATCCAGTACCAAGAGCACGGACACCATGCGCTGAGTATCTCACGTACGACCCACAGAGGAACACCTGAGGCAAAGCGAACAAAGGCAGGCTGAATGCATCATGTCAATCAATCAATCGTTCAATGCGTCGAGCCCCGAGACGTTTCCATCTACTGTTATCCCTGATCCACTTCGGTTCAAGGGCATGATAAGATAACCTCATCTAAAGAAGACCAGCGGCAGCCAGCAGCGGTGGTGAATACAATCCTCCCTTGTCTTGTTCTGTACACTGCACACTGCATACTCTAAGAGCGAAAAAGCCAATGTTTGTACTTGTTTTACTCCTTGAGGTTGTAGCCGACGAGGTTTCGTCGACCGATGATCTCGCCGAGAGAGAAGAGACCGTACGCCTCGGCGGCCTGTCACGCAGAACAAGTCAGTCCTAGCTCATCCATCTCTCTTCAGTGCCCATTCACACAGCACTCACAGCTACACCCAAGCCAGCCCATCCACCAGTCTTCAACAAGTTCCTCCAGTATCCACCGTTGGTGCCCTTGGCCCAGATCTCAGAGTACGCTCGAGCCCAAGTAGAGGCGTCGAGAGGAGGGGCGAGCTTCTCGGCTTGCCAGACTTGTCGGGCGAGGGAGGAAGCTACCTTTGCGTTGTATACGAGGGGTTCTCGGTAGCCTAAACACATATAAAGCAGTACTCAGCATTTTGACATGCGCTTGAGGCTGTCAACCAAAAATCTCGTTTACGCACCACCGAGAGCGGACCCTACTCGCTCGCCAAGGGGACCAGCGACCTTCTTGACGGTAGCGGCAGACTGAGCGTAAGCCTTCTGGGCACCCTCGACGGCTTTTTGCACGTTGGGGTTATTCAGCGGTGATCCGGATCCGGAGGATGAAGAAGAGGACGAAGACGAGTTGAATCGTCGGCCTGCAAGTCGGGTCACTCGGGAGATTTGGGGTCGCATTTTTGGGTAGGACAAATGCGTTTTGTTTGTTTTCAAAGTATCAAGGCTTGCGCTTCTGAGCTGATATGTGAGATGAGCGCGATGTCGTCTAATCAACAATATTATATCATGCGCGCGAGCGAGAGCTACCTTGGAGTGAGAATGGACCGGTATGGCTCGGAGACGCAGGGATGGATGGTTGACGGGAATATCCGGTGATAGTGTCCAGTGTGGCAGTCCTTTAAAGGTGCCTCGTCACCACTAACTGGTAATTATCTGCAACTGCATAGCGTGATCGTGTCCACCCCTGCCTGGGCTTGCTTGGCTGGCTTCTACGTCTTTCCAAAGTAACATTACTTTACTTTGATTATCAAGTTTGTCACCACTCTGTATCTCGTTCAGTCAAAACCTCCCACCACCGCCAACATGAACAACCCTGCCATCACCAACCTCGCCATCTCCCTCGGAGCGATGCAAGGTAAGCATCTCCCTACGATATCAGCTCTCACCATGTCATGTCGTCTGGCCAAAACAAGAACGGACGAAGCTTGTACCACCAGCGTGATTTGAGCTGTAGTGTCTGGCCGTTGCTGACACCTTCAACCATTGACGTGTGCACTCATGCTCATGCTCAAATCGTAGTCGCCCGAAGGATCCCGATGGAAGACCCTACCGTCCTCACCTACCTCCGAATCGGATACGTAGCGTCCCAGGTCATTTCATTGTTGGTATACTACTACGTCACCCTCAAGGTGAGTGCAGAGAGCTTCTTGTACCTCGACTACCTGGGCACAGACATCGACTGTACCGCGTAGACGCCCACTTGCTCCGGTAAAAGGTGGGCACAGTCAGCTGATCCTTCATGGATTCCGCAGATCCGAAAGAAGAACGACTTGACCGTCCTGAAATATGTCAACCCCGCCCCTGCCATGGTGAGTGATCATACCAACCCCAATTACTGCGCCGGCAGAACCGAGAACTCTTGTCTCTATCAGCGGAGACCAAAGTCTGATCTTTGTCCCTCCACACATAGAACCCCGACGCCAAGGATGAGCTGGTACAGACCACCGTCAAGGACTATGATCTCGCCGAGGTTGGCAAGGCCATGAAGAGCTTGTTTGTCGTGAGTGTCATCTATCCGAATAACGTTCTGTCGCGCCTGAACTGGTATCAAGTCATTCTGTGTTCTGGTTGGCGTCATGCTGACAATCCGATTACGTTCTTTCAACTCGTCGTAGGGTGTCGCTTTCATGTGTTTCCTCGTGAGTCGTCATGATTGGTTCAATAGAGCAATAATTACGCTTTAGAGCTTCATGCTGATCGTTAAGCTCCCTCACTCCTTACCTACAATACAGCACGGCTACCTCAAATACACCCAGCCTCTCTTCATCCAGGGTCTGATGGGTATCAAGTCGACTCTCGAGTCCAACGAGGTCAAGCTCCACTTGTTCGGCAAGAAGGCCGAAGGCGATCTCTCTCGACCGTTCAAGGCCGCCGGTGGTCTCCTCGAGAACTTGACTGGCAAGGCCTCTGGACCCCAGACCGACGCTGCGTCTATCAAGGCTGCTGAGAAGGCTGGTGGCAAGTCGGAGTAAGCGGGAAGCTTGATTTGTAGCGGGGTCAGCACGGTTACAAAGAGAGAAATCGGCCCCACGGTGCATTCGCTTCGGTTGGGGGAGTATAGGATGCATAGCATGGTCGGTAGTGTTTGTCCGTGTGAGTATAGGTGCTGTCACATGCGACAGGGCGAGACGTAATCGCCCTCGCCCCAAAGCGACTTTCCATAGATTAAAGGCCATTATCCTCTCAATTATTGTCAGTTCTCGGTCTCGGCTTTGGCCACTAAAACACGGTTCATTCATTCTAGACGACCGATGCATATTATATTTATATATCCAACCCCTTTGCACTGCATTGCGCTCTGCGGTATCTGCTGCATAGCATTCATACATCGAGAACGTAAGATATTGTCCGGGCCGATAGGTCCTTCATCTTGACGCTCTCTCTCTCTCTCTCTTGCGTTTGGAGTCGATTCAATCTGTCGAAGCCGCTTTCAGCACTTTTCCCCGGAACAGAACGATCTTGGCCACACCACGTTGTCATCCGGTGTATCCCTCGTCACAATTATGTATAGAATAACGTGCTGATACGCAGTCTTTTTAATTGACTGTGGGATTCGCGACGGCTCAGCCATTTGAGTCGGCAGTGTGGGTTGCAACGATTACAACCGGATAAGGAAGGACGCCGAGGATAAACTAACGTGATTCGACGTGCCGTGGCGGAGTGGTGGTGGCCGGGCACATGCACCTGCTGGACATGGCGTGGGGCGAAGGCGGAGTAGTCCGCCTATCTTACACTTACATTTACATTTACCGCTTCATGTCTCACGCGCCCAGCTGCACACTGAACCGGACTGCGAATTGGACGTGGAGGACGATCAGCTCAATAGATACAGTATATACATAATAGCATCATCCACCGACGACCCGACCCGACCCGACCGAAAAGCGCAACGAAAGATTCGTTAAGACCAAGCGCTGTCAGCTCGTAGTCCTCGTATCGATCGCCCTGCTTGCTTGCTACTTTTCTAAATGGGGTCAAGGTACTAGAAGATAGATAGACAGAGAGCTCAATAAAACACAACAGCTAAGTTACGTTCGAACAAACAATTATCATCTTGTTCTCGCGCCATGTCATCAGCCACTGCCGAACACGAACACGAACACGGACACGAGCCAGACGCGAACGGCGTCGACAACGGCCATTCGGAAGAGGACGCTCTGAACGGACAAGACGAAAATCATGAGCCAGGCCACGCTTCAGGCTCAGGCTCGGGTGTAGGAGGGCCCGCCGCGTCAGAGTCTGGGAGAATATATCAGTTGGAAGAGGAATTGGAGACTGTACGGCAAGAGAAGGAGGTCCTGAATGGGCAGTATAGGGGATTGCTGGGTAAATTGACGGCGATGAGAACGAGTCTGGGTGATAAGCTGAAAGAGGACGCGGTGAGTGCAACTTCATATCAGGAGACTGCCTGCAGGTACCCTGTCACTCAAGAGACGGGAGCTGCATCAGGTCCTCAGTTTTCGATGGTGGTGGGCAGAGTAAAGCTAAAGCTACAGATGGTGTTTCGTCGCGTACTGTAGGAAGAGCTCGATCGTCGAGAGAACGCCATCAACACCCTTTCAGCAGAGAACGCGGCCTTGCAAACGACGCTCACGACACTGCAAAGCGAGCTGGCGTCGGCATCGCAAGAATCCACTTCGCTCCAAGCGCAGCTCGCTCAATTGCGCTCGCAATCCGACTCTTCGTCTTCAGACGTGTTATCTCTGACGCGCGAAATGCGAGAGCTGCGAGGCGAGATGGAGCGCCTGAGAGTAGAGAGGGAAGAGTGGGAGGTCGAGGCTGGACGAGAGAGGGAGAGGAGGGAGATTGTCGAAGATGAGATGAGAGCGATTGAGAGGAGACAGCGAGATGAGCGCAGAGAGCTGGAAAGAGCGGTACATGAGCTTGAGGCTGAGAGGGAGCGGGCGACGAATCTGCAGGAAGTTCTCGGCGAGTTCCAAGCGGGTGAGTGGGGGTTGGCCTTTTAGCCTTTTTGGCTTCTTAAGGCGAATCCACGACGGCTCCTCTAACTCAATCCGGTGATAACATGACGTCCACCAAATACCGGCAGCTGACGCCGTCTTCTGTGATGTGTCTATCTACGTTTGCTCGCGCAGCGAAAGACTCGGAGCTGCGCCAAGCGACATTAGAGCTCGAGACCCAATTGCGACTAGCTGCGACCTCGTTATCAGAGTACAAGCTGAGAGCAGCCAACGCCGAGACGCGCTTGTCTGAGATCTCTTCAAACGCCAGTAAATCGAGCTCTTTGGAGAGAGAACTTAGGGAGAAGAATGTCCTCATTGGCAAGCTGAGACACGATGGTGAGGTTCTATATATCACAAGAGGGTACTGCGTTACCTTTCCTGTTGGCTTGAGACTCAGGTCAAGGGAATCAGCTTAATCTGTCATTGGCAATATGCGGGCGCTTACGACCTTTCTCTTTGCTTTCGCGCCTGCTAGCCGTTGTGAACAACGAGCATCTCACCGAGGCTCTGCGAAGACTGCGGAAAAATTCGTCTGACAACAATGTAGATCGGTACGTATAATTGGTCGATTGACCAGCTTTGACAGATTGATCAGCTTTATTGACCTGTGCCTGGTTTTTTTTATTTTGCCGATCAGACGCCTCGTGACCAACATCCTGCTTTCCTTCCTCACGACCTCGCGGGGCGATACGAAACGATTCGAGATGCTTTCGCTCCTGTCGACGATCCTATCGTGGGACGAGAACGAGCGCGAAAAGGCCGGACTGCAACGGAAGGGGGGAACGACCCTGGTCGGCTCGGGCGGTGACAAGAATGATAAGAGGAGCACCGGTGCTGCTGGTGGTGCCGGCGGGAAGGGCAAGGAACGCAGTGCTGAAGAGGAGGCGGCCATGAATGAGGTGAGCATTGAGTCTTGAGCTGTCCCGAAACGATGTGGACAGGCGTAGTACATCCTGTCATCTACGAGTCGCGAGAAAAGGGCTGATCGAGTTGTCATTTCCCTTTATTTACTTTCCCACACAGTCATTCTCCAACCTCTTCGTCGAGTTCTTGCTGAAAGAAGCATCTCAAGGCCAACCTTCTCGACCATCCATCTCGTCGCCTACACCAAGCGAATACGGCCAACAACAACGCACGTTATCCACGACTTCCCTCAACTCACCGATGTTCTCGCCGTCCTCGCAATCCCAGTCATTCGCATCCTTCTCGCCTCCGCCGCCGGGGCATCAAACACTGTCCATGGGCACGGGCACGGGCACGGGATCGGGCACGAGCGGAACGAACACGCCTTATTTCGGCACCTCGAGACCCAGAGGCATGTCAAATAGCTCTTATAGCTCTGCCGCAGGTGGAGGAGGAGGAGGCGGCGGCGGCGGCAGTGCGCCGGAACGACCTTATTTTGGAACGCAAGGTCGGAAATCGAGTCATGGTTTGAAAGACGTCATGAACCACCAAGGCGGGCATTGAGTTGTCTTTTCAACTCAAGAGAACAAACATCACGTCATCATGGAATCCTATTTTATCTGGGCCGGTCATAGTCTAGCAAGCATCTTAAGTGCAAGAGCGCGATGATAGCTTTGCTGCAAGACGAGCATCGGGGCGAAGGATAAGGGTCGAGGGTCGAAGGTCGACATTCGAGGTATCCTGCCACAACACACCGTTGGATTACAGAATTGACAACAAGTTGTAATTGTAAAGCACATAATATACATTTTGGTATTAGAATATGGAATTGAAATTGGAGTAGGAATTGGTTTGGGTTCTTCTTGCATTCCCTAATACCTACGCTATACACCTCATTCAGTCAAATCAGTCAAAACAACTAGTAACGCATACAGTAGTAGTGAAGTGATCCATGCTGTATACATCAATCATGCAATCGGCAATCGGCAATGAGCTATGGGCTATGGGTTATGTTGGGGAGAATGTGATCGTTTCCTCCTGCTATTGACGAAGTGAAGTTGTGCTGAATTATTGTTGTTTGAGCTGGCCTGGAAAAGCTGAGGAAGATGAAACAAATAAAACCCATCGAAACACGAATGATGCACAATGAAGAGTTGCGTCTGAACTAAGTTACTCAGCTCCTAAACCTCGCCCGCCCTTGTTCAATGCTCTTCTTTCTCTATTCCCCAGTTGACAAGAAAAGTTTCCTGTATGCTTTATACGCGCCCATGCTTTACACGTGCCCATGCTCATGCTCACTCTCACCCTCACCCTCGTTCTCGTTCTCGTTCTCGCTCTCGAATCTGATCCTGCCAGCCCCGCCACTAGCGTACAGACCCTTTGCCTCTGCGTACCGCTCCAAGACTTCCAATTGCCCCTTGTATCCCTCCAACAGTCTGCCTATCCAGCCGTCCTGTGGGAAACTCTTCGCCCACTGATTGTGCAGATGGACGGTCCAGACCTGTCCCACTCTTTCTTCCAGGTCTTCCCGCCCTCCTTCGTGGTGCCATTTCTTCCCTGCAAAGACCTCTGGATCTTGCTCAAAGGGGTCGGGGAACCGATTATCGGTACGGCAGTTCCTCGGATCCGCGAAACACCAAGGGAGCACCTCGAACGGCTTGATGTGCGCCGCCAGTAGCGATCGGTGGAGCTTTGAGTAGAGGTGTGAGCCCCACGTGAACGTGTTGGGTTTTGGGAAGGGAGAGGACGCCATGAGGTGGAATGCCTCGCACAGGTATGGCGAGTGTTGACGGAAATGCATCAATGCGCCGTTAAGCGAGAAGTAGGGTTTGTCTGCAGAAACATGAGAAGCGACACAGCGACTGTCAGCGGGATGAAATCGCTGAAGCGAGATATGACACGGAAAAGTGGAATGGACGTGCTTGTTGGCGAGAGACAACCGTCCCGGACTCACCATAACAGTCCCACTGAGTCACCCATTCGCTCTCCGCCAACGGATGCAGATCTCTCGTCAAAACCTGATCCATATCCATCCACACTCCTCCGTAATGCCATAGCACCAAAAGCCTGATCGCATCACCATCTACCCACGCTCGCTGGTCGAAGACTTCGGCGGGTTTCGAAGAGATGACGCCTTGCAGTTGCGTGCCGGAGGTGAGCTCGGCCATGTCCACTTGACGGACTTGGATGTATTCCCCCCATCTGTCCAGGTATGGCTTGACATATGGGTTCGAAGAGAGGACTTCCGCCCCGTTCGTCCACAAGATCAATTTCGAGTGAGGTAGTGGTTGAGTAGCGAGGAAAGAGAGGAACGTGGCTGTTTGTCGCTCGCCAAAAGGTATCAGATCCGATCGCCAGTATGTGTGATATGTGAGAGACTCGACAGGGGTATCAGGGATAGGTTGGATCGTCGAAGAGAAGTCGTAGCAGCTCATCCCCCGTTTCAGCGATATGCCAGGAGACAGCATGTGCCTCTTTGGAGCCAGGTGTTGAGACATGTTGTAACGGCTCGAAAGCAGATGAGAGTTGAAGCAGCCCCTCAGCGGCGCTACCGTATCGACTTCTTCCCGCACCCATCTGCGAGAGAATACCGAAAACTCCACCTGAATGTCGTATTTCTTCCGCCATATCGATAATCCGTATAACAACGATCCAAGAAGCAGGAGCGCGTAGAGGATGGGGCGTAATATGGAGCGAGGTTGGCGAACCGAGCTTCCCGAGGTTGACGTCGAGCTCGACGAGCCGCCTCCTCCAGGCCACCAGCGTAGAGGCCAGGGCAAAGAAGCTGATAGTCGCCTCTTACGATGAAACGGTAATGAGAATGAACCTCCGCGCTTCTTCTTGCCTTTGCCCTTCGGTGGATGCAGTGATCCGGCGGGTCCAGATCCAGGCGAATACGGTTCCTCATCTTCGGACTCGACTTCCACCTGATTCCGCCTTGAGCGAGCATACGTCGAAGCAGCGGCATACGCTGAAGTACTCGTTCCTTGACCGTGTCCGTGTGCATGAGAAGAACCTGGCTGGCCGTAATTGTTTCCTAGGCTGGGCGAAAGTCGGGACGGGCTCGCGTTCATATCCATGGTCAAGATCGCGGGCCCATTATTCCCCCCAGCGGCAAACGCACCAGGATGCTGACCCACACCACCAGGGTGTCCTGGTTGAGGATGTAACGAGTTGAGGGAGACATTCGACCCTACTGTATGTATTGACGGACGAGTGAGAGTAGAGCGCCGCTTGGCGAGACTGGGATGTATACCGTATATTATGGAGGGGTCTTGTGGATGTCGGACGTCGGTCTGAGAGTTTGAGTGAGATTGAGGCTGCGAGGACGGTCGTGAGGGTGGTTGAGAGTACGATGCCTGCGTCTGAGCTTGCGAAAGCTGTTCTTCACTTGAAGAGAGCGACGGGCGGGGGTTCGTGCTGGACTTCCTGCGATTACACACGTGATTACATACCACACATGGCGAATAAGCTCGCGGCTCTTGCGCGAATTGACGCAGTGTATATATATATGCCAGATACCACAAGGCGCTCGCTCACTCACCATCCTGCGTCGGACCAGCCTTGCTGACTGCTCCTACTCTCAGCTTCGGACTGAGATCCCTGATCCTCGTTGTTGGTTAAGGACGGATTATATCGGTGAGTGTGACTGTGACTGTGATTTGCTCGCCATGTTGCGTTGATGTCGCCCGGGGGAGGTGTCACGGGCATCGCAGAGCGGACTCGGACTCGGCTCGGACTCGGCGATGCGTTGCCAGCTACTCGCTGCTTGGACTTTCGTACTGGCAATTCCGTTATCGGGGGTTTATTTATCGATACCGGTGAGACGATCACCTTTGACGCTTTTATGTTGCCCACTCTTTGACTTTGACTGAAGAGGATGTTGAGGTAGAGATTCAAAGATGCTATAGCTTGTGACTGCGCACGCACAGACTCTGACTGTTACTGAATGGACCTAAAATCTAAGCATCTGCCGCAAAGTCAACGATTTACCCACTGGCAAAAACAGTCAGGACGGACACATGCATCTGGCATGGGGAGGGTATAACATTTCATCATCGATCAGCCGTGCACTAGCGTACATCGCACGTGGGAACCAGAATAGTCATCTGGGTGTGGAAAAGGGTAAACCAATATAAAATGATCCACTCAGCACCCAAAGTGCCACACCGGTTCAGTATGGCGGAATGATGCCGGTTATTCCCGATTGCAGGACGTAATAAGGTCGTGACGGAACAGTAAGTGCTGTACCAGCGTTTAGGGTAAAGGGTAAAGAAAGACTCGACGACGTGCCGACCTGATGATGCCATGGCTACTGCTAAGGGCTAGCTATGCTATGGCCACTCTTGCACTTTACCCTCCAACCAACCAGCTTCCGTCCTAACACTAACACCCATTCCTTCCACACTGCACTCCCCCAATCCAAACCAAACGTTCCACAGTACATCAACATCTACATCTCTTTTGACTTTGTTTGATACACATAACAAGCACTCTCTCTCTCCTCTCTTTTACCCGTCCTCTTCCACGCGTAAATACCTTCATGTAAGCAACCATCACAATAAGTTACCTGTACGAGGTATCGATCGGTACTGACGCGTTATTTTATTACCTTGTTTCCCCGTTCTTCTGTGGATCGATCGTTCAGTCACAATGTCTCAGGCTGTTCCCCCCTCCTGGAAGGTATGTCAAGCGCCCAACCCTATCGATCAGATCACGGCCGCGTCCAACCAATACGCAAACGTGCTAAGACGTTAAGGAAGATGAATGAATGTCACGGACAAGACTGACATGCCCCTCCCCTTGTTTTCCACGCTACCAATTGTCGTTTCCCGATTATATAGGACCTCGGCAAGTCCTCTTCCGACCTCTTGCTCAAGGACTACCCTATCCAGGGTACCTCCCTCGAGGTTAAGACCCTCACCCCTTCCAACGTTGCCTTCAAGGTCGCCGGTATCAAGGACGACAAGTCTGGCGCCATCAACGGTGACATTGAGGGAAAGTACACCGACTTCAAGAACGGCTTGACCTTCACCCAGGTGAGTGCGATTCTGGACCCTCGTCAACACATGATCCCACGGATACGCTTGGGACATACTCGTTTGTAATTTGAGATGCCGGGCTCTTATGGCGCATCACGAGGACGAGTCGCGGACATGTATCGCTCAAAGTGTCACGTCCAAGAACAGCTCCTTCTCCATATGAATCGTCTTCATCTGAACCTCTGCTAATCATGTCCTCTCTCGCTCTCACAGGCTTGGACCACCACCAACCTCCTCCGAACCCAGCTTGAGCTCGAGAACCAGATCGCCAAGGGCCTCAAGCTCGACCTCGCTACTGCCCTTAACCCCGCCAAGGCTTCCAAGTCTGCCATCCTCACTGCCATCTACAAGCAGCCTTCCCTCCACACCCGAGCCACCGTTGACCTCTTCAAGGTGAGTGGGATGCGTTCACATACAGCCAGGTCCAGTGTATACGCTCAGTCTAAAATTCGAGGGGCTTGTCATGACGGCGCGATACTGACCCTCCTTGATCGATATCCACGCAGGGCCCCACCTTCACCGCTGACACCGTTGTCGGCCGAGACGGTTTCCTTGTCGGTGCCGAGGCTTCTTACGATGTCCTCTCCGGTGCCATCACCCGATACGCCGGTGCCGTAGGTTTCTCCGCCCCCGAGTACGCCATCACCGTCCACGGTCTCGGCAACCTCTCGACCTTTGCCGCCTCTTACTACCACAAGGTCTCCAAGGACGTCGAGGCCGGTGCCAAGGCCGTCTACGACACCAAGTCCACCACCGGTGGTGTCTCCCTCGAGGTCGGCGCCAAGACCTACCTCGACAATGCCGCTTTCGTCAAGGCCAAGATCAACAACGCCGGTGTCCTCGCCCTCGGCTACACTCAGGCTCTCCGACCCGGCGTCAAGGCTTCCTTCGGTCTCGCTATTGACACCACCCGACTCAACGAGCCCGCCGCTGGCCAGGCCGCCCACAAGGTCGGCGCCGCCTTCACCTTCAACGCTTAAGCGAGTCACCCTCTGTGGGTGATGGGTGTCTGAGCAGGTGTGGGAGCAGGAGCAGAAGCAGGTGGATAATAATAACAGTAAAATGGCAAGACCAGCAGTGTAGTTTAACATATGCTTTACATGGATGATGCGATATGTCGGATCACGACTTGATCAGATCAGAACCGTTCAGATCAGGTTGAGCAGCTTATTCGGTTACTCTTGTGATAATATGCACTGTTCATTTGGATGAAATGCACAAGCGAGAGCCGTGACGTATCTACCATGAAACTTGACGGAAATAAATAAGAGACATGGGAAAGTTGATATGCTGTACAAGGAAGCTACTAGCGAGCTAGTTCGATACACTGGTCGTCGATTCGTCGCAGTCATTATTGATCGCTAAATATAGGAACATCGCTTGTCATGATCGTGATTTCCGTTCTCGGTCGTTCGCTAAATTACATCACAATTGATTCAAAGGGTAGCTCCGCCCAGAAAATCGCCCAGAAATGCCTTGTTCGCCGCGGACCCTGCTCCTGACGGTAAACCATACATCTCAAGCCATCGGTTTACTGCTTCGTCGTCAAGTCCGTCGATTTGAGGTCGTGAGGTGATCGGCTGTTTTTGGCATAGAAGATTTCATCAGATGACACGCCAGAGAAGAAGGTCAAAGCGGAAAACGGAAAGCGGATGACGAGATACGCACCGGAATGCCAGCGTCAGGCGTGAGTCGTCCGTCGATATGTGACCTGACGGGAACCCAGGGGATGTTGGACAGAGTGTGGGCCCTGTTTGTTCGCTGCGATATAATGGTCAATGCTGCTCGTACCCATTCGATCTTTTCGATCCCTGTAGCTAGTGGGGCAGATAAAATGGGGATGTTGTGGAGGTGATTGACGTACCCGGCCGATGTCCTCTGCCCTTTGCCAGCTGATGCTGTTGCCAAGGTTGTCTATACGATCGTTCAAACCTTGGATTTGCGCGTCAACTCTCGCCGACAATTGGGCGATGGCTGCCAAGATTGGAGCATTTGTTGCCGCTGCGTGACGCAGCCCAAGACATAGGCATAGTCAGCGGGGGACCGGAGAACTCGGGTTCCTTTCACACTAATAATGATAATCATTCTCAGTTATTCGTGCGTGCATAGACTCACCGGTTATCCGAGTTGTCAGAAGGGAGTACCGATAGTTCTCGGCCGCCTCGAGCACACCATCTGCTGGTCGGGGTGTCTGCTCGCCGCGGAATGAGACAAAGTGCTCGATCACTTTCATGGTCGCGTCCGACGGAGGCAACATCGCTGGTGGGTTGAGGCCTCGCAAGATGAGGAGACCTGCGAAGATAGGATCGGCCATGAGTATCGGTGGGACAGGGAGAGCTTGGGCTCCATTATCGGGCGCTACGGCAGCGACAGCGGGCGCAGGCATAACGGGGAGGGGGGGCTGTGAGGCGCGATGGGCAGCGCTTCGGGTTACGCGCTGCATGGCTGTCGGAGATGAAAGCAACGAACGCTATAAGCCTTGAGAGAGGGTTCTTGAGTGAAAGAGATAGGAATTTTATTTCACTGTCAGAGATGATGATGATGGCTGTAGAAATGCCAGGTGAGCATGATGACGAGAATGAGAAGAGTCTTATTATCTTATCTTTGCCAGCGTAAACAAACTAAGCACTACTAGCTGCCGCTGCTGAGCATGTGAGTTACGTAAGTGAAGGTTGTGACCTGTAACTCCGGATCATCCAGAACACAAGTCCGCAGAGTGGCGGCCATTTCGTTGCTTCTGCAGAAGGATAGTGTCGAAGTAAGTAGTATCTCGTGACGTCGCCCCGGCCTGAGCTTTCTAATGACTCTGGTCTGTCAAGCTCATATATGCTCATTTGCTCATATGCTCATGCCTTCATTTCCTTGTCTCCTTGTCTGATCAATAGCTTTCTCCGTGACGTTTCTCGAACTCCATTAAGCCTGTCAATTTTCCCCCACTTGAACCTAACGACAAGACAATTGGCGCAATCGGCGTAGTAGATCCTTCCAGAACAGAACCAGAAGAATGTCGGACAGAGCAAGAGGAAGAGGACGATCCCGAACGCCCAAATCCCTTACCCCTTCTCCTTCCCTTTCCCGCTCCCGCTCCCGCTCGCGCTCGCGTTCTCCTCCTCCGCGAAGATCAATCTCAGGTTCCATCTCCAAATCTCGTTCTCGATCACCCCGTAAAGCCCTAGCTCCAGCTTCAGCAAACACCAATGGGACTGGGAATGGCAACTCGAAAACAGGAGGGGCCGGATTCAGAGTTGTTGTCGTTTCTGGGTTGAGCAAGAACGTCCTTCGGGGTCATCTGGAGGAGATCTTTGGTGAATATGGAAGGATCACCGGTCTCGATTTGCCCTTATTCAAAGTCTGTAAGTGAAGGTTCTCCATCGCCTGCAACTACATCTGCGCCTGCCGTTTGCTGTCTGCTGTCTGTCTGTCAGTGCTGCTGTCTGTCACACGGGATCCAATTCGCTGATCAGCATACTGTCCTCTGCTTGCGACTATAGCTGGCCTGAATCGCGGCAAGGCCGCTATCGAATTCGAACGAGCTTCGGAAGCTCAGAAAGCTGTCAAACACATGGATGGTGGACAGCTTGATGGTTCTTTCCTCTCCGTTCAGGTGAGTTTCGCTGCAAAGAAGGAAAACGAGCACAGCTCGAATTGGAGCTGAGATTGGTCGGAGCCAAAGGGCAAAGCTGACCTCATCTATAACGTTATCATCTTGACACGCAATTTATGCATCTCTCACAGATCTCTGAGCACCCGTTGCCGGCACCTCGACCGCAATCGCCACCGGTAGGGAGACGAAGGTCTCTCTCCCGCTCTCGATCCCCTCCTGCTCGTCGAAGACGATCACCCTCCTACTCCCGCTCGCGATCACGATCTCGATCGCGATCGCCCCCTCGACGTGGTCCTGGTGGTCCCGGTGGTTATCGCCGTCGCTCGCCCTCTCGCTCGAGGTCTCCTCCGCCTCCTAGAGGTTACAGAGACTCGTACGTCCCCAATCGAGGAGGATACGGTGGCGGTCCCCGAGGAGGCCGGGGCGGTGGAGGTGGTTACGGTGGTGGATACGGTGGTGCTGCCTATGGTGGCAGGAGGGACAGGTCCCCAATGCCTGTACGCAGACCTGGCGATAGAGGTGCACCTAGACGACCGAGTCCCGAATACGGTCGTGGCGCGAGGAGTCTTTCCAGATCGAGGTCTAGGACCAGGTCCAGGTCGAGGAGCCGAGCAAGAGGAAGAGGCAAGAGCTACTCTCGGTCGAGATCTTATTCAAGCAGGAGCTTGAGCAGGTCCCGATCGAGGTCCAGGTCGCCTGTGAGAAGAAAGAAATACACACCTAGCCCCAGTAGGAGCAGAAGCAGGAGCATGAGTGTCGACTCGAGGAGTCGTAGCAGGAGCAGGAGCGTTAAGATGAGAAGTGTGAGCCCGAAGAAGTGAGGCGTCAGTTCAATAAGAATGCAAGATCTGTGAAGGCGGTGCGGGACATATGGCGAAGATTAGAAGATGGGAAACCTGAAAGAGCGTCGCGTCGGACCAGCATCCGCTAGTGGACGGGTCCCGCGGAAGATGTCAAAACGCACGTACAAGTACAAGCACGACTAACTCCTTGCGGCGTGAACACGAGCGAAGTAAGCTAGCATGCAGATGCATATAGACTTGTATATATAAGGTACATGTGATATTGTCGCTATTTCCATCTCAATCACATATGGGCTTCCATGAGCTGTTACGCGTGTTTTCGTGGTTTTCGTGGTTTCGGCGAGGCACGGTCCGTGCTATGTCCATGGACGCCGGCGGCGGTGGAGAGCGAACACTCAATAACATTCAATAACAACCTCATTCTCCAAAGTTGAATGATAGACTAGTTACTAAAAGACATCGAGAATCTCGACATAGACAGAATATAAGCATTAGTCTGCACACCATCTCATTCCTCATACCATAGCGCCGAGCGAGCTTTGAACGCCGCACTTGAATACCGAACCAAACCGGCTATTCGTCTGTCTCGAGCCAAGTTGAAGCGACTGACCGACTTGATCAACAGACAAGCGGCGATCATGGTAGAATTAGGCAAGACCAAGGTGTTGAGTGAGGCGGATGTAGAAGCCAAGATCATCAAGCTGAAAGCGGCAGGTGAGTATCCAGTACCCATCAGAATCTCGTCAAGACATGCACACAGCAGCGATATTTGCTATGACTTGAGTTTGAGCGCTGATCCGTTCGTCGCTGTAGAGACCGACAAGAAGGTTGATATCCTGCAGTTCTTCGGACTCGAGCTTGAGGACGTCGCAGAGGTATGTGAAAATCTCTCTCAGAGCTCATTAACGGCTCGCAAAGGTGAATGTGAGCTAACAACCCTGTCTTCGCTATCTGCCCTTCACCTTAGCTGCCAGAATCAGCGATTGATCCCCTCACGCTCCTGTTACCGCCTTACATCCGATCCTCCCACCCACTCCTGCAGAGCTCGACCTTGTCCTCGTTCTTGCCGTTCTTCATACCTCTCATCCCGCTCTCGCCGACCTCGCATCTCAGGCTGGCCTCGCTTCAGATCCTCCCTGCCTTGCTGGAGAAGTTGAGTGATCCGAAAGACCGGATCCATACCGCGGCGGCCAACGCACTCTTCCTACTCGGCGTAAGATGTTTTCAGGCAGAACCCTCTCATCCTCCTGCTGCTCCGTCGTCGTCGACGGGGAGTATGTCATCTTCAGGCAAGGGCAAGGAGAAGGAAACGCTGCCTCAGACATGGGAGAGGTGTCTCAAGGATACCATGATGGGAAAGGCGTGGCGATCAAAAGTTGAGGCCATGAAGGTCCTTGTCCGGATAAGAGCGGAGCTTGGAGCTAAGGTGGGGCTGAAAATGTGGCTGGCGCCGCTTGTGGACCTGTTGGAAGATGGTGAGGGACATGTGAGAGAACAGGCCAAAGAGGTGCGTTATTTTGTCTCTTCTTTCAGCTGCGCTTCGCGAATCCCGTCAAGAAAGCTCTTAAAGCTGATTCCATTATTCTGATTGTGTGTCTTGACCTGCTTCATATCAGACGGTCGTTGCCCTACTATCACCCGATTCGACGCCACCGGCAGCCCGCTCAGAGCTGAAGAAGCTATTGATTGCTAGAAACGTGAGAAAGGCTATAGCAAACGATATTATCAACCGCGTCTTGGGCGGCGGTGGCCCCGGACCAGGACCCGAAGGTGCTCTGTCGGGCCGATCGACACCAGCCGCACATGGGCTTAACACTGGTGCTGCTGCTGAATTGCAAAAGGAGGACAGTGGTGTCGCCAGTGTCAGATCGGGGGCTGCTACGCCCGCTGTACCTGCTGGTGGGGTCGATGATGTTGATATCGTATATGTGGGTGTCATGCCCTATACAAAGCTTAAGCGCGATGCTAAACTGCCGACTCATAATCGAGTGAGGAGGGATGAGCTGCTGATTTTGTTGCTCTTCCTTTTGCCCGTGGGAAACAGATCGCATCGCCGCACGACCTTTCCAACGAATTCGCAGCGATGATACCGCATTTCGAAGGCAAAGAGACGGAACATAACTGGGCGCCTAGGGAGAAGAGCATCGTGCGGATCAGAGGGGTGTTGAAAGGCGGAGTATGGCGGAAATTCAACGAGGCATTCGTGGCTGGACTCAAGGGCGGAATCATGGAAGGCGTCTCGAAGACGGTACGTTTCTGATGGCTTTTTCTGAAGATAATCAAGACTGAGCGTCGAGATCAGGAATCATGCTATCTAGGGCATATGAGCTGATCATACATCGCAGATACTCAGTCTGCGAACGACTGTAGCTCAGCAATCGTGTTTCCTCCTCAAAGAGCTCGTCGAGCACCTCGGGTCTAGCTTTGACCAGTTTATAGAGTATTGGCTGCCTATACTTGGCAAGATGGCGTAAGTTCATACTGTCGCTTACCCACTTGGCTGGACTTCATTCAGCAAATTGTGGTATTCGGAGCTGATAATCGTTCTCGGGGTCCGTGATCCAGCGGCTATACCAAGAAGATTATCGCCGACCGATCTCAGGCATGTGTGACGGCCATGATCATTCATACGACCGTACATCCACGAGCGTACATCAACCACATCGCGGCCAGCATCTCCGACAAGAATATCCAGACGCGGCATTTCTGTACTGGGCATCTCAAGACTTTCATCGATATCCACGGTGCGCGATCAAAGCACTCTATCGAGTCCACGTCCGGACTTCTGGATCAGCTGGAAGGTAGCGTGAAGAAATCGTTGGCGGACGTCAACCCCGCTGTGCGGGATTTGGCCAGACAGGCTTTTTGGAGTTATCACGCCGTCTGGCCTCAGAAGGCCATGATCATCCTCAATGGTCTTGATGGAATGGCGAGAAAGCAGCTCGAGAAGGCCAATCCTCACGACGCCAACGACGTGACTCTAGCTGCATCTGCCAGTATCAAGCCTGCTCCGCCCACGAAACGAGCGACAAGCTCAATGAGCGCCTTGTTGGCTGAGAAGCGAAGAGCGAAAGCAGCCGAACTCGCCGCCGGCAAAGTGGCTCAAGAGTCTCCGCGAGTCGTCTCGCATCCCACACCCGGCTCACCGTCGATCAACCAGGGTTTGACGCGATCCAACTCTTCAGCTTCTATCTCGTCTCGATCCAACAAACCCGGTCAATTGGCACAATCGATCACCTCTCCAGAAGCCTCTCCCACCAAACCCTTGCCTCCTGGATCTCCTACACCCAGCTCAGGTCTCGCTTCATCTACACCTTCATCGACCAAGACCACCCCAAGACCTACATCGAAGCCTGTACTGGCGTCGCCACATGATCTGCTCTCCCACTCTCGAGATCGCGCGTCCAGCCTAGGCAGAAGAAGTTCTCCTTCCAGAGGATCGCCGAGTCGCGATTCACCTTTGAGACAGTCGTCGACTTTGTCGCACGCTTCTTCGGTTGCGAAGTCGCCTGCTTCAAGTAGCGGCACCTCGAGCGGGGACGCACACGGGCTCACAACACCGCAGTCGAAATCCGCACGACGGGGCATACCGAGCTTCACGCCGGAGCCAAAAGCTGAGTCTGGTGCTTCAGGATTAGGCATGGACACACACACTCCGGAAGGGCGAGGTTCATCTCTTGCAGGAAACAGTACACCCACTCGTTCAGGCGTCGGTTCCAGAATAGTAGACGACGCTATACTGGCGCAAGCTGCTCAGGCCGAATCAGCCGCTCAACAGCTGGTGGACTACGCCGACGAAGAGCCAATCTCAGCTGCGGCATTACACTCATCCCATACTGCGCACGACGTACCCACGACACCCGCGCGACCCCTTCAGTTTAATGGCTCCGGACTGGCGCTCACTACCCCGGGCCTAGTGTACCAGACCCCTTTGCATGTGAGAAAAGCGTGGGAGGATTCGCCTCGGCCCGAAGCCGTTACGCCGCTGATGATGGAACGTCTCAAGGAGAGGAAACATGAGCGTAGTTGGTGGGTGAAGCGGCAGGAGTGTGAGTAATCTGTTCATTTCGCGTTCTCGTCACGAGGTTGCCTGGATAGCGTATCATGATATGGCGCCAGCTTGAGCGTGATAGTATTTTCGATACTGACGCGCTTGGTGACCCCTCGCAGTAATGGAGAAGGCATCGCCGCTGAGACCCACAACTCCTGCTCCGTCATCAGCGATCATCCCTGACGTTGAAGCTCTCGAGTCTTCCGAGCCGACCATGAGGAACCTTCAGAAACTGGCTCTATTCAGCTCATCACACCCTATTCCTGCTCAATCGTATGAAGATCACGCAGAAGATGACGATGGGGACGACGATGAGGCGGAACGGGCTCGAGAGGTCTGGGAGGAGGACAAGGTGTTTGACAGGGTACTGGCTGGCTTGCTGAGGTTCCTAAGGCCCGATCAGGTATGTTGCGATTGTCCACTGAAAGAGATAGCCACTGATCTGATATGATTGGTCCCAGTCCAAGGAGCTTCTTGAACAAGCTTTGGTCTTGCTCTGGGAACTAGTACAACATCAGTGGGCACTCTTCGATAGCCACGAGCAAGAGCTGCTGGAAACGCTCTTCAGGCTTCGAGCGAGCCACAATCCCACTGTGAGTAGCCATCGATAGCTTGGGAGTATTCCTACATACATATGCTAAGATGCTGAACCTATATACTATTTGCAGATCCTCGAATCGACCAATGCTCTCATATCGCTCCTCACTCAAATCGCCGACCCGATGTATCTCTTGACGTTGATCCGATCATCCCTAGACCGATTCCTCCAAGACTCTCCTGCACCTTCCTCTACTGCTGCTGATGATGCAACGAACACCGAGTCGCTCAGCGGACTCTCAAGGCTGTCTTTGTCGAACAAGGAAAGTGCAGAAACGAGAATTCGCAATTCGGGTTGCCTGTATGGCCTTACAGCTTTGGGCATGTGTGTGCTGAGGTTGCCAGAAGCTGTTGTTGAGGTCGAGGGCGGGAAGTTGGGAGAGGTGATCATGGAGGTGAGTTCAAGTCTGAGTATCAATCGGCACGTGTCAATACAACATTTATCATGAACTGATATGGGTCTCAACTGGGTCGATTACGTGGCATAGGCAATGTCGTCGCCCTCGTCAATCATCAGACAATCGGCCCAATCTCTCCTGTTGGCAATCCAGACGATCCTCCAATCATCCTCGAAGACGCTATCCTTCGTGCCGGGCTTGAGCCAAGGCCAGAAGGACCTCACGATCTACTACATGGCTCAGAACGGGATTTTGGAGAGCAGCAGCAACAGCTCCCAATCGACGTCTGCTTCGCGAAATAGCTCGGGCTTCCTTTCGCCTCGTAATGGATTCGGCGGGGTCAGTGAGGGCCTCACTGGCCGTCACGACGATGGAGATGAAAATTCGGAGGATGACGATGAGGTGGACAGGGTCAGGGAGGATGAGTCGCAGATGAAGAAGGATAAGATGTTGCGTGAGATGGAAGGTCTGATGGGAAGAGGCATCGCGAGGGAATAGGGCAAGAAGATATGATCATGTTGGTGAACACAGCACGAAAGATACGTGTACGTGTACGGGGTGAAAAGATCGGTCGAATCAGTACGGTAGGTAGGACAGCTTGCGTGTTTTGTTCCGAAAGGAATCCGAACAAACCTTGGCCTGGCCCGGTAGCCTCCATCCATCCATCGATAGGAAAATCCTAGATGTTCTTGCACGGAAATGTGTATAATTAGAGAAATATACGTCAGATAATGAATGGGATGATACATGGCATATGCAACAGTCAGTGAATCCTTGCGAAACAGACCCAGAATGAGGAAGAAAGACGAGACGGTCCTTGCAGCGGATAACATACTAAGCGAGGACAAGAAGATGCCGATAATATATCATATGTGCAACGTCAACATTTTAGATGACCCGGATACATATATAACTAGATATACCCAATAAATTTAGTTACAACCGATACAAGCAGAGATCCCGAATCCCGAATCCCGAAACCTGAAATCTGAAACCCCAAGATTGCAGAACTGCACAAGAGTGGACGATACAAAGAAGGAGGGAGTGATGATTGTCGAATCATAATGTACAATTTTTCGTAGTGGAAGAAGACAAAAGGTTGAGATCAACGGAAGACTGATGAGAGATTGGATTGATACAACCAGTACTGGGCAAACAAAAAGGCACGAGAAATGCTACAAGCATAAGTGAGTATTTTGAAGAAACCGTTGATTGGGCTAAGGATTATTTATCTGATATCTGCTTTTTGATTAAGCTTGTATGATGATTTCGATACAGTAAGGATGTCGTGCGGCATCGATCATTTGTGTCTGCTGACCACTTCGACGCCGGCCGCTGACGATGTAGTCCTATATGACGAGACGACGCAAAGCACAGTGATTAGCGTATGATGCTCACCCGCATAGCGAGCGCTGACCGCTCGACTGTCAACTCTCAACTTACCTGATCGCATCCAGCTCTTCATCTTCATCGTCCTCGTAATCACCGTCTTCATCCTCGTCGCCCTCATCGTCTTCATCCTCGTCATCATCATCTTCATCGTCGTCATCGTAGCTGCCTTGCTGTCTGTGTGAGGAGCGCGAGTGCGTGTCGACCTCGCCAAAGACGTCGACAGCCTTGCCCTTTGCCTGGGCTTTGCTCTCGGCCTCTGTCGGTATTCGCATAGCCCGTACCACATGCCCGTGCTCTTCTTTCTCTTTGCCCACGGGAATTGGAGTGGCCATGCCTGTACCTGTACCGGTTCCAGGAGGAGTAGGGGAAGGGGACATCCTCTCGCCCTTGGGTCCGAGAAGATCGTCCTGGATGTTTGATCCGAGATCCGCCGTGGCAGCCGACGGGGCGTTGGTGTGTATTGTCAGAGCGGCTTCGCCGTCTGATACCCGGATGATGGGCGCCGGTGGCAGGTCGGATGTAGGTATAGCCGGGGTCTTGGGGTTGCTAATGCCATGTCGGGTTCCAACGTTATTCCCGATATCGAGGGATGAGGTCGAACTTGTGCTGGACGACAGACCATCGCCGTCACCTCTTCGATTAGCGGATGACCTGGTCGTAGGTGATTCGTCTGAACCAGAACCACGATCTGCAACGTTTTCCCCTTGTCCTTGTCCTTGTTCCTGTTCCTTCTTCTCCCGTTCTTCTTGCTCTTTACGCAAACGTTCCTCTCGTCGCCGCTTGACCCACGCCATGCCACCCCCGTCGTCATTGTCACCTAAGAAGCTTCGGCCACCGCTTTCCTCCGCGGCGCTGGATGCTACGGCGCCCTGACCCCATTCAACAAACGCCGGCTCGCTCTTCTCCCTCCGCATCTTCTCTCGCTCGGCAGCCTCGGACGCGCGGCGTGACCCGTAGACTCTTCCATTCATCAACCGGATAGGGGTCATACCGGGGGACGAATTTCGGTGAGCGCGATTAGGTGTAGTGGGCTCAAGCGAAGAATTGCGTCGGTGTCCAGATGTCGTCGGTGAGGTGGATGACGTGGATGCCGACGGCCGATGCGCGGAAAGGAGCGAAGTGACTGTAGGCGGAGAGGTGCCTTGCATCGATAGTTTCCGTTCGATCTCGGTTGTCCACCGGAAGGGTGAGCTATGAGGGAATACGACGACAAATATCGGTGCTCAGCATGACTTGATTCGCCAAACAATGGTCGGGCTTCCGGGTCGCCTTCAAATCCAACTTACGATCCAATGAATCCACCCGTGCTGACACTCTTCTTGAGTGGCGCTCCCGCTCCGTATCCGCTCTGGTCGTCCTTCTCTTTCTCCTTCTCTTTAGTCGACACGGGATTTTTGCCGCTGAGCAACTTCTTGGTCCCCTTCCAACTGCTTCCCATCGTCTTGCTCCAGCTTCTACCCCTCTTATGCCCGCCGGGCCCATCTTCTCCCTCGATCCCATCCTCGTCGTCCTCTTCGTCGTCCTCTTCATCTTCAATAGCATATTCATCAGCATTATGATCTTTGATAGCTAGAGCTCGCCGCTCTTCGCCATCTTCGCCGACTTGAGCTGTCCATGCAATGTTGCGCCCTGTACTCAGGCTCCGCGGTCGTCGCGGATCGGGAAGAGGCGCGAATCTGATTTTGAGCGATTTTCCATTGGTGATGCTGAGATTCGGCGAGGCGGGAGGGAAGGCGGACTCGAGAGTCTGGGAGAACGAAGGGGTGATAGGCGAGTCGGAATCAGAGGTCCGGCCGACTGAGGAAGACCCTTCGGGGAAGTTCAGATTGGACTCGGAAGCGCGGTGCACGTTGATCAAGATACCGCCTCGAGGAGCTGATTCGGCTGAAGAGAAAGCGGGATTGGAGGGAATGAGTAAGGAAGGAGCTGTCGGAGACGTGCCGAATGACATGACGCTAGTGAGGATTTCCTACTGCCCGAAAAGTGAC
This sequence comes from Kwoniella sp. CBS 9459, assembly GCA_036428585.1. Classification (NCBI taxonomy): domain Eukaryota; kingdom Fungi; phylum Basidiomycota; class Tremellomycetes; order Tremellales; family Cryptococcaceae; genus Kwoniella; species Kwoniella sp. CBS 9459. The sequence goes on along the minus strand of CP144066.1, from coordinate 339,370 downwards.
GAGTTTTGTGATATACTCTCGAGCGCCTCAAGATGCAGAAAGAGTGCGATGCCGGATAGTCTGGTCGGGTATCTGTGTCAGGCAGCTAGCCAAAATAGAGGTTGTGAGAACGTCGCGCCGATGACCACCCGAATTGCGTTGGTCGATGACCTGACGAGTCACCAGTCAATGCTAGAAAAGTACTTGCTGCGAGATGCAAGCTGTCGTTGGATCGTCGCTCCTTCGTAGCTCGAGCTATTATCGCACGTGTGGTACACAATCGTACACGATATCCCTTCCAATGTATCCGAAACTTGGTCCTCGTTATTCGTTATCTCTGAGAGTTGTGTTGTCCACTCCCGTCGTTATCGGCTATCGCTTGTTCACCGCTTTGCCGAATGCCAAGGACGCGGTGTATAGGTGCGTGTGATGTCACCAAATCCTTGCAAGTGAGAGGAAAGGACGTGACGATCTGATGCTAATCGGGGTACGCCCGCGATAAAGTCGACGTTGGCGTTGAGGTATTTGAGCTATTTTACGGACGATTATACAACAATTAATAGTATGAAAGTCCCTCAAGACCGCTCCTCTCCCTTGGCCGTATATGTGGACGATATATCCCTCAAATGCGAAGTAGAAGTCTGCGTGGGAACCCGAGGTGCCGAGTGCCGTGGGAGACTTGTACTGCGAGTTGTTGTTTATGCGTTGCTCAACCCGCGCTGGCCTGTATTGGTCAAGAAGGGCGCAGAGATATGTTCGTGTAGTGTAGTCGGGTAGGTATAAAGGTGTATGTATATGTGGAGAGTAGTTGACACGTTGATGTGATGCCGTCGTTTTGCCAAGACTTTGAAGAGGTGCGCCCCTGATTGAGTATTGAGCGATAAAGACAGCTTGACGATGAAATTAGAATCGGCTGGTCTTGGGTTCAAGCTTGGCTTTCGTTCTTTATCTTTATATTTGATGCGATCAATGATTAAATCAAATCAGCTGATTGATGGTGATGGTGATGGCGATTCTTTGACAGAAAGGACCAGAGGTTTTTGAACGAGGCGTATATCGAGTGTGAACCACGGGATGGACGCCGGTATGTAAAGGTATGACAGATACCAAATTGCTACTATGGCGATATATGGTGCCGGTATGGAATGGTATGGAGCACCACCGTCACGACACCACCGCCTTCGTTGCTTGATACTGGTAGTATAGCTATTGATCCCAGTGTTCTGGCCCCGGCTGCCTGAGCTCAGCTTGCTTGATACAGAGTTAGTGTTCACCGTGGGTGGCATATGACATCTCCCGGTAATTGCACTAGCGGCGATCCACTCTAGGCTTCAGGGTAGGTCGAGAGCAGCTGCAGGAGCTAAGGGTTCTGTGTCGCGGGAAGCTGCAATGGCAAAAAAAAAAGCGACGAGATCTGACCGAAGAGGCGAGAGAGGGAGAGGAACAGACAGACAGCTCAGGGTAAGATCGGCGGATCATTCCACCCCTGCGCTAATCTCCAGTCATTGCAATGTCGGATACTAGCGGGGTTATGAGGCAGAGTGCACGTACGCACACGCTCACGCTGGAAGACCGATCTCAAAGGGCTCGAAGGGTAGAGACGGCGGGGTCCCATGATCCAGTAGACCGTAGAGTCTGGTAGCCTTCTAACCTCAGTCCGGCTCTTTGTTGCGCGGTCCGACGGGGCAGAGATGTACATCCACAGTTGTGGGCATTCGACTGATAGAGCGATAAGTTACTGATGAGATACCAGCACTAATGGTGCTCGGCGGTACAACTGCCAGCCTATATCCAATAAGGGTAGCGATCACACAGTAACCGTCCATGCATATACAGTGTTCCTCCTACCTTTGAGATCTAGCGATACCACTATGAGGACTCGAGTGCTCACCGAAGTTGCAAGTGTGAGCGTGCGATATGAAAAGTGGCGCATCCGACCTCTGAGCTTATCTCAGCCATGAATCAAAAAAGAATCTCAATGATGTCTTAGATCACCCAACACCCGTCATACACTGTGTTGAAGGAAAGCAAGTCGTAAACTCAAGTGGTGCTGGTCGATATAAGAAAGGCCATGCACTATGATATGTATCAACTGTGTCGTACAAAAAGGCGTATTTCTTCCCCTACTTCAGTCTCTTGAGGACTGCACCAGTCCCATAGCGCTTCAGCACGAGTACTTACTGTCTAGCGAGTCGCCGGTGTACTACTATAATCTCCCCCCAAAAAATTGATCTCGTCTTTCTCGCCGTCCAGTATATTCCCAGTTCCCGAAATGAGGCTGCCGTGTATCTTCCTCGGCTTGATGATGGCGGCGAGTAGTACCGCGTTGTCACTACCCAGACGACCTGGAATCTTCCCAAACGGTGAGCCTTTGACTCTCCCATGAAGTCCGTGCAAGCCTGTTCCTCTCTTTGGCGCAATCTACTGGACCCCGCTCGATCAGTTCCTGCCCATCATGCTGACATACAAAGTCAAATGCCCAACTTGTACTCTCACTCAGTCGAAGAGAGGATGGAATATCAGCTCGGGAACAGGGCACTCCAAGCTAGAAACCTAGAGGAGATCGATCGACGATGTGAGTACGAGAAAGCCCCGGAAAACTACCTCTGTGCTCCTCAACCATCAAGGCACGTAGACAGCCAGCGTGTCGAGCTGATGGATCATATATACATGGCGTGGCTTAGACACGCCCACGAGGACGCAAGATGAATCCAGGGCTAGGGTTAAGAGACTCGCCGAAGACGCTGTCACCGAAGGTGAGCTTTCGCAGTCGGCAGCCTGAACATCGCCGTAGAGGCGACGCGCCCACGGCTCACTGGACGTTTCGGACTTGGTTAGACGAAGAAGAAGCAAGCTTCGACTCGAGAGTTTTACAGCTCAGCTCGAGGAGAGGAGCTCCGAAGGGCGTGGAGCTATGAGTGAAATCTCGTCTCTGGCGGATGGCCCATGAGGTCAACCACTTGGAGGTGTTCTGCAGTACTCGTACGTGATGACCAGGATGGCATAGGAGGGCTGGTTATGATGTCGGCAGCCAGTACTGCAATAGTAGAGGAACGAGATAAGAAATTTCTTCCTCTCTTCATGGCTGTCAGTCGCAGCGAACATTGAGCGGCCCCATTTGTTCTCCAGGAGTCTCAATTCAACATCGCCTGACCTGTACATCATGGGAGACCAGACGAATATCCCGGAGCTCATGTCTATGTATACTATCTCTGCAACCGTCTTTATGGCACCCAGTCCGAAGATTTGCCAGCCGTTTTCCTTATCCTGACAGTCTTACATGAATTGTGCCTCTTTGCATCTCAACATCTCTTGTCTCATGCCTTCTCAGAGACTCACCTCGTCTTGCGCGGCGATCGCCGCTGCTTTGATGTTTTCAGCGGAACGAGTTCGGGCCACCCTCCACTCCTCAGCCAGAAGCCAGAAACCAGCATTCCTTCTTTGTTCAGTTGCCTTTCTTCCTCCATCCCAGCTTTGTTATCAGCCTTCCTTACTTTCTAGCTATCGCTCATCGATAAGAAAGATAGCTACGATGGCCGAGCAGACTCAAGCACTCAAGATGTACGTCCGCTCGTCTGTCCTCGGGTCTTTGCTGAGCGGTTATGCTGACACCTTCTGCCTTGTCTCTTCCTTCCTCCACCCGACCACAATCTCTATATAATCCCACTTCCCCTTCCTCTTAGCCTCGCAATAGGTTCTCCCTTATCAGACCTCTCTACATTGGTGGCGAAAATCAACGCCATCAACGGAAAACATGGACCCTTCGACGCTTGTGTGATCGTGGGCGATCTCTTCAAAGAAGGGAGTGACGGCCAAGAAGTAGGCGGGCTGAAGTGTGAGCTCATCTTGGAACAACACGCTGACTCAAAATGGGCGAGAAGCTTGAACTGATATGCTTACTATGTTTCGTGATAGTCCCTGTACCTACTTACTTCACTGTGGGCAAGTACGCCATTCCCGAGGCGATCCAGACCCAAATCACCAAGACAGGCGGTGAAGTGACGAATAATCTAGTCTATCTCGGTAAGTCACACGAGTTGAATAACTCACAGTGGGCGGCAGCTGAAATTAGTACTATCAAGGCAAATCGACCGTTCTTACTACAGCCCAAGGACTCAAGATCGCTTGTGTAGGAGGGTCCTTCACCGAAGAGGGATACGACACCGTCGGCGTGAGTTTTCTTCTCACTATGAGAAGTTGCGTTTTATCAAGAAAGTACACTAAATATATCTTCCTTACACAGGACCAATTCTCCCCTGTCATCTCGAAAGATTCCATCAGCAATATTCTCTCACACCCGCTTCTATCCGGAGTCAGTGCCGGCCCTTCCGATTCCCTCGCATCCGCCAAAACATCCGCCGCGGACCCCCCTTCCGCATTCCAAGGTGTAGACCTGTTGCTCTTCTCCTCGCCTCCTCCTCACCTGTCGACTCTGTCGCCGTCCTACGCTAGCTCAGGCGTTACACTAGCTCAGTCTGCACCTCCACTCGAGGAGGTGGTGCGAAGGGCTAAGCCTCGATACCTTCTCTGGGGGGATGGCGAGGGATTCTGGGAGAGGGAGCCTTGGGGATGGTCGGGTCCTAATGGTAAGGAAGAGAGATGGACGAGAGCTGTCAAACTTGGCGCACTGGGCGGAGAATCTCCAGCCGGAGGGAAGAAAGCAAGAGTACGTCGTTCTCCTCCCGATTACCTCTGTAACGCGATTCAGCTGACTTGGAGGACGTTTCACAGTGGTTCTATGCGTTCGGTCTTCCTCCTCAGACGGCCACTACTCCTCTACCTGCAAGACCCGCCAACGCGACCCCGAATCCGTTGATGATGCCCGCGTCATCCGGAAATGCTGGCAAGAAGCGTGCTGCTCTTGACGAGCAGAATCACATCTTCGGAGAGCATGCTGTAAAGAAAGGACGAACAGGTGAGCTTCGCAATGATACTTAGCGAGAGGACCAAAAGCTCATACATTCGAACAGAGGGTGGACCACCTCCCGACAGCTATGTCTGCAAGATCTGCGCTCAGCCAGGAGTGAGAATATACCAGTCTCGTACAGAGTGAGACCACCATTGACATGCGATTTTGTAGCATTGGATTCAAGACTGCCCTCAGAAGACTAACCGAGACAACAAGGACAACTCGAAGCCTCCTCCAGGATACGTCTGCAAGATTTGTCAATCCTCCGACCATTTCATCCGAGAATGTTCTAACAAGGAAGACAAGCCCCGTGGTCCGAAACCCCCACCTCAAGGCTACGTGTGCCGTGCGTGTGGTCTCGCCGACGCGCATTACATTCGTGACTGCCCTGTTGTGCTTGAGAGAGAAGAAACAAAAAGCAAGAGGAAAGAGCTCGGTCCAGCTGAGTGTGAGCCAGCTTATTGTTCAGCTATTCTATGAAGAACATAGCTGACGGATGACCTTTTCAGGCTGGTTCTGCCTGAGTAATCCAAAGGTGACCAAGCACCTCATCGTCGCCATCGGCTCAGAAACATACGTAACTCTACCAAAGGGACAAATCATCCCGACACTGCCGAAACATATCGCCCAAGGTGGATCAAAGCCTCTTGTGCCGGGTGGAGGGCATGTCCTGGTCAGTTGGCAACTCCTCGAGTGGCGTGAAACGGCTCAGCTGACTTGAGTCCGCCCTGCTAGATCATTCCCATCGCTCATCATCCTACTCTGCTTTCGATTCCTGCCGAAGATGCCATGTCCATCATCTCCGAGCTGGAAGGCTTCAAATCGTCCCTCCGGGCATGCTACGCCTCTTATGGTGCGGTTCCTGTCACTTTCGAAGTAGGCAGACTTTCCGGCCGAGGTGGTCACGCCCACGTGCAGATTGTGCCTGTGCCCAAAGAGCTCGCCGGAAAGGTTGAGGAGTCGTTCAAGATTGCTGGAGAGAAGCAAGGGATCGACTGGGAGGTCGAGCCAGAGCGAGCGCTTGCCCGTGTCGGACCCACTGGTAACTACTTCAAGGTGGAATGCCCGGATGGCACTAAGATGATCCACCTGCTCAAGGGAAACTTTGACCTTCAATTCGGAAGGTGAGTCGACAACAAACGTGGCGAAGTCAAATGATCGTTTTGGCTGACATACACCTCGCACCACACCTCAGGACTGTCATTGGGAGCTTGCTTGGCTACCAACACAGGATCGACTGGAAAGAGTGCAGTCAGTCCGAAGCTGAAGACAAGGAGGACGCTGTCAAATTCAAGAAGGCTTTTGCGCCTTTCCATTCGTAATTTGGGATACTACGTGCATATCTCACTCCTCGACCAAGCAGTATCCAGCAATATACTATATGCTTATGATCATGAAAGCATGAATATGAACAACCAATGATTCGTATATGTTGACCATTTGAGGGGTGAGGATGCAGTCAGTATACGCTCATAGAAACACGATACAAACATAATATATTGGATGTGGTCCGTGGTCGTGACGCGTTTCGTTTCGCGTTTATATTCGGTCAGAGCGTCAGAGAGGGTAAGAGCGTTTCAGAATTCTCTGTCATCGCTTCATCATTTGCTTTTGCTTTCACACATACATCAGCATTCACATCTGCATCTCCACTTCGGTTGACCACGTCATCATTCGTTCCTACCATGCTGTCGCCGATACAGATGGAGAGACGCAACTCGCAACATGCATCGGCTTCCTCAGGCTCAGCCTCAGCCTCCACCTCGACGCCCACAGCGACAGATAGACTAGGCCACGGACGCACGAAATCGCTCGGCGCCATCAATTTTGGGGATATCCTCAGCGGCGGAACAGGCAGTGGTCACGGCTACGGGTACGCAAACGCAAGCGGAATGGGATCACCAAGAGGGTATCCTCCCGGTAGTCCAATGTCGGGAAGCATGACTCTTGGAATAGCGAGCCCGAGCCTAGGGGGAAGTAGTGGTGGAGGAGGCGGAGTGGAGTATGAATGGGCCGATATTCAAGCGAGAACCTTCTGCAAATGGTGAGTGCTCTGACCATGATATACTTGTGACTGATAGAACGGAGAGCAATCGGCTGACGGCCCCCTATGTTAGGCTCAACAAACAGCTAGAAAGTCAAGGGCTGGACCCTATGGTAGACCTCGTCCGGGACTTCTCAAACGGTGTCAAGCTTATACAGGTGAGAGATCCGCGGCGCTGACATTCTTGCTACCCCCTGAGTGAGCTCACGCTGTCCCCATTTGTATTCGCATCCACCAGCTCCTCGAAATCATGTCTGAAGAATCACTCGGCCGATACGTCAAGAAGCCCACTCTCAGAGTGCAAAAAGCCGAGAACGCAGCTAAAGCCCTCAATTTCATCCGGAACAAGGGTATCAAATTGACGAATATCGGTCCAGAGGATATCGTTGATGGGAATCTCAAGTTGATCTTGGGCATGATCTGGACGTTGATCTTGCGATTCACAATCGCGAGCATCACGTAAGTCTAACCAAGCTTCGCTCTGGCTTCGCATGACAGGGTAACCCGTAACCGCAGCGCATATGCTGATTATCCGCATTCGGCTTTGATTTGACCATAGCGAGGAAGGATTGTCGGCGAAAGATGGTCTATTGCTTTGGTGTCAGCGAAAGACAGCGCCTTATAACCCGGAAGTCGACGTGCAGAACTTTAAGGGCAGCTTCGCAGATGGTCTAGCTCTGTGAGAGTCTTCTCTGACTTGACTTGGCCGAGATCAAGCTGAGCTGAGCTGAGCTGACCGCCTTTCGTACCAGGTGCGCACTGATACATCGACATCGACCCGAGTTGCTGGATTATCATTCGCTGGATAAGAGCGATAAGCGGGGCAACACGGAACTCGCCTTCAAGGTGGCCGAACAGAGGCTTGGTATCCCTGTGAGTTGATCTGTTGTAAGGACATGATCATGAGCGTCAGCTCAGCTCACCTTGGTCGTTGCATAGCGTCTGCTCGAAGTCGAGGACTTGTGCGACGTCGAAGTGCCGGACGAACGATCCGTCATGACCTATGTAGCGGAATTCTTCCACAAGTTCTCGAGCGAAGGTGAGGGGCGCTCTCTACTGTTTGCGATCAGCCGATCACGGTGCATTGCTAACAATCTGACCACTAGACAAAGCAGAGACAGGTGCTCGACGAGTGGAGAAGTTCGCTGAACTAATGCAGGGTCTCTGGTGAGCACATCTGCGCTTCTTGGTAAGCGCTGCAATCGCCTGATCCGTGGTGGTGAACAACTAGGACAAACAAGAACGACTTTGAGCGAAGAATGTCCGCCTTGCTGTCCGCCCTTCAGACCACTCAGCATTCGTGGTCCGTAACTCCCCAAGCTACGACATACCCAGAAGCCATCGCAGATCTGTCCAGATTCAACGAGTATAAGCGGACGTCCAAAAGAGGCTGGGTGAAAGAGCGCCAGGAGTTGGCCGCGCTGTACAGCAATATCCAGACAAAGGTGAAGACGTATGCTCTGAAATCGTGGGAGCCACGAGATGGTCTGAGGCTTGAGGTGAGTCTAAACGTCCTGAAAGCCCGATTGGATTGGGATCGGTGTATGCTAATTACAGCGCGACAGGATCTTGAGAGATACTGGGCTCAGTTTTTGGGTGCCGAAACGACGAGAAGTCGAGCTATTAACGCCACTATTCGCGAGTAAGTCAATACGATGCCATAGAAACACCCTGTTCGCAATCGATTTGCGACGCTAAGAACCGATTCCGTTTCATTTCATTGCAGTATCAAAGAAGCTCTGAGGCAGAGCTTCGCCCGAGCCGCCGAGGATTATGTAGCGAAGCTGCAGCAGATTGAGCAGGCAATCGGTGCTCTCCGTGGATCTCTACCTGTACGTGAGCTTGGTGAACAACATGGAACGTCACTGAAGACTAGAATGGTCTATAGGAGCAAAAAAAGACCCTCGTCGGCTTATCTGCCAACATCCCTACCCTTCGTACCACCCTCACCACGACTATCTCAGACCTGAATCAGAGCTGTTTGGAGGCCAAAGTGGAGGAAAACGACTACACTGTCCTCACTTACGACGATCTGGAATATGAGCTGGAGTTGGCTGAAGGAGGGGTCAAGAAGAAGATCGCGTTTGTGGATAATCAGGTGAGGCCTTGAGTCAGGGACAGAGTGCAGAGCTAATCTATACATTTCCGTACGTTCCGATCGCAGATGGTCTCAGCGCAACACACCAATGTCACACCGGCGAAATTGGAAGAGTTCGAGGCGACATTCAAGCACTTTGCGGATGACGAACTGAATGTGAGCTACTATGAGCATGGGCTTTAAGCTTTTCTTAGGTCAGCTGACACACGTCATATCGATAGGTACTCGGCGTGTGGGAGATGCACTCTGCCTTGGCCAGTCTGGGTATCGTGTATGCCGAAGAAGAGATTGGAGTCATATACTCTGAGCTGGAGCAGAAGTTCGGCGCGGTGACTTATGAGGCATGGCTTGATCTACTTGTGAGTGGGCTTTAAAGGTGGACAATCACATGTGACATATATCATCGTGCTGATATGTTGATCTATAATTTCAATCTATGCCACAGGTCGACCTGACGAAAGACGACGCGTCGTCGCCTGAGCAATTGCGAGAAGCGTTCAGAGGTATGGCAGGTGCCAAGGTATGTGTAGTCGTCATTCGATTCACCGTTATTGGCTTCCTTTCGTGCTGCTACGGAAACTGATGCTCCGCCTCGCCTTTGATAATCTTACTCTAGCCCTATGTGACAGACATCGACTTCCAGTATGCTCAGCTGCCAAAGGAAACCGTCAGGTTCCTGGAGGAGATCATGCCTCCAGAGCAGAACCCTGCAGAACTAGAAGAGGGACAGGAGAGACCGGTCGCTGATGGTCAGAGGGCATTTGACTGTAAGTGTTCTCATATGATTACACGTTCCCGAGGCACCTCCTGCATGGAGCCCAAAGCAACAAACAACCGGAGAATATGAGCTAATATGATGCGCTTCCTTTCGCTGCAGACCACTCGTTCCTCGAAGACGCATTTGCCTACTAGTATGGCGATACCTAAACGATAGATTGGCATCGAGCTCGTATGATGTACTACTACTACTACCACTGGATATAGAACACGCTACGAGCCCCTTTCTCATGACATGACAAGACATAACGAATTTGTTTTGATAGGAATTTGGCATTTGTCATTTGGTCCGGTCCCTGTGTTCGTTTCTACCTTTCTTTTCGATGGTATGTCTGCTGGTGTTCTTCCACAACAGTGACTTTTCCTTGTACACATCGGAATATCGCTAGAGATCGAGATAAGCACGGTGTACATGTATTTGATGATAGTCATGAATGATTCCTTTGACGACCCAAATATACCATGCATGATCGATGCGATAAAACATTCACGTTGGCGTTACTACTGTGTGTAATCTATAAGTCACTGGTACAGGCATAAACATGACTCTCTAGTGAGGAGAGCAAGTACTGCCTGTACAAGTGCCACATTGGGTATAAACTCCGGTTGAGAAGTGATGATCCCACCCTAGCTATACCCTCCGCGCCCCCGCCTCACTCGTCACCACTCTCAAAGCATCTCAGGGCCACCCACGTAGTGAGTGCATTGCATGGCATTGCGTCTCTATGTCTCTATCTATCAATAACAAAGCCCATCTTTACTTTATCTATCTATTCATCTTCCTTCTCTCAACGCGCTACAAATAGATCTAGAAGTCTGCAAAGATGGTACGTATCCTCTCTTCTTCTTGTAACCCCATGATGCCATGCGCGCCGAACCCCACGGTCCCACCCCGTGCTGAGGCACGCGCGTGTCGTTCGAGTTCGACAAACCCCAATACCAACGCCAACGCCTTCTCAGTCGCGAGGATGGGAGCATAAGAGTATACAACCACAAGAGCATACGAACACGAGAGTCGTTGAGCTAACTCTGACGTCTCTGTCCTTGTCCCTCCTCTTTGGTCTTGATAGTCGTCCGGTGTCCAACCTGTATGTTGTCTTTCTCGCCTTATTTCGAACTATTCATGAATGAAGCCGTGTACCGCTAGCGACTACCGCACGTTGATGTGACATGACAGGCTGGACTCTGAGTTGCCGGCCGGGTTGCCAAGCTGATATATTACCACCCACCTGTATTACCCTGCGCCGTTCTACGCTACGTACCACGCATCACGCGCCGTTGCCCTCGTCATCGTCATTGTATGGTTGATCTGGCACGACACGACACGACCCGCTTATAGACCCAAGAATGTCTCGAAAAGTACCAGGAGCTCAAGACGGGCAAGAAGCTCGCCTATGTGATCTACGGTCTCTCCGACGACAAGCGATCCATCATCGTCCTCAAGACTTCCGAGGAGAAGGACTTTGATACGTTTGTCGGAGAGCTTCCCGAGAAGGAATGTCGATGGGCCGTGTACGACTTTGAGTACACCCTCCCCGGCGGTGAGGGTATCAGGAACAAGCTCGTCTTTGTCATGTGGTGAGTAGACCATATTCATTTACTCTTGTCAACCTCGTAATCTTGTATGTCGATATACTGCTCAGACAATCCCTGGAGAGCATGTTAGGCCTTATTTATGATGCCGTAGCTGGGAGTGTGGCTACCTGCAGATTCCTGTCCCGGCAGTGAAAGACACGAGGAGGACACCAGCTGACCATTGACGCTCTAGGTCCCCCGATGACGCCAACGTCAAGAACAAGATGATCTTCGCCTCTTCCAAGGATGCTCTCCGACGACGACTTGAGGGTGGGTCAACGCTCTTTCTTGCTGATCACTATGTCACCTCCCTTCAGATTATGCGGACTGGTTTTTCGCCCCTTCCCATGTCCCTCTGAAATTGAAACGCCGGGTTTCATCTAACTTGTGATCTGTCCCTCCTACACTGTGATATTATTTCAGGCATTCACATTGAGATCCAGGCTACCGACTTCTCCGAAATCACCAAGGATGCCAGTGAGTAACAGTGCCGCGTTTATCTTCTCTCTCATGTATCTTTGTCAATCCATCAGACCTGGAACGGAACCGAAAGGCCGAGATTTGGGCCCTTTCCGGCCTCTGATAGAGTGTATTGATGACGCTGACAATCTTCGCTTTTACCCGCCCGATCAGTCATGGAGAAGGCTCTCCGAAGGTAGGTAGATATACCGTAGATGGAAGGAAGGGAGAGGGATGCATGGGCGCATATACATCTCAAATTGTCATGCACTCGTAAATTTTATATCACAGCGGTTTCTATGCTACAGTATATCAAACATGCTTGAGGTCGTGAATGTGTGGCTGCTGTCTCGTTCGTATCACTGCAATGGATTTCCGATTCTTCCCCTCCGACCTAGGAAAGCGCGCCAGACAAGAAGTGAACGAGGGTCTCCTTCTGCTCTGCTAACGCACCGACCGCCTCCAGCCCGTAAAGGGCTAACCATGCCTGCACGGCTGGACCTCGGAGTTCCATGACGTCGCACATAGACGTGATGTACTATACAGTTTTGTCAGTGCGGCGTCTCGTCATCATGTCCACTGCTCGGATACAAGGCTCACCCGATGGTCCTCTGACGAACGGTCGCGCCCATCTAAATGGCTTATCACTGGGATCCAGGCGGCCTGGACCTGTGCACTTGCGGAGTTACGTCGCTGTCGTTTGCCAGGTCTCATTATCCGCTCTCGTCATTTACCATGCCGAATCCAATACACTCACCTGTGCTCGCTGCTGCTGATCCCTCCATTCTATCTTCTGAGAGAGTTTTCTCAGTTCCTCGCTATTGTGCGTTCCGAATTTTTCGATCTCCTCTCTGGTGTGCTTTTTCATTCTCTGCTCCAGATCGTCCAATTTTCGATCCAGCATCTCCTCGATACGCGTCAAGAGGCCATCGTGAGAGTTGCTGTCGTCTGATACGCAGCAAGCAGTGCAGGTAAGCGTCATTATAATCCGCCCCTATTCGACCGACCGGATGAGACACAACTCACTCGTTCCCTCGCTGGACGACGTGAGAGAAGCCTCTGACTTCTTGGCCGCACTCATTGCAATCAGAGTCGTACCGCCGATAACCGTACAAGCGGAAACGAAGTTCCGTAGGCTCGTGATGACTTTGTCGGAGGCGGGCAAGCGGATACCTCGATTTTTCCCTGCCAAGTTCCTGAAGGTCGGGGAACGAGTTGAATAGATGGTCCGACAGAAGTATGGCCGGTATCTCAACAGTAAGGACTTGGTCGGTATGCTCCAGCTCTTGACTGGAATGGGTAGAAAGTGGAGTTGACATTATTGCTATGTATGTTATGTTATTACCTTGAGCTAGTTACCAGATATGTACCGGAATCAGTTATGTGTTTTTATGACGGGATGTTTACGTTTATATTTACGTTGGGATGCTGACGCGGCCGATGCGATCGCGAGTCCCCAGTCCCGATCGAGGAGGCTAGGCCTAGACCGCGGCCGCACGAGCTTGTAATGGAATCGGTTACTGAAGTCCTAATACCAGGAAGCTAGCATTACAAATGGGTATTACGAGTATTGCGACCATTGCCACCCAACTTACTATTACTATCACACCACACCGTCATTTTGTGCTGTGGCATCTCTCGAACACAGGTAATGCATACACATCGATCACGCGCAAACGGAGCGATCTTCCCTTGCTCTACATATCATGAAATGGTACTGCGAAGCATGGTGAAAGAAAAACGAGATAGATCGGCCTTTCTGACCATAGGCCACCTCAGATCTGGGCGAAATGTGTGTATAAGCACAGATCAGTACCGCCTCACGGCGGTGCAAACAATTCTTTCCTCTCGTACCTCTGTTTTGTGTCACGTACGCGTCTTCTGATACCACGACCCGGCCTGAATTCTAAGTAACCTCATTCGATATGATCGGGTCATGTCAATCGGAAACAGGATTGAGTGGCCCCTTCTGCATTCACATTGAATCTATGTGGGTCCATTATTCGTGTTCGAGAGGTTTGGCCGGGAAGCCTCATTTCACGGTCGTATCGTATCGGTTGGAATTGGATCGTCTGTTTCCTTCTTCCCGGATGTATTGATGTTGGTTATCCCTTTTCATGACGACACGGTACGATGAAGTTTACAAATGCGGGCAGAGTCTTATGATATTAACACAACATGACGGTATCTCTAATGGTACACGGCGGCATCTCTGGTCGAGCTCGAGCTGTTCCTCCTGCCCTACCAAATCGTTCCTGGCCCACTTCCTGATCTGCATTGCCTCGCTTGCTGCGGAGATTTGGTTTCCTCTGGGTACTCGTGACCTTGATCCTGATCTAGCTCGAGAGCGTCGATATCGTTCTATGGTGGGTATAGAGACAAACCTTACACCTGAACATCTGACATCTATGCCTCTATCGTCTGTATCAGCGAGGAGAATGCAATGAATCGTGTCCGAAAAAGGGATAGGCTGGGTTCGGATGTGACAACCTGATTAAGCCTGGGCGATCTTGCTGGCAACGGTTCGTTCCTTCTCAAGCCGTTCCTTGTTGGCCTGGAAAGCAGCGTCTCGACAGGCTTGCATTCCAGAGCTGGAGAGAGAAGCAGGTAGAGGGGTCAGCGAGACAGGCCAAATGGATGTCTGTGCTGAAGAAAATCGTTTGATAAAAGGTGGGAAGGGAGGGAGAATTGACCCAGGTGGTTGGCTGTCTTGATACTCACCACTTATGGGCTTCAGGTTGTCGATGCGTGGAACAGAAACACTTTTGGCAATGCGGGCAGTCTCCAACTATCCGCTGAGCGGCCGATGGACATTGCGTTGGGTTGGCTGTCATTTCGGGTTTGGCATTGGGCTCGCCGTCTACAGGTGAAGTAGGGATGTTGTAGACGACCTTGAATTGACATCGCTTCTTGGCGGGCCTGCGAGGTCAAATTGGGAAGTAACAACATGCGTCTTATTAGCTCTGTATGCGTGCGCTGGTCACAAGAGGGAGCGAGCCCAGCAGAAAGGGATGAGTATCGCAAATAAGAGACAGAAGGACTCACATATTGGCTGGATGGGACGGATTAAAGCTTGGTTATAGGACGTTGAGAGATGGGTGGCAAATCAAATGAACCTGGACAGGTCTATGTGCTCTTTATATCTATCGCTCTAGCAGTGTACGTCGACGATGATAAGTTGGGTTTGTCTGAATGATATGCGTGCTGAATGGGCCGTAAGAGTGCGTAGTCGACTAGCAACTATTGACGGGAGGACGAAGGGGAAGTCGAGGCAATCGTGTGATAAGCGCTCGATGTGCGTGGCGTGGCGTGACGTAGCGTGCTCGCTGGATATGCGTTGTTGATGTGTGCTGTAAAGCTGCCTGATGAAGATGGTTGTCGTTGGTAGACAGTGATGGGATACTTTATTGTCGGATTACTGGTTGTATGTGCGTTGAATGTTAGACAAGGAAGAAAGGAGGAAGGAGGATGGGGGATGGGGATGGGGATAGATAAGGCATGAGCTATATAGTCTGTGTGTATGGTGAGGTTGTACCGTATAACCGAATGCGTAAGCGTTGATGAACCACGTGAGCAGTGCGCGGTGATGATTTACATTACATAATATAAGCTAACGTAATAACTTATATGATTCACTGCGTCAGTCAGTAACTTGGTACCAACGCGCTCGCGTCCCCGTCATGTCACTGCACTTGCTTGATTACGCTAATGGTTTAAGATGGTTGCAATTACTGTTCTGTCAGTCCACCAGCCCCGTCCCTCTAACCACACCCCGCGTCCCAAGTCATGTCGTCTTCAAACTCACCTGAAACAGCGAGACTACCCATCCCGAGCGTCTTGGCAGACGATGCCACGTTTAGAGCTATGAGCAGTATGACAGCATACGCCGAAGCCGGCTCATTCCCAAAGCTGGTGACACACACGGTGCTTGAGGATCTAAGAGCATACATCTCTTTTCGGCCGAAGGTGTCCACGGAGCCCTCCAATCAGTGTGTTCAGGCGGCTACAGAGTTGGAGTCTGCGATCTTGGAGGCGAGACAAGAGGATAGTGAGTCTGCCTGTTCTGAATGTGTGAAGCAGAAAAGGCCTCTCAGCCGCTAAACTGTTGGCCGTTCCACAGCGGCAGAGACGCGACATCTACTCCGCCAAATCCACGAGCGGCTCGGGGGGATTGAGAGCCAAGTCAGCGATTTGGACTTGAAGATGGATCGGCTTTCGTGGAGGCGCTAACAGGATGAACAAAGGGTGCGTCACTGAGCAGAATCGAAGCGAGAATCGGAAAACCGACTTTACCACCACATGGTAGCGTCAGAACCAGATATTGGCGAAGGCCAAGCAAAAGTGGGGGCCTGTAATGTCCAGTGAGACCGGTGTGACCTTGCCAGCAGGTATCCACAAGGTGAGATATGATCCTTCTCTCATCGCCACGCCCGAAATGACGGCCAACCCAACGCAATGCCCCTCAGCCGCCCAGCGGATAGTGGGAGACTGCCCTTATTGTCAGAAGTGTTTCTGCTCGCTCCACTCAACGTCGTTGATGGGATGTCGCACTGATCCGATATCTTGTCTCTTCAGCACCTGATTAGCGAGAAGGCCGTTAATCAACTCAGTGCCGACAATTTGGCCAAATGGCTCTCGCATTACGGCCTCACCCCCTCGGACGACATCGCGGAGCGTCGTAAGCAGTTAGTAGATTTCCTTGCCGGGACCTATCTGTAAATAGTACCTTACGTAAAATGAGAATTCACGTCAGGTCATGTCAGCATGGATGGCATGAGGCCCGAGACAAGACACACTATGCAGCAATAGCAACGTTCTTGCAACAAGTTCTTTCACTTGTATCTTTACGAGCATCATCCTGCTCACGAAACCTAAACTAGATATCCTAGATCGTGCATTCGCATGTCTGCATTCTGCGTTCTTCAAGACGCGACCAACAGAGCAGAGCGTTCCAGAAAATAAGGCGCGACCAAAACCCTCATACCCCCTTGATACCTACCTATCCCTCAAATCGTCGCCGCCATCATGTCCTCCTCGCCTTCCACCCCCAACGTACCGTACAAGCCGTATACTCCTCGACGGCAACGTTCAGCTCGACCTGATCGACCGCTCCCTGCTCCCCCTCCTCCAGGAGACAACGATAACGAAGAAGATGTCGGCGCTATTAACGCTGTTGACCTGGTACAAGGGTTCACCTCACCGCCTTCACCGCCTCGGTTATCGTCGTTATCTCTGGAAGACACGCTCCGGGATAAAGAACTCCCGCCAGCGCCGCACACGGCGCCCGTCATACAGACCAACTCTGACCAGTATGCCCGACGTGATCAGCTGCCGCCGCCGCCCAAGTCCGCTTCTGATCTCCCCTCCAAATCTTCCTCAGCAGGTGCAGGATTCACACCTCAGGTCTCGGCTCAACATCTTCACCCTTATCACTCGACATTTCCGACGTCATCGATGGAACCGCCAACAATCCTGACGCCGCTCAGAGCGCACTATCTCAAAAAGACTCTCGTCAACTTACAAGTCACCCACGAACTGGGGCTGATAACCGATCCTGTCCTCGGCGCGAACGCACTAGGCTTACTTGGCGATCCATTCGTTCTGCCCGAATCTGCCAAAAAGGATGCTATGACACGAGTCTCTGAGATATCTCGACAAGAGGGCAGCAGCCTTGGGGACCTCCCTTTCTTGCGATTCATGTTCCATCAGTTCCTGCTTCCCTTTCCGTTCTTGGCGAGCGCACCACCAACGTTCTGGTCAGCAAAAGTCCAGCCCTTCCTGTCCTCTTTCCTGGCCACGACCGGAGTTGGAGCGCACGCTTCGCTGACGGAGCAAGAGCGTGAAGTCGCTGAATCCCTCATGACCAAGGAGGAACGCAAAGAAGCGCAGGAACGCAAGAAGCTCTGGGCCAAAGTGGAGAAACACCTTGCATTGATGTTTGGCGTAGGAATCAAGCTTACTTCCGGTGAGGAAGTGGTGAGGATCGGTCAGGCGGAGCTGCGGAGACTAGAGGAACTTCAAGAGGAGCGAAGGCGGAAGTGGGTCGAGAAACACGGTGGAGAGCAAGGAGCAGCGGCTGCTATGGACCCGACGCAAGGGTTTGAAGTCAACGTTGTCGGCGTAAGGGTTGTCACGGAAAAGGGAAGAGTAAGGCATAGGTCTCATGAGGAATTCATCATCCGAACCCGGCGTAACGGGGCGTCTGATACCTTTGTCACGAGACGGTATGGTGATTTCAGGCGATTGGCAGACGAACTCCGACTCGCATTCCCAGACTACCCTATTCCCCCTCCCCCGCCGAAGGACAAGACAGCCACAGCGGCAGCGGCGGTAAATCCCCCAGCATCTGCAGGTTACAGTGCCTATAATCCTTTACGAATGATTTACGGCTCCGGCACACCTGCTACGGGCTCCCCGGACCCGGGATCACCAAGTGGTTATGCTACGCCCTCGACAAGCTATAATGCTGCCGGATTGCCCGATTCGCCTTCTTCTCCGACTACCCAAACTACACCCCTTTCTAGAGAAAAGAACCGTTTGACCCTCCGAGCGTATCTGCAGTCCATCTTGGCATTGCCGTTCGTCATCAACTCGCCAATCTTGCGTTCGTTCCTCCTTTCGGCGCCCACTGCCTTGACACCGCCCGAAGCAGTTGATTGTCAGAGACGACTTGAAGGAGATGCGGTGAGGGAAGAAGGGAGAAGGAGGTTTAGACTCGAAGCGGAGAAACGAATCGAAGCTCTCCGGGAAGGGCTCGCGCAATTCAAGGGCGATGTGTTGAGCAAAGAAGGCGGTCTTAAGGGTGTCTTCGAAGTGGTCAGACGGGTAGAGAGGGTGGAAGATCTGCCCAAAGCTGAGGCGAGCGTTCTGGAATGGGGCAGGATATCGTGAGTGTGGACAGCTCGCTCAAGTCAATCGGAAGTCAGCAATGTCGAGATCTCCTACATCAACGAAGCTAATACATATACCGAATTGCTTGTCAGTCTTGCTGCAACCATCTTCCAGCTCTTTGTGGCTTCCGACACTGCGTCCGACACGCTTGCGGGCCTGAAGAGATTGCACGGTCTTATGCCTTACTTCGTACTCAAAGGTGTCCTCAAGATCTCAAACCCTATGGCTATGATCCGAGGTGAGTCATTGCTTCGAACAGCCCAATCACCTCGAGACCGCGAGCGGCATTATGCTAATGTATGCGGGTGTTTATTTCAGGTGTCCTGGATCTGTTTTTGGCTAGACCATTCGGAGGTCAATCCCTCATTCAAAGAATGTTCTCCTCGTCCCTCACGGAAGACGTACGGCTCTTGGGAGAGGACATCGATGCTGTGCAAGATAAAATCGACGACCCCGTGCTATGTCAGAAGATCGAGCAGTACGCCATGGCCCCTTTCGAGATCCAAGAGGTCTTCCGAAGGGATGCTGGTGAGTGCCATCGATCTGACTCTAATCATATCGCACATCTTGCGATATAACAATAAAATGCTAACGATACTACGTGCAGTCGCTGAAGGGGTCGACCTGCTAGTCGTCATCCTCCGCTCACCGAGCGTACCGTCCCTCTCTCGTCCGCAATTCCAAAGAGTAGCACGAGCCACTCGGGCGTATCACGAGTACAAGGACGCGCAAGCCGAGCTTGACGACTCTGACGATGACATGGGGCCGGATAACGAGGATGCATGGCTGTACGAAGATCTGAATGTCTTGCTCAAGCTATGGATGAGGAAGAGGGAGAAGGAGGGTTTGCTAGCCTTGATATTTGAGGTGAGTCGCGTTTCAGCCACGTACAGTCCAAGAATGGACGTATCACTGATAGCAACATCTTTTTTTTTTTATCCTGTAGGGCGTTACTGCCGAACTGCTCAAGGATATCATCACCATCTTCTACTCTCCCCTGGCTACCGTCTACAAGGCGGCGTCCATTGCCGACTCCCTTGGCGACATGCAGGCTTTCATCAATGACATGATCAGGACGGTGGAACAGGTCGAGGAGCGTGAGTACCCCTTCGTGTGAACTTGAGCGTGATGTATGCTTTGCTTTCGAAAGTCGAATCTGAAGCTGATTTGTCCCCAACATAACCCTAATTCATATACGCAGTGTCGCAAGAGGACCCTCAGCGGACGGTACAGACCTTTATCGACCTGGTCCAACGACACGAACAGTCTTTCTACTCTTTCGTGCACAACGTTCACTCCAAGGGACAAGGGCTCTTCGATTCTTTGATGGCGTGGATCGAGCTGTTCCTCAACTATGCTCGAACGGGCTTACCGCAACCCATGGACTTGGAGTTCATCTTACCAGCCTCGGACGAAGCTAGGCGAGAGGTCATGAGAGAGGTCGACTCTGTCGCCGAGTATCACTACAAGCTCAAGGTCGCTCATGAGGAGAAAATTCGAAGGCGATTCAGATCAGCCGGTTCTGGTGCCCCCGGTGGTGGAGGAGGTGCAGGTGCGATCGGGGAGAACGGGAATGAAGAAGCCGCACTTTTGGACAGCGTGATGGCCAGCTTGAGTATCGGTGAGACCGCGGTTGCGGAGGGCGGCGAGATCGCCGACGAGGAGAGCGAAGAAGATGAGGAAGAAGACGAAGATGAGATGGAGCGTGGTTTCGCTCAATCTCGAGCTGAGGGCGATGAAGGGAGCGCGTCGGAGCGAAGCTCGATCAACTCGTCTTTCCTTTCCCCGCCGTCTGCTGGTGGATTGGACAACCAGCAGCAGAGAAGTCGAAGGGGTTCACATGGATCAACGACCCCTTCCGGTTCCGCCGGGGCCGGGACCGGCAGGAAATCAAGAGAGAAGATTCGAAATTCGCTCGATTTCAAGAGGAGAGGATCCCCCGATACAGATAAAGATAGAGATCAGCCCCGAGCGACGTCCGATAGAGATCCGACTAACGAGCCGGGTAGACCACCCAGGTCGCCTCATGGACTACCCCCCGCTTCGGGCAGCTCTCAGTCTCACTCGCAAGGTCCCGAGCGCCACGGGAAGAGAAGCAGAAGAAGAAGGAGGGAGAACGAGCTGTTGGTTCAGCCGCAGACAAAGGCTATCCAAGAGCTCAGACCGCTCTTTGTCGAGATGGTGAGCCGAACGTGGATCAGTGTTCTCAGTGTCTTGCCGAAAGTGGAACGTACTGATGCATTGGCTTTTCCTGCTGTTTAACTCCTTGTCGCTTGTAGATCCGACCCAATTTGAGAGTCAAGCCTCTCATGTAGATGGTACCTAAATCTTTCATATTCCTCTCAAGAACGTGGTCTTTTGGTCTCGATATATGCTTCGCTAGAAGCGGGGAAGACAGGCGGACCAGAGTGGCATATTCTCTGCCTCTTTTCTGTTCATCCAACATTCTTTCATTACTTTTCCGCCGCCATCTATTGCTCTTGTACATTCTTTCGTATCTTGTATTGTCAGGTATAGCTTTATCATCAGGTGTACAGTATGTATTCTCAAAATTGGTTAGCCATTCGAAGGATGCTGTCTGAGTGACAATACAACCCCGGCGAAAGATCGGGAAGTCTACGCCAAGTACAACATGGCGGACCCAAGTCATCTTCCATTTCCGCAGAACAACTGCTCCTCCCTGTCAACTTAACACACATGTTCCAATACGCTTCCTCGGAAGGAATATCCGGTAGTCTCTATCTAGCCTTGTATGAGGATTGCTCATTCAAGATCTGATCCTTCATCGATCTCAGTCTCGCTCGCGGGCTCGGGCTTCACGCCTCGGAGGATATTAAGCTTGTCTGAAGATCGCACATGGTCGAAAGGTATCAATCAGGTCAGTGAAAGAAGACATGGAGCACGATTGATCACACCACAGTAGAGTCCACAAAGACGTGGTGTATCCGTGGTTGTGAAGGGAAGCGGGAGGCGGGAAGTGGAAATCAAGGTTTTGCACGGCACGTACGATGTTTGAGGAAAGCACGATCGTGTAGGCGGGATCCATTTTCGCCAGAAGTACAGGGCCGCATCTCCAGATCAGCTTCGACGTACACCGAAGAGCTATGTATTTTCACGGGTCACCATGTACAGATCAGATCAGTCGGATCCGGTATGGGCCGAGCCAACGCTATCGATCGAGCACCGCATCTGTGCAACCTTCATTGGCCTCGCTTGATGCGAAAGGGAAATGCTTCCGCAGAGAGAAGGGATTTGAGGACGATCCGGACTGTTGAAGCTGGACCAGCCACGCTCACTCACTCACCCTTTGCCCAATCTCTGGATCTGAGGATGTTGAAATTCGTTAAACGAGAAGATGGTGTGCCAAGATGTCGGCGGTTGCTGGGGCTCTACCAGGGATGCCAAATGCCAATAGGTCAGTATCGCCGCATAGGGAAAGTAATGTAACCCGGGGGTATACTGTGACGTGAAGTGCGGTATCGAGTGAAGATGATTCTTTCGCCTTTGAATTGGGAGACGGTATGGTATGGTATGGTATGGTATGTTATGGTATGTACTTACTCCCGTCTTCACCCTCCGTTGGCTGTCCGACAGAAGTTGCTACGTTGTATCTGAAAGAGTTGTTACACGCCCCTCCCTTCATCAGCACCGGTCGCCCGCATCACAAGTGACTAGCGTGACTCGGTTGCCTCTATGCTTCTCATGATCCAGTGTCTGTCGAAGGCGAGACTTACGTGTAATATGGTTTCCCGCTGGACGTCTGCAGCATTATCAAAGGATCGGATCACAGTCTCTTCAGCTCAACGAGAGCCACAATAAATTCGCTGCGTATGTTACCAGACCAATACGATATAACCCACCTTTCGCAATATAGGATCTGAGCCCACTCGGCCTACCAAGATGACCTTTGAAACATCTCTCGTCGATGCAGAGGTCGTGAATGACTGTCATGCCATCTCGTCAGGACTATGCACCATCAGCTGGCATAGTGAAGGGGCGGAATTCGTGCTTGGTTCGCAGGATCTATCTCACCCTAGAAGACCTGGTAGCGGCTACAGCTACAGAGCTCCTGGCATTTGTTACAAGCGCTTTCAACATTGCGACCACTCTATGCGAATGCGAGTGAAATGTGATGTGAACAAGAAGTGGAAACGAGTGTTACTTTGTACGAGTGATGTGTGGTGGACATACCGGCTATTTATTGCGCTTTTGCGATATGTCAACGGAATCAAATCTACACATCTACACTCTATCTACCTATCTACCATGGCGAGGTCCTTAAGCTTTGCCACCCAAATCAAAAGCGAAAACAAATGTTGCGCGGTCAATTCGATGGATCGCCTTGAGATTCACTCTTCTTCTCCCTTCCTTCATCACACGATACCATCGTCACGACTGGAACCAGCTGTTGAGACTATAGCTCCTTTAGACCACAAAAGAAGGCGAGACGCACTTCGCTCTCATCGTACTGCACGATGACCAAAACTTGATTGAGTGCAAAAAAGGCTTCGCGTGCCGCCCAACACCGCCGGTAGCGGAAGACTTTAGTTAGACCGACACTGCTTGCCTCTTTGACATACCTCGCCGACTTTCTTGCCGACTCATCGATTGCAAAACGGGACGGAGTACGAAGAATAATTGCCCCACCATGCCGTCCGGTATGACGTGCAAGCAATGTCGTGGACCGCAGGGGATGATGGATGTCAGCTTGGAACAAGATCCAGCGGGCAACTGGGCGTGTCCACTGTGCGGCAAGATCGACGAGGGTGTGACGGATCAGGTCAATTTTGTGTCTTATTCTCATGTGCTTGGGAGTATTATGGATGAGGACAAGCGTAGACAGGTCAGGGAAGCGTATGATCGTACTCAGGAGAAGTTCCAGGTGAGCGTTTCTCCGGTCAATGACCAGTGTCTCCGACTTAGTGTAGTGATAGACCGGACTTTTCGTTTGGAGGCGATTGCTGACCAGTTCCATCAATCTACAGGACGGCGTACGAGACATTCTCAATCTCTATCTTGGTATCCCGAGCCCCAAAACAGCGATCATCCCTTCACCAGGCGAAGGCCTTCGTAACGGCGCCAAAAGATGGTTCGAAAGGATCAGAGAGCTGGAACAGAAGTACTACTCAAGGCAGACCTTAGTGTCGAATCCGAATGCGAGGCGAATCAAGTACCTCGCGGCGATTGCGATCAAGCTGGCCGCTCAGGAAAGCGCCATCATTATCCAAGAGAATAGATTGGAAGAGGCCGGAATCAAGAGGAAGCGAAGAGATCTGCCGGGCTACACAAAGGGTGATGAGAAGGTACTCAATCCCACACTTTGGGATTTGTTTGTGAGTGTCCGCCTTCTCCTTCTCTTACTGTTCACTTCGCTCCGGTCCAACAAACCGACACCCAAGTTGACTTTCGTTTGTTGTGTTACAGGTGCGCGCAAACTCGTTCGCTCCCGACAGCTTCGGGCATATGGACAGCTACGACTACTTTCGAAAGCTTTGGCGACGCTATACACACCTCGTCCGCTTCTCTCTGACTCCTACCGAGAGCGTCCTCCTTCACGTCGACACTGTCATGACCCGGCTTCGCATGTACGCCGAGCTGTCACACGAGGAACGAGTCAAGGTTCTCATATCTCGACCCGCGATCTCGAAAGGAAGCGAACGAGATTGGGCGCCGGAAGATTTCGCTTATTTTGAAGGGTTGAACTGGAACAAGGTCATACCGGCAGCTTATCAACTGTTTCGCATGTCGGAAGTCGTACGTCTCTGGGGCAATCAATGTACACCCATGATCGCTATCGCTCTCCTCCTATGGGCTATTCAAGCCGTCACGGGCGTTGTGATGCCTCAATACTCGTCCTTCCAGAGAGAGCTCTCGGCGTTCTACGGCAAAACCCCTTGGGGGACAGCGGAGAAATTCAGAGATATGCGGAACCTCCTTATCGCCTGGTCCACATCCATCCTTGACGCGGGTCATTCATTTCCGGTCCTCCCTCTCCCCTCGAAGGGGGGATTCGGAGATGGTATCAACGGCTTCAATGCCGATAGCCGGCGACCGATACCCGAGATCGACATCGCTGTCGGTGCAGCACCTACTCTCATCGCGATTTGGCCGCAAATTGTCCGAGCTCGACTCCGAGGCCGAGTAGACGTTATGGCTTACGAGGATGAGCTATGGCTCGCTCGAAAGATGTTCGTCGTTAGTGCAGGAATCTATCACTACAACCAGGAATCGCTGCAGAAACAACTTCAACCGCAAGTGCACCTTTCGAGAAGGAGAGACGGTACTTCGACCCAGAAAGAACCGAAATCAACAACGACCAAAACATCGAGGAGAGCTCCGAGGATATCGTTCAAGTACAAGATAGCCGCTGATGAAGCTCGAAAAGCTGTTCAAGAGTATGAGCCTTTGAAACGTGCTCAAGTGAAGTCGTCCTTCGAGCTGTACCGACAGCAGCAGCAGAAGCGCCAACAGTCGAGCAGCGCTACTAATGGGACGAGTCTCTCGAGCACTGGCTCATCAGCGTCGTCACCAGGACCGTCACGCCCCTTGCAGCCACGCGTACAGTCGGCCGCGAAGGACTTCATCCCTCCTCCGCCAGAGAAGACCATCGAAGATATGCTGGCGCGACCAGATCCCTCGTCAGATGAAGCTTCCGATTCTGATAGCGACGAGGAGGTGAGGACATCAAAAGCACCTTCGACTCGAGTGAAAATAAACGGTGCCAACGTTAGGCCACAACCTAATTCGCAACCGTTCGCCTTTACAATCGGCCCTCAAGGCTTCAACATCGATACCCAATCCGAGCCAAGAACGGATCCTGCGGTCTCTGCAGCAGTCAACATACATCGTAATGCCGATTCGAGTTCAGACCTCTCGCCCTCTCCCGCTCTCATAGCTCGTCGCCTCTCGCACGACTCCCTCCCGGGCGGCGGTTCAGCTTCCGAAGCCGAGGCGGCCATTCCAACAGCCCAGGTGCACGCATCCTTGCGACGCACGGCGCACACTTCGTCCCAAGGCTTCAGCAATTCTCATCACAATACTTCCTCTTCTCTTTCTCGGGCCACCGCCACCGTATTCTCGGCTGCCAACGCCTCCCGCGCCACCGTCTCTGCTCCGCCGAGAAGAGCTCCTTCAGTGTCAGTTGAGGATGACCACGTCGGTTTGCTCATCCGCGAGAGGGAGGAGTACATCCAATTCCGCTTGCCTCAATTTTATGAGTCTGGATATGTCGTCCCTGCGGCATGCGAAGCTGAGATGTGGAGATGGCTGCGAGAACAGGTCAACAACGGGTCAATGCCGCGGCATATCGATGACGCTTACTTGCGCTCGATCGGAATCTTCGGCGACCCGCGACGAATGGATCTTGGCGATTGGGTAGACTCGAGGGTTGACACATGGTCTCCGGTCGAATCCCTTCTTCGAGCTGGTATCAGGCCGCAAGAGATCCCAACTCAGCACATCCCATACTCGATGATCCACCTCAGGTTGCTCCTGTACCATTGGAACAAATACGATCTTGCACCGGTCGGCGAAGCTGTGACGGACGATGAATTGGATAAGGAGATTGAGATCTTGTTTGCTGGAGATGAGGCGGATCAAGGCGACATCTGGAGTCAGCAAATCATCAGTCAAAAAGAAGCGAAGCAGCGAAAGGAGCGATACATCAAGTCCGGTGCATGGAACGCTGATGGGGAGAAGGAAGTCTTCGAGAGGGAGAAGAAGTATGCTTCGTCTGGTAAAGCGAAGGTTGTGAAAGATGGCAAGAAAGGAGGCGAGCAGGCTGGATCGAGTGATGTCCCCGGCGCCGACCTTGGCTCAGGAACTGAGGATGATGATGAGGACGATCTTTTGGTAGAGGGAGGAATGGAGGATAACCTGGACGACGAGGACTACACGCCGTCAAGACGCGCCACCTCCGCATCGGGTGGACGGGCCAATCCGAGCCGACCAGCCAAGAAAGGTATTTCGAAGATTCAGCAAACGATCCGCCAGTCCATCAACAACAGTCGCAAGCAATTAGATGGCCTGGAAGGCATCATCAGGGTTATGCAAAGCGGCAAGGAGAACGACGGGCCGGCGGGTAAGCGTACCACTGCAAACGATGCGCAGCTTTCCAGCGGTGGAGCCGTCCACCAAGTTTCAGAGCACGACAACGCAGATACCGATGTTGACGTCGACGTCGACGATGTCGACTGGGGTGAAGGTATGATTGGAGCCCTGGACTTCAGGGACCTGGGCTTAGTAGACGAAGTGGCGAATGACGATCCGGATGAAGGGGTCGACGAGAACGATGGCGAGACGAGAACTGGACGACCCTCAGCGAAAGCGAGAGCGACACCGATTCCAAGACCGAAGACTGCTGGAAGGAAGCGAAAGAACGCTGCTGCCACTGCCACTGCTGGCTCGATATCGGGACAAGGCCAGACTTCACCGCGAAAGCCTGCAAAGAGAGCTAGAAAAGGACAAGGGCAGGGTAGGGGCGGTGCATCGACGTTCACTGGCATAGCATCAGGTTCACCATCCAAGTCGAACGTGAACGGAGCGGCTGCGACGGCGGCTGCGACGGCGGGAACGGGAGCAGGAGCGGAAACGGAAACGGCGTCATGGGCTATGTTGCCTCCTTCGCTCATGGGCGCCTGAGGAATTGGTCGAGAAACGATCCCAGCTTTTGAGCAGGCTGAGCTCTGTTCATTTACATCTACATTGTATCATAGCATCTATTGATCATTAGAGACTCGCACGATCCAGCGAGTCTCGCCGTATCTCCTGCTCGACAGGCGAATTGTTGTACATACCATACAAGAATCAAAATAAGCAGTCACTCGTACTGTCAAGCTATGCTATGCCATGCTATGTAAAATATGTGTACATACGAGGGCAAAGAAGTCGTTAATGGCTGAGTCCATTATGCACCTGAAGCGGCGCTACATATCCGACGATCTGTCGGTCTGCACGTAAACATGAACTTTTACAACAGGAATGCTGCCCAGCCCAGATGGATACTATCAGTATACTGAGTAGAGCGTGTCCGAAATCTCCTCTATGCTCAAAACAACGAGCTTCCGCCCAAATGTCTGGACCCGTTCAGTGCCTGAGTGAGCTGCCTGCTTACGGTGCGGCGACTTCCACTCCGCCCTGATCCATTTCCATTGATCGGTGATATGGGTTACCCAATTCGGAGATAATTCAGTTCCGGTCCAGACCCCGGTCCGAGCTCTGATGATCGACTGCGGCTTAACACACAACAAACATGCACACAAGCACCCCAGCGCACAGAACACAGCACACGGAGACCATCACGTGATTTTTGACCCTTAACGTATCAAGTTCAGGTCGTATGATGGGATGGGATGATATGATGCGTTTTACAGCAAACGACTCGTTCAATTCCTGTATTCCAGCGTATGATGTACGGTGGAGCTAGTATTATGCTATGCACTGGTGGCCGCAACAACATCACTACGCGTACTGTCCATGCTTTGCATTTTGACCACTTGACCTTGACCTTGAGCTTGTAACGCTGTAGCCTCCACAAAGCAATACAAAGGCTCGATCAATCCAGGAAGGCAATTCGCTGCAAAAGTCTCGACCTGGGCCTATGGGCGCTAAAACCCCGGACGCCATCGAGTGACTCCACACATGGATTGGACAGCGGTCCAAATAATCGAGCGAGAAGCGACCAAGCATCCAATCCGTTACATCAAATTGCATCCATCCTTGCGCCGACAGCCAACAAATATACCATCTCTTCCATCCCATATATCCATCTTCGATAAATTTGCGTCAGTCAGTACGCTTTGTACATGACGAAAAACGAGTATAATTGACAGAGAGCTTGCGAGCGCACACGATCTCTCGAGCGGAAAGTTTTCAGCTCTAGTCGGCTCACACACGCACGTCAGTCAGTCAGTCAGTCAGTCACGTCGTCAGTCAGATATAACGAACCCAAATCAAATCACCACTCGGACTAGCGCGAAATAACCTACAGCTAGACCGCATCCATTGTATTTGCGACCTTCACCAAATCGAAGGGGGGAAAAGTGTACCCAAATCTTGCAGATCAGCAGCATCTGGGCCTCTGGGGACATTTTAATTCTCCACACTTCACGGAATCGACGTTACTCGGTTTCATCTGATGGCCAAATCCATATCCCTTCATTCACGCTATCGTCCTTAGCTGCCGCTGCCGCATTCGACCGATATCAGCTTATCAGCATACTTGGCCAAAGGAAGCAGCACGAAAGGATACACACATACACACCGCACACCATCCATTCATCGATTCCCGGCCATCACCTCCAACCGAGTTCATCCGGGAAACACCTATTCACAATCGCACATCACTTGACCGACTGGCTCTCATCTCGACTCGGCTCGACGGTCTATTGCATCTCCTTTATTCGACTTATATAGCATCGTTACGCCTATTGTGACGTTCTGTGGATGACCTAACGATTAACGTTTGTCACATCATGGCCACGATAATACGACCTTCACCGGTACCGACACCCCCGGCCTCCTCACCGCCTACTCCACCTACGAATTACCCCACTTTTCCCCGTCTGTCATCACCGTCCATCCAGCGAAATGCCTCGACCTCCTCTTCACGCTCAACGACGACTGTGTCTTCGACTTCGTCCGTGCAAGCGGCTCCGATGAGACCGCCTCCTATCGAGACGTCAACCGCTGCGACCAGCCGATCACAATTGCCGAGCAGAGCGGAGAGCGAGACGGAAAGCGAGCGGAATCTGCCGTCCTCTGCCTACAGTCCTGATAGGGGTATGATCGGCGGTAGGAATTGGGGAAGAAATGGGCCTCGGTCAGGAAGGATGGGAATCACCAGCCCATCTAGATCACCGCCGCCTATACTGAACACTACTATTCATGGACATAGACCCACCACATCTGGCTCAACAACCACAACCTCCCCTACCACTCCGAGACAGCCTCGGCATCCACTGATCGAAGACCAATCCTCCGCCTCCCCGCAGGGCCCTCTACGCGTGACCATCTCCATGGACCCTATGGACAATATGGATCACGACCACCATTCTGCCTCACCACCTTCTGACCTATCATCACCGATCGCCCCTAGAGGCAGAGAAGGGCACCTCACAGCACCCTCCTCACCGACCGTACCGCCTCGTGCTCCAGCTTTGGTGGGGAATAAGCAACGCACGTTGAGCGTGGATGGGGGGAATCATCGGCCGATCGGGAATGGGCGGCGGAGCGGCTCGATGGACAGACAAATCGAGAGGGATAGAGAGAGGAGGCAGAGTCAAGTGTCGAACCATTCACACTCCGGTTCTGGTCAAATCAAAAAGCCCAGTATTAGGGATTTTGTGTTAGGCGAGGAATTGGGTCAAGGAAGTTACAGCACAGTAAGTCCACCCAACCGTTCAGCCGCTTCGATACTCTTCTACCGAGTCTTGCTTGGGAAGGAGACCTGCGGTGATGTTGACGAATGTATCTAGGTCTTCGCCGCTACTGCCGCGGCCACCTCATCCTCCAACCAGTCCCCTAGTTCCCCCAGACCCCCTCGCAAATACGCAATCAAGATCATAAATCAGCACCACCTGGTCCAGGAGAAGAAGGTGAAATATGCTATGATCGAGCGAGATGCGCTTGTGCGTCTTTCGACCCCGCGGACTACCGCCTCGCCCACGACGCGGAGTCACCGGCGAGGCCTGTCGAGCTCTTCCTCGGGTGGATATGCCGGCACGCCCGCCCAGACCGCTTCCAAGCGAAAGTCAGTAGCGTCGATCGGTGGATCTAGTTCGGCAGGGATGGGAGCCAGTATCTCTTCTTCTAGGAAGGATTCGGGAGCAACCATTATCCCGATCAGCAGAGATAGACTGTCTATCGTCACCACGGACAGTAACGGCAGTTCTTCGCCTATACTCGGAGGGACCTCGTTATCGCCCGTGACGAAGAATTTCGCAGGCAGGAGACCCTCAAGATCTGCCGAACCGCCAGAATCCGTACCCGAACAGACAGAGATTCTTTCACCCGAAGATTCAAGCAAGAATGGAACCGGTAGATCCAGACCTCCATCCCCTGTGACAGAAGAGCCGTCAAGCGATTATCTGGCCACACCGCCCCAGTCGTCCGCATCAAAGGTCGACCACCCGCCCTCTACACCTACTCCAGGATATGCAACCCCTGAGATCCAAGGGAGTCCGATGTTGGGCGGCAGTGAACCTCCGCCCCGTTCGTCGAAAGATGGGAGAACTCCGAAGAAGCGCAGACAATCGCTTGCTCCCTCTGAGAGATCCGTCAAATCTAGCTCCGGGCGGACGGGTCAGGCGCATCCGGGTGTCATTCGTTTGCACTCGACTTTCAACGACAGTACCTCATTGTGTGAGTTGATAGGGATTGCTTTACCTCTCTGGTGCTCTCTGTGAATGCAAGCACGCACATAGCTGACGTGATTGTGATGTGAATCGCAGACTTCGTATTGGACATGGCAGGCAATGGGGAGCTGGCCTCATACATTAGGAAGGTGAGCTAATTCGTATATGAAGGGCTTCGCGATCTGCATATGAAATCCAGCTCATGTTTTCGGTCAACAGCATGGATCACTCGATCTCAACTCTGCGAGGTATTATGCCGCCCAGCTCATCGACACCATCGAGTTCATGCATGAGAAGGGCGTTGTGCACCGAGATCTCAAACCCGAGAAGTGAGTACAGTGTCCCTGTGCCTTTCGTTACAACTCAAGGTCGTACTGACGTGATACTTGCTATAGTATTCTGCTCGACGATGATATGCGGCTCAAGATCACCGACTTTGGTAGTGCCAAACTTATGAGCAAGGAGGAAGAGACGGTGGACGATGGCAAGAAACGATCGTTCGTTGGCTCAGCCGACTTTGTCAGTCCCGAAGTACTAAGGAATGAACCCGCAACGGCAGCGTGAGTTAGCTCATTTTCTCCTCTGACATATCAGACACAATGCTGTTCTCCATAACTCGACTGACTTCATTCGCTTTAATTTGCGGTGTGCAGCTCGGACATTTGGGCATTCGGATGTATTCTGTACCAATTCTTGGTGGGCAAACCGCCTTTCAGAGGCGCGACCGACTACCTCACTTTCCAGAAGATCTTGAAGAAGGAAATGGAGTTTCCGGAAGGTTTCGACGAAGATGCGAAGGCTCTGGTTGACCTGGTATTGGTAAGTGTGCTACTCGCATGTCCGTCTGGAGGGAAGCTGAACTGGTCGTGTTTGTCCGTTGCTTCGTAGAACCTGGATCCCGCGTTGCGCCCGTCCGTGCCAGACATAAAATCACACCCATTCTTTGCGCTCACCGACTTTCTGACGATATGGACCGTCCCTGCTCCTCCCATGTCCACCGGGCTGACTCAACCGGTCACTACACTCGCCAACATCGACCCGAGCTCTGATCTATGGGCCGTCTTCGATGATGAAGTTTCCGACGGTGGTTTCGAGTATGACCGAGATGAAGATTCAGACCCTGGCCATGCTATCCAGGAAGAAGAGGATGAGGTGTCCAACGACCATTCTCGGGAACCGCGGTTCGATCGACATGCTGCCGCTCATGCTGTCCGTAATGTTGACAACCCTGGTTCATCTGTCGTTCATTCTCCCTTCGAGGGCCCTCATGTCGAACTCGCAGAAGAGCTTGGGCTCCCTCGACCAGCTTACGCCGTTGAAGAAGCTCAAGATCGAGCTCAACGAAAGGGGCGAGGTTGGTCTCACGGTAGTTCCAGCTCGGGCGGGAACCGGACGGCTCTTTCAGGCTGGCTGGAATCGATGAGAATCGGCGGTGGCGGCGGACACGGTCATGCGAATGGGCATGGGCAAGGAGCTGGGATAAGGTCAAACAGGACTAGCAGGACGAGTGTGAGAAGTGACGAATATAGGATCATGATGAGCAGTCAAAGCTCGATGCCTAGTCAATCGGCTACTCCGCCGCCTTCCGTACCTATACCTCCGAGACTCAGCGGAGATTTGTCTTTGAAGAAGAAGGCAAGTGGCGCGAGTGACATCGACAAATGGTGAGTATTGTTAAAAGCCCAAGATTGCTCGGCCTTTCGGTTTGAGATCGTGTGTTAGCCCCAAGCGCTTATGCGTCTTGCTCTGCGTTACAGGTCCCCATTACTTCTGTCGAACGAGCGAATCATTTTCACTTCTTCAATCCTAGCAAGGACTACCTCGCCCTCCTTGCATCTCCCTTCGTTCCTCCTACCAGCTCCCAAGCGTCGTCAATTGATTTTGACCGATTTCCCAAGACTGATCACCGTCAAAGACGATACCTATGTGCCCACGCATGGTCATATCGGGTCATCGACAGCTACGACTGACGACGGGAGCCCGACTGCAAACAACGCTATTTCGGGCTCGCTCAGAGTGAAAGGCGAATGTGTGTTTGTCGTGCGACCGTCAGGCGCTACCGCTTTCAGCGGACACAGCGGAGAAGGGGGTCACAGTCATGGCGCTGGTGCTGGTGCCGGTACAGCTGGCATCGCGAACAAGGTCACAGATGTACAGGAGAAAGGTGGGAAAGCGTTCGTTGTCCAAACTGTGAGTAAAAGGGTGGTCAAGGACAACATCATAAGCCAGAAAGAAATCTTGTTACAATGGCATCACAGGCTGATGAGCGGAATAATTGTTGTCTTTGTCGTGAACAGGCTGGTACGACGTATCTCTATACCGCCGAAAGCGCGGAGTTGAAAGATAAGTGGCTCAGCACTATCAAACGAGTCACAGGTACTGGTGCATAGTCTGCCTGAGTCTGTCTTCAAGATGGACCACGAGCAAGCGGAGTGAGATTGAAGCATTCTATCGTATGGGATGAAGGGCCAGCACGGACAATTTTGCCCCTCTGGCCGACTACGCATTATGTAGTATATTGTGCTGTACGACATTAATTGTACGATAAAGCAACGGTGTGGATGAAGGCATCTTCCTCCGGTCGGCCATGAATGACTATACGAACCTGAGAACGGGAATACCCGGCGTGCGATATCATGTGTAAGACGCTCGAGCTAAGGGAAAGATGAAGAAGCGGTGGCTGTCCGTCTTAATATTTAATGACAAATGCATTCGAGCGAAATTCCGAGATTCGAATCTCGAGTCCCGAGTCCCGAACTGCCGCTGCCGACAGTGCTGATGCGATAGCGATAGCGTTATCGCTCGTCAGCGGAAACGGGGTGAAGAAAGACGCTAAATTCTCGGTCATGTCCGAGGAAACGATACCATAGAATGTATCTTCGGTGCAAGTGCTCGGCGGTGTTGGCAATAGCGTTGATACCATAGCTAATGAATATGAGTACCCTCAGAGCGCTCAGGTACTTACTGAGATGCAGCGCAGAGTGTATGAGTAAGCCAAGGACGAGTCCGGTGTATATATAGAACGACTAATTTACTGAAAGGATTGAGCTATTCAGCTTATAACCCATTCCCCATATCCCACCTAAGACTCCAAAAGCTTTCTGTCAAAGAGGTTGACTTGCTCCACTGCAATCGACTAGCTGGCCAGAGACCAGAACGAACAAGCGATATGATGTTCTCCTTGCCGATCTTGGGGCTTGTGACCTCCCTGCTCGCTTCATCGACTTTGACGCTTGCGTCGCCTATTAAAGACGACTCGGCTCAGCTGGTCTTTGATCAGTCCGCTCGGACCTCTCCCGCTGCCGCCCCCGTTGCGTTCGAGACCGACGTCCATCATGACTTGGACAGCGATCATGTCCAGAGCCACCACAAGAGCCACCACAAGGTCGTTTACGGACATATCAATAGGACGTTGCCTTCTGGCAGGGAATATGTACTCAACGTTCCTGAGGGGTATGTACATGGTGTCGAACATCCTGTTGTGCTGAGTTTCCATGGTGGTGAGTGGGTGGGCGCTGTGCAGTCACTCCTATCCGTATCCGTACAAAGGAACCTGTTATTGGAAGTCCTTCTTTCTCAGTCTCAGTGGGCGATTATCAGCCCCCCGTGGATCAGATGTAGAAGACGAACCGCTACTACTGGTGTATCAAAGCTTACTCATGATCGTTGAAGCTGAAGCTGACTGCTCTGAATACTGTACCACCTAGCCGGCGGCAACTCATCCCGCCAAGAAATCCTCTCCCAGCTCTCTCTGCCCGACCTGCGCATCGCGGGTCTACCGTTCCTCAGCGCGTTCCCTCAGGGCGTCAATAATACCGACTGGAACATGACTCATATTTGGCAGGCGGCCGTGTATGGGAACAAGACTGTCGATGATGTGAGTGCGGGTGTGACTCCGGGTGCGGGCGTGGTGCTGCGTTTTCCCTTTTACTTTTGCTTTTGCTTTTCGCCCCTGCTGTTTGCCTTTGGAACGAGGGATGAGAATTGTCGTCCCTCTGCAAAATATTGTCAACCTATCTGGTGATAGACTCACAGACAGACAATGACTACCATATTGTGCTTGAACGAACAAGAAATGATCAAGCTGATGTTTATCCGACGACAACATTCGCGCAGATCCAATTTGTCAAGGACATCCTCTTCGATATCTCCTCAAACTACACCGTCGACCCGACGCGATACTACGCCTCGGGCAAGTCCAACGGAGGGGGCTTTACCGCCCTCCTCGCCTGTCGACCCGATACTTCCTTGCTCTTCGCGGCGGTCGCGCCCGTCTCTCCGGCGCTGTACCAAGAGGCCAAATCGTTCTACGACTGTAAGCCGTCGAGGCCCGTGCCCATCTTCCATTCGCACGGGATCGAAGACGACGATACGCCGTTCCATGGACGTACCAAGGAATCCAACTGGATCTATGGACCGGAGCCCGACGTCAGAGATTGGAGAGCCCGGTGGGCTCTGAGGAACGGTCATCCCGCTGGAGCGGGAGAAAACTCCGGCTTGCCTAAACCTAATAAAGTGTACCACCCACACATCAACGCTACAGAAGAAGTCTGGGACTTGGGCAAAGCTGAAATCCGCGCTTTGAGCGTAAAGGGTCTTGGACACTCGTGGCCCTCCACGGAGGGATTGGACTTGGCCGGCAGACCGAACCAGACTGCTACTTTCAATTTCACGGGACAGCATCTCGTACAGTTCTTCTCGAGGCATCAGCTTCCCCGAGAGTACCTTCCTTGAGGGAACATACTATGATAGTCATGAATAAAGCTGGGGGGGCGCAGTTGTGGAAGAGGAAGATGACGGTGGATCGGATGATAGTAGTTGGAGTCGCGATGCTCCGTCTCCCAGCAGGATATGAGATTGCCGCTCGCGCATATATGGATATAGACTGCTGCCATACTCTGCATGCAGATCCAAGTAAGCGATGAACGTAAGTGAGAACTCGCGCCACACCATATAGATATATACCTGGAAAGAGTATTATGAGTGTTTAGTCACCATGTATCTACGACTTTAGTTGTCTAAGCCTTCGGGCCTTCCTGTCCTGTCCACACGAACAGGTGCTCCCAGATCTGCCTTTCAGAATTGATGGGTATTCATGTGCTGGGTATTGTTATGTGTGTGTATGTATATATGTGATCGTGTTGATGTTCCGTCGGAGATGACGAATCTTGCTCTTCGGACCTCGTGCGTGCGAAGATACACTACGGCCTTGAACCCACCCCTCTGAGAGGACTAGATCGCACTCTGCGCTCCGCTCCTAATCTCGCCGTCCAGAGTCCCGTCGTCCTCTTGTGCCCCTAGTCGATCTATCAGAGGCATAGATCTTCCTTCGAATGCACGCAGTATTTGCCTTGTAGTCGTTTGGTTTGAGTCGTACCATTGTGGTGAGTGTGGAATGGGTAGGTATGGGTAAAACCAGCATGAAGTGTGGTAAGTCCATGATATCGGTGACAAGGTGCACATTCATTCCGTGAGGGGTGTGAGATGTCCGTAGAACCAAAGTCCAAGAGGTCGGTAAAGAACGTCCAGCAGGCATGTTTCGAGATCATAAAGAAGCAATCACGATCCAGCACATCAGCACCTCTACTTTGTTGGCCGGTAAGCAATGACTGGACTATGGAAAAGGCGTAAATGAGGGGTAGGTAGTGGGGACAGGCACAGCGTAGTTGGCGGGGGAGCGGATCATTGCTTGTATAGATGTATGCCGTGAGAAGCACTCACCTCCGCTGTTCACCCTGCTCATCCAACATCTCTGTCAATTTGCGTACTTCCTCCGTCGATAGATTGCCGCCTGGTAGATCCATCGCGGCCGCCTTCATCGTCTCGAGGGCCTGAGCCAGCTGTTTTGCCTATTAGAGCGCAGGGGGTGTCCGATGAAGTTGATCAGGTCAGCGTTGCATGAAAGATGAAAGAGAAAAAGCGGTCAGATATGCGAAGGCGGATGTAACATTTGTACGAGTGAATGCGCAAATATGTGTTTGACGATGGTTCAGAGGAGGAGACACAGCAACCCGCTCTTTCCAAGCCAACTACCAACTCACCTTGGGCGCAACCTGCTCGGCAGCGAGAGCAGTCGATACCTTCTCTCCACCGATACTTTGCTGATACAGCGTGTTGAAAATATCGTCGATCATCGGAACGAGGGACTGGAATGTTCCTGGTTGTAGAGCAAGGGGTGTCGAAGGGACATCGTTGTTGGGTTGCGCTGGAACATTAGCAGTAGCTGTGGCTAGGCTTTTCGCCGCAACAGTTCCTTTCGTATTTGAGCTTGAGTTTGCGGGTGTCGACACTGACGCTGGAACGGGGTCACTGCTTGACGGATCTGCTGTGGGCTGGGCCATGATGGAAGACCGATTGCGCTTGTAAAGCGATTCGATTAGAGCGGCGCGACCTCGTGTGTGAAGCGGAGCGAGGTGAAACGTGGTCAAGTGATTGGGCAAGCGATTCCACAGCTCTTCTTTCCCGCCCTTTCGTTTCCTTTCCTATCCTTGTTTCTTCTTATTGTCCTGCTATAGTGAATGAGATTAGTTGGTCAACTCAAGCTGTTTCACTCGCAGCCTGACAACCTAACCTGAATGATCGTCGGAGCCGAGCAGTCGCTCAGGCGGTCGATCCCGCTTACCCGTCTGTCTGCCTTGTACCGTGGCGTGGCGTGGCGCCAGTGCTCAGTGCTCAGTGCTCAGTGCTCCGAGTCATAAAGACACACATAATACACACCAAGACCCTTTGATGACACCGTTTGATACGATGATGCGAAGACGACGGAGATGGGTTAGGGGAGAGAAGCTGAGGGTCTCGGGGAGTCGCTGCCTCGGAACCTCGGTCATGTTCCATGACAACGGGGCAGGACATTCAAGAGGGGTTACAATAAGTCTTTAGCGAACTCTCACCCCTCTCCGTGTGTGCATCCTTTGGTCGTCACACTGCCCATTTCAAACACTCCCTCATTGTAGCCGAATCGTCGAACGAAGCGCACCGAGCTAACTCTGTGAATCATTTATGCATTTATTATCCTAGATACCATTAGATCTATCTTATCCTGGAATCGTGTGTATCACCAGCGCGCTAAAAGCCCTCGTCCATCCATCAGTAAATCAAGTACAGTACGGGCCGTCGTCAGGAACGAGTGATGCGCCAAATGCATACAGTGTCGAAATTTAGGAGCAGTCGGCCTTTTTGTTCATCGTTCGAAGATCCTGATTGACCAGAATCAGAGTCAGTGTCAAAATTTCCACTGACTCCCGTTGCGTAGATACTGCATTGTCGAGGGGATGTAATGTATATAAGTAAGATTTGATGATGCATGACTTCCTTCAAGCTGACCGACCGACCGGTTGATCTTCACTTTTGTTTTCCTTCCATGATCATCACTCAGGCTGGTCCTGTCCCTCATTGCTTCTTCGATACAAAAAAAGAAAACGAGTCACTCGCCCCTGTTCTGTATTACAGCTGGACCAACCACGATGATACCGTCTTCAAACATCCCTCCCCGTGCTGCTTCGCAGCGACAGCGAGCTGAATCGACTCCGGTGATGGTCGAACGAAGGATCGACCTAGGCCTGCTGGAAAGAGCTCTGTCCGTCCCCCGAGGTCGAGGACCCGGGGAATCGTTCGTTACGCGGGACGAGGGGGCCCTGTCGTTGGCAACGCCTCCTGAAGTGACCGCGACCCGACATACGACCAGTGATGGAGAAAGAGGTCGATCCTCGCCTGTGCCGTCGTATCATGAGAGGCCTCCAGGACATCCAGCACCTTCTGGCGCTAATGCGCACCGTCCTCATCGTTCTGTCAATTGCTCGACGCTTGCCGATTCCGAAAGTCAAAGTCAATCCCCTGACCAGTCCCTGTCCCAGCCTTCACTGAGACAAGTCGTCCGCTCCCGCCCACTACCATTTATCGTCCTAATTATCTTAGCGATCATGCTGGTGGGGACGATAGCAGGCTGGATAGTGTTTATGCGGATCATGACGAAGATCGCGAATCAGCGGAGAGATGCTGGTGAAGGCGATGGAGGTGGGGTCGATGGGCTGATCTTGGTCGGTAATGGGGGGTTCGTCCTGCTGTGAGTGTTCATGCTATGCAATCTCCACTGCATGTCGCTCGGGTGCAGACAACAACGCTGCATTTTATCGGGTACCGGAATCGGGACTGCACTATACAGAATAGTCAGCTGACTGACAGAACGCTTCTTCCCCCTTCCGCAACAACACCTTCCGATTGTTTGCTGTTCTGCTCTCGGCGGGTCATTCTATCAACTTACAGCCTACTGCTCACAATCGCCCTCGCCCTACGTCAGATCCTCTTTATCTATGCCTTAATCCGTCCTCCGCCTCCTCGAGACGCATCACAGCCTACCATCCTCAACATCCCCGCATGGCTTCTCCCCACTCCTCCTGCATATTCGGAAACGCCAGTTCCCCGAGCCACCTCTTCTCTGAGACGAGCCACTACAGGAGTTGTGGAGTTAGAGAGTCTGCCTGTGTACGGCCAGACAAGGGGCAGTAAGCTCTTGCTCCGAAGCGAGAGTCGAGGGGGATCTGTGACCTCGCTCGATCATCAGAGGGAGGTGGATCACGAGGACGACGAAGAACGCGTTGGGGTTGTGGTCCTTTACCATCCTGCTTCGGCTCGTACTCCTGTGCCTTTACCTGCTACTACAGCTGCGGCGATGGGAACTGGAGCCACTCGCACGGCGCCGGATGTGCTGGTGGAAAGCCAACGTGGTCCGAGGTCGGGTCTCAGTCTGGGCGTCGAGGTTGAAGTTGAGATGGAAGAACATCATCTCGAAACAACAGCAGCTGCCGAGGATCCTGGCAGGCGACCCCTCGAAGCACAATCCAGGCTTGAGGGGCGGGAAAGTGCCGTTGCCGAGGATCAAAGCAAGAAGTCGACATTGTGCTCGAACTCGCCTTCGGAGAAAAGAAGATAATCAATGAGTCATCTCCAGAGACCGCTGAAGTAAGGCTAAGGTAGCAAGGTTTCTCAATACCGTTGAGCGGTGTCGTGCTTTCTAACTGAAGAGTTAGTGAACAGTAAATCACGACCTTTTGATGAGCTGAGACGACTTTTTCGAACGAAGGATCGGGAACATTATGACCTTGCATACTGTACGTAGACTGCGTATGGCGCACGATGTCCAACCGTTACGTCGGTCAAGACGGCGCAGGGGGTTCTCGCGCACAAGTCGCTTTTAGCTTTTATTCTATACAATCTACTGTCCTTACTGAAGAATTCAGTCGTCAGCTCAATCTTCGTTAAGCAGATCGCTCGATGAATACAGAATCACCGGTTCACTCACTCTCCTCTTGCTTTCTAACTATATCCCCTCAATATGCGAAACTTTACCACAATTTCTAGACTCAAACAACCGACAGAATCTCCCTCACTCCCTGTCTCAAGAAGGTAAGATTGTATTCGATTGTCCCTCGCCTTGCTTGCCAAGTCTCTGTACGTAGTAGGACCACTAAGGCAAGGAACCTATCGTGATACCGAAATCAAGATTGACAAACGGCCACATATCAGCATTCCAGAACGAACGATGAAGGTTATGGACTGCTGGCCCGTTCCCACGTAAGGCTAGAAGCTACACTTACGGCGTGAACTGCCACATCGCTAGTGTGGTATTGGGCAGTAGCCGCGTCGACTGCGTCATCCATGGTGCGTCGGGATCTTCCTCGTCCCACCACCCTCTTGGTCCTTCATCATCCATGCCATTCTCGTCTGCTTCCACACCGTCCACCTTGGCGTCTCCGTCGGTGTCTTGTTTATTCGACGACGAAAGGCCGTCGCCATTTGTGGGTTTTACTTGCTTGATATTTCTGCATAACAAGAACACAATCAGCTCAACCTCGCCTGAACCGAACGGCGTGGAATACGGAGCTGACTCACTTGTACAGCTCTCTAAATTGGAGGAAACTCTTCAAGTACTCTGTTACTTGTTCAGACAGGTCATCGGTGCGATGTCGGTTATCGGTCGCTAGGATGATACCTGAGTTTATGTCGAAGAGAAAAGTGTTGTCCGCGCTGGAGTGCTGTGCGACATCCCAGCGCATCAGCGATGCCCGCGCCAATGACCCGACTTGAGACTTCATTCGCCGGCCAAGGATGACTATCATGGTTCACTGACCCGAAAAGAAAAGAAGATACACGCATCACTCACCGACGTGAAATCCAACAACAGACTCTCCACAGCAGGCAGCATCTCCATCCCACCCTGCAACACCCTGCTCCAAGCATCACGCAGCGTGACATCATGTACGCTGGTCATAGAGTACCTGATCTCCGAGATCAGCTGATTGATGATCATGCTCGTCGTCCCTGGGTCTTCCAAGTCCAAGCTTCCAGTCCCGATGCCTACTCCGCTCAGAGTCTTGTAAGGGAAGTCCTCAATCTCCTCGGATGTGGCTCGCTGAATCTCGGCGTAATTCTCGCCGCGGTAGTCCTCGGATAAGACCTCGGATTTGTGGATGAACATGTGGAACTTCATGCCCGGGTGAGAAAGGTATGCTCGGACCATGATGTGGACGAAGCGCAGGATCGATTCGTGGTACGAGTCGTCTTGCTGGAACGCAAACGAAGCATGTATCATATTTCTGTATCAGCCACACGTATAGGTAAAGTGAAGTGTAGCGAGCCAGATAAGGGCCAAATATAATTTGGTGTAGGTAGGGATTCCTCCTTGGCGCGAGCCCCAGACAGACGAGACGAGAACTCACCTGCATATCCAGCACATATACTATCGTAGAGAAAGAGCTGATAGGTACGTCCAGCTGGTCGAGCTCAAAGTTGGATGGCGTATCCCATATCTGTAGCGGTACGATGGAGCTATGGAACCAACAGGGAAGCGGTCAGCCAGTCAGAACAGCTTCAGTTCTTGAAGGACCGAAGCATGAGATCTCTGGACCCACTCATAGTTGACCTTCTCGATCTTTTGCGTCACGCCAAAGTATGGTACCTCCTTTGCTGGTACTTGCTGGAACACGGTCTTGATGCACGAGGTTTTGCCGGCTCTGTTGTACCCGGACGACGAACTGACAGTCAGCTCTAAATGACCAACACAATAGCTTGTTCATGGGTCTAAGAAAGGGGATTGTTCATTGTACAGGGAGCTACAGCTACGTACTTTCTCCAACCCAATACCAGGATCTTCTGCCTATAGGCGTCGTCGTCCTTCTTGGGGATAGGCGATCCTCTCGGCTTGGACGATTCGCCTAGCGTGGCAGTCGCAGGAGCTGCATTCCGAGACATGGTGATGCGTCGCGATGGCAGGGCGCTGTAGGGCGGGAATGAGTGTAAAAGCTTGCTGAACACGTCAAGAATTGTTGACAAGTCGTTGATCTGGCTGCCCACCAACGGTTGTTGTTCAATGCTGCTTTACCACTGCTTATCGGACGTC
The DNA here is from genome assembly GCA_036428585.1 of Kwoniella sp. CBS 9459. NCBI lineage: Eukaryota > Fungi > Basidiomycota > Tremellomycetes > Tremellales > Cryptococcaceae > Kwoniella > Kwoniella sp. CBS 9459. The sequence goes on along the minus strand of CP144066.1, from coordinate 296,890 downwards.
ATCCCATGCATACCATCGTATGCGGAGGAATGTGAGCCTGATAAACGGCAGTTCATGCGCACGCGCACTGTCCGGTGTATTACATAATTAAGAAACGATCCCTGACGCTTCGCGACGCGTCTTGAATGGGCTGTTGCAAAGATCAAAGAAACAGGAACATTAGTTTTCTCGCATCCCGTTCCGATGTCGATATCGATCACCGCGTTCGTTTCTCAACATTGCCTCATAGCAAAACATCAGCTATACTCTTCACTTCATAGTTTGCTCGCCTGAATCTTCACATATGTGCCAGTCGCTCTAATCTTGATTTTGTTCAATCGATCTCGATCTCAACGTCACCGCTTTGATCGCGCTTTGACGCGTCGCGACGCCGAACTCGCCTTACAGCGCTTCGGCCCAACATGTCGAATTCATCTCTGCTCCAGTCAGCGCCTTCGTCCGACACCCTCGAGCTTCACCCGCCCCGTCCTGTACCTCGCAGAACGTACGGTCGAGCACGTCCCGCCTCGCCGCCTCCACCAGAAGCTTTGTCATCGAGCTTGGCCACTTCAGCGCATTCGGGAGAGTTGATCGATCGGTGGTCCAAGTCGAATCAAGGCTACAATGACCTGATGTCCAATTTGGATGCTGCGTCTTCGGACAAGGCTGATGAGGTGGACGAAGAGGAAGTACTTCGCGAGATGGAGCGCATGCGTCGACAGCGTCGAGAAATGGCCACCATGAGCTCAGGTCCTCCTTCATCGCAGGCCAACGATGGACAATCAGTCCGTGCTGCGGAGATGGGCAGAGATAGCCTTGCACCACCAAAACCTCGTTTGGGGATCTCCTTCAGCTCATCCTCCCTCACCTCAATCCCCACTGCGCAATCATCGTCGCCACTGAGATCGTCGCCGCCCGCACGATCACCCTCGCCCCGTCCAGCTGGACATGCACCGTTACAAGCTCAATCGAGCGAGCTGGCTGAAGAAACCATGCATCCGGTGCGCAAATCCGGGTTGAGCGGCAAACCGAAGCGAATAGTCATGTCTGACGACGATGAAGACGAAGACGAAGATGACCAGCCGCTTTTCGCCAATGATGCCAGTAGATCGCCTTCAATGGATCATGTCTCAACTACCGAGAAAGGGAGCAGTCCTTCGCCTTACCGAGAGCCAAGCCCATCATCCCAGCAAAAAGGTGACGACGAGGAAGAAAAAAGGCAGGATATTTCTGATTACATCAATGAGCTCAATGTAGAAGAAGAGCAGGAAGAAGCTAGAAAAGTGACGGAGAATGTACCGGGTTCTTCAGCTTTGGACGGTCTTGACGATCTATTCGAGGAAGAGGACAACGAGACCCCTCAAGCTGAGGCCAAGAAGAAGGGTCGAGTCTCACGAGTGAGTGCTATACGGCCATGGGTATGCATATGAAATGTACCATACTGATCAATCCACAGGGGCTGAACAAGCACGATAGGGATCTGGTGAACAAGGACATGGCTCGAGCTGCACGAGGTGAGTTTCCCATGTCTCGATTCAGAACAATAGCACTCGCTGACGTACTTTGGGCAGAGAAACCTGTATATGTGTCTCGGCCTTCCCCTGAGCGTATGCCCATTTCGACGTGGCTACAAAATGCTACCATGGCGGTCAAGACTGCAGAACCCAAGTAAGCTCACCGAACTGCTCTCTTGCTCAGACCGAGCTGACGGATCCATGATCCATGATCAGACCACGCGTGACAGAGCGTCCGGGCCAGCTCAGGCTGCAAGAAAGGCGAACATCTGCCAGTCCTTCTCAGCCTATGATTGCAGACGAAATATCTGCCTTCACCCCTTCTTCGGCTCCCCGTGAACCCCTTACAGGCAACTCGAAACCATCTGTCGTCACTGTACACTCCTCCCCAACTCCCATCACCCGGAAAGGGAAAGGGAAATCGAAAGTGGTTGTCCCTGGCACATCGGATGCGCCTGAGGAGGACGAGGTGGAGTCACAGGATATCAGCTCCTTCCTAGCATCGGAAAACAAACGAGATGCAGAGGAGGCTGCCCGACAAGAGAAACTGAAGCGGCTGCAAGAACTCAAGCAGATGCACGCGAGGGCGCCTCCTGCCAAACTTCATCTTGGACCTGCAAAACCCGGATCAGACGACGAGCTCGAGTTCGAAGAAGAGGAGGTCACACCCAAGAAAGAGGTCAAGCCGATCGTTAAAGTAGCCAAAGGTGGAAGAGGTGGAGGTGGAGCCAAAGGTGTCCTCATGAAGGATTCAGCTCAACCCACTGTCTCGCGGCAGAAACAACTAGCGCTACAACGCGCTGGCAAATCGGGAAGAAGCCGACATTCCGAGGAGATCACCGAAACGTACATGGACGCTGCTGGCAAGGCCTTTCGACATTCTGATCAGAAGCAATTGAATGCAGGCGCCAGACCTGTCGGCCAGAAGCATGGGCGCGACACCGCGCTGACACCTCAAGCTGTCGAAGCGTACATGAAACAGAGTCATCAGAGACAGGTGGCGGCTATCCAGAAGAAGAAGGAGGAAGATTACGGTCGGGCGAGGAGATTGCCTCAACGGGTCGAACAGGATATCGAGATTGTAGTCGAGGCTTCAAAAGCTGAAGCAGATGCGCCTAGTGACGGCGATGACGACGGCGACGATGGGGATTACGCACCTGATGATGAGGGTGAAGAAGAGGATGACAGGATGGCCTGGAGTGGCGAAGAGGCCGAAGACGGTTCTGACGAGGACGGAGAGGAAGAGAACGGTGTCCTCGACGTGGGAGAGGATGTGGCAAAAGAGAACAAGCCTGCTCCCACGGTCCCTTCGCTCGAGGAAGATGATGACGAGGTGATACCGAGCTTCAAGCGCAAACCGCGTATATCCCGACGGGCCATCGATTCGGATGACGAGGAGTCAGTACCTCAACCTCAGACCAGGTCCTCTCCCGCTCAGCGCACTCCTCTGAAGGACATACCGACGCCACAAGTCCAAGCTTCAGCGAAGGATAACCAAAGCGACATTGGCTTTGGCGACATTGGCTTTGGCGACATCGACTTTGGTGGCTTTGGCAGTGGAGATGGCGGCAGTCAGGGGTTCTCGCAGCTGTTCGGCGCTACTCAGGCAGGTGATGATGGGGCAGATCACGTAAGTTGTCAGCTTACTCTAGCTGTCCGCGCTCGAAAGACGACATGAAGCTGATATCGTTGAGCACTACTAGGACGCTTTTGCGGCTTTGCGAGCTCAAGAACCAGTTGGTCTTCTGCCGGTGAACGCAGCCTTGCCCAGTGTGGAGATCTCGAAAACCCAGATCGACAGGGACAACGCGCTCATCGCCGGCGAGATTGAAGATGCTGCCATGGACCGCATGCACGAAGCTGAGGCGCCGAAGAAGCAGTATATCAACGAGCGAGGGTGAGCATATCTTGCGACGTAGCTATGGAAGGATGTCTGAGCTAATTTGTGTCACGCGCTGTGGTGAATATTGTCCAGTCTCTTTACCCAGACTAAGCCTGCCACTCTGCAAGCATCTGCGACTCAGCTGTCGGACGACGAGGACAGTCAGTCCCCTGAGAACCGTCGGCAGCTAGCTGGAGCATCGAGTCTTTCCTTAGCAAACGGATTTGACAGTACTCCCTTCGGCAAGACGCAAAGTCAAACACAAGCCGCATCGACTATGGTCGACGCTCAGGACAGCTTGCCCACTGGATCGCCCAGTCCGACCCAGACTCAAGAGGAATCTTTTTCTCGATTGAGACGTCGACGATCTGATCCAGAAGGAGCATCGATAACCCTCTCGCCCACGCAGCCTGCCAATGCCTTTGAACGGCTGATGGCTGGTCCTCGCGAGCCGATCGGGCAGAATAAGAAGCTGAAGTCCAAGATGGTGGACGAACAAGCTGAGGAGAGTGACGAAGACAATGGCTGGGGACGGATGGGCGACGAAGATGAAGACGACGACGAGGGAGATGATGGTTACGTGGAGGGTTTGGTCGATGATCAAGCTATCGATGAGGAAGAGAAGAGGAGGCAGGACGAAGCTGCTGCCGAAAAGAACCGGTGAGTAACTCTGTATCACGCGTTCAAGCGTGTCATGGCATGTACTGTTGCAACACAGAAGGCTTACAGCACATGTCCTGAATAGGGAGATCCAAATGGCGGACGATGCGAGACGAGAGGCGGAAGCGCGAAAGATCACCGAAGGAGAACATCGACGAAAGAAGCGAGGCGTCGACTTCTACTCTGATGACGATGACGACGATGACGATGGCAAGAAGAAGAGATGGAGCAAGAAACAGCGGAGGAAGAGGAAACTCGAAGCTGAGGACGGTCTCGTCAAGCTAGGTAAGTTATCCTCTGTGCCTGCCAGCATGACATGTTGGAACTCCCAAGTACCAAGTGGAATATGTATTGATAGCTGTCCCTACTCCGGTTATTTTAGATGGCGAGGAGAATGTCTTTGTGAAAGCCTACGACGAGGATCTGGACTCGGACGATGAAGACATTGAGGAGACACCGCTTTCGCCCGGCCTTGAGAAACAACGACGAGTCTATCACGATATCGCTGTTGATGATGACGAGGATTCTCAGATGGAGGATCCTCCGCGACAGCCTGCCATGACCTACAGAGAAAAGATGGAAATGGTCAAGAAACGGGCTGAGCTGAACAGAGGCGTGAGTCTGCTCGTTACATTAGATCCGCCTGTGCTTGTTTCTGTCCTTCTGTTTTGAGTATCGTATCGAATGGACCTGACTAAGTGCCATGTTTGTACAGAAAACTACCGCGGAGATCGAGGCAGAGGACGCGATCGACCTGGACGATATCGCCACGGGGCCTGCTTACGCTGTCTCTCGTAAGAGGCGCAACACGTTCGTTGACGAGCCTGAGGAGATGGGAATTGACGCGGACGATGCTGGGCATTCTGGCTTTTCGATCTCGCGGTCAGCATCAAGGAGCATGAGCAATCTTGTTGCTGCTAGAGACGACGATGAAGAACACGTGAGTTGGATTTCGGCTTCGTATCATTGCGCCACGTATATGCGCGTGCACTATCTTATCAGGGGGAAAGAGCGCCAGCGCAAACGTGGTATACAACCGATTAGTGGCGTGATCGGCTCGACACTGAATGAATTTGGAGCTGATATTGGGCTCCTGCTGGTGATCCTGTAGACCTCAAACACAAGACCATTGACCAAATCATCTCGGAGACTCGAATCATACGCGACGTACGTGCAAGAAGAATCCCAAGTCAACCGACGCGCAGCAGGCGGCGCAAGCGGGGTCTCTGTCGTTCGACAAGCTTCGAACGGCGGCGGCGGCGGCGATAGCTTCGGCAGTGGCAATGGCAGGATGGGACCGCCAGGTGCTGGCGGACGACCTCCCCCTGTACCCCACCCGCATAGACAAAGTACCGCGTCGAGCTCTAGCTCTGGTAGTATTCTCATGTCGAAGAATAGCGGATTCGCTTGATCTTTTTGCTCCCTTCTCTCTTTCGCTCTTCTTTCTGGTTCGTGCCGAGCTGGACTCACCTGTGATAGATCCTCATATTCTTCTTGCTACAATCGGCTCTGATATTTGTATAATCTGCGTGCCATTATTAGTATGTACATTGATGCATGGTCATACTTCTGTATACCTCGCTCACTCGCTCGCCTTTTCCCCACTGAATGAGTTGAGCTCTATTCAACGGTCGCGCCGATATTCTTGGACGAGGGTCGGTTGGATTCGCAGCATACAGAATCAGTCAGACTGCGGGCGGGGACAACCGACAAACGAGTGGCAAACACGAGCACTCGTAGAGTAGACAGCATGAGAAGGCTGGGCGGAAGGACACCTCGACTCTTCAAGCTGAGAGATCGGTCTAGGGTCATTCTCCGACGACACCTACTCGCATCGTACGACTTGTGTGAGTGTGTTTGATGCACGATTTAGGGTGATGAATCTCGCATCAAGAACAAAACGATTCGCGTCGGAAAAGGACCGACCATCCTATCAAACACAACAGTGGCAGTGCTTGAAGCATTGTCATGATCCGTGATTGACTTTGACTTTGCGCTATCAACGGGTTTCCAGAGCTACAGAACACTTGAACTATGCACACTTCTTGTCAGCTCGCGAGAGATATTCTGCACGGATGGTGTCGTGCACTATAGTAAAAAGTGATCCTCCGGCCCAGGTGTCCGTCCCACACGATATCCAGATATGTACAGTAGCTTCACACAGATAGAAGGGGTCTTTCCCACAGATCTCATTGTTCCGCTCGAGACAGATAGATCGCTGACGGCAAAGTATGCGCCTCATACACGCATCAAGGTTGAAACCTTAAATGAAAACAAGGAGGTCTTATCACCTGGCTTTTGGCGATGATGCCGAATTTGATCCTTCCCAGACACAGTCTTTAGTCGTGTCTGCGCCCGCCGACTACAGACCACGCTGAACCAGTGTTCGACGCTCGCAAGGGACGGAGGGGAGCATGAACGAGTTCTTCCGAATAGGTCATGAGGGGAAGAGCGATGCGGAGACTCTTGCTGGCAATCATTCAGAAGTCGTGGCAAGCGGCCATCATCAGCCTTGGAAAGAGGACAAGCTAAAAGGACGAGCCTCTTTCTTTCGAGTGTGGCGAGGCTGCGTCTTGGGCGCTGTGAGGCAAAACAGCTATACCACACTCTGAAGTCATGTCGCAATTGTGTTCTCATCCATGATAAGGGCCGCCCAAAGTCGTGTGTGCGGATCATGATCATCAACATACGACGTGCGAGGTAATGATCCACACACAGACAGATTCGAGGGGTACAGGCTCATTTTCGCTTCTCGTTCTCACGAAATGAGATTTGCTTCTGACCGAGGTGGCCGCATGCTCCCAGAATGTATCCTCTGGTTTCGCGAGATCCTTTTGTTCGTGCCACGCTACTCGTAGAGACAATGGTGACGGTGGCGACTGATCAGGCAGATATATAACAGCTTCCAAGGTTGATAGGTCGACATCGGTAGCCCTCACTCACTTAACTCAACAATCCAATCACATCCCCTCTACAGTATACCACTCGAGCAGATTATATCAACAAGCTACTTCAGGAAAGCGATCACCGAAATGTACGTGCTTTACTGCCTGATCGTCCACACCTGGCTGATTTCCCCTTGTATCATCACCCTTGTCCAGGACAAGGGAAGAAGACAAGAAGAAGGAAGAGGCGAAGAAGGGAGAGGAGAAGAAGCAGTGAGTCAAGCGCTGTGCTCTGACACAACCACTCCATATCCCTTGGTTATCGTGACTGACCCCGTATCACACCGCACAGGCAGCCTGCACAGGACCGAAAGCGCCAATGCGAAATCATGAATTGCTCTAAGCAGGCTACCGGGACCGGAAACACTTGCCGTGAGCGTGAGTGTATTGTGATTCTCTCAGTGACTCGATCGCGTCGCGTATTCCGCGAACGAAACACCTCGCATGTCCGTTTCCTGGGAGTTCAGCTGAGCGAAAAACTACCCCCACAGACAGGAAAAACAAATGAGATCCTGAGGGGCGGATGGAATGAGGTCGATCCAGTCCATCGCGAGGGCTCATTGGCAGGGGATATGGGCCACAGGGAGAATATGTATACTACCAGCGCTACCACTTAGCTTGCTATTACGATGCACGAGTCATTTGAGCAGGTTCAGTGTATTCAGCTTTCTAGGTTGCGATCTCACGTCCATCACGATACGTACAGGCTTGAAAGGCAATTGCTCAATGATGGTCGAAAGGGTCAGACACAGCAGTAATTCAACAATTCATTATCTGTCATGCGTGTACATGATCTGCTGAAAATATGGTACGGATACTCATTTCTGGCCAGCGAGCTAAGTAGACGTCTTGATTTTACACAAAGTTTGATACCCAGTGTCATCGCCATGTTTAAGCTTCATCTCCTCCACCCATTCCGCTGTCGTATCATACTCATATCTTGGGAGTCCCAGTACCAGCCTCATACCATTGATCAATGCGATGAACGGTTTCTGAGCCATGGACTCCACAAGCAAATGATAAAACCTTCCATTCCTTACACATTCCGCAAGGTCGGGACGACCGAGTTCCTCATAAGCTTCCACGAGTACGAGCTCGCTCGGCTCGAGATCGGTTTGCCCTTCGTCAAGAAGCGGATCCAAGCTGTAGCAGGCGGAAGGGCTGGCGAAAGCTTCGGCCTTGGTGGTGGTGAATGCCCTTCATGAACAGTTCATCAGACACATCTTATAGGTGCTTCCGGCCCGTGGATTAGCTTGAAATGAGCTCTAGAACTTACCATTCCCAATCGATGAGAGCAGTTATGTTACCTTCTGCGTCAGCCATGACATGATCACCTTTATCGTCGCCATGCTTGAGGTAATATGGACCGCCATCTTGCCAGTTGTCGTAGTTGCGGATTATCTCCTTCAATTCGAGGTGCCACAGATAGATCGGTAAAGGATCATCAGGAAACAAGACGCCCTCCAAGATCTTGGGCAGGACGAAATCCGCTTCGCCAAGATATCGTTCCTGATTGGTTCGGAACGGCCCAGGGAAATATGGAGGTGTCTCCTCGCAGATGACACTCGAAGTGATGGGGCCGATCAAGCTGGTCGACGAGCCATCGGTGGAAGGATATAAGCCTCCGATGGTTGGGAAAGTGAGTTTGCTGAGCTCGATGTTGAATTTCGCGAGCTGATAAATGACCTTCTTCACTTTCTCTTCGGAGTCGTCGCCTTCATGGAATGGAGCAGTCATATATCCACCATCGACGAAATCGACGAAGAAATAGCTCAGCTGACCTGAATATATTCTCATAGTCAGTCTCGCCTCCCGCCTGATACGCCAACAGGTTTGACAGGTAGGCTGAAGGGCTCACTCGGGTCTGTATCGGCTTTTGAGGGCAGGTAAGCGGCTGGCACTTTCAGTCCATGCTCTGTGAGCACCTTGATCGTTTCTGCCTCGCTCTCCACCACCATCCTGTTATACCCATCGATAGGAGGTCGATTGGCTTGATGTTTAATTCGAACGAGCCATCGGTGACCATCCTCAAAGACTACAGGGATGAGTGCGTTGATTCCTCCCTCGAGAATATCTTGGAAAGACTCGGGAATTTCAACAGCGCACGGAATGTTGTTGCGCATGGAAGAAGCTACGGAGGCAATATTGCTCGCTTTGACCAAATCCATCCTGGCACGAGTCTGAAGAAAAGACTCTCGTCAGCCGAGACCTATTCGTTTCAATCTGTTTCTGGCCTAGGTCACCTACCTCAACGTGATAGAGGGCAATCCTCGCTTCTTGGCGTTCATCGTACTGTGAGCGGGATCAAGGATCTCAGCGATCGTCTACTTCTATAGGTGGGTCACCTGGCATGGTACATACGGTGTAGGTGAGGCACTTGTGAATAGGTCGAACACCATGCGTCAAGCACAGATGTTTACCGCAGTATGTACATCCGTGAGTCCGCATAGTATGGACCGATCGCTTGTCGCATCCAGGGTAATCGCAAGGCCAGGTTAGCATGGTGATAGTTTTGACCGTTGTCTCTCGTCTGTTGTCTGTTGTCTGTTGTCTGTAAAGGTATGAGGAAGGGCAGGTGGCGGGAAGATAGAAGAAAGTGGAAAGTAAAGAGAAGAAGCGATGTTTGTCTATTGATTGTTATATGTCATCGTGTTCACCGTACAGTGCGACGCGTTTTTGATGGTGCGTGGAGCACGCTTGCTGCTCGTCGCCATCCTTTGGATCTGCTGGGCCTGTGCTAAATCGTTAGTGGCACTTCTTGAGTTTGTTGTATAATGGCTTGATGACTATGAGCATGGCCGTGAGTACATTGACACGTTGTGACCAAAAGGAGACATGCGCCTCGAGCAACGGGGAACGCTGTCAGCAACCACACGGACAGTACTCTCAGCAAGTAGTCAGTCGTCTCTGGAGGCCAGACCATGGCGTCTCAGTGCTCATACTGTCTAATGTCATTGCCTGTGCCCGTGAATGCGTGTGTCTTAGTGACATGGCTGTCCATCGCGAGTAGATAGACGGTTCGCAGCAATTCGACAGAGAAGAGAATGGGTTGCCACTCTCAACTAAAGACAGTCTTCTTCCATGGCTCGTTTTGCGTTCGGACTCTTGATGGCCGACATAGGATTTCCATCGATATCGGCACCTCTCGGCGCCGAGAGATCTGATAGTAGAACTTACCCATCCAGGCAACTAGACCTAGCGCAGTACGGTGTTCCGTAAAGCGAATATGATCTAAGTTCGATTGGACCCTGAATGCGTACCAACGGTAATTCTGTCCGTTCAGAGATAGACCACTTTTGCGTGAAGAGGTCAGATGATCAAGTCCCACTAGCTTACATACGACAACTCATGCTGCGCTTAAGGACTCGAGCTGGTCCCAAAGCCCCTGCCACACGGTGCTCGATGTCACCTAGCACGGGTCTAAGGCAACGCGCCGTAGAAACAGCGAAAAGGAGACATTTTGATGATTCATAACGGTTGGTGGATCCTACCAACATAAACGTTATAGTGCAGTAGAAGTCCCCTCTATCACATGTCCCATGGCTAAGTTGGTTAAGGCGGTCGACTGTTAGTTACTAGCATGATCGGACGGTCGTGAGTTCGAGTCTCACTGGGACAGTGTGGTCTTCCACATTCCTTTTTGGGTCTTTTTTACTCTGGATCCGGGTTGTAACCTCTAATTACGCTTATTAGCTTCCGTTGGCAGTATCCGCCGCGTGCGGAGCCGAAGGGGTCTGTGACGGGGATGGGCATGGGCAATGGCATTGAATTACAGTAGTAACGCTACGGTGTATGTAATGCTTTAAGGGTCACGCAGACGGTGTAGCCGTGTCTCTGAATAGATAAGTTGGGATGTGATCAGTCTCAAAGCACCACACTATCTCCATGGTTTCATTCACAGGTGCACTTGAGATCACAGACCAACCTGTAGACTACATCAATATATATCATTAGATTGGGTTGCTCCTCACTCAACACAGTCCAAGCATCCGGCCTTCGCCATGTGTACCTCATAGCAGCCTTGTAATAGAGTAGCGTGAGTATGCGAGGAGTCGAGCCACCGTTTTCGTCTACGCAGCAATTCGCCCCGGCCAACGACGTCCCTCGGTCATTATAAATCGTCCTTGATATCTCTCGCATCAGCTAAGCAGTCAATTCGAAGGGTCCTTCTCTAAGCAGATCGCTCGTCAAGTCATCATGTCTGGCGGCATCTTCTTCCTCGACGAAGATCGAGATCGCGACACTTCGCCTGACCCATCTCCATCGCCTCGCGGTTCTCCGACTCTGTCAGCAGATACTTCACGGTCCGTCCCTGCGCCAAGTGGATCATCTCCGTCCTCATCTACCTCAAACTCATCGGGCTCGACATCGAATTTACCTCCTACTATTCAGATACCAAACCCATCGATCCTGTCACCCACACCGACACCACTGCCTCAACATCGGAAACATAATGCACCGTTCGCCGCGACCCCGTCTTTCCCCTCCCCGCTGGCCCAGGCTATCACTGTACCGTCCAACTCTGACACGTCGTCGTCCTCTTCGCATTCTTCACCGAATAACTCTGACGATGAACGGGAACTCCGTCCGCGCAGGCCGAGTCAGCATGGATCGACAGGGAGCCGGACGCCGAGACGGTCATTGGAACAATTCCCTCGTCCGAGGACAGCCAGTCCAGTTCTATCCAGCAGACCAGGGAGTCCCTCGACGTCGCAGAAGTCCGACTCGAGACCGGCCAGCCCGGTCATAGCATCTCGTCCGCAAGCAGTGACACCCAGCTCTCTGCTCATGAAGAGTAAGAGGTCTGCAAGTGGATCAGCCCTCACGGGAAATCTCCCATTGCCAGCTTCACGACAGTCCCCGCCACACGCCATCAAGAAAGAATCCCCAACACATCCTGCATCTCGGCGCTTCGAGAGCATATCCAAAGGTCAATCTGGAGACACAGCGTCGATATCATCCAGAGGTAGAAGTGAAAGTAGCGGAAGCTCAGTAGGACTTGGAGTGACGGTACTTGGGTCAAGCAGTGCGGCAGGCTCGAGCCCGTTGGCGTTCGGGAGCCCAGAGCTGGAGCCTCTGTCAGGAATAGAGGCATCGCCTCGCCGGCGGTCGATCGCCATACCCCCTTCAAGTCATGAGGCCTCAAAGGAAAGCAACGTATTAGGCCTTGGATGGGGAGCTGCATGGGACTCAACATCTGCCTCTGGATCTTCGTTCGGTAGTGGGAGTGGGAGTTACAAGGACAAAGGGAAAGCAAAGGAGTCTCTGAGCACGTCAAGCCCAAGGAGGGAAAGAGAGCGAACTGCTCCGATAGGAGTGGCAAGGTGAGTCACAGATGTCGCTGGGTTAGCCCCTTTCAAAGAGGCACAGGCTATCACGAGGCAATCCAGCTTATATATAATCATTGCCTGTTTTCGCAGTCCACCTAGAGCGCGTCGACCATCAGAATTCCTCAATCCTACCGCGATCGATACTCGCAAGATGCCTCACGGCGGTCGACCGTCGTTCAGCGCATCTGCTGTGCCGAACCTCTCTACTTCTGCGTCCATGGTCTCTCCTCTGAACCCCTTGCCATCGCCATGGACATCGTCTTCCGATGCATCTACAGGCGCCTTCAGTCCCGCCACTAGCGTCACTAGCGAGTCTTCAGCGCCAACGTCCACTACTACATCTTCGGCTGCCGGCGCTATCCGGCTGAACAGGGTACCTACGAGCGTACGACTTGCTGCAGAGCTTATCAAAAATACGGGGAACATGTCTACGCCGCCCCCGCCGCAGACTTCCAGCCCCCCTTCAGGCACTTCCACCGCGTCTGTGCCTACACCTAACCCTTCGCCGGTCGGCAGCTCGACTACAGTCAACGCTATGGGTCCACCTCCAGCAAGGGATCTTCAGCATTTCTCTTCCATGCCGCCTCCACCTCTCAAATCGCAACTTGCACCGACCTTGGATATCACAAAAGGCCGAATCACTAGCTCTGTGCCGACGACACCTAGTGGGACGAGGAGCATATCTCCGGCGATCGAAAAGGGCAAGCTGCCTACTACCGCTCCCACATCTGCCGTCCCGTCCTCGTCCTCTCGGTCGTCTTCTGGAGCCAATCTTGCCCCTCCACCAGTGTTCAAGAGCCCCTTGCCACCACTTCAACCGCGTCCTCGGCCATCCTTGCCTATGGAGACCGGCCTGACAGGTGACAGTTTCCCCAATCCTGCCCGACACCATCGGTATCGGACGTCAATGCACGAAGCTACACTGAAGTCTGCTATCGCTGCCCAGTTCACCGAGTCACCCCCTGCTTTACCGTCAGATGCAGGCGCAGGACCAGCAGATACATCCTCGAAAACTGCTTCCTTTGGCCTGGGCCTCAGTATGCCTCCCACCACAGCTTTCCTTGTCCCTTCTGGCGTGTCTGGCACGGTCACTCCTGGAGCACCAATCGGAGCGGGAAGTCGAACCCGCTCGACTACCGAACAGGGTATAGCGATGGATCTAGCTGGAGAAACCATGATGGGTGGAGATGCTGCCAGTCACGCTAGCATGATCATGCAAAGCAGGCAGGCAAAGCTGCATAGATGGCGACCGACTAGCGCCGGCAGTCAAATGCGCGGTGAGGGTGTCCTACCTCCAGCTTTCAATCGATCGACGTCTGCGGGAGCTCCAGCCATGCTTGCAGCTCCAAGAGCTAAACGTCAAGCTCAATGGGGCGATCTAGAGGGTACGACAACTGCCGCATCTTCTCCCGGAGAAGATCTCCCGCCAATTCCAGCATCGATGCACCAACTGGCTCCTGTCGCCTCTCTGCCCATGCCCCTCACCTCGTTGATATTCGCCGAAAGCCCCGGCCCGAAAGTGACGGACAGGTCATCTGGCCCCGGACCGATCCCATCTAACGCAGGCCCGTCAAGATTCTCTAGCGCTGCAATGGGTATGGATATGGTGCCTTCAATGGAGAGACAGGCAAGTGCTAGTGGCACTGTAGGAGGGATTGAGTGGGTCGACTGGATGGATTGCTACAAACGATATAAGGAGGCGAAGATTCGGGCCGAAGCAGAGGTTGTCAGGGACCCGACTGCGGGTCAAGCCGAGGACAGTCCCAATCTGCGTGGCTTCACGGGCACAATTCCAGAGGAAGCCTCCGTCTCTCCCAAGGATCTCGATGTCACCCCACAGCCTAATTACGACACAACCAGCGCGATCGCCTTGACTCCTACTACATCACGGGACGATTTCGCTCCCCCTTCTTCTCAGTCCGGCTCCCTGCGAAAGCGAAGCCTTTCCATCAGGTCCACTCTATCGTTGGTCGATCCTAAACTGTCGCCTCTACAGAAACGGAGCAGCATATTCGAGAGACCAAGGCAGACCTCGGGAAGTTCGACCAGAACGGATGCTTCATCCTCCACAGGTGAAGGCAAGAAGAAGAAAGGCTTGACTTCGAAGATGGAAGGATGGTGGAACGCCGTCAAGAGCAACTTCGGATCAGAGCATCATCGAGCTAGTCGTCCCAGCACTCTTGGGCATCAAGTCACAAATCGTATCCCATCTGCGCCCAGCTCGAGACGGCCAAGCGAGCTTCCATCTCTTACGCCGCCTCAGATGGCTTTACTTGCTCCGGAGCCAGTTCGCCGAGATTCTTCGCTGAACCTCCGACCCGTTGTTTCTCATGCGGAACTTCGCTCTCGACCGATACATCGCGACGCCCACGATACAGCAAGTATCGTCGGGTCGACATCCGCCGATATTGCCCACCTGTCTCGGCAGTCATCTGCGGAGACCACTATGCCACCTTCACTACCAGCGTTACCTATACGTCATCCTTCCACTGTACCTGAGGAGGCCTCATCGTTCCCTTCCAGTCGAGGTAGCGGGTCTCTGGAGGCGCGACGCAAACAGCCGAACCTTCGTCTCGAGCTTGATTCTAATATTCTCACTCAACCGAGTTCGCATACCAGCGATTCAAGCAACTCACAAGGCCTTCCCAGGATGATTCCTCTTGGAACGAGCGCTTTCGAGCGTCCCAGCCAAGCGACCTCGCGATCCTCCTCCTTTGGCCAATCGCTCGGTCTTGGTCCAGGCTTGACTCCTGGTGTCCCCCGGTGGGATCAAACGCCTTCTCCGGTATATGCCCTTGGGCAAGAAAGGAGAGGCAGCGACGAGAACCGGCCTGTAGCGCCGGGTGCAGATCTCACTGTTGCTTCCGTTCGTAAGCACGTCAGACATCGTTTGAATGCTGCCAAGGAGGCCTGCGATTCTACGTTGAAAAAGACTATCGAAGCTATCACCAGCTTTGTTGAAAAGCAACGCGAGGAGGAGGATCCTACTGAGGAGATTCCGATCGACTATTTCGATGCTCTCAATCTGAACGATTCGCCCATCGTAGACGCGACCGATACGGAGAGCGAAATGGGAGAAAAGCTCGAAACGGAAGGCTCAGGAGTGAGATCTCGAGCAGGTAAGCCGGGTTTAACAGTGTTCAAAGGATGTAATTGATAGAAAGGGTGTTATACTGACGCATCCTTTCAGTATCTTCATCCCGCGGTCCAAGTCGAAGACCATCCATTTCCCGACCAGGTCTTAGTCCCAACAAGCGCCTCTCGATGCTTCCTGCCAGTCCCAGTCGGGTGACCTCTCGTCGTCGTCCCAGTGCTGTTCCGCGAAACTACGCTGGTCGACCTACTAGAAATATGTCCCTCTCGCTTGACCGAACGCAGTCCAATACAAGCTCGAGGTCGACGAGCCGTTCCCGCTCGCCTATGCCTGGAGTGACCAAAGCCCAGTTGTCCTCACAAGCGCTCCAGAACGAAGTAGCCGACGACGACAGGCTTTTCCTCGCTGCCTTACAAGATCTGATTGTTCTGGCTACCGAAGTTCTCGATTCCACCGTCAACGTGCTCATGTCCAAACCCACCACTTGTACCGACATAATCCAGAAGCTGCAGAAAGCGGGTTCCAAGTGGGACGATCACGACGACTGGCCCGGACGATATTGGTACGTCGATATCCTGATGGCTGTCGCCAACCTTTCTCGAGTCCTGGATTGGTGGGAGGCGGAGAAAGGATTCTGGAATTTCGACGAGGAGGATGAGAACGAGCCTTTGCTCTTCGTGATGAAGCCGTCCAGAGAGGAACCTAGATTCGACCAAGAGTTCAAGGCTGCCCTGGGCGATTCCAGATATTCACCCGCCGTAGCACCGACGGTCCTATCCGATCGACCACTCTCAGCAATCAGCCTGGAAGTACCTTCGCCTGACTCTTCAGGACCGTACACCGGCAAGACGGCTACTGGCCCGACTGTCGGAACGCCGAAGGCGCAGGCTGTAGAGGATCTGCGATTCTTGGCTGAGCATGCTAAGAGCGTGAATATCGTTATGGAGCTCAGTCTGCAGGGAGAGCAGATTGAATACGTCAATGATGCTGTCATGGAGGTTATCGGGTGAGTTGTGATATCAGTCTCTTTAGCTGGTACGCGTGTGCTGATAAAGATATCGTAGACGCGAGCCAGAAGATGTGCTCGATCGACCGATCACCGACTTACTCGCTCCTGGCGATGCTACAGTCTTCTCTGAGGCTACACAAACCTTGGTGGCGGATGACAACAACACAGTACAGCTTCGCTTCCGGTTCGAGGTACACGAGCTCGACGACGTTGAGGCCGAAGATCGACAGCCTGGGCCTGTCTACATCGAGCTCGAAGGCGTAGGAATGCTCATGAGGGAAAACAACGAACCCTCACATACCATGTGGGTTCTGAAACCCGTTGCCGCAACCCAAGTTGAAGCTATTACGGACGCCGCTTTCCCTCGAGACGGAATTATTTCGACTGAAGGCATTCTATGCCGAATCTGTGAGAGGGAAATCGTCACTTGGTTCTTCGAGAAGCACAACGAGACTTGCGATGCCGTACATCGACTCGAAGCGGAGATCTCCGAATGTAACGACTGTCTGCACGATCTTCACCAGACTGTTGTGAAGTTCAACGCGGAGATTGACAGCGCTGGACCGAACACCCCTGCTCAGTACCAGGGTGTTCTATTTTACACCCTTCCCGACTCGATCATCACGAATGACGAAGGAGCATCTCCTCAAATGCCTCAAGGTGTAGAAGTTCGGAAAGTCGCCCACGAGCACCTGCAAGATGTTATCAACATCCTCAACGTAGCAAGAAACATCGAGACCCCTTCTGTGCAAGAAGACGAAGCGGATCTGGCTTTCACCATCCAGAAATACCTACCTGTCGAGTCCGAGGAGAAGTTGCAGCGAATCACAAGGTGGCAACGCCCTCAAACTAGTGACCGAGCGCTCAACTTGCTCTTCACACATGTCGAGGATCAGCTGAGACGGAAGCAAAAGGCTATAGCGAGAATGCAGTCGACCATCCGATATTCCGAGAAGACGAGGCACGAATGGGAAGACAAGGTGAACCAGATGCTGGCCGAGCGGGAAGAATGTAGCCCGTCGGAGAGTGGATCTGATATCAGTGATCCTGCACAATCACCGGGCGAGGCTCAGAGTCCGCCGCCTGCTGAGAGTCCTGAGATCTCGCCTCCGGGACCTCGAAAGATCGCCCCCCAGGCTCGTCTGCCAATCACTCAGGGTCATCCTCAGCGTCAACCGAGTCATATGGGAGAGTCACCCAGCACTCTCACTATCTCTGCGCCTACTCCCGCTGTGGCCACACAGTCTCAAACACCCGCACCTGCTAGGACGCCTGCCCTTGCCCATCAGCCAGGTCAATCGCCTGGACTGATGACTTCACCACCTATCCCGGCCTCTTCTCCTGTCTATGTCCCTGCAGCCGCCCCACCGCCGCAGGCGTCATCGACCGCCAGCCGGCCCAGCTCCAAGACCAGCTCGCCATTGCTTGTGCCCCATGATAAACACGGTCATCATCGCCGAGTCTCTACTTCCAAGGCTTTCAGGGACGGTCCTCTGTCCCCTCGAATCCCGTCCGCAGCGTTACAAGCGCGGTCAGCACCGCCATCGATCAAAGACTTCGAAATCATCAAGCCTATCAGTCGAGGTGCTTTCGGTTCAGTCTACTTGGCCAAGAAAGTTGCTACTGGTGATTACTTCGCCATCAAGGCTTTGAAGAAGTCGGACATGATCGCCAAGAATCAGATCACCAACGTCAAGGCGGAGAGAACGATCTTGATGAACCAGGCCAGTTCGCCTTACGTCGTCCGACTGTTCTTCTCCTTCCAGTCGAAGGAATACCTGTACCTCGTCATGGAGTATCTCAATGGTGGAGACTGTTCCAGTCTGGTCAAGACTCTTGGTGGTCTTAGCGAAGATTGGGCGAGGAATTACACAGCTGAAGTAGTGTTGGGGTTGGAATACCTCCACGCAAGAAATGTTGTCCATCGGTAAGTACCTTGTAACTCGTTCGTGAAGAATCATTCTGATCATTACTGACCTTTCGTTGATCAGTGATATCAAACCCGACAACCTGTTGATTGATTCTCGAGGACATCTCAAGCTTACCGATTTCGGTCTTTCTCGTATCGGTTTGCTGAATCGACAAGTCGGAGGGCCTAGACCAGCATATCTACGAGGCACATCATTACGCGGTTCCACCAGACAACGCCCCGGATATCCTCGCACTGTTTCCAACTCTTCCTCCAATGACTCACCTCTGCTGTCCCCGGAATTGTTACATGCTCAGCCTCTTTCACATCTCAGTCAATCGTACTTTGCCCAACAGATCCACGATTCGATGTCCGCCGACGAGTCGAGTGGTTCTGAATCGGCTGGTATCATTCCCAAGCACATCAGGCAGATGTCGACCGTCAACAAGGCAACCACAGACACGCCGTCCAACCCCGCTCGATTCGTAGGGACACCGGATTACCTGGCGCCAGAAAGCATTCTCGGTATTGGTCAAGACGACGCTGCCGTTGATTGGTGGGCGCTGGGAGTAGTACTTTACGAATTCCTTTACGGTATCCCACCTTTCCATGCCGAAACGCCTGAGAAGGTTTTCGACAATGTGGTCTCCCGAAGGATTGATTGGCACGAGGATGAGATAGACATCTCACCCGAAGCACGAGATCTGATGGACAGGTTGATGTGTTCCGACCCTCACAAGCGACTGGGAGCCCGTGGTGCCGAGGAAGTCAAGCGACATCCATTCTTTGCTGGAATCGACTGGAGCACCATCGCTACCGCTGAAGCGAGCTTCGTGCCCGAAGTGACTGATCCTGAATCTACCGATTACTTCGATTCGCGAGGCGCCGCTCATGGGTTCCACGACGATGATCCTTCGCCTCAAATCCTCAAGCAGGCTCCAGACATCAAGCCTCGTCGAGCTCTTCTCTCACCCAAGGCTCAAGATGATATGGCTGCCATCGAGGCTGACATGGGTGATCAGGACGACTTTGGTACTTTCAATTTCAAGAATCTACCGGTTTTGAAACAGGCCAATGACGATGTTATCCGGAAGATGCGAACCGATTCTATGGCCCCGTTGAGCCAAGCTCTTGAAGGTCCTGCTCATGTCACCCGACGACCAAGGAGCTTGTCTACCAAGCTCAGAGCTAAACGAAAGCCTTCGGACATCAATACGCTTCCTCAGGGTCCACCATCCCCATCCACCTCGACTTCATCAGCAGCCTCCACGCCATCACGAGCCTCGATTGCGCCAACGACTCCAGCAATGATGCCTCCTCTACCTCAACACTTCCGTCGACCTTCCGAGCTGAATGCGCTTGATCGGGTCAAGTTGACCGAGGAGAACGAGATGGCTCGGCGAAACGCTACACCTGTACGCGTACGAGCTGGGTCAGGCTCAAGCGCTGGGTCTGCCAGTGCCGAGCTGTGGCGACAAAGACGGCAGGTCTCTATCAACGCGGAGAATGGCACTTCACCGTCCAATATACCGCTGGAAAGTCCCGAGGGGTCACAGGCGTTCTCATCTGGTGTCGTTGACAGGGGTTTGGATGTTCTGATTGCTGAAGACAATCCGATTTCACAGAAGGTGAGCTCACCATTTGCTGTATCATATGAGCTCAGCGAGCCGAGCTAACAAATCGAATCTAGATCCTCGAGACCCTGCTTACCAGAATGGGCTGTCGATGTATCTGTGTCGATGATGGACCAGCCGCTCTAGCTGCGACCATGGGCAGTATCCGTGAGTGCGATCGATCTTAGGCGGCTTCGATCAATCACTGACCCGCATTCATTCAGGCTTCGATGTGATCGTCTGTGACATACACATGCCAGTTGTGAATGGTGAACAGGTAGCGCGTATGATTCGCTCCACTAACAATCACAATCAGAACACACCTAGTGAGTCATCTCTCTTTACCTTGTCACCCAAAATTGGGCTATGGCTGATCGAGACATCTATCTCAGTCATCGCCGCAACGTCTTACGAGCAGCATCAAGTCATCACCGAGGAGGGCACGCTCTTCTCCGCTGTGCTCAACAAGCCTGTCACCAGGGCCGATCTCATCAAATGCCTCGGCAAGCTTGGCTTTATCCTCAGCTCCGGCACAGACGCTAGCTCTGCCTCCAACTCCAATTCGAATCACACACCTCTCTAATCCAATTGATGTCCTGAACGTTCTTCATGCTGTGCCACCGCCCACCCTACTTCTTGTCAATGCACCTCGGGCCCGAACGGTGAATGAGAGTGGAACTCACTCGTATATAACGTTTCTATATCTCTCCGGCTTCTCTGTTTCCGATCCATGACCGCACGCCCCTTCCGTAAGTTTTGTCTATATGTAGTATCGGGGTCCAATCTTGATTTTTCTCTGTTGCATTGCGCTGTCTCTCTCTCTCTCTTTTTCGTGTGATCACAGTACTCCTTTGGCAGGGTCTCAATTGTATCAATAATAGGCGTTATGTTGTTTTAACAGTAGTCTTACGTGCATGCATCGATACGCGGTTCTTTAGGTGTTGTCATACCCGACACCTAGTACAGTAGCAATTGCAGAATGCCCTAAACTCCTACTCTGCAAGTCGATGGGCCTGATCACACGACTTCGCATCGGCGTTGACTTCCACCTGAGTTTTGGTCTGAGATTCCGCCGGTCCTTCAGCCTTCGCCTCCTCCTCAGTCTTCGTAGCAATCTCTGTCTCGTCTTCGAGCTTGGTGCGTTCCCTCTGCTCATCCTCTAACATCTTTTGCTTGATCTTCGTCTGCTCTTTCTCCGCCTTGGCCTCCAACGCCTTCTCCTTGGCTCTTTCGATCGTCCATTTATGACGAAGCATGACCTTCTGCAATCCAGCATGATCCTTGTATCGCTCCATCATGTACACCCTCCACTCATCATCTCCCACTGGCGGCTTGAAGTCAGGCGCAGGATCTGCACCGAAAGGCTCCCGGAATCCGTTCTTGCGATATGCACGATCGTAGAAACCGATTCGAGTCAACCGTTGATACAGCCTGCCGTTCTCAACACACTCTGCGAGGTCGGGTCGCTGGTACTTCTCGTAAGCCTGAATGAGCTGAGTTTCTTCTTCGGTCATGTCGTTCTTGCCACCAAGAAAAGATAGGTTTTCGTAGAGGATATACGGAGAGGCGAAAGCTTCGCCCTTCGTTGTCGCGTACGCCCTATGAGTAAAGCCGCGCCCAGTCAGCTGCATGCTTGTAGACCTGTCCGAAAGACGAATGCTGACTTACCACTCCCAGTCAAGTACGCCAATCACTTCGTCCTGGTCGTTCCACAAGAAGTGATCGCCTTTCTCGTCGTCATGCTTGATGTATACAGCTTCCGGCTTCTCCGCCAGGATTGCACTGTGGCTGACGAGCTCGCTCAGTTCCAGGTGCCACAGATAGGCATCTACAGCGTCCCGAGTCGAGACAGCGCCAAAGGTAATGTATTGCAGTGCAGCGTCGATATGGGCGAGGTACCGTTCTTGCATCGTCAAGAAGGGTCCAAGGAGATAAGGAGGCTTGTAGGTTTGGAAGATACCTCGAGCGATGATGGGTCCCGCTCGTACAGAGCCGTCTTGCGTGGTGAGGCAACCGATTTGCTTCGTAGGCAGCTGGACCTCGGACATCTTGATCTGGTGCTTGGCGTACGCGTCGATGAAAACAGCAAGTCTGTCTTTGGGAATATCTACCGAGTACCACGGATCTTTGGGCATGCTCCACTTCTTGCCCTCCATGAACTCGAAAAAGAAGTAGTCGAAAGAGGGCTCTGGAAATGGATGAGAGAAGTCAGTATCATCTGGTGCGTGGACCGAAAGGTTGACATTCAATTGAGGACTCACCTGGCATTATGGGCTGCGAGGACTCGAGGTAAGAAGGAAGCCATGCAGCCGGGGTAGGGATCCCAGCGTCTCTGAGGACGTTGAGCGTTGTGACCTCGCTTCGAATATTGGCTTCTCGTATAGTTTGCGGTGGCCGATGATTTCGGTCCAGCCGTACGCGCAGCGCCCACTTGACGCCGTCATCAAAAGTCAGGATGAAATTGACGTTGAAGCCACCAAGCATCTTTTGACCCTCCTCGAGGACATCGGTTTGTTGGATCGGAAGGTCGATCGTGCACTTGTGACCGGGACGAAGTCTTTCCAGGTCTTCGTAGATGGCATCGAGGTGATTGTGAATTCCCTCGATCAAGTTTGTGAGCTAACACATCGATGGCGAGTCATCAGCGTCTTCCATGCAACCACGAAGGCAGGCCTGTTGACGGATGTTTCACTCACATATCGGCTTTTTGTTTCTCGTTTCTTCCCAAGCAGAGCGTCCTATGTGCATCGCGGTCAGACACATGGATCGGGAACAGTCGTCTGCTGCAATACGATTTGGCACTCACTCGGCTCTTGAGGGATGCACACGGATGATCTTTCGCATTTTTATGGTCGTGGCATCGGACCTCGTAACAAATCGAGCAGATCGCAAAACAGCGTAGAACCAATTTACCGCAACCCTCAAAGTCGCACGGCCACTGGAACAGCTCGGGCATGATGCTAGCAGTTTGCCTGAGAGGTGTGACTGTCGCCCAGAGAATAGGGGAGAACTGACTTGGATAGTACGATGCGAGGTGTACAGAGCCTAGTGGCGAATCATCGAATGATAAGACAATGACCATCCTGATCTATGGTGAGAAGTGCGTGTAACAACGACGTGTTTGTTCCGAACTGACTTCCGATCACTTTCGCTGATGGTATCGCAGGATCGCGGCGAGCTTTGGCCTGCACATAAACACAGATCTGTGGGAATGACCCATGCATGCCAAAGGGAGCCCAGACCCTCAAAGGGATGCCTCCGAAGCTACTCGGAGGGGTCAAAGCTTCGGCGACATGCGTATGACCTCGGTGACTGAGATTCATTCGGAAGACAAATACGACGTTATCGGTACTTCCGCAGTGATGGTCACGACTCACAAAAGGCAGAGAATACACAGACAGTCAAGAAGCACGTTTCGCTGCGTCTTGCGTACCTTTGCCGTAAATGTACACAGATTTGTTACGCCCTTTTGGTTCGCATCAGAGCATGCTGAGGGCATGCTGCTGAGCTGGCCTCCTGAGCTCCGCCCGCTGATGAAGCCAGCCGAGGGGACAAGAAGGATCCGCCCCTCGGTCAGAAGACTGTCCAGTGTGCACTCCTTCGATCGTGCTGAGTGTAGATCCACTGTCTAGTGGACCGGTGGCACTCCTCATGTGTCAGAGGCACTGCATTTCCGTGTCAAGAGATAACGACCAGAGGTCGTGTCGTGTGGTCATATGCAGCTTGACTTGCCAGGTGTTCCTGATCTCTAGCATGTGTCATGCATACTTTCCGAGACGGTGCCAATGGCGTGTGGTCAGGTATATAAGGTCGTCTTTGTCGAGGGATCGCTCATGTTTTAAGCAACCCAAGCTCTTGCTTCGATACACTCAACACACTTCGCACCGCATCGACGTGCAAGTCTTCACCCCTTCATCATCATGTCAGTATTATCTCCGATCTTCGATGATTGTATCCACGCCACAAGTCGCTTATCAGTGGAGTATGGCTGATCATAACTCATGATGTCAGCAGGTCCCAGCAAGCTCACTAAGCCCCTCAGGACCAGACCAATTCCGCTGCTGATGCCGATGACAAACAGTCCGAATCTGGCTCTTCGGAAGCCTCGCATGAGCAGGGGCACGAACAGAACCAGAATCCTACTCCAACCCCCTCCCCGCCTCCGCAACCAGAATCTGAACCGGAACCTCAACCCGATCCGACTTCGTCCCCATCTCCGTCCCCTGAACCAGACAACGGTTGCTTCAAGTGCACGTACAATCTGAACCCCACCGTGTCGACCTCCAGACAAGGTGGGTGGTTGTGCGATTATCGTGAGTTTGGGATCACTCTTTCATTCAATCAGCAATGCAGTACGTATCTGACACGCCGCAGACCAGGCGAAGTCCGACCGAATGCTCGGCGTGGGTCCCAGCCAAGGAGGCGGAACCTAGCCCATTCGAAAGACCCGGCAGCGTACAGGTCCGTTCATCCCGTGTACATTCCTAAATCGTGAGACGATGGAGTACAGGTAGTCTCCGGTATACAGCACGAGTCCTATATGTGACCGTACAATCCTGTGCTAGCTCTAGCTTGATGAGATGCAGCTTGTTTATATGCCTTTACAAATCGCTGGCCAGAAGCTGCACGCACAAGTGTCATATCGCGATGTCATCCGACGACGCCTTAAGTTTCAGCTGTTCTTGCATATGGATTCGTTGCATACAGCTGCTTTACTATACTAATGCATTGTGCATATCTGATATTGACTGTTGCGCATATGTGAATGCTGTCTGGATTCGCGACTGATCATCCACCGTGTTTTGCGTCCTTCGCCACTTCCTTCTCTTCGGCAGCCTCTGCTTCTGCTTTCTTCTTTGCTTCCCTCGCTCTCTGCCTCTCGGCCATGTTGGCTTCGTCCACCACAGCCTCCGCTTCTGCTCGTTCTATCGTCCATTCGAGCTTGCCCATGAGCTTCTGCAGACCTTCATGACCCTTGTATCGCTTCAGCATGTAGATCCTCCACCTTGAGTCGCTTTCAGGGGGGTCGAAATCGGGTGGCAGACGATCGAACGCTATCCTGAAACCAGCCTTTTCAAAGGTGCGATCGTATCGTCCGATCCTCTCCAGGCGCTGGTACAGTCGGCCGTTCCGGACACAGTCGGCAAGATCAGGTCGTCCGTATCTCATGTAGGTGGCGATGAGCATGTTCTCTTCGTCGGTCATCTTATCTTCGCCAACCCAAAAGTCGTGTGCAAAGTAGAACAGGTCTGACGAAGCGAAGGCATCGGCTTTGGTGGTAATGCGTGCCCTAGATGAGAGAAGATCGTCAGAGTACTCATCCTTGGGTCAGTCGCAAGACAACCTACCATTGCCAGTCGAGGATTCCAGTGACTCGCTTCTCGTTATCGTACAAGAAGAATCCCCTTTATCGTCATCGTGCTTGATATAGACCGCTTCCGGCTCTTCAGCCAAGATCTTGCTGTAACGGATGAGCTCGTCAAGCTCGAGGTGCCAAAGATAGGAGTCCATAACCGAGAACCCAATGGCACCGAGGGCGAGGTAGTCCAAAGTAGCTTGAATGTGAGCGAGGTATCGTTCTTGTATGGTCTTGAACGGCCCGAGAAGGTAAGGCGGCTTGTGAGTCATGAAGGTTCCTCGAGCGATCACCGGTCCAGCGACAATCTGACCGTCGTAGTTGCTGGTGAGGCAACCGAGTTGTCTGGTGGGCACCGGTACTTTGGACATCTCGATCTGATGTCTGGCGTATAAGTCCACGAAGAGCTCTGTTTGTTTCAGTGGGAGATTGAGGGCCTTCCAGAGTGGTCTCCAAACCTCCCACTTTTCGCCTTCGATGAATTCGGTGAAGAAATAGTCGAAGGGTAGCTCTGTGTTGTGATCACGCATCACGTATGATGTATCAGTCAATATCACAGAGGAATCGTATTGAAACAGACCGAACCTACTCACCAGCTGCTGACGAGTCTGTGCTATGAAAATGAGGAGGCAACCAGGCAGCGGGGACCGAAATTCCATTTGCTTTCAGGTGGTTCATAGTGGTCGCTTCACTTCGAATGTCGGCCTCTCTGATGATCCGAGGAGGACGATGACCACGATCTTGACGGACTCGAAGGATCCACTTGACTCCATCCTCAAAGGCGATTACGAAGTTGACGTTGAAGGATCCTAACATCCGCTCCTCCCCTTCAAGCAGAGCACTTGGGTTCTCAGGGATCTGAAGGGTGCATTTTTGATTGGGGCGAATACGGAAGACCTCTTCATAGATCGTATCGCGGTGGTTTTGAAGGTTTGCGCATAGGTTTTCCAGCTGAGACAGGTAGGTGTCTTTGTATCAGCAACATCCTATTCAAAGGAGTGACCATCTCCCAAACGAGTTTTCGAGACAACCCACCCATGCTTGCCTGCCTTCTCCTCGCTTCTGGAAAGTGGCCCGTTGTCACACGCGTTGTGAAAGACATTAGCATAGAATCTTTCGTGATACGTGTGGAGATATGCTTGTTATAACATACGTCTCTGTAGCAACCGTGTACTTTGAAGGGAATGTGTTCGTCACATCGTGCTTTGTAGCAGTGTCTACAGATCGCGTCTTGGCGAAATGCGATGCGATCACAGCCCTCGATGTCACACGGCCGTTCCACTAAGTCGGCCATTTTGTTGTCGTGCGGAAGCCTGCTGAAATCGATAATGAAATCAAACCTACTTTTTAGACGGAGCGGTGGTCGAAAGAGAACAGCATGTATACTGTATGTCCGTCACGGAGGAAGTGAGAGGGACAAGCATGCATTGTGCTTTGTTTCCCTGTCGTTCTGCTATTCTGATGATGGGAATCAAAGCTCGGACACGATCACCTCCGGAGCTTGGTCGCTACTTGGCCAATAAGAATGAGCTAGGGCACTCAAAGGGATGCCTTTGGCGTCTTCGGGGCAGTCACGACTTCGCCGAAGCCGGTGCCCATGCCGACAGTAATACACAGTCAGTCCAACAAGTCATCACAGTGCTGCCTCGGCAGTGGCAGATATCGAAAATAGACGCAGATGCACGCAATTCGTTATTCCATACGGACCGGAGTCTTGCATACATCATCGAGCACAACACATCGCTAGGCAAACTCCATCTTTCGTCAAACAATCTCAGTACTGCCGTCAAAGCCACACGGCAAGCGTGGTAGTATCTATGAGACACTGGCTAAGTTGTCGACGTGAGCGGCGTGATCTGCGTTGAGTCAGCCATGATCGGATCCAGTGACACGAAGAAATTGCAATCACGATCCGCACACAATCCGCCTCCCAGATGCCTAGTAGAGGGGTTCCCTGGGTTTCGGAGCTCTGCGCACTGGAAACAGCCGACTTTGTCCAAGCCTGCATGAGAGATCAAATCTTAGCGAGGTATGCCCAACGAAATGAAACGATTTACTGAGACTCACACGTAGAGCAAAGGTCTTTACGGTCCGTGATCCCCTGTGAGTTCCAGTCTGCCATGTCGACGTTGCAACCGGGACACCTGGCACCGTACATGATCGGTCAGTGTCCATCCAGATCGAATACGAAAGAACGCCCGACAGTTATGGGCGTCGAGAGGAAGAGCACTGGAATATGTGACCCACATTGTAATGTTTTGGATGTTTCGTTAGCTGTTGGCGCGAAAGTGGTAAGCGATAGTGTCAATTTGGAAGCTCAACGAGATGTGGCTGAAACCGGTTAGAGCCGCAGACCTCAAGAGTAGATGACTTATATGTCTTTCAGGTGGCGAATTGGATCAGTGATTGAGGTTGCCACTTCCTTGAAGAGACAATAGACGCAAGTGGACTCTGGCTCTCAACCAATATGGTACGGAGCATACACGACTTTGACACGACCTCTGTTCGAGTCAATAAGAAAGGAATTGCACCGCTCCCATCACAAGGTTTAAGTTCTGTCTGTTGCGCAGAATCGAGAAGCAACAGCCGTGTATCCCCTCTAAAGTCCCATTCCCACCGGTTCGAGCATTGATATCTACCGAGCACGTCAGTTGCATCACGAAAGATTAGCGAGTGATGATCCTATCCCTCGGGCAGCTTGACAAGAAGCAATTACGTCAGTGCAATGGACTCAATGCTCTTATCTGAGAATGCTTCTTTGCTTAAGATCACGGCGGATGAGCCGACACCCGAAAGTACAGCATGGAAACCTGTGTAGAGTAGGAGCATAGCCGAGTATGAAGAGTGAATGGAGAAGTGCCACCGGTGTTCGGTTAAGTTCCGGCCACGAACAAGCTATCGCAAAGGCATTCCTTTGAGGGTGAGCTGAAGTTGATTGATACTAGACGTGCCTAGTGCACCCACTCGGACCTTCTTCACTATCTTGATCGTGTACAATCGCTTATACAGTGATGCACTGTGTCCGCGTTCGACATGATCCGACTAAGGAAGCATATCTGCATTGCTTGCAAATCTATCCAGTCTTGTCTTTGGACTTTCATCATACCCCTCTCGCCATCATATCTTACGACCTTTGAGCTAGAGCGCCGTTGTATTCCGAATACCACCATCTGTTCACTTGTTTGATGCGCTGATGACATGCCCGAACTGATCGAGTGGCCATGCCAGCACGAAGGCTGTGAAGCCTTGGTCTTGCGAATCGGAGCGATATGCGATAACTGCTTTGAAGTCCGATGTGATCAACACAACACACGAGATTCTCACCAATGCCATCACAACGTATGTGAAGCGACATATCTGTGTACCTGACATACTACTGTAATATGCTAATCCTGTCTGATGATTTCGTGACCGAACGGGGATATGCATATGGCAAAAACAGCGATCAAGGGGCATGGCAAAATGGGTGAGTGCTTCGCTTTATATGCTCTGTTCGGTCGGGGTCGATAACCGATTAGGCCGGTGGCACTGATACCCCATCATGCTCGTGACAGCTTGACGATCTTTTGGAAAAGCTACGAGCGTACCGGGAAACCATCTGCGAAGAGGTGTCTCGATTGCGACCTGGACCGAGCGCTACCCTCGAGATACCCGAGGACGCTGCAGAGATGGTCGATGGCAAGTCGCAAATGCTTGGGGGGTTCAATGTCAATTTCATCATCAGATTCGAGGATGGGGTCAAGTGGATCCTCAGAGTTCGTCAAGACCGATACCACCGACTTCCTCGAATCATCAGGGAAGCCAATATCCGAAGCGAGGTCACCACTCTAAACGTACTCAAAGTCAACGGTTTGCCAGTTGCTGGAGGTTGGCTACCGTCGTATATCGTAGATGAGACTCCAGTAGAGCTAGGTCAGTCCCACTCCTGCCCGATCTGATTCCGATCTTGCTGACTCGTATGTACAACAGAACCCCCTTTCGATTACTTCTTCACCGAGTTCCTCGAAGGCCAGAAACTCAAGGTCCACAAATTTTGGTACCAACCTCTCAATATCGACGATGACACTCGCGAGCTTCTTGTCGATGCTTATGTCAAGTCTCAGATCAAGATCTCCGAAGTCCGTCTACCTACCAAGCAAATCGGATGCCTGACAACCACTCCCCAGGGTGACATCGAAGCCGGCCCTATCATCGCTCGGGGTGCTTTCATGTCTCACAAGCCTCCTTACTTAGTCGGTCCATTCTCCACCCTACAGGAACGGTACCTAGCTCAGATTCGAGCCGCTCTGGAATACGCTTCTCTTGGTGCTCTTACCCCTTGGGAAGAGCCGATCGACGTCTATTTATGGCACCTCGAGCTGGAAGAGCTGATCAGCCACTCCAAAGTCCTCGCTGAAGAGCCGGATGCTGTCTACATCAAACACGACGACGATAAAGGAGACATCTTCCTCTTCAACGAGATGAAGCAGGTTGTCGGGATTCTTGACTGGGAATGGTGAGCATCGCTGTACTCTCTGCATTTCAGACACGCGCATTTTATCATTCAGCTGATCCACATTTCGCTCTTCAGGGCTTACACCACAACCAAAGGCGAAGCTTTCTGTGCACCAGAGATCTTCTACAACTTGATCTACTTCTGGGCTGGGAGAGACGTGATGAGCCAAGAGGAGAGCATGCTGATTGCCGCTTACGAGAAGCACGGACGACTTGATCTTGCCGATTGCGTCAGAAATGGACGACTCTATCAACGCCTTGCCCGGATCGGCCGATATGATAAGAACATCATGAAGAGTGGCTTCAGAACGATTTTCAGCGAGCACCCAGCACCTGATTTCGATCCACCAGCTCGGAGCGACGAGAAGTGGAGGGTATACATGATGAAGCGATACAAGGAGAACCCTGGACTTCAGAGAGCTATGAGTAGATTTGGCTGGACAATCGAAAGGGCGGAGGGAGAGGTAGTGAAGGCTGAGAAGAGAGGGGTCGAGATGCAGAGAGCGAAAGAGGAGAAAGAAAAGGCTCGGCAGGAGAAGAAGAAGGCCGAAGAAAGTAGGCAGGAAGGGACCAAGGAGGTGACACATGCAGAGTGATGCTCAAATAATATCGTCCACATTCGATGATGCATGCACAGTCTTTAGAAGGCTTACACGGTGGGAGTACCTCGTGTGGTTGCTTCCGTGGCAACAATAGTACCGACTAAGAATCACCAAAATCTATTTGCCCCTTTTGACCCGCTCTTCTAGTTGATAGTCCGTTGGCTACTTAGCACTCTCTTCGTTCTCCAACGTCTTCTCAGCTTCTTTCTGAGCCTTCTCTACCTGCTCTCTGTGCCAATTGACCGCCTCTTCTTCGGCTCTCTCCAGCGTCCAGCCGAACTTCTTCATGACCGACCTCAACCCTTCGTGGTCTTTGTACCTCTTCATCATGTATACTCTCCAGTCGACGTCAGCGGAGGGTGGGGTGAAGTCGGCTGGAATGTCATCGCCAAATACTTCCCGGAAGCCTTTTAACCTGAAGGTGGGGTCGTAAACGCCGATTCTTTGAAGCCTTGAATAGAGACGGCCCTTTCGAACACACTCGGCAAGGTCGGGTCGCCCCAGACGCTCATAGCAGGCGATAAGCTTCTCCTCTTCTCTGGTCATGGCGTTGGATCCCCCGAGAAAGGCCCACCGAAAGTAGAAGAGCTTCGGAGTGGCGAATGCTTCTGCTTTAGTGGTCACGTACGCCCTGAGATGACCGTACCCTGATTAGCTACGCCGAATAGCCTGTTGAGTGGGATAGCCGTGTGCACTCACCACTCCCAGTCAAGCACTCCGATAACTATCTGTTCCTCGTCCACCAGTAGATGATCGCCCTTCTGATCATCGTGCCTAAAGAAGACTCGATCGGGGACTTGGTCCAACTCCTTCGATGCAGACACCAGTTCCTTCAGTTCGAGGTGCCACAGATATTCGTCAACTGCAATGATGCGTGTACCTGGGAGGCTAGCTTGCAGAGCATTATGCGTGATATAGTACAGAGCTGCATCGATATGGGCGAGGTACCGCTCCTTGTTGGTGGAGAATGGTCCCAGCAGGTATGGAGGTTCTGGTTTCATGAAGCAGCCTCTCGTCTGGATCGGGCCCACTTCGTATTGCTTCGGCTCTTGCGACAAGGGGTATACGCATCCGATCTTGGTGAAGGGCAAGCTTATACCAGACAGTCGTATCTGCACTGTGGCGTATTCTTCGATGAAGTGATCGAGCTGATCTTCGGGGAGATCCAGGCCGGATAGACCCCACGGTGGCAGCCTCCATGGCTTGCCTTCGATTTTGGTGTAATAGAAGTAGTCTAGAGGAGGCGCTGATGCATGTCCATGCTGTCAGTATCACAGGCGTCTTATAAGAGGACAGTTTGAATCGTGAGGGTGCGATTGACTCACCGTTGGCGTCTTGAGAAGTGTCTAAGAGACTGGGCGGAAAGAAGGCCTCTGGAACGGGCATACAGTTCTCTCGAAGGAGCTGCAAAGCGCTCACTTCGCTCTCAACCCCTTGTCTCGTGACTTCCGGGAATGTCCTGCCCCACTCGTTTTTACGAACTCGCAAGAGCCACTCGACTCCGTCTTCGAACGAAATGTGGAAGTGATAGTTGAAGCCGCTGCCTCTGGCTGCCTCCAAGAATGCCTTGAGATCGTCGGGGAGGGTGATGGATCCGACATGGTCAGGACGGAGGATCTTCAGCTCGTTCTCGAACCAATCCATGTTGTCTCTGATGAGCTCAGTCACAGAAGAGAGCTGGGACGTATGAGGCCGTGATCATGTCAGTAACAGTCTCATCAAACGACGCGGATCGTCACAGAGATACATTATCGGACCTGCTCACCCTTTGAAGCTTGGCGGCCTCCTCACCAATGCATTGATGGGATTCGCATGGGTCGTGCTCCTTGCAGCACGCTTTGCCGCACGCGTAACAATTGGCGAAATAGCACATTATGGTGTTGGCACACTCTGGTACATGGCATTGTCGCAAAAACAGCTCTGGCATCTTGGCAATTCTGAATCTCGTGGAAGGTTGCAAAAGCGACTCAAGGGTAAATCATAGGAGCGTAAGAGCGATGATAGGATGATAGGATGATATAAGGATGGTAGACTTTGTCAACGTAGCGCATACAACAAGTCCAAGGGAGCGAGCCGTTATGTGTTTAGTGCTCGGAGTCTTTGAGCTATGCAGAACAGTCTTGAGCAGTTGACGGAACAATAGTAGACAGCTCCCATCAGATACATAGGACGAGGAGATCGTCCCATATGCCCTGGCGGACGCGATCAAAGCGAAAATGATGGTGAAGAAATGTGCTAATCTCACGTTGTTACGCCCGTTGCGTAGCAAGGAAGAGTCTGTTCTCTCTCGGCGTACGCGTACAAGTTTCAGTGACTCCGATCACGGATGGGCATATACAGGGGGTCCTTTGAAAGCCTTTGCCACCTGTCAGTAGTTTGTGAGGCTGTGCGGACGGGGCTAAGATAATCTTGTCTCGCAGGCTAAACAATGACCATGAATACCTCTCTCTACACAGCGCTTCACTTGGTACACTGTATGCCCAGCTGAGATGTACTGTACAATAGATATCAATGCATTCTCATGGGCACACCGGAGACCCTATGAAATCGATGACCGCGGTAAGCCCACATCTCCTGCTCCGGCTGAATCTGCATGTGGCAAAGCGCGGTACCGATGGCGTTCCGGCTAAGTAGCATCTGCGCATAGGGTCAGAATCTGAAAAGGGCACATTGTCTTTGATACAAACGTCAAAACCACGTACGATAAGGACAGTATTCCCCACAGAGTCGCTTGGAGGTATTGGTCTGAGGGTCCAGAGGTCGCTGGGCTTTACAAGAAGGGCATTTCGCCTTCACGAGGCCTGCCAACCAATTCGAGAATTAGCGAATGCTTAGATGTGTATCTTCAGAATTGCAACAAGACTCACACTCGCTGCAGAGATCACTGCTGCCAGAAATCGCAGGTGTCCAAAGCATGTGAGGCGTTTGACAACCGGGACACCTGACAGAATACACCTGAGAATCAGCGCCTATCCAAGACCTCGAAGTCTTGAATTATAGGGATTATCTTATACTCACATCGTTGAGCGTATTCAATCAGTAGTGGGATGTGAAGTGTTGAGTATGCCGAGCGCTCGTGCTGGGAAGGTTTGTTTGAGTGAATGATTCGACAGCTATCACATCCACTAGGCAGCTGGCCTTATATATCTGTAACGGGTGGCGAACTCATCATTCATTTCATTCACTGCATCGCCTACAAATGCAGAAGCCGCACTGTTTTTTGGATGCTCTGAACTGACAACGGAAACGAAGAAGATTGACACGACCCAACCACGACCTCGGGCTGCCCATGCCGTTTCGTTGCTTCTTCAAAGATGGTTCTTACGATCACTTGTGTGAATCTCGCAGCAATGTATCTGCCGATAAGCTTCTCCTCAGCCCAAGAAAGCGTGCGCAGAAGCTGACGGCCTAGCAGCCGCCATGCTTTGTTCGCCGTTTAATGTGTCCGCACGATGTCGTGAAGCTGACCAAGCAAAGCTAAGCAGCATCGTTTCTGATGATGACCGCCCGCGGGAGCGAAGAGCATCCTCACGCGATCAGTATAGCCTTGATCCACCTCTTTTAGATGCACACAGTACTTCTGAGATCTGTGTACTGTGTGCGGATAACGGTATGAGGAGGCGATAGTCAGGTCGGATGGGAAGTGCCACATCCTTATCATGACAGTGACTTTGATCGGTCATGGTCCGGCCAAGCGAGCCAAAGCGAGTCATTCCAAAGGCATACCTTTGAGGGTGGGTCGAGGCTGACCGAATCTGCTTGTCAACCGTGCCTATCTTCTCACGGATCCCTCTTTCTCAGGGGAACACGTCTGGCTCGTTCGACAGTCGCTGTGTCATGTGGACAAGAGACAACAGAAGCATTCTCCAATCTTGACTGGTGTATCCTCTTGTGCATCATTGAATCGCTTTTTTCGAACTTCCACCTCTCCGTTTACAATCTCTTCTGCCACGTCTTATAGGATCTCTGAACCTCACGCGCCAATAGAACCGATCAAACATGGCAGATCTTATCGAATGGCCTTGCGAGTACGCAGGCTGTGGAGCTTTGGTGTTGCGGCAGGGTGCAATCTGTCCCCACTGTTTCGAGGTGCGATGTGACAAACACAAAGGCAAGGATGTGCACTCGTGTCGCTCATGGGGAGGCTTTGTAAGATTAGAAACCGTTTCACCTGTGCACAAGATGGATTATCTGCGCTAATTGACTGCACATGACTTACGCTCCTTATCGGAATCATCTCGACAGCATTCAGTCGCTCGAGAGAAATGGGTAAGTGCTTTTTCTGTGACTGTGCGTTACCAAGGCCGAGTATCTGTCGGTGCTGACTAGCACGTTCGTTGTATCAGCTTGAAACCCTCTGGGAGAAGGTGCGAGCCTATCGGGAAGCGATCTACGAGGATATCTCCCGACTTCGTCCCGGTCACCAATGTGCACTCGAGATCCCTCAGCCTGGGGCGGCAGAGGAGATGTTCAAATCATGGAATATCAGCATGCTCGGAGCGTTCAACGTCAATCTCATCATCAACTTCGATGATGGTGTCAAATGGATTCTTCGCATTCGCCAGGATGAGGGTCATCGCTTACCCCGGACCATCAGAGAAGCCAACATCAGAAGCGAGGTAACCACTCTCAACCTTCTCAAAGCGAATGGAATCCCGGTCTCTGCTGCCTGGTTGCCATCTCATCTGGAGACATGGGACTCCTCGGCCACGGGTGAGTCTGAAGGTCTTCTTCGCCCCATGTGCAGTGTCTCGCTGTCAAACTAACGATTCACCTCTCCGTCGGTGTTCAGACCCGCCTTTCGACTACTTCTTCACCGAGTTCCTGGAAGGCAAGAAGTGGGCCATACGAAGAACAGACTGGGAGGGACCTCTTGTGATCGCGGACCACGAAATCGATACCTTCATCGATGCGTACGCCAGACATCAAATCAAGCTGTCAGAGGTCCGTGTGCCTACCAATCAGCTCGGCTGTCTGACCACCACCCCGAAAGGCGATATAATCGCTGGGCCCTTCATCACTCGAGGAGCCTTCATGTCTCCCAAACCGCCTTATCTCTTAGGGCCGTTCAAGAATCTGCAAGAGCGATATCTCACCCAAATTCGTGCTGCACTCGACTATTCCGCGATCGGCGCGATCAGTCGATACGATGAACCGATTGATGTCTATCTATGGCACCTAGAACTCGAAGAATTGGTGACAAATTGCCAATCTCTTTCGGATGAGCCAGATGCTGTGTACCTCAAGCATGACGACGAAAAGGCAGATATATACCTGTTCGACGATCAGGACCAGATCATTGGAGTTCTCGATTGGGAGTGGTATGTTACAAAGTAGTGCACAAAGAGGTATCCTTCGCTGACTTCACCGCTTGTCAAAGGGCTTTCACAACGACCAAGGGCGAAGCTTTCGCACCTCCAAGGATGTTCTACGAAGTACGCGCATACATGCGCGACAGCAACGAATTGACTCGCGAAGAGAACATGCTCATCGCTGCTTACGAACGGTACCAACGACCCGACCTCGCCAACTGCGTCAGAAACGGTCGACTGTACCAGCGCCTCTCTCGAATCGGTCAATACTCTTTCAATTACTGGAAGACTGGGTTCCGAGAGGTGTTTGGTAAAGACCCCTTGCCCGACTTCAATCCTCCGAAGGGTAGGGAAGACGACAGATGGAGGGTGTACATGATGAAGCGTTACAAGGATCATGAACGACTCAAGCAAGCCTTGGAGAGATTTGGCTGGACGATGGAACGAGCAGAAGAAGCGATCATCAAGGGAGACGAGAAGAAGAAGGAAGATGAGGCGAAGTGGGCGAAACGAGAGAAAGAGGAGAAGGAACTCAAGGAGATTCTCAGGATAAAGGAGCAGGAGCGAAAAGCAAAAGAAACAATCGATTCTGACTGCGACAAAAACGAGAAGGATACAGGTACCGAAGCTAAGGGATTGGCAGATAGGGAAACCGAGTCATTCGCAGCCTAGTCTCAGAGCAGAGTCTGGAATGAAACTTGCAATAGGAGTGACTCATTGGCCGGCTTACTGTATAACGAGACCGTTTTGATGCTCAGTGAACGGAGCAACGGTTCGTTCCTCCCAGACAGCTCATGCATTTTTTATTGCTCCAGTCTCGCATGACAGTCTACCTAGGCCTACAGCAGCTCCTTGCGCTGTCATGTAATGCACATCACCACTTGAGAATACTGATGACAAAGTGGCAGTAAGACCCTTTCTGAGTTACCAGCAGACCACAGCAGTACAGTCTGAGCTTCACTACTCGCAAAGTGCATCAATGAGTGAGATGAGACTGGGATGCGATATATGTATATCCATTATACAGTACATACAGGCAAATAGCTGCGAGTCTACGGAATATACATAGTACGCAAGCCCACGATTGGTCAACAGTGAACATTACAGAGCCTCTCCTTGACCTGCGAGTTCGCCAAAAGTCCCAGTAGACGTGATACTGAACCTGTTGTATTCAGCGGGACGGTGGTGCTCATCTGCAAACACCAAGGTAGTCGTCAGCATCAGCTTTCACGTGTTTCAAGACAAGGAGTTATTGTACTCACGCGCGTCGCAGTAGTATCCTTGCGCAGGGAGGGAGCTGGAAAAGTCCAAGCCATCCGGACAAAGAGGGCAAGCTGCCTCCTCGGAAGCATCAGAAGGGGTGGGAGAGCACGGAGGACTAGCTGGTGGTAGGGGGTCGGGCGAAGGTAAAGGGCGGGACTCTGAGGGTTCGGGGGAAGGGGAGTGTGAGGGCGGAGAGGGATACCTCATACGGGGTCGACCGACAGGTCGGTTGTAGTCATACCCGTCGTCGTTTCCGTTTCCATCGCCGGCGTCTTCATCACTGTTGTTCCCGCTGTCATTCTCACTGCGATTACCAGTGTCACCCTCGCCATCACCAGTAGTCTCATCATCGCCGGCTTGACCGTTGTTGTTGCCACTGTCGTCATCCTTCTCTTCATCGTCGTTATGACCGCTGTCTTTGCCATCCTCAGACCCACTATCCTGCTCTTCGTCATTCTCCGCGACCGAACCGTTCTCGGGGGTGCTCCAATCATCAGGTCTCTCGTCGAAGGGATGCAAATCATCTGTGAGTACTCCTATATCAGTCTAAGGCTACACTGCGTGTGATCATACTCAGCTGAGTTCTGCCACGCCAGGATCGGATTCGCAGTTGCTTTTCGTCGATGCTTACGCCATCCGCAAAAATACCCTCCAAATGTGGGATCGGGAGTGCCACCTTGATGTGGGTAACAACTAGGGCAGCCCCTGACTCCTTGTATGTCAGCCAAACGACCTGGACTAGCCATAAAGAATTGTCTACACCAGGGCTACTCACATTTCAGTCGCGGCGCGTTACGATTGATAGCTCAACTGCTCAAGTAGGAACGATGCTAATGCTTCAAGGTCAGGTCAAGGTGAAGGTGACTGACTGCACGATGGAGAATGGGGTGGGAGGAGTATGAGCAAAGTCATTCGTGCATATTTCTAGAGTCACTGTTCTACACTTATATCGCTAAACGATTCGCCACCTAAGCCTCCAAACCCGCAGCAACTAGACGAATACATCACGCTCCTATTCACAACGTTGTGTCAGCCAAGCTGAGAGTACTGTACACCTCGGTCAGAAGCAAGAAGCGAGGCCAAGGACTGACGATCATGCCTCTTGTCTCAACGCTCTCAGCGGCGTAGACAGCACTGCCGCACACTATTCATGCGAATCTCTGTGCATCTGATTGCGATAGGTAACAACGTAAAGAAGGCGTGTTCACACAAGCGCAAGTTTTAGTAGACTGATGACTCATCCCATCTCTGCTCTTCTGAGCACTCATTCTGAACCGCGCAATCCAAGCAAGCGAAAACACAAGTAAGGTCGTTCCAGTGATGCGAGTGAAAGTCGTGGCAAAGAAGATCTCATATATCTCAAGCCGCACCATTCGTGCCTTGATCGTCGCGACGAAACAGTAGAAGGACTCCTTCATGTTCTCCGTCATGATGGCGGGGAACTTACGCCGAAAGACAGCCAAAGCGGTCTGGGCGATGTCAAAACTAGCTCACGCCTCCTTTGAGGTTGATTGATTGCTTTTGATGGTAGCGCGGTCAGTGCTCGGGCATCGACTCTGTTGATGGTGAGAGTTCTCGTCTCCGTTTTGGCGCTTCACGGCCACTCAACCGACTCTGCATCCCGCAATCGGTCGCGCTCTTAAGCACTCGTAATCATTCGCCTTGCCCATGTTGCAAACCAAACTCTTCTCGCTGACCACATCCAAACAGATTCTCTCCCGCGATGCCCGAGCTGTACGAGCACGTCTGCCAGTTCCCAGGCTGTACCAAGATCACGTTCGGCTACTACGCCGTTTGCCGATGGTGTTTCGAAGCACGCTGCTCGGAACATAACAGAACCAAGTATCATCACTGCACGAGCCTCGGAAAAATCGCAAGTCACGTCCCGCCTGATAGCTCGCATACACCACTATGCATACTGACACGATTTCTCTGTCCTCCGCTTCGTAGAAGAACCACTCGGAGAAGATCAAGTTGAAGCTAGAAGTACTTGGGGCTTCCAGGCGGCGTGTGGTGAGTGGGGTTCACGCATACATGCAAATATAGTCAAGTCATGAGAGCTGCATGAGATGAAGCATGACATTGACGATGTGCCACCGTAGTTCACGGATGTGCTGGACCTCATGCGCGAAAGCATCGAGTGGTTCAGAGTCGAGCTCAAGGCCCTGCGCCCACGTCACGAGTGCACAATCACCCTGCCTGAAGATGTCGACGCTTTCATGGATGCGACCAAGAATAGTGGCTTCAACTACCACTTCCGAATCACATTTGACGATGGTGTCGAGTGGTTCTTACGAGTTCGCCAGAATCGAGGCCCAAGACCGCCGAGAGAGATCGCTCATGCGGTCGTCAGCAGCGAGGTGACGACGCTGAATGAGCTGCATGAGCGTGGGATACCAGTGCCTAAAGCATTCCTCCCTCCTGACGCCGACAGCGTTCCGTCTTCACATATTACAGGTGAGATATCATTATGGACCGATTGCGATCGGGTATCGTGAACCGCTCACAATACAATTGTTCCATGTATAGCTCCTCCTTTGGATTACTTCTACTACGAGCGAATAGAAGGCAAGCCATACGATGTACAACGGAAACACCATCATTGGGGACTGTTCGACTTGTCCGATCAACAGCTCGATCACTTCATCGAGCAGTTCGCGCGTGTCCAAATCAGGCTGTCGGATCTGCGTCTCCCATTCAAGAAGATAGGATGCCTCATACCCTCAAGTTCCGATCCTGGCAAGGTAGAAGTCGGTCCAATCGTCACTCGTGGATGCTTTATGAACCGAAAGTCGCCCTACTTTCTCGGTCCCTTCACCACCAACAAAGAACGCTACCTGGCTCATATCGACGCCGCACTACGCTACATCTTCTACGACGCGCTGCAGAAGGGAAGACCCGTGGATGAGTACTTGTGGCATCTTGAGCTGCGAGAGCTGGTCATGGCGTCCAAGGAGCTGGACGAGGACCTCGATCAGGTGTATATCAAACATGACGATGAGAAAGGAGATCATCTCATGGTGGATCACGAAAACAACGTAGTAGGGATCTTGGACTGGGAATGGTGAGTGAGCTGTCATGCACTTGGACCTCTTCATCTGACACCGGAAAGCCAAAGCATAGGCTGACGCAGTCAAGCGTATAGGGCATACGTGACTACCAAAGCTGAAGCGTTCTCAACCCCTTGGTTGTTCAATCGAACACCGGAATACGTCTTTCTCGGCAGCAATGCCCTGACGCCAGAGGAAGTCAAATTGTGCGAGTGTTATGAACAACTTGGTCGACCTGATCTCGCCCAATGCGTTCGGAAAGGACGACTCTATACAAGACTCAACAGGATCGGAGGCTATGATCCCGCTTACTCGAAATCTGGTTTCCGCGAAGTTTTCGGGCAAGACATCCCATCTGATTTCAAGCCGCCATATGAAGATGTCGATTGGAGAGTGTATATGATGAAGCGATACAAGGATATTAAGGGATTACGCAAGATGATGGACAAGTACGGATGGACTATCGAGAGGGCTGAGGCGGAAGCCGTGAAGTGGCATAAGGAGCGTAAGGAGCAGTTGCAAGGCAACCGGGTAGCGGGGAAGCAAGTCGTAGGTCAAGAACAGGTTGTACAGAGCAAAGGGTTAGAGTCGGTCACAGACACACGGGTGGGATCAGCGACTAGATCATTACAGGCTGAGTCCTCAGAGGACCAGCAGTTACCGCGCGCTGGAAAGTGATAGGGAAGCTTCGTTGCCATTCTGGGCAGAAATACAGTACAAGCAAACTGAAAATGGATGCATCCATCCAATGTCCAAGCTGTCAATACGCCCTGAGATGGTGCCAAGCTGAGAGTGATGGGGATAGCCAGTGTTGTCGTGGTACACAGCAAATTCAGAGATCTCTGCAGTGATGCACAGAGCCCACCCACCATCTTACCGGTCAGCTCATTGTTGGATATGTAGTGTCAGTGAATCGGTTCGGAGCCTGACACCGAGAGGTCCACCACCCTCCTTTGGGTCGTGTTTGCCAGATCTAGATACTCGCGTCTTCGACGACACTCCACTGCTTCATTAGTCCTCACGCTCTCAACAATAGCTACTCGTCAACTCTAAACTCATTTACATCCTTGACTATCTTCGGATTGGATCTTCACGTGAATCACAGCTACACCAAAATTTCCATCATGCCCGACTACATCGAAACACCTTGCGATTACCCAGGTTGCAAGAATCGTCCGGTCCTATCCTGGGCGGCATGCTACATGTGCGGTGAAGTACGATGCGCCGTACACGATACTT
Source organism: Kwoniella sp. CBS 9459 (assembly GCA_036428585.1). Taxonomy (NCBI): domain Eukaryota; kingdom Fungi; phylum Basidiomycota; class Tremellomycetes; order Tremellales; family Cryptococcaceae; genus Kwoniella; species Kwoniella sp. CBS 9459. The sequence continues at coordinate 255,639 of CP144066.1, read as the reverse complement.
CTGAGACGCATGGCTGTATCGGGATCGCCGATTGGGTGAGTACGCCGGAGATTCATATGAGTTTTGATCCATTGATCACGCTCACTCAGACGTGAACGCTTCCACGCCCTCCTCAAATCCAGAAGGTCCGACGCCAGCTAAGCGATAAGACGACCCGACGATATGTGAGCGAACAATTTCTATGTATGCCCCACTCTGACTGATATTCTTGGGCATGTGAACCTATACAGCTCGAAAGCATCATCCATAGGCTTCGCCAATGCCAAGACGGCATAATCGCAGATTGTAGCGGCCTTCGACCAGGTCGCACTTGCACTCTCGCCATTCCCAACGATGGCGATGAGATCACCCAGTCCAAGCTCCTCGGCGCTTTCAATGTCAACTTTCGACTCACTTTCGATGACGGTGTAGAGTGGATGGTCAGAGTTCGTCAAGATGAGGATCATCCAGGGCCCGTCCAAGTCCGAGATGCCGACATCCGGATCGAAGTCGCTACTCTACAATGGCTGAAGGCGAACGGTGTACTAGTTCCGGCAGCATGGCTTCCCTCTCATATGCTTGATGGGTCAAAAGGAGCTTCCGGTAAGTCCGACGATCACTCCCCTGTTGTACCCTGCTTACTGATCACCACAACCAGGACCCCCACTCGACTACTTCTACAACGAGCTCATTAGCGGTTCCCCATGGAAGGTCGAGAAGCACATCACGAGGACTATCGACCTACCCGCCGAGCAATTGCGGCAGTTCATCGAGGCTTATGCGCAGACCCAGATTCAACTGTCGAACGTCGAGGTCCCAGTCGACAAGATCGGCTGCCTCCATGTCTTGCCGGCAGATCAAGGGGTCGTCGCGGGCCCCATGTCGACTAGAACTTGCCTTCGGAGTCCCAAGCCGCCATATCTCCTAGGACCCTTTGTCAGCCTTCGAGAACGGTACCTAGCGCATATTGACGCTGCGCTCGAGTTCAACATTCTGGGCGCTTTCAGTCCTCGATACCGAGTCGCCAGCCACCTATGGCATTTGGAGCTGCGGGAGCTTGTCAGCAACTGCTCGATCTTGGCGGAGACACCGGATAAGCTGTACCTCAGGCATGATGATGCCAAAGGAGACCATATGCTTTGCGACGACAAGCACGAAGTCGCGGCAATCATCGACTGGCAGTGGTGAGTAGTCCGGATTCTCGTTGGATTAGGCGTCCGGGGCTCATGTTTGAGGACCATCGCGCGCTAGGGCATACGTGACAACCAAGGGCGAAGCGTTCGCGCCACCTGCTATCTTCTACATGGACCTCAATTACGTCTTCAAGGGCGACAACTCTCTAAGAAGAGACGAGAAGACCTTGATCGAGATATACGAGCGAGAAGGACGCGTCGATCTAGCAGATTGCGTGAGGAATGGTCGATTGTACCAGAGGCTTTCGAGGATCGGTCAGTACGATGTCATCTACGACAAGAAGGCATTCAGGCAGGTCCTCGGACCTATGAATGGCGGTTTCAATCCTCCAAAAGACAATAAAGAGTGGAAGGAAGCGATGTTGGAGCGTTACAAGGACAACGAAGGGTTGAAGCAGGTGATCGACAAGTTTGGCATGGACAAGCAGTAGAACGAATAAGCGTGTAGTTACGAATCGTTCGTAATGTTCTCGAGCGCAATGACGTAATATGCCCGTCCGTCGCTTCATTGTTTACATGGAGTATACGAAGAACTTATTCTTCGTGAATAATATATCCCGAAAATATGCAAAGGATACCATACATAAACACCTGGATCTAGTAGTATACCAGATGTGGACTCTACATCAATTGTCAGCCAGCCGATCGCCTGCCAGAAATGTTCGATTGCCGGCGCTAACAAGAAATGACGCCGACCTCACGAAGGACGAAGAGGGATTCGCGTTCGCGACCGCTGCCGGACTGGGCGACGAGATGACCTCACCAAGCCCACGGAAGAGGCGCAAGACCAACACCACGTCAGGAGACATAGGAGACACGACGCGAGCAAGCTCTGGAGGCGGCAGTCCAGCATTGAAGATTGATAATGATACGGTCGGTCCATGGGGTTTCACGCAAGAGGAGGTCGATACCTTCCCTGCGCTGAGGAGACGGAATTTCTGGTGCATCCAACGGCATTCTGCGACTGGTCAGTTTCCGTGCATCTTCGATCACCGGAAGCCTCCTGGTGCGCGAATCGCCGCCAGGTTGTTCTCGAACTTAGGCTAATACGCATCGTCCGGTCAAGCTGAAGCATGCTGTGCGCTCTGCTCTAGCCATGCATTATGATTTGCGGATGCAAGTGGACGGAGGTACGGTTAGTTGGGCAGTCCCCAAAGGCTTGATCGGTGAGTGAGTGTCTTCGACTGCGATGGTCCGAGTATGAAGCTGATTAGTAGCCTGCTATCGATCGCTCTTCTTGCCCGTAGGGATATCCAAGAATGGAGAGTCGAGTCGGATGGCGGTGGAAACTACGATACACCCGATCAGCTATACCACATACGAGGGTGCGTCCAATCAGATTCATGAGGTCAAAACGCGAAATGTGCTGAACGGAATGAAATGTCCGCTGTCGAATTCCGTTAACCAGGAGCTGATGGACGAGGTGAGCAATTTCGTGCGAACATACGCTCGCCAATCAAGCAATACGCGGCCCAAGAGTCGTATCTGGACCAAAAGCAGTGATTCGGATGTCCTGACAGATTACTGTGCCGCGACGGGCGCATGACAGGCTTCTCTGCTGGCAGAAAAGGCGGTACTCGTGAGTTCTCCCTACCAGCTTTCCCCTTATACAGGTATAATCGCATCTAAGTCCACAAATGAGCTTTTCGAAAGACCATGTGCTGACCTAGTAAGCAGTCCTTTGGGACATTGGCCAGTATGCAATCACGAGGCCGTACGATGACGACTATTCGTCTTCAGAGGAACAGGCTATCTCTCGCCGAAAGAGGCGTTATCGGTCTCCGCGAACGAGGGCCGGGGTGGAGAATCCAGAGTCCGAGTCAGACGACCTGTATGTTCTCCTGTTCTCGATGACACCTGTGTTTCCCCTGCCTGTACTTTGTCGAGCTTCGTCGCCCGTAATACCTTTCCGGCAACGGGTATCTTCTCTCTCCTGATGTTGTCGGTCTTTTGGCTGACTGAGATGCGCTATACCAGGGACGGACGCCATCAGGAAGACCTCTTCAGACAAGCGCTATATCGGCCTTTGGAATATGGCAAAAGCCGGAGCATGCATTTCACGTTGAAAGGCGGACGTAAGGTGAGAATAGCCTCATCCCCTGGTCGAGGGCAGACAATCATTCATAGCGCTAAGTCGGTTGATCGCTCGGTTCCGCTTCATTATCTGGGAAAGATGGTCGATCATTGTGAGCGTAACTTTCCATCAATCCGCTAGGAACTACCTCAATATCATCGTCGTCGCCCTGTCACCAGGGAAACAACACATTCCGCGAACGAACGGGTAAAAAAGCTGATGTGCTTATTGAAAACTCTCCACTAGCATTCATACTTATCCTAGCTGCATCATCAAAGACGACGACGGTATCTACCTCGGGCAAAATTAAGAAGACGTGGTTCCTCCGTTTACCGAAAGGCATCGACGGGTACCCGTGGGATCGAGGCGGCGAAGAGGGCGATTTCTGGGGGAAGAGCGTGAAGAGTGGGTGGTATCTGTCTTTATCCCCTCTTTCACCCTGCGAGAGGTTTTGCTTTCTCGAAGCGCACTCGTCTGAGGGCCACGATGGGGCAATACATAATTCCAACCCACGTACCTTCACATAAAAACACCGCGCTGTACGACGGAGGCTGATCATAGCAACATCACACAGGCGGCAGATCGTTGAAAGAGGTGTGTGCGGGATACATAGCTAGACCCAACCGGTGGAAGAGCGAAGAGGAGAGATTCAAGAGCTGGTTTGGGGATGACGACGTTTGAGCTGGTACAAGTATGTGCTGCTAGAACAACGCACCGTATGATGAGTAACGTTGAAGATTCTACCTTGGGCACAGGCGCAGCAACTTAGGCAATCAGCCACATCACTTTGAGGACGAGGAGCTCTACCTTTTTGTCAGCTGCGATGTAGCCAAGACCAGGCAAGCTCAAGCAAGATTTCACCATCGGCAAGCCATGTTGCATCAACCAGCCGTGTCAATCTCATTCCGGCAGCGTGGTAGAAATCACGCGGATCGACAGCGACGGGCCGATATCGCGCATCCTCGGCAGCGTATGACTCTGATGATTGAAGTCGGCTCATTTGCCTTCCAGACATACGGCTTTACGTGCTATCCTTGCCGAAAAGCGAGTTTGGTCGAACGGCCATACTGCAACACGGACAGTGACAATTGTAGATTAGATGCATTTTTGATTATGTAGACTGCGAACACCCGGAGGAGCTATAGTCGCATTTTGACGATGATAATGGTATGATTCGTATAAGTCATGGTGGAGAGCGTTAAGATGTTGAAACATGTAATGTACAGGGATGATATTGAGGTAGGAGAGGCGGCAGGTTCGTGTATGTTCCGCCGATGTGCTGATCTCAGGCGTAGAAGCCTCATCCGATGAACCGGAAGTTGGAGCTGTGGATGGCGTACTATGCACACCAGCACGGTAATCAGCATGAGTATACGCATCTTGCGGAGATGAATCGCACTTTGGCTTCAAGTGAAGAAAGTACTTCTTGTTTACTCACCTTCGGCTGCATCCCCTCGGCCTGCTCGATAGCTTTCAGCATGAACATCTCGTGGAACTTCCTCGGCATATCTCTCGCTGCTTCGGTTCCCTTGGCTGTGTTTCCTGATCGATCAGGTGCTGATGATGAGTATGTCGTGGCTAGTACTGAAGGACCATGCAGGACTGAACCTGTCACGTTGATGATAAGTGAAGGTGGGGTGTTCGGTTCGGCTATAGATATAATAAAATATGGCATCAGCTGCTGAGGAAGGCAACCCCGATATGGCCCACAGGCAGCGTGCGACCACGACGAAGAGCCGTAGACGACCGGATCGAAGTGACTGCATAGAATACGCAATGGCACACCATACTCACCGGCTACAGGATGACAGTCCAGCGTTTGCGCATCGTGTCTACTCAAGGGCACCCCCTTGAGAAATTCTGATAATGCTGCCGGCTCGGATGAGACTGTGTTGCCGTTCCAGATGATTTTGGAGTTTGGCAAATAAAGCAGCGGTATCTCCTAATGGAAGGACGTAGCGAGTCAGGCGGGATGAGTGTTGTCAGTTTTGTATCAACCGGTGCGAAGGAGCATCGCCCACTGAGCCACGATAACAAGCTGCACGAGCCTAGATGACCAACAAAGGGAGCTTTGTGTCCCAAGCACAATAGAACCGCCGCGAAGACCACTTACGGAATCTCGTCTCGTAGGGTCATCATACGCCTCGTAGTATATTTGACAGAAAGCGATCGCTCCATGTGAAGCGGCATCGATCGCAGCAGCACCCCATTGCTGTGGTCTGTAAATTATGCTCTGTGAGCTACTGGTGTCATGCCTCCCTGATACGGATGAGGATCCGGGCACTCACACTGGGGAAGACGTAGGTACCGCGTTGGGCATTTGAGCGACGGCAGCCATTCTTACAGTATCGGTGATGAACAGTACGTAGGAGACGATAAGAGAGCTGAAGCAGTTGTTAGTGATGATCAAGATGTGCTTTATGTATCACCCTATTTATCCCAAGTACGATGATAAGCGGACAGCAAGTGACGAAATCCATGTTGATGGGTTCCCCGCCAGATAATTTACGTTGATTGGGTGATTGGGTGGCGAATGTCTATGAATGCGAAAACAGGGTTTTAGCAGTGCTCATGTGCTCTTACATCCTCCACGTCACCACTTTTGAACAATAGATCAACAGCACAGGCACGGTTCGATAGATGTTCACCCAAAATGACATTTCGCGCAATGTGCATACATGCAGCCCAATCACTGAACCGCTCATTATTCCGAAGGTAGATATGATTCTGTAGCACAGGGCTGGACTACGTTAGGACACCCACGATCATGCCTCCGACCCTCGCCTCGACCACAGCGGCTCAGCGCCAACGGCGACCACCCGGAGCCAGTCCATCTTTCTCCCCCATCACTCTTCTCTTGGTCATCTTACTGCCCATCTACCTCTTTACGCGCTCCTACCTTCCACTCGTCACATCCGCATCAATCAGCGGCGATGATCTGCAGGACCTCACTGAGTCAATCAGAAATGAGAGAGGCCCAGAAAAGGCTGATAAGCCGCTTCAGGCTTTGGTGGTGACCGCTCATCCTGATGACGAGGTCATGTTCTTCTCGCCTACCATCTTGGGCTTGGTCGCTCAAGGTTGGAAAGTCAGCGGTCTCTGTTTGTCGAGTGGTATGTACATCATGGCGTGACTCCCCATCTGTGCTGCTCATAGGCCCAGACGTTGCGAGCGACGGAGTCACCAGTGCATGTATCAAGCTGACGCATACATGCTGTCGCACGGCGCAAAACTAGGCAACTCCTCAGGGCTGGGTGATATACGGATGAAAGAGCTCGTGCAGAGTTACGGAGCTCTAGGGGTATCTCCGAGCAACGTCGTGGTCATAGAAGCCCGGTGAGCATCTCCCAACGTATCCATCCGCCCTACGCTTTCGTCCTCGAACGGGAAAAGAAGCCTGGAAATCTCAGCTCGTCGCGGTAGCTCATCTGCTTATTGGGATGATCCCTTAGTGAGTTCCAGGACAGTATGACCGCCGAGTGGGACCCTGCTTTGGTGGCGGCGTCGATAGGGCAACACGGCGGACTGTTCGACTACTTATCAGAATATCGGGTCGATCTGGTACGTACTCACCTGGACCGTCTCCTTGCTTCCATCATCACTGCGCTCTCTCATGACATGACCTTTCTGCGCGATTGCACGACCCACGGCCTTGGATTCCATAGTTGCACACTTCTCCGAGCTTTATGGACGCTGATCTGTGCGAGTCACCCATTTAAATCTGAAGATTGTCACCTTTGACGAACGAGGAATCACCAAACATCCAAACCATATCGCCCTCTCTCGCGCCATCCCACATCTCCACAACCCTCCTCGAGTCATCCAGCTGCGTTCCCCGGCGACACTGCCGAAATTCACTGGTCCTCTATACCCAATCTACTTACACCTCAAGAGCGAGCTCAGCGCTCTTCTCGCGCACTTGAACAGCCTGGGCCACTCCACTGATCCACAAGCGGAAGCGGATGAAAGAAAGGCAAAGGGGAGAAGCTCCATCTCGACTACATACGTGGTGACCTCTGGTCCAGCGCAATGGCTGCAGAGCGTTCAGGCGATGATGTATCACCGTAGTCAGCTAGTATGGTTTAGGTGGCTTTACTTGGCCTTTTCAAGGTTGATGTGGTTCAACGAGTTGGTGGAGGTACGTCAATAGAGTGTAGATGCAACAGAACTACCAACGTCACTCGTGCAGCATCCATATACGGCCGATCTGTGCGGTGGCGAGGCCTGAATTCTTCAGTCGGATAGCGAAATGACCAGCTAGATTTGTATAGAGGCTGCACGTGCTGTATCATCTCTATTTCAAGCTGACACAGGTGCGACACAGCCGAGATGAATTTCATTGGACCATGAAATAAAATCTGAAAGACATGATGCATAGGCAGTACCGACGCGATGCGATACTCATTCTTACTCACCGTCTCTAGCATTTATGGAGCAAGTGAGATGGGCTTGATTTTGGCTAGAAGATGGTTATCGTGCTCGACGACAAGCGATACAGCCTCACGACGTCGAATGGATGTGACAGGGGAACCAGCGAGTGCCCACCTGTGTAAAGGACATCTGCTTCCTGTACCAGCCCCTTCGAGGATGCCCGGACCGAGTATTCTTATCTTTCGAATGATATCTTCGGTAGATCGCGAATGCAAAACGTGATCGTGGTCCTTTTTCTTCTCAAGTACAAGCCACACGATGCATTCAGAGCACATGAACATACCTCCACTTCTTCGTCTCGGCTCGTCGCACCAGCTACATCGCTCTCGCCATCCTGACACCTCCCCTCCCGTAAGATCTTCCGTTCTAACGCGGGTTTTAGGGCATCATCGACCCGGAATCGAGACCGGCCTTGTACGCCGCACTTTCGAAAGCGAGTAGCCTCCATAGTTGAATAACGAAAGCCTCGGCATCCTCAGCCAGGATCTGTAATCGGAGAACGTGTTCATACGACCTCACGTAAGCATCTCATCTTTTGCTCTCGCTCTGGATCCCGATGGCGGTTGATTAGCACTTACAGGCTCGAGACCGTCAACGAGATCATCGGCTCCTTTCTTGTCCTTGATGTGCTCGAGAACGAAATCGGCAAGATCTTGGTCCAGCTCGCCAAGGAAATCGGTAATTTTGCCTTGCACGAATGGCTTGATCTTGTTTCGCAGGATAGACTGCAGCAAAAAGCACAGGGGTTAAAACATCAGCTTGACAACTCGACATGCTGATTGTTTCGATGTTCTGCGAGTCTACACTCACCTCCCCTATAGCAGCCCACTCTATCTCTGCCCGCCATAGACTTCGTCGATCAGATGGTATACCCTGCTTGACCTCTAGCAACCTCGCATTGCGCTTGGCGATACGCTCAGCCTGCGTAGAACCCTCTCCGTCCGCATCCGCGTCGAGCCTCACAAAGGTCCTCTTCTTCTTTCGCTCGCTGTCCTCGTCATCGTCTTCTTCGCCGCCAAGCGCTACAGGCCGAGGGGGAGCAGCGACCGGTTTCTTTTCCTCTTTGGGCTTGACCTCGATGACGGGCGCCTGGATTGCAACCTTGATAGGAGCAGCATCTTCTGTGAGGAGACCACGAGCTTTGTTGGAAGTCTCCAGCTCAGCGAATTCGGCCATTTGTTTCTTGAGGAACTCTTCAGATTCTCGCTCAAGCGCCGCTTGCTCGTCCTCCTCTTGCTGTCGATCCCGCACATCGTCTTGGTATTCTTTTTGTCGGATACGTGCGCGTCGTGCTCTCCAGGTTGCCCTACGTAAGTAGACATGTGTCAGGTTCCGGCAACGAAAGTACGGAGCGTGCTGACCCGAATTCAGAATACAAACTTACCGGTCAGAATAGAACAGCTCTCTCCCCCTCTCGATGATCTCGTCATCATCCCAGCTCTCATACTGATCCTCCTGACGTCTTCTATTCCGCTCCACAAGATCTGCTTGAGCTTTTCGGTGTCCCAGCTCCCGGTTCAAGGCCTCAATCCGGCCTCGTTCCCTATTCTCGACCCTTCGCTCAGCCTAACATGAGAAAGAATCGTTAGCCTGTAGATGGGTGATGAGAGTAGATTTCGTGACCTGACTCACGTCTCTGAGAGCAATGTCTTTCTCTCTCTGCTTTCGTTGTCTCCTGATCTCCTCCTCTTCCTCATCCGTTCTCCCGCTATCCACTTTGCTCTCCGCGGATTGAGCAGGCACGAAGCCGACTGGTCGATCGTACGCTTGAGGATCTCGGACCTTGCTGGGGCCGGCTCCGTTCTGGTGAGGTAAAGGCGTCTGCTGACCGTGAGAAGCAGGAGTTTGCTGGCCCCAGGTTCGCATCTCTGCTTGTTGCTGTTGCTTGCCCAAAGCTCTGTTGTTCCCGTACCCATAGTTGCTTATCGCTCCACCTGGTGTGCCTCGGCCAGGACCTTGCTGGGCCTGCATATGCTTGAACCGCTCCTTCTCCTCTTCCATCGCCTTCTTCTCCTTCTCCCGCCTAGCCGCATTTTCACGGAAGATAGCAATCTGATCTAGCACCGCTACTCGCTGTTCTTCTGGCAGGTCTCCTTCTTGCAGGTCTTGCAGATGTGCAGGGACGATGACTTGTAAAGGTGAATCACCACCTCCGTTACCTCTCGGTCCATCGGGATGCTGGGCGTTGGGGTCGATGAGCAGAGCAACGATATGTTGTATGGACTTTCGGCAAGCAGCGTCTGCTTCTTCATCGTTCTATGGAGATCAGAGAATTTTCCCCGCATTAGCACAACTAGTCCTTTCGGTACGTATCACTGCTTCGCCAGCGATCGGCCGCTAAGCCAAAGATACTCACCTCGGATCTACCCAAGGTAGACTCGAACTCCTCCAAGAACTCCTGCGTCTTCTGGTCGGCTTTCACCACCAGCTTCTTGGCCGGCTTTCCTTCTCTCCTCCCCTCAGGTGTCATATCAGGTAGTTCTGTACCATTGAGACACCGGATACATCGCAGTACCACTTCAGGGTTCTCGAAGGAGGCGAAGCCGAACGCCTGAGGTTTTCCGCTTGCGCCGACCACTCGTTTGAGCTCGTGCAGGGGTCCGCAAGCCTATCGATGACGATCCCGAGGAGAAAAGGTCAACTCAAGATACGCGTGTCAGAGAAGTGGACCACGAAAAGGAAAGCTCACATTGAGGAGTTCATGCAGCGTCTTATCGGTGATCCCAGGCGCGATACTTCCGACAAAGACACTGGTCGTCTTCACATCCTTAACGAATCCAGGCGGGGTACCGGGACTGCCTTGTCCAGATGTAGGCGTCTCGGAAGCCGCGAACCGTGGAGCTTGCGGCAATCCAGCGGGAGGAGGAGGCAGTCCGAGGCCAGGATGAGAGGGTCGAGGCGCATATCCCATATTAGGTCCAGAAGGTGGCGGTCTCGTTGGCAATCCATTGGGACCTCCAGGTCCGTAACCATGTCCGGGAGACGAACCATAGCCCTGGCCGCCTTGGTGTTGATTGGGAGAAGGACCATGCCCTTGGCCTTGACCCGGCGCTGGTGAACCTATAGGCAATGTCGGAGGAGGCGGTCTCGAGCCCGGTGCGAAATTGGGAGGGAACGGCGGTGGTACGAAACCTGCTGGAGGAGGTCGGAATGGTGGGAAGCCGCCTGGAGGCGGGATGGGTGCACCATTAGGGTTGGGAGGTCGAGACGGCGGGAAAGGAGGTAGATTGCCCGGTGGGCGGAAAGGTGCTGGATCATTCGTGAAAAGGTAGAAGGAAAGTCAGTTTCAGCGAGTTGGGTTTTCAGCTTCACTTCTCGGAATGGATGAAGTGATCAACTCACGTTGCCCGTTGTACATCGTTCTATCTCTATCGCGGGCAGGTCTGAACAAGCACTTGAGTGATACACTAACAGATGCACAGCGGAATTGATGATCTAGAAAGAGTCGATCATAGATACGCGAGTCCGCAGAAGAAATCTATCTCATCTCGGAACTGATCCACCGCGATTGTCATGATATGGCTCAAATTTAGGCATGCGACGGCTGGATCATAGGCTCGGGGTTTCACCATTGCGATTTCACTCTGTAATAAGGATTAGTACCTTTGTCTAATGCAATACAAACTGATTACCGTATAGCCATGCTCATGGTGCTGTCCCGCCTGCACATAGTATCCAGGTGGAGATATATTAGCAGGTCTCCGTACAGATAAATACATGCATCTAGGACAAGTAGGCAACGACTTCGGTGCTATCACATTACGCGTTGTCATCCCTCACCTTCCACTTGAGCGCATCAAGCGTCGATTTTGCGTCGACTGCTGAACTGTGGCCGAGATCAGAGGTGCGATCCTGGATGAAATATCCCAATTTCTCCTTGACGCTAGAACAGCAATGGGTGATCAGTATAAGCTTTGCTCTCGTGTTGCGAACAACGACAAACATAGCTTACATATCTCGGAGAGCTCGTCGGAAAGGCGGGCCCTTGTCGTGGGGGAAGACCTGAAACTTGTGTCAGCTGTCGTGAACCGTATAGACGATAGGTTCTTTGTTCAGCTGACTTACCACAGCCGTATCGATGACTCTATCATGCAGTAGTCGCAAAGCTCTGAGATCGTTCTCAAGCCTATACCAAAGTTGTCATCAGCGCATTTCGAACATAAGTCTAACGAAGATGACAGAATGGCCGTTGCTGACCAAAGAGTACTCACCCATGACCCACAATAATCGTATCTGGACCAATGAACATACATGCCGCATTTCTGACAGCAGGCAGGTCCATCACTGCTTCATCCAGCTGACCGGAGGTTATCCCTGAGAATCGAGTATTGACGTCTCTGTTGATCGATTTGATGAGCTACAGCGAACAGCAGGAAACGCGCAAAATGCTAGCTCACAGGATTGCAGCGTTCTGCCTGACTAGTTCGTCCAGTAATACCCCTCCATCCTCGTCCACTATTGTCACTCGCCCAAGAGACACTCCAGCCGTAGTGACTAGGCGACCATACCACGAAAAAGTAATGCATCGTGCCAAAGTTGTTCCACGAGATCCATAGATTGATAGACGAGTGACGAGAAAGTAGGATTCGAGCACATGAGCAGATCAGCATCGTTCGAGCCCATCAAGTGAGTGTTTGCACTCACAGATCATCTCGCAATCCATCGCCACGACTCCATTGCCGACGCCCAGGCCGCCTTCGACCCCTACACACTGCCTGACAGTCTTGAAGCCTACCCTCTTCGCGAGCGCTCGGTCGTCCTCCCCGTCTGTGAAGACATGAATCCCTTCTTCGCATCCTTGTTCTCCCCTTTCTCTTCCACAGCACGAGTAGATCCATTTTCTTCTTCCTTCTACCCGTTGAGGCGCGGTTCGCCCATAGTGGTACCGGCATTCCCCGAAGCGCTTCTCCAAATCTTTAGACGAGACGACAAACGGTACTTTGCACCTTGAGCAAGGCTGTTCTGACCCTTCTGCGTCTGGCTCAGATCCTGCTTCCGGACCAAAGAGAGCCTCGTCCAGCGGATTGGGGTATCGCCAAGTCTCGAACTGATCCAGCGGTAGTAGGTACTGCTCCACTCTCTTTCGAGACAGCTTGGACGCCTTTTCCTTCTCGGCAGCTTCGAAGGCCAGCCTGGATTCTTTGACTGTACCGACGGAAGGATGGTTCACAGAGTCTGGAGGAGGTCTGCGCATGATTGAGACAGCGGCGTGGTGGATGGCTGTTTTGTATGTCCGTGGGTTTGAGGAGGTTGCAAGTGTCTCGAGTTCTTGCGCAAAGGCGGATTGGTGCGCCAGATCAGGTGTGACATCGAGGATCGGAGCATACTGGAAAGAACTTTATTTCAGAACCATATTCACCTACCTCGAAAGGGCATATGAGAAGAGCTTACAAGCTTAGCATATTGCGTATGTAAAGCGATCACTGCCGGGAAGCAATGGCGATCAGTATGAGCCAAAGGGGAAAATGAAAAAGTAGGTCTGTTAAGGGATTCACAAGCACTCACAGCCTTTCTGACGGTCTGGGCGAGGAATGGGAGAAGGTTTAAGGCTGATTGGTAAGACAGGAGGACGCCCCGGATTGATTGAAGGTGAAGCGGCTTGCGCAGAGGACGGAGATGATATCGGTACCGGTTTGACTGCGGAAGGTGGCTGCGATAGTAGCCGTCAGTCGGAATCAGGCAAGGGAAGCAACCTCCGCGTTAACATCACTGTATGGTGGTTCACTCACAACTCTTCGAGGTGTAGGCTGCACAGTCGTTCCCCCCGGAACTACAGCCTTCCCGTTTGTACCATTCGCTGATTTCGTCGAAGGCGGCGGCACAAGCTTGCGTATGACATTCCGCACCCCATCTTCCTCTCCCACTTTGCGCTTCACAGGCTCTCGAATGGACGTAGGTATGTCTTTGGTTACAGCAGAGACGCTGCGAACAGATACGCTGATCTGAGCTGGGGGCGTTGAGAGAGTCGTCTTGGAGGAAGAAGCTGTGGCGTGGGAGAAGAAGCACCTCGGTCGCCCGCAAGTGGGATCAGGGCATCTTGCGGATATCAATAATCCTAGATTTGAGAACATGATCACTCTCCGTAGAGCATTAAGGATAGGATACAGATATTCAAACTCGTCAGTCAAAGAGGAAGTGTTTAGGATAGACTTACAATCCCAACAGGTGTGGATATGAGAGGGAGAGATGATTGTCAACATTGGCCACCCGCGCAGCGAAGGAATTTCCCATTTCCGCCGGAAGCAGATCTCATCAAAGGTCGAAGCCGAAAAGCGAAAGACGAAACCGAGAGGGGAGGATGCCTTGATATTCAAAGCCCCATCTTCCTTCTTCCCCGTTACTACGAGCCTGCGATTAGTACAAGTGGCAGCATGCTATCTTCAAGCAGTACAAGACTAACGACCATGAGGTCGTCAAGACTCCTGACCCGTTCGATCGGCCTGCGAAGGACGGCGGCTCGCATCTTCCCTATCTCCGTCCGATGGCAATCGACCTCCACCCCTCCTTCGTCCTCAGCTCCTGATGCCACGGCAGTGACCTCGCAAGCTTCAGCTACGACCACGAAAGACAACGAGCTGGCAAAGATCATACGGGATACTATCCGAGTGAGCTGAAGACCACGACGTGGTAAGCGTATCAGCTAACATCCCCCGTGAATGATCCTCCGATTCTTTTACAGTCTACGGGGCCGATACCGATCTCGAGATATATGCAATTCTGCTTGTCGCATCCCACCCACGGGTATTACAGCAAAGGTGATGTATTTGGTCAAAAGGGAGACTTCATCACATCACCTGAGATATCTCAGATCTTTGGAGAGGTGAGTGTGCTTCGCATACAAAGCGGGGTATGCTTGGTGCACAGGACGGGCTGATGCTGATAAGTATGGTGTCGTACAGCTGGTGGGAATATGGTTCTTGACTAGGTGGATGGAGGCGGACTCACCGAGTAGAGTTCGGCTCGTTGAGCTTGGTCCGGGCAGAGGAACGTTGATGGACGATATCTTGCGAGTAAGTCATTACAGAGAGAAAACCTCACCGATATTGATAGTAGTCAGAGAGGATAACACCGTTGTGAACGGTCAGACTTTGTTCACATTCCCAGGTATCGGAGGGGCGATTCAGTCTGTGCATCTTGTGGAGAACAGTACCGCCATGCGAGAGGTACAATCGAGGACTTTGGGACCGAGATTGGACGGGAAGAATGTGGATATAAGCTGGTATACTGGTATCAACGAGATCCCTCAAAGTGAGCCTAGAACTGCCATCGTTCTTTCTCGTTACTGACGTGATCTTTTGAGTAAGGCCAAGTAGCTGACATCATCTGTTATAGCGGACGACACATACACACTATTCGTGGCGCACGAGTTCTTCGACGCTATGCCTATCAATACTTTTGAGAAGACCGATATGGGATGGCGAGAAGTCCAGGTGGACAATGATCCTGCCTATTCTCCAGGGTGAGTCTTCATCTCTCTCACTTTAAACCGAATCGAGATCCGTGCAATAAGCTTGAGGAATGTGATATTGATCGATCGTCTGTTTACAGTCTGCCGACCCAATCGTCCAAATCGGGCCTTCGACTCTCCCTTTCACCAACTTCAACACCCTTGTCCACAGTACTCCCAGCCACGTCACCGAGATTCTCGAAATTGCACACAGGGTCACGGACCGAGGTGGCGCAAGACTCGTTCAAGATTATGCGTCAGGCTGGACAACTTATTGGAGCTGGATCTGGAGTGGGCGGGAACAGAACGGGAGGAGGTTGTGGTCTTGTTGTGGATTACGGAGGGGATAAGACGTATTCGTCTTCGTTCAGGGTGAGCACTCACAGTCACCTGGCGATTCGAGCCCACGTCTCTCTCACGTGTCAAGAGCTTCAACGTACGGATTAGGACATCAGCTAATAGGTTTCTGTTGCGGCGGACCCGGTATAGGCTTTCAAGAACCATAAGATTGTGGATGTTTTCGACGATCCCGGAAATGCTGATCTGACTGCAAACGTTGATTTCGCCTATCTGAGAGAATCGCTCGAAGGAACATGTGAGTAATGAGAGGCCGATCATTCTCCATCAGCACCAAGTGCATTGCCTTGTGACCGTCCCCATGCTTGGGGGGCTCGATAATCTCCTTGCTGATAGTCTTTCAATCTTACAGCTACCACTGCCTTAGGCCCAATCCCACAGTCACAGTTCTTGCTCTCACTAGGCCTGCAGCCTCGACTCCGTAAGCTTATAGATTCCGCTCCAGAAGACCGCAGAGAAGATATCACAAAAGGTGCAAAGCGTCTCATAGACCCGCTGGGTATGGGTGCGCAGTATCAGGTCATGGGAATCAGTAGTGGGCCGGCTGAGGCGGGTCAGGAGATCTACCCTTTCCCCGCTAAGAAGAAAGAGGAAAGCAAGGTACTTCTACCGTAAATTTCTGGTCGATAATGTCAATGATGCCGCAATGTCAACATCGGCGGCGACTGAGGCATAATCTCGCTCAAAACTTTGTCGGGACGAGGACTACATGTATACATGGTATAGAGAGATGTAGGTTATCAACACAGATGCAGGTATATTCTTTGTATCTCATCATTGCGAAATTCTGACAGCAAGAATTGACGGCATAGCAGCAGCACCGTTCTTCTGAGGCAGCTGTTGATCGTCGCATCCACATCAAATGCTCTCCAAACTTTTCAATCGCTCGTCAAGCGATTTCAGTCTCCCTTCCACAGCGTCCCAATTCTTGAGGATGCCGTCACTAGCCTCATCCAGTCCGTGAGCAACCTTCTCTGTGAAAGCTTTCAATTCCCCTATCTGCTCGGTTGACCTCTTATCCTCTCCTTGCAACTTCCTGAGCGAGTCAGCCACCTCGCTAGCTTCGGCATGAAGGGCGTTCAGCGACCTCAGCCTTGCCAGGACGGGCGACAATATAGGTAGCAAAGGATCGAGTCTTGGAAGTACATTGAATAATGATTGAAGACTTTGGTATTCTGCTTGTGACAATGAGATGGAGCTTGATTTCTCGCCTGGTCCTCCTCCAACAGCAGTACCAGCTGAGGCAGATGTGGTTGGATTTCTCTTGGAAGCGGCTGCCGCTCTGTCAAGGTCGACGAGAAGCAATTTTATACGGCGGGAGATGGCGTCGAGATGACGGGGTTGAGTGAGGAGGGTAAGGAGGTGGTCGTGTTTATTCAGTGTAGGAATCAAGGGGGATGACTGGAAAGGCAGAAATATGAGTGGTCAGTTATGGTTGTCTGGACGCCTGCGCTCCTCTCCTCATACCGGATACTCCAGGTTCAGACGAGGATGGACAGCTGTTTACGGCGCATAGAGGTCATAAGAGGTAGGTTTTCGGACAAGAGCGGTGTCAAACTCACATGATCGACGCCGTCACCTATTGGTCCCAGCGCATCTTCCAGCACGGCCAGCCTCTGGTCTATCCCGCTTAGACCACCGCTGCCTGTGCATGACTGCCCATTGGCCTCCGCGCCATCTCTTGCTGTGGTTCCAGCTTTACTCGAACCTTCTTCTTTCCCAAATTGATTGAGCCTCTCTAGCCTTTCGCGCCATTCAGACGATGAACTCCCTATATCGCTCCTCTCCGCTTCTCCTTGCGTTTCTCCCTGTGATAGGCTATCGAGATTGACTCGCTCGAATCGCTCTTTGAGCGCCGAGAGTTCCGATAGGGCGTCCACCGGCCTTCTCGCATCGGACACTGGCCTCCTCTTGCCGCCCTCCGTACTCGCTATCGTGCCATCCTGCTCAATTTGAGAGACAGAGGCTTGATCAGATGTAGGCGTAGGTTTTGCTGCGAGCTCAGCTTCTACTTCTGCCAATTCGGCTTTCAGACGCCTTAAGCGGCTAGCAGCTGATTCTCGTGGTGCCGAGCGGGTATAGTATTCATTGTCTGAGCCTGATGAGGAAGATGTCGAGCCGCATCTTGACAACGGTGGAAGACGGGGTCTGAAAGTGAGGTTTGAAGGATCTGATTGTGCAGGATCGAGATGTTTGTCAGTCCCCATATACTCATATTGTAACCGTGTTCCGTCGTATGTAAGCTTGAGCTGAAGCAGGTATTCCTCGTGGTAGTTTAGCTGAAGATGAGCTCACCAGGTCGCTTGACTCCTCTTCCGAACACTCTTTCAGCTTTTCTTCGTGGTGGAAGGCCGGTACTGTCCAGTCCTTCCACATTCACCTTCAGCGGTACATCGTCCTCGCCCAGTCCATTATCGGTCTACGCAGATACGGGACTCATCAGCTATGTTTCGTCGATCATCCAATGGAGAGGATACTATACTTACTGGTCGGAGGAGAGCGTCTGGCTCATCAGGCGTTTCGAAGATATCGGGCGCTGTGTCCTGTAGTCGATGCCATGTCAATTTGAGCGGGTTCTTGACAGTCCAAATGGATTCGCTGAAAAGTAACGCAGCGAGTGGACTCACGATATCTGGCAGGCCCTGGTACTTGTTCGACATCCTTGTTGGCTTGCTACTGTGTTTCACCTTATTTTACTTCTGTCAATGGCGAGGGGAGCCATGCTTTGCGATGTTATCATAATGATTTGTTGTCAATGTCCGGGTGTCCTGTGCTGCATAAACCGTTCTGGAGACCAGCACCAGGTCGACGCGTCGGAAGGGGTATGTGCAATTACGTAATAGCTCCTTCACACTGTAGGAGTCAAGGTGGAGGTGGTCCAAGCTCCCAGCGCTGGAAGGCGACTGGTTTACAGGCCAATTTGATATCCCGACAAGCAACTAGATGAGGGCGGTCTGCATCTTATCCCTTCTTTCCTCTATCTCTCTTCATTCTTAGCACGGGGCACCAAGAATCTGGACTCTATAATCCTGCATCGGTGCAGGCGGGCAGAATGAGCATACAGACTCGTGAGTAATGTCTGTGAACTACGGAAGAGCCACTTGCTGATGGCATTGAATTCGGCCTAGTCCGTCCCACCAAAGTCGGATTTTCCAACCCGCGGGTCGTACCTGCAACGACTGTCAATTCCAAGATCAAGTGGGATACTCTGTAAGCTACCTTTCAGACTCTCGTCGAGATACGCTCAGAAGCTTTCTGTACTTGCGCTTATTGTCAAGCCGGATTTTTGCAGGACCGGCAATGTATCGATGAGCTTGCAAGCGGACGGAGGGAGTCTCGACCTGGAGATCAAGCGGGACCAAGCTGTCATGGTGAGACCGAGATGAGATGACCATCATATTCCGGTTTCTTCTCTTGGCTTCACAGGGCCTTTGCTGAAACCTATCGTGATTTTCATACTAGCTTTCGAGATCATTCCGACTGCTTGCAGAAGCCCCTCAAGCTTTGCGCAAGATCACCTGGAAAGATAGACAAGCGTCTATACGATACGAAGCTGGAACCGCACTCGCTCATACAAATAACAAGGAAAGCTCGGTGAGCTGAAAAACAAGCCTGTTCAGAGATAGTGTGTCTTCAAGCTGACGGCATATGTTCAGGGGCATGAAGTGATCCAGCTCATCTTCGCCAGTGCAGCGGATGTACAATCTCTCATCCGTGCTGTCGAGGGCTACTTCTCGATCATTGCCATAGGCCAAGCTCAAACCAATGGACCCAGTACTATGGCTGTGACGTCTATTAAAGCGAGATCTACTTCGATCAATGTCAAGAAGAAGCGTGATCATTCTGCCTCAGCAGCATCCCAATCTCAACTGACATCAGCGATAAATCGCCCGAGCCAACAACAAGCACGCGGCGATATAGATCATCCATCGGGCACAGCCAGCCAGAGACTGAGCACGTCGCTAGCCGATACAGCGAGCAGACACCGGGAATCTCAAACAGTTACAGGCAACAAAAAGGCAGAAGCTACTCCTACACCTGTCGTTCTGGCACAACAAACTCCATCAGCGACTGAAAATCTGTCCAGTTCAAAGTCGGCTGACAAGAAGATCGAGCACCGACGCTCGCTGACTGACTGCGATTCGACGGAAGATCTCAAGCAAAGACTACTTCAGGGTTTCAAGCCCTCATCCAACGCTAATACGGACACTGACAACCTCACACCTTCTTCCGTTCATTTGAGAGCAGAGCTGTTATCTATTCCACGCTATACCGTCGCTCAGCTTCCGATCAGTTCAGACAGGTCCCAAGCTGATCCAAGGATCAGCCCAGTACTGTCCAATGCCGAGGCCTTGACGGCTCCAGCCCTGCCATCTCTGAGCGACAGCCCGTCTACTGATCGCTTTCATGCTCATAATTCGCATCAAGATCCTCAAACTCTACAAGGCATTCGGATTGGCGGAGGACAGGCAACCGACTTACTCCAAGAAAGCCTCATAATCTTCTCGCCTGTCATAGCTTTCGAGCAACGGCCACAGCAGAAGTCAGAAGAGGTTGGGTCAACTGATCGGATAACGAGCACCGCCTCACTCAGCCTGCCTCCCTCTGCAAAGTACACGTCACCGCCTTCAGCAATCGACCATAGTCAATACCTGACTGAAACGCAGATATTGGCGAGCGAACTCACTTTCGAGGAGCTTTACCCTGCGTTAGTAGCCGATAGTACGGGTGATGATAGAGGGTCGAAGAAACGGAAACGTGATGAGTTGGACGAAGAGGATGAGGAAGAAAAGCGAGAACTTGAAAAAGTAAGCTGTAATCCACGTTTCGTTGGACAAGAAGCTGACTTGTCTGGCAGCTTGACATGCATGCGGCGTCCCTTGCCATCGAGACGACGGAGTCATTCAAAGCTCAAAGCAGAGCAGCGCCCAGGTCAGCCAATCTCCCACACCCATCCATATCGGGATCGCCCAGGGAACATGCGCATGGGAACTCGCAAGAAGCTTTAGATACCAAGATCTCGCGAATAGTGGATGGGAAACTCGAGCAGTTCGTGAGTGTATTTGGCAATCTAGTATTGGCCTCGCCATGTATTGCTCAGCTGATAAGCTCAATATTGATGATGTGATACAGCACGCCAGTCTGGAAGGCATGTTCCAGCGGTATCTTCCAGCGATGTCTTCGATGCATACGAATTCCACGACACATCAGCATCAAGCACCATATCACCCTAATCCCAACGCATATATACCGCATCATCTATTGAACCCTCAAAACCACTGGTGGCAGCCGTCTATGGTTTCGCCTATCCCGGACACTCTGTCGTGGTATCACCCTCAAAACTCCCATAAATCCTTTCCCCCACTATCACCGCCACTAGCAGCGTACCCTTCCCAAGTCAGAACCGAGGAGCACAATGCTTCACCGACATTGTACACACGAACACCCGGTCAGAGCGCTCGAGCACCCCTTTCAATCTTCAGCGGCACCCACGGGGTTGCCTTTCGGGTCAGGACAGAGCTTCAGCTCGGGTTCGATACTCGACTCGTCGGGTGGAGCGGAAGCAGTGAGGCTCAGAGTGGAAGGAGAAGACGATGAGGACGAGGATTCAGATGCAGCATGGGAGAGGGAGCTAGAAGAGGAGTAGGCGCGCGAAAGATTATTGATAGTGCGGATCGGGACTAAACGAGACAACCCTCAATCAAACGCCTACTGACTGACTGGTATGACCACAGTAGGTACAATAGTAGGCAAAGGCGACAGAGATACCTCTATGGGTTATGATGTCTATACTGATACAACTAATATCGGTCGAAACATGATATACTGATCATTACGCGAGGGACAATACGACCTCTACAGTCGTTCCGTATCGATAATTATACCAGTATAGATCCTGGATAAGGTCACATCCGTATAAAATCGTAGTCCGCCAAATCACAGTACCGAGAGGTTCACTATGGACCTAAATCTACCTTCTATCTTCTCGTCTACGAGGACTTCGCTCTCTATCCGGCTCATCGGCCTTCCTATCCTTCTCGCCCCACTCACGGCCTCGGTGATCGTTCCGATCTCGTGAAAATTATCTGTCGTCACTCCTCGTTCTACCTCTGTCCATTTCCTCCCTTTCGTCATGTTCACCTCCCTTCTCACTCCCAGGCCTGTCCTCGTTCCTGAAATTAGTCCGATCCCTATGGCGAATGCGGTCTATTGATCCATTCCCTACCCAGTCACCGTCCCTTTTCCTTTCAGCAAGACGAGAGTTTTCTTTATCTCGATGTCTGTGTCTATCCGAATCCTCCCTTACGGTTCTCGCTCTTCTTCCACCTTCACTCTCCGCTCCATCGGGACTATCACTCTCGCTAGTCGGAGATCCTCTTCCTTTCCTCTTGACCCGCCTCCTGTCCTCCCTGTTGCGATGATGGTCGATCTCCCGGCGATCGTCGCTCTTGTCTCGACGATCGTCTCGGGGCCTTTCCTTGTATTCTGATTTGGACGATTTGAGCTTGTCCGCGGATTCTGGCTTCCACTTTAATTTGCGCTGACAGCTGGGGCACAGTCTGACTTTGACAAGGGTCTCCTTCCTCTCCCCTGCTTCAGCATACACAAAGGGCAATTCGAAGCTTCGCAAAGTCGGCATATCAACCTCCGATCTCCTTGAATCGTGATAATCATCTTCATGTCGGGTGGACGACCTCATGGAGGATCCAGCCTCGATAGCGGGATCGCGGAATCGGAGGTTCGAAGCTGTGAGAGGTGCGGGACCCGAGGAAGATTGAGAAGGCTGGTGATATTTGCATCGAAGCGAGGCGCAGGTCGATTCGCCGATGCCTGATACGACTTCTGGCGCTGTGCGCCAACGTAGTGCGAAGCGCTTGGATTTGTAATGTTTCAGGTCGATCTGGATAAACAACCAGTGTCAGTTACCGCGTCATGACCACCTGATAACGACACTCAAGGGCAAGGAAGGTTAAGCGAAAATGCTAGTCGTCAGACAACACGATGAGATGACACGCAGCTGGCCGGCCCGGAGATTTTGCCGATGTGCAAGCCGTATCCTATACAGCACATCGCGCCTGAAAGGGCGCTATTTTGTCTGGCAAATTCAAGTGGCACTCACCAAGGCAAACTCCTTGAACAGCTTGCTCTCATAGCTCCTAGCTACCCGCTCCTCCCACGTAGCTCCGCCCTCCTCATCATCCCTAACGAAACGATGATGTTCCTTGACGACATCCCACTCGCTCTTCCTACTCCTCTCTTCAGCAGCTAGAGCGTCCTTGTCCACACCATAATGACGCGCGAAAGCCGTTTCACGCTGATGCGGCGTCTGATAGCTGGAATTCGGCTTGATGCGCTGGCCCACAGGGAGGGACGACGATGAGGAGGATGAAGGGAGAGTAGACGATGGCGGACCTGATGTGAGGATGCCATGGGCTGTCTTCCAGCTCATGATGTTGCCTACCAGCGGGTCCGTAAGCTTGACCGAGGCTCTGAGTTGGGGAGATCAGTAACTTGATGATGTTCCAAGAGACCGTGCTAGGCCGACCGCTATTCTGCGGCGAATGCTGAATTTGTTCATGGAGTCTTCGCAAACAATTACCATCTATCTCATACAACGACAAAGCATTGACGTTCACGAGCTTCAAGGCTTCAAGAGGGAGCGAAGCACAAGAGTGGAGGGTCCTGTTACGTAAATCAAGCTGTTGGTATTTGTGCTTTTGCCACCAAGCGGGTTTTGATCCTGCTCACGCATGATCACTGATCAGGTTTTTTGTGTTTTGGAGATTTTCACAAGGACGTACGCGGTGGAGTGGTGACCACCAACCACCTCCTAAGGTCGGCTGTATTATCATTTGCATTTGCACCCTCATCAAGGTCGTAAATCACAAGTCCAGTTCAATCAATCCAAAGAATAACAACAGACGTAGGAAATCATGGGTCGACTGAGAAGATCAAGGTGAGTGAAGATCTCCTCCGCCTTGTCTGATCGGTAGAGATGGATCGCTGACCTACTCCGCTTCTGACATTCCTTCGTACCGCTAAACCATCCCATTCGACGGCTCACACGAATATCTCATCTCACAATCAATCAACGCACAATCATTCTCATTCAAAAATGGACCTTTGCACATCTCCTGCGGACACAATTCTTTCGCAGAACGCATCACGCCCGACGAGATGTCCACCGAGCTGCCAGGACGAGGGTCAGGGTGAAAGATTTGGATCAAATCGAGATGGACTTGAGACCCGGAAACAGGGCCAAGCTCGAACGACAAGAGATTGACGAGGACAAGCCTGGACTCGGTCAGCACGTGAGTAGATCATTTCGTTCTAGTGAAGCTACGTGTCTTCTCATGAACGCTTGTACGACAGACAGCGGTTCTTGAACCGGAATGGGTGTGTGCTGATCTCTGAACGGTGCACTTGCACTCATAGTATTGTGTCGAGTGCGCCAAGTACTACGAGACTTCACTTGCGCTCAAGAATCACCTCAAGTCAAAAGTACACAAGTGAGTCGCGCAGTTCAGCGTTCTCAGAACCGGCGCATTGATGTACGAGTATGCCGTCAGGCATAATGAAACCTTCAACCCTTCAATCATACCATAATTCTGTCTTTTGAGGAGGGTAACGAGCTGACCGATGTCTCTTGTTCATGTACTATAGGCGACGACTGAAAGAGCTCCGAGACCCCGCTTACACTGTGGCCGAATCCGAGCGAGCAGCCGGCATGGGTACCGATAACAGACAGCGAGGCGTAGAAGATATCTCGAAGCAGATGGAGGGCATGAGTAGCGTTAAGGAGCAGGCTGGAACTGGAAATCAGGAGGGAACACAAGTCCAGCAAACATCGACCGTTGCTTCTGCCTAGGACTGGTCTACGACTTCACACGTCGGTCTGTGTCTGGAGCGAGTGTCACTCGAGGAGGGATTCGGTTGTGGAACAGGCACGGTGAGAACCGGCTTCTGGTCTACGTGCGGTTACGTTGTATACTATGATCATGCTACTTTTGATTTTCTGCCTAGTCTATCGTGCCGTACTGACACGTATAGGTCGGGTTGACGCACTTGTTCCTCCTGTCCTTCGAAGCTTTGTATCTCACGGTTGTGATTCATCCTTGAGATTCGGAGTACGAGCCGATACTAATCGCCCTACAGCCAAGCTACTTCTGCCCGTACTTCTCGATGACCGCCTGCAGGCCCTCATCGTCTCTATATCTCTCCATCATGTACTCTCGCCATTCATGGTCGTTCTCCGGGGGATTCAAGTCTGCCGGAAGGGGCATAAACGCCTCTCTGAACCCAGCTTTAGCATACGAGTCATCGTACTGACCGATCCGTTCTAACCGGTGGTACAGCCTGCCGTTCCTGACGCAATCCGCCAGATCACCCCTGCCTTCCCGTTCGTATATCTCGATCAGAGTCTTCTCGTCTCTGGCCAGCGAGTTGTCTCCGTGGAAGATGTAGTTGCGACATTCGTAAAAGCTGTGAGACGGGGCGAAAGCTTCGCCTTTCGTAGTCACGTAAGCCCTGCATGGATTCGTGAGTGCGAAATATATATGTTTCATGTCGATTGTGGTCAGCGAAATCATCAACGACGAAGGTATCGGACAGGCGTCGGCCAACTCACCACTGCCAATCGATGATACCCGTGATCTCGCCATTGTCGTCCCTGAGTATATGATCACCTCTCGCGTCGTCATGCTTGATATACAGCTTGTCTGGCCTCTTAGCCAAAACAGAGCACCCCTTGACCAATTCTCGAAGTTCGAGATGCCAGAGATAGGCATCTACAGGGGCCCAAGGACACACGGCACCGACTAGGATAAACCGCAAGGCAGACTCAATCTGGGTGAGGTATCGCTCTTGCAGAGTGGTGAATGGCCCTAGCCAGTATGGGGGATCAGGCGAGCGCAGACATCCGCGTGCAACGAGCGGACCGACGACGACCCCGTCGCCTGTCTCTGCAGGGATCAGACAGCCGATCTTGTTTACCGGTACTGGAAGGTTCGACAGCTGGATTTGGGTCTTGGCGTAGGCTTCGATGAACCGTTGTAATTCATCTTCTGGCAAGTCGATCCGGCGGAACATGTGCTTGGGTACATTCCACGCTTTACCTCTCATGAGCTCGTTGTAGAAGAAGTCGATCGAAGGTCCTGTTGACAAGTCGAGTCTCATTGTCAGCATGCCCACCTTTCGATGACATGCATCGGAAACTATCCGCCGCTGACCTGGCACACCGCTATCCAGCTTGGTTATGTGAGAAGGCAGCCAAGCTCCGGGGACAGGCATTCCGTTCGACTTGAGCCAATTGAGCGTGGCGACTTCGGTGCGGATATCCGGATCCACAACCTGAGGCGGAGGACGGTGTCCCTCGTTCTGGCGAACTCTGACCATCCACTCGACCCCGTCATCAAAAGTCAATTGCAAGTTGACGTTGAAAGTCCCGGCGATCTTCGCTTCATTCATGCGATCGGCGCTCTCAGGGATGTGCAGATGGCAAGTGTGCCCTGGTCGAAGGTTTGAACAGTCTTGGATGATGCTATCTTGACACTGTCGAAGGTTGACTAAAATCGTCTCGAACTGCCCCCCAAGATGGAAGTGAACATGATTCGATCAATCTCTGCTTCTTGATGCCAGACGGGACGATCTCACCTCGGGTAGCTTTGACTCACGTAACGTCGCCTGGTCTCTCGCTGCTTGATCCGTCGGCTTTCCTATGATGTGGGATGCAGGTAAACAAACATTACATTACTTCTGACGACTAACGAAAAGTTGACTGCCTGGATCCGGAACTCACGATGTCATTGAAGTTGGAGCACTCGTGCATTTCCGGCGAATCATGAACGCCACAACGAATCTCATTACACATCCAGCAGACCGCCCAGCTCAGGATGACGAGGTTCTGGCAACCTGGATAGTCGCAAGGTGACTCGATGTAGTCGCCCATTGTCGATGATCAAAAATCTTGTTAAGATGATGTCCGAGCACGTGATGATAGTTCACTTCCTATTTGCAAGTCCATGCAAGAGAAATGGTGGGAGTGTGCCAAGAAGACATGTGAGTGCTGGAACAAGAGACCTGGACGAAAAAAGATCGAGGAGAGCAGCAAGCAGAAGGTTGATGATGATGTTGTATGGCTTCAGCAGCCTCATCACGGACTCGTCGTCAAGCAAAGCAATGTGGTATTTTGATCGGGGGCTTTGGCTCAAGCGGCTCCGATGTGATGCACGGACAACACGGAGCACGCTTTTAGCCATCAGTAGTTGCTCAAAGGTACCGCAGGCTTTCCGACGACCCGGATTACACCGGTTGTGGACATTATGCTCAGCCAGTCATTCGGAACGAGACAGGGGATATGCGATATACATGCTATGTGTCTGATCGTATATATATATGTAAGGCAGGTGACCGTCAAATCAGATAAAAGAGTGCGGTGCACTGTGACTACCATGTCGTGTCAATTCTTCGCTCTACTGTGCTTCTTATCGAAGCGCTCTATTCGAAGACCGCTCATATGACGTCTACCGAGTAGAGCCTTTTCGTCTAGTACCCTTCTTGTATCTTCTCTTCGGCGTCTCTCTCGGGCAACCAAAAAGTCTACAATAGCTCAAGGAAGCAGTAACAGTCAGTCTTCGTTCTTGATGGTATGTCGACTGCGTGCCAAGGTTGCACCACACAACCGCCAGCGCTGGGACGAGTGGGGTAGACGATACAATTTTGATAGTGAGATGACAGTATACGATACTCACCAGTTCCGTGCCGCCCACAGCGAACATGTTATATCGGGGGTTGAACCTAACAGCCCTTGCCGAAGGGACATGACCCTTCAAAAGCACTTTTGCTCTCAGGTCTGGTATCTTCATGGTATGCCAAGGCAGGCTCTCGTCTCCCTTTCTCTCGTCTCTCGTCAATTTGCTCTGTCCAGCAGGTGGTGTCAAGTCCCAGAATACGATATCGCCGTCTGCAGAACCCGAGACGACCCATTGACTATCCGCAGTGAAAGACACTTCTTCGCCGCTCGTTCCCCGACGCGGGGAGATGGGCTGCTTGCCCTTGCTATCCCTTTCGAGCCCTTGGTGGCCTATCAGTCTCCTGAGCGGGGCAAGATCGAATGCGTCAAGTAGGTAGTGCACGTCCGAGGAAGTACCGACCAGCAAGTATTCGCCATTGTTCGAGAACGAGATGGACGTGAAGATGGGTTTCGGAGGCGGGAGGGAGATGGATTCGAGTGCAATGTCGTATAAAGGACAGTGGGCGAAGGGAGCCTATTCGTGTTTCGTGAACAATTCCACACGTGAGCCATTTGAGCTTGGATTTGATACGACCATCACAAGCTCACCCTGTCCATGGTCGCCGTGGCATACATCATGATGGTCTGCGTATCTGAGCAGGCTACCGCGAAGACCAGACCTTGGTTGTCCACAGTTGCAATGGCCGAGCCGCCGACGTCTCGGACCAGGCCCTAAGAGAGGAAAAGGCTCATTCAGCTGTCTTATCTTGCCTGAACGATGATTGGTGAGTCCAATGAGCTCACCTTGCAGCTATTCCCTCTCAGGTCCCACAGCCTGACTGTGCCGTCGTCTCCCGCAGTGACAAAGGTGTCATCTACCGGGCTGACGTGAATCGAGCGTACTCTGACGGAGAAAGCGGAGCAGATCAGCATCACACACATCTGCTGAAATGGAGCATGCCTGGTTGTGTGAAAATGAATCTTCGTGCGCAAGACAGCACGAATACATTTTGTATGCGGAATTTCGGTTCTTCTCTCTGGCTCTCTACACTTCGGGTGGTGACCGCTGCATATGATCGAAGCAAGGTAAATCCACCCTGGAAGCTTAAGGCATGGCCAGAGCTACCTCACCACGGTTAAACCTGGAAACGGAAGGCGAGCACTCTACTCACCTAGCCGTATGTCCCTTGAAATAAGCCAGATACTTGTTATCATGCATCGAGTGATATCGTACCGTGTGGTCGTCCAGCTTGGTCGAGGCGTGTACGATCGTGCCAGACTTGTGTGTGAAGCGGGGGATGTCTATACCGTATTTCTTGGAGTAGAACGGCTTGAGCTTCCTGCGATGAGATAGATCAGCGCCACACGTCAATGACACATGGATGCACCAGCGCCCATATCTATACTGCTAATCATACTAATCTGTCAAGGAAGAGCAGGCAATAGGGATCGTAGAACATTCTAGCTCGGAGAAGCCTCACAGTCGCAGTCACAGTCACAGTCACAGTCACAGCCTGAAGACAGAAGGAGGAAAGATCAAGAACACTCACTTGCCCTTCTTGACATCCCAAAGCACGAACCCATCATCCTCACCAGCCGAAACCATCCTATCCCCTACATCATCGAAACACAAGCTCGTGATGGATTTGCCCTTGGCCCCTCCCGCGGTCGTACTGGGGGTGGGCTGATACGCGTTGAGTGTAGAGGTCGATGTTTCGGGGTCTAGGGCGTCTTTGAAATGTTTCGCTGGTCGGAACTTCCGCTGTTCGATGTGCGGTGGTATTTGGGTTTTGTTTGGAGTGGTGGGGATGATAGTGGAATCGCAGATATGGGACAACCACGTAGATCGCGATGGATTATGAGAGGCAGAGGAAGGTCGGCCGTGTAAAAAGGAGTGGTGCAGTGAGAAGTGGGAGCCACAGAGGAATCGTGGTCAGCATGTTGCGACATCTGCCCCTTGTCCACATCTTCCTTAGAGACGCTCGAGCTTGACGTTTCGTCTTCAGCCATTCGTTTACTAGCTCACAAAGCATCTGCACTGAATGCGCTGTGCGATGCCGCCAGATCCTTTCTTCTCCTCTTCCTCGGCTTCTGAATGATTCCTCCTTCATGCTAGCCGACCTTGACCAGTGCAAGAACTTCCTCGTCCCGTATATACACTATTACATCTGCTTCCGACCGGTGGACGGAACCCAGCCAAGGCGCCAGCACTCATCAGGTGAAATGAACCTAACGACTCACGAGTAGATCCTCCGTGAGAGGTATGACACCGCCTCTTGTCTGCGCTTGTTGACCTGCCCCAGCGTACCCAGACCCAGAAGCCGAAGCGGATACCGATGTCGACCCAGGAGTCGAGAATGATCCGACGCCGAAGCCCGTTCTTGATGAAGAAGAAGTAGAGTAGGCAGCCATGTTCGTCGTCGTATCAATTTATGATGATCGTCGTCTTTTGTCCTGCCGGTGAGTGGATCGCCTTCTTGCAAAAGAGAACAGCACGGCTACTGACTTGGGAGTTGAGGGCGGAGGCGTACCGTACCGTCAAGAGGGATGATTCGCTGATTGATACTACGAGACAAGGCGTGATGATCGCGACCTTATCAGCGAGAGGGAGGAGAGTATGTCGACGACCACGCGAAAAATCTCGATAACAGCAGCAGCTAAGAGCTGAGAGGAGGGACGATGAAGGAAGATGGAAATATCGCGCGCAGGTCAGGTATGGGAAGGAAAAGGAATAATGTCATGTTTAGTACTCGCTCGTCGCGTCCAGAGTGGAGGTCAATTCATCATAATCTTTGCATCGTCGCTCCCCATTCCAACTGCATGGACCAGTCCAGACCGTGTTGGAGTACAAGTACAGGATATGAGGATATGAGAACATCGAGAGATCCAGTTCTAGATATGATGCATAGATGTCTACATGATCTGCACATGATAAATTACTATAGAAAATCCCAAAAGCTGACAAGTGTAAACAAGCCGTTCCCGTTCCCATCTCTGCCGTTTCTCTTCTCCACTTTCCCCCTTTTTTCCAGAGTGCAATTGTATTCCGCCTACGAGCAGCAACACTGGCCCGACTCATCAGAAGTACGAGAGCAGCGACACGACACGAGCTCACGCGACGATCCACCGCCTATTGAGGGTGGGAGGTGCCATCGAAGGTCGGAGGTGGTGGTATTGCTTTGCTTGTTTGAGCAGGCTGCAGGTCTCCGCTTGTAGTCTCGGTCGACACATGCGGTGACACCCGGTGCCCGTTCGAGTAGCTCGTGGGCGGCTGAGCCAGATGTCCTGGTCGACTGGACGGCGACACAGGTCGTTGCTCGTCGTGATCGTGCGCCGCTGCCGCTGGCGGTCTATCAGCGGCAGAAGGAGGGACGTGTATGGGCTGAGTAGCAAGATCCGGTAGTCCCTGACTGTGTACCTGCTGGGGCTTGCTCGGAGCATGAGCGGCAGATACAGATTGTCCATGTTTCTGGCGTTGCGTAGGGGGCGAGACTTGGATCTGAGGTGGCGCCTGAGCCTGAGATCGAGATGGCAGATCCTGGTAAACCTGCTGCGGGCGTTGAAGATGACTAGGCACATCCGCTCGAGGATGCTGTCGCAATTGATTATGTCCGTGCGTTTGCGTTTGCGCAATCGAAGGGTGGTGCTCTTGTGCTTGTGCATATGTTCGCATCGGCGATTGAGCCTGAGTAGAATAGGGGGAAGGCTGGGTATGGGCCGAATAAGATGAGGAACTTTGAGGTGAGTGGTGTGGTTGCTGGTGTACCTGGGCATGCGATGGACTAGCCTGACATCCCATCCGCTCGGGAGATATATGCTGCTGCTGCTGCAGCAGCTGCTGCGCTGGTGATTGTTGTCCAGGCGGATAGTAGACCGCAAAACCAGCTGGTCTATCCTCTCGTGCAGGCGGATGAGGGTACGGCAAGTAGAATTCACCGGGTGCAAGAGGTGGCGGAGGGGGTTTAGCCGGGTTCAAGGGCGGCTGAGGCCCCGGCGCCGAACCTGGAACGATGGGGTACGAAGGAGGAGGGACAGGTTGATGGAAGGGTGCTTGTTGGACTTGAGCAAGAGGGTGTTGATGGTGGCCATTAGCATGGGGGTGCTCGAGACGTTGTCTCTTTCGAGCGGCACGTTCGATGCATTCCTTGCACTGTGATTGCCAGAGTCGTTCGTCAGCTATATCCACTCGTGGTATGAGTCGATATTATACGAAAGGAACGCGGCTAAGCGACCACTCACCTTGAAGTCTACGGCGTCCCAGTTCCTGCGACCTCTGCCTTCCCGGATATCAAGCGCATCATGACACTCGACGTGTTGCCAGCGTCCACAGTCATCGCAGCATACGACATCCTGGTCATCATCCTAGTAGGCATCAGAGAATTCCCAGGTGATCAGCTACGGCTCTCTATGCAATGATCGTGAAAGGCAAACTGGAGTATTTGTGTACTCAGCACGCTCATGTTGCACACTCACAAGGTTCCAACCAGTCTTCTTGCACACCTCACAAGCGAGTTCCCATCTCTCCTGGGGCGTAGCGATCCCGTTCGCCGGGGTCGCTCTCTTGCTACCATTCGCAACGGGCGCGTTGACCATTTCGTCCTCGGAATCATCACTGACTTCTTCCCCTTCTCTTCTCCTCTTCCTCTTCTCCCTGCGGCGTTCCTTCTTCTCCCGCTCACGCGCCTCTTCTTCCGCTTTCCGAAGTAAAGCCTCTTCCCTAGCAGCGGCCCTCTCCTCTCGCTCACGAAGACGCTCTTCCCTCGCCTTCTCCCGAGCGAGATGCTCGGCCTCTTCAGCCGCTTTTCGTAGTTCCTCAGCTCGGATCTTCTCCATACGTTCTTCCATCTCACGCTCGGCTGCCTCGCGCCGGATAGCTTCTTCTCGCTCTAGCTCACGCGTGGCAATTCGGGATGATCGCTTTCGGTTGTTTACAGCTTCTTGCTTGATCCTTTCTTGCTCCTTTGCCTGAAATCGCATAGTATCACAGAAGTGACCATTGTCAGGTGTATGTCCTCGACAATGGCTATTTCTCTGAAGAGATCCAACTCACCACCAAAACCTCGATGATGGTTGGTCCGACCTCTTCAGTGAGGAGCGCATACAAATTCTGCTCGTCCTCGTCTTTGCTCTTGGCGAATTGCTCAGGGAAGGTCCTCCAGTCGTAGAGCGTGACACACACCTGCCATGGCTTCTTTGTTAGCAAGCGCATCCACGCCGCGTCTACAGCTGGAGCTCGATCGGCGAGTCATACTCTGCAACACTCACCGCTTCCCACTCCACAAAGTCATCTGGCCAATAGCTTGGACGTTCGTCCTCGACCTTCTCCTCAAGGGTGGGCTTTGCCTCTTCGAGCTCAGCTACGCCGTTCTGATCCCCCTCTACGTGGACAACTTCTCCATTCGCTTCTTCTTTGGGCAGATCGTCGCCATCTTCAACCGGCTTCGCCTGCTCAGCCGGTTCCTTGACATCCGTCGACACTGCAGCGTTGTGGGATAACTCGTCGGCACTACCGCTTTGACTTTGATCGAGTTGCACGGCAAGTTGCGATCCATCTCCATGCCCTTTGAGCTGAGGTGTAGGACTTTTGGCCTTCACCTGTGACGAATCCTTGATAAGCTCAATGACATCCACGGTGATGATGTATGACTCACAGGAGAAGTCGAACCGTTCACTCCAGCAGTCTCATCCGGTGCTTGATGCTTTTCCCCGTCTTCCTCGTTCGCTCTCTCTATCTTCCTTGATTCAGGCTCCTCATGATCCTCCTGTGTGAGGGAAGGTTGCACGACGACCTCTGACGACTTTTCGTCTATGTCCATCTTTTCTTCCTCTTCCTCTTTCTCTTTCGCAGCGGACGGTGCTGGATGTCCGTCGATATCCATCTCCGCATGTTCCACCTCGTTTCGGCTAGACCCGCCAATCTTCGCTCCGCTAGCCAATAAGATGCGCTCATGCTCCTCCTCGTCCGTCAATTCGCTGAGATCACTCTCTTCATCCGCAGCTCTCGCTTTCCCTTTACCTTTTCTGCTCCTCCTGTTTTCGGCTTTGATGGGTGTAGACAACCAGTCATCCGGAACTTGTTGCCATTCGTCATCGACGTTCCTGAGGCGACGTGATACTCTCGTTCCTAACGGTATAGGTGTTGAAGTGGTTTTGGTCGGTGATTCCATGGGCGCTTGATCAGATACACCGCCATTCCTAGCACTGCTTCGGGTCGGCCTGCTGCCGCTAGCGACATTCGAGCTGGGTGTAGCTAATGAACCTTTCTTGAGAGCTTGAGCCGTCGGTGTGGGATTGCCATAGAACGATATCGGGTTCCGGCGTCTCGATCCACTCAATGCAGTCTGATCGGGAGGCGGCGGGGAAGGCGTAGGTAAAGGGGTGCGTTCTTTCTTCTTGTGTAACTTCTTCGGCGCTGAAGATGGTACCGACGGTCTTGGTTTCTTGCCCGCCTTCTTGGCTTTTTGCGAAGTCTTCTTGGCAGGTCTGGGAGGTGGAGGGGGCTCTCTTTGAATCCAGAGGCGATTGTCTGTGACCAGGTCTGTCAGTCGCTACAGTACAGGTGGGCTGGAGAGAGAAAAAGCGACCTACCATCAAATAGCCAGTATGTATTTCCGGCTTTGTCCCATCCAACAGGTTCGACTCGCTACGAGGTGAATCAGTTTTTGTAATGCCTCTGTAGAAGAGGCAAGGACAGGTCATTGGGTGAGAAGATTCGCTCACCCATGAAGCAGCCTCTTCCTCACTCTTTAAGAGCCCTCTGAACCTCGCAGGATCCTCCAGCTGCCATTCGCACAGCTCGTGTAGTATTTTGACCTGAACAGCATGTGCGAAGGGGATAAGCAACGTGTGTCGCGAGACAGTCAATAAACAAGACCAAGGGTTAACAAAGACTGGGGAACATACCTTCTGGCTCAAACCTAGGGTAGCCCATGCTATCGGATGTTCTTCCGTCCCAAGCACGCACTTCACTTCCGGCTTCCGCTTTGCATATTGTTTCCGCAGATTGTCGAACGCGTTGTCACGGCTATCAAACACCAAATGTCATCTGTCAGCCCTGTGACCGATCACAATTGTGAACGAGTTCAGTCCGCAAAAGCGCGTATGGCTCACTTGATCTGCCTGTTGTATGTCAGAGCGAAAAGCAGCTTGGCGATCAACGTCGGTATGTATGCCTGCTCGTCTCCGTCAAAATCCGACTCAAGCCGCTATAGTGGAGAGCACATGACTTGGTCAGCTCGTCTGTGTCGGAAAGTGCTTATGTGATACGGTCGTATTGGTTCGAACCAATGGTAGCAAGATTGAACGAAGCTTGGACTACAGCATCCGTCCCAGCGTGAGAGATGGCGGAACGGCAACAGTGATTGTTGCTGAAACTAACCTCAATATCCCAGTCCACCAAGCCAAATGCGTCCGAGAACGTCCAGATGAACTGACTAATAGCAGCCCATCTCCAGTCCTTCCGCAGCGTCTGGACGATAGGTGATGGCGGAGGTGGCGCGATGAGCTGCTCGACCGGAGCTACAGCAGCTGGAATCGAAATTGGAAGTTTTCGCGGCATCGAAGGGGAATGCGGCGGTTCGGGAGTGACTAGTGACTGGTTCCATGATGAAGAGGATCATTTGGTAAGCTGTGTATCCGGGAAGGCAGAGATGGATTGGTGCAAAGTATGCCTGATGTGATTGAGACTCAGAAGTGTAGGTAGCTTACCTCAGGAATGAAGTCGATAGAGGTCAAGCTACCACTAATGCTGGTCGCCCGTTGATGAAGACGCAAGATCCGTCTCAGGCAAGCGACGACGGCCGTATGAAGCCGCTGCTATTTTCCGTCGCGGAAAGGAAGAAGCCCGAGAACGTTGACGATTGATATCTAAAAGTCGAATACGCGACGCTGTTGATCGGCAAGTAATGTCGCTCTGATCTCGGAAGCAAGTTCCGATGGACCAGTCGGGACGTCGGTGCGTCGATACAACGGTCGGGGGAGAGCGATCAAGGATGACTTGCAGTGATTCCGAAACGCAAATCCCGTATCAACGGCGCCTGAGCAGACCTTGGGAACTTGAACCCCTCTTGGCTGTATGATACTTGGAGAGAGAAAGACGCTGCCTAGATCAAACCAATGTGATGCAAGGCGGAACAGGGGTGGAATGTATGTCGGATGGTAAAGGCAGATTACAGATTACGGCTTATTGTCAAAACAAAGACAACGTGAGCCATGAACCGATCGGGACGTGAATCGTCCATGAGACGTGAATAGGGGGGTGAGCTCGGATGAGCCATATAACCCGCTTGTGGCCTGATATCAGGCTGACTCCGAGACTATCTTACGTAAGCCAACATTATAGTCTTCTCAGTTCCACGCTTAAGTCGCAGGCCTAATCGAATTAGATGTTGTGGTTCCTTGCTTAGCTAGGCCTGACGATGCAGTGATCCAGTGATCCAGTCAACCCTTCCTACAAGGAGCTCGTAGACGCGAGCGAACATGTTTTCCCCCTGGTAAGGTTAGCGAGCGCACCACACATCGTCTCGATCTTGAATCGCCCTTCTTCCTTCTCGACACATCAGAACAACAACAACGGCTCTCACCCACTTCAATTGATCGTTCGACTGAACCGATACCTCACAATCGAGACGCAACGACTCATAGCGCCTGAACAGACCTGCCCTACTTCTTACCGCTATCCAGCTAAACAACTTTCACCATGTCTGACAACGGATCACCAGCTGCCCCACCTCCCGAGGCCAAGCCCAAGCCAGAAGGCGGTGAGTGATTGCTGGTCTTTCTCAAGTGACGATCGCCGTTCCGACCTGCGCGTGGCGGCAGATATCAGGCGAGTAGAACCTGGACAGAGGAAAGAAACCAACATAGAAAGTCGCGTCGGGATATATGGTTCCATCAATAATCATCTTGGTTTTGCCGCTGACGATACCAAAATGAACGGAATATATTTTCTCCTGCCACAGACAACACCCTCAACATTAAGATCGTATCTACCAACGGCGACGAGGTGTTCTTCAAGATCAAGAAGACCACCAAGCTCAACAAGCTGAAGGTGGGTGAACATCACCTGTTACGTTTTCTTGGAAGCAAGCAAGCAAGCGAATGTGCGAGCGGTTGATTGCAGAGGACTCGCTGACGTTATCATCGCCTTTTGATGTATGTAGAGCGCTTACGCCGACCGAGTCGGTACCGATGTCACTTCTATCCGGTAAGTCGGTCATCCCAAGGGAAGGGCAAGCAAGGCGACCCTGGTTGCGCATTGCATATCAAGGAATCAAGCTGATCAAACGATCATTCTCTCGCCTTCTCCCTTCACCCACCTGCCTGCGGAATCATTGGATCACGAACATCTCCAATCCTACTTGTGTCGCACTTCCTGGAATTCCGTCTGTCCACCCACATGCCCTCATCGATCTCTCTCGTCATCCTTCTCAACGCAGACTTCTCTTTGACGGTCAACGTATTCTCGACGACCAGACCGCTGCCGACCTCGAGCTGGAGGATGGTGATTCCATTGAGGTGCTTCTGGAGCGTGAGTGTAGATCCAATTCAAGAAACCCTTAACCTTCCTTCGCTCGATGAGTCTGCTTCGTCCCCTCCGCAAGATGGCCCCTTACTTCGCATGTCTCGCACAAATTGTCACTTTTCATCTGTTCTCGTCCGCGACAATGTCGTTTCCACCGGTAGCTTGTGGATCTGATCAGCCGTATGCGAAGCTCACAAAACTACGGATCGCTGACGCTTCTGTCCCTTCACATTCACAGAGGTCGGTGGCAACTAGATCCGTTGTATACTCATTCCCTCGCACGTCATCCCATCCTTCCTCTCGTTCGGCGAGCAATTGTCGATACCGCGCATGTTAGGAATCATCTATGTGGAGGGGATGGGACTGGAAGAGACTGCGATAGGAGGGATGACTTGGCGCAGCACGGAATGTTGACGGAAGCAAGCGAGCAGGCTGAGGCTGAGGCGATGGCAACCCGGGAAGCTCAAGCAGTAGAATCAGGCGTATGCAGGACGACGCGAAAAAGACCAGTAGATTCCTTTCATACTTTCGTTGTCCTTTCAATCACATACCACCTTCCGTTACCTTACCTCTTACCTCCTTCCGCGTTGCACCTGATTCCACAGGTGGTTCCATAAACACTTTCTATGAAGATAATATTCATACAGACAGACATACAGACAAAATCCAACCGTCGTGCGTCATGTATATCCAGTCTCTGGTAACCGCAAAGGGGAGATCTGTTCCTCAAGCAAGTTATAGGTGGGCGTTGAAATGTATCCCACAGTATTTGTTTCTGGATAGAGCGCTCGACATGTCTGTGAAGTATTCGCGTACAGTATGTGAGCGGCTATGGAGGTTTCAGCAAGAAGCTTGTGCGATTCTGAGACATGACCGCCGTTCGCTGGCCTTACACAAACAAAGATCGAACACACCATGAAACCGGAACGGGTATAGATAGAATGGCATACTGTATGTAGCAGGATTTCCAAAAAATGACTAACAACGCAATTGAAAGAAGTTGTGATCTATGGTATGGAGAGAGGAGAGCGCCGTCGTCCGTTCAACGAGCCCAATCCGCAGAGTATTGTCGCAATCAAACAGCTGGACTGACTGAAGCTCATGTACGGTATATTGTTGTGCTCTCCTACTCGTGTGCGGTACTCGTTCCGAATCAATCCTCAGCTCGTAGATCAATAAGGCCGCCCCCATCCACCACTCCCAAAGCCATACTCCCTGTTCCCAGTATCATCAGCCTCACCACGCCCAGCACCTCCAATTCCTTCGTACTCGTCCTGCTCCTGCTCCTGTTCCTTGTTGGTGATAGCTGACCGAGCGAAGGGCCGACCCCACCCTCCCGAGCCGAAACCCCACTTCATATTCCCAATCCCGGCTCCTTCCGCGTTGGGCGAGCTCAGCTCGGCCGCGTACCCATACGTCGGAGCCTCAGCCACAGCGGGACTCGATTGAGCTTCGACCATGGCGTCTACAAGAATCTCCGGCTGGGCGATATCTTCTGCAGGCTGCAGCGCCGAGTCGAATATTGTGGAACCGCAATCCCGGCGCCGCCGAGTTTGAGTTCCGGACTTTTTAGCGAAGGGCCTGCCCCACCCTCCAGAGCCGAAACCCCACTTCATGTTCCCCATGTCCTCCTTGCTTGCGTCAGAACCTGGAGATCCTGTACAGTCGTCAGACAGAAAGTCGTCCCGACGCCATGGTCGACCCCATCCGCCACCGAAACCCCACTTGGCGTTCCCGATCGAGTCTTGTCCTTGTTGGGGCGCTATCGCATCGGTAAAAACGGAGGTAGACGAATGAGCAGCGATATCGCTTTCGGTGTTGGTGACGATTTCGGCTTGACCGCCATTGCCCAAAACCACAGCTGAATCAGCGACAGCGACATCGGCGGCTGACAAGGGAGCGGCAGTACTGGCTAAAGAGGTGAATCCAAACGAAGGGAAGGAAGGCGCATTCCAGTGATAGCCCGACCCAGATCCAGATCCATAGCTTGAGAATACAGCGGTACTAGGAAAAGCAAAGTCGTTGGTATCGCGCTTAATGAGGAACGGACGACCCCATCCTCCAGAGCCGAACCCGTATTTTCTGTTTCCAGTCGAATCAGCGTCGGTGTTGGTGTCGGTGTCAGTCTCGGTCTCAGGAGCTGCTTTGTCCACTTGGTGCTTCTGCTGCGTGCCGTCGAGGAAAGTATGTTCTGGTACCATATCAAAAGCGTCATCGTTGTCACCGCCGAAACCTCGGTTCACCATATTTTGACTCTGATCTTGGTTTTGGTTTTGGTTTTGGATTTGGTCTTGTTGAAGGACGACATACGATGGCGCGCTCTTGCCATTATCGTTCCCGCTCCCATCGCCATTCGGGTAATTCAGCTCTGGCCGCACCAACCCCGGAGCGACCATCTGCGCGCCCGTGCCCGTGCTCGTTGCTGTCGCGGCGGCTGCTGCTCGAGATGCGGAAGCGTAGAAGGGTTTGAGGTCGGGGCGTTTCTCGTTGAGAAGCTTGAACCGTCGACCTGTTGATCGGAGGTAGGCGACTTCTTCGTCTGACATGACCGGCACGCAGGACGGGTCCTGGGGATGACGGCGGTCTTGCAGGTCAGCTCGTGTTGTCATGGATATACATAAGTGGGGTGCCAGACGAAGAAGAGAAACGAGCGGAGCTGGGACCAAGGAGGAGCCAAAAGAGGCAAGA
The DNA here is from genome assembly GCA_036428585.1 of Kwoniella sp. CBS 9459. Classification (NCBI taxonomy): domain Eukaryota; kingdom Fungi; phylum Basidiomycota; class Tremellomycetes; order Tremellales; family Cryptococcaceae; genus Kwoniella; species Kwoniella sp. CBS 9459. The sequence goes on along the minus strand of CP144066.1, from coordinate 216,216 downwards.
GCATTATGTGTTTTGGCAACAGAAACGCCACTCTATCACTCACACTCTTCACACCATTCTTGCATTGCTTGTAATCGGGCGAATACGTCGTAGGCGGTTTGTAGGAAGTCGAAGAGGCCGCTTCGCCCAGACCGGCTGAGACGAGTGAAATCAAGACCAGGAAGAGGGTTGTGCTGGGTAGCTGCATCGTATAGTGTGTACCTCGAGTAAAGAGGGGTGATTAAGTATATGGGATTGTCTCGCTAGCTTGTCTGATCAAGCTGAGCTGCTATACGGCAAGTGGAGGCCGGTACGGTGCGAAAATCGATTGTTGGGTACCGTGTAGGCGGAGAGGACGAACAGCGATGCTTTACGAAGCCCGAAACGAGTGTAGTGAGTTGGTCTAAAGAGCGTGAGCAGATACCATACGCAGGAAAGTAATGAGGATAGAGATGAAGTATAGGAGGGAGGTTATAATGCTTTTGAACGGATAGTGCTCTTTTGCATTGATATATATATATATATATATATATAGTCTTCCCGCCCAGTTGTGCCAAGAATCGATGAGTGGGTGGACCAAGGAAAGGGGCTGGTCGATATTAGCCTTGACCACGGCGCCATCACAGAAACACGGGACTCGTACTGTATACAGTACTATACGTGTTTGAAGAACATAGCATCAAATCAGTATCAAGGCAATAATTCTGACATTCCGTTCCCTCAAGAATAAGCCACGATATTAGTAGGGGCCAACACGAGACTTATTGTCGTTGTCGATGTCATTGAGTGAATGGGACGCTCTGTCTCTTCGGTATTCAAGTTTCACCTCGAGCGATTGAGTGAGTATAAACATGATACGAGAGAGAAAGTACGGTACTCGTTCAGTACTTGACCATGTCGGTCAATATGCAAATTTCCCCTTGGATTTGACCTGACTTAACTCGAGTTTGGTTGAGTTCGAAGAAGCCGTAGATATTCTCGAAGTATAAAGTACATGCCGAATATACAAGGAAAGCATTATTCCGTCCTCAAACAAAACTCAAGCTCTCGTACAGATACAGAAACAGTCAACAGTATAGATTTAGAGGAGAAAGTAGAGAGTAGAGCGGATCGTCGGCTGGTGGTGTGACAGTAAGACATCGAGTGTGCTAGTGGCGTAACAGCATAGTATGGGAGGATCAGACAATCAATTGCCTTACAAATACAGTGCTCGTACAGATGAAGCGGTCGTGCGAAGTCCGTATCAAAGTACAGTGTACTGTATTCAAGTGGCATGCACCGCCCACGAGGCACTGCATTACGGTGCTCAAGCGCATGATGGCACATTGTGATTAGTGATTAGATACGCGATCATGTCATGGATTCCTGACTGTGAGAATCTTCTCATCCCAGGTCCCATAAGCAGGCGGCGGCGACCTTGCGCTTGGGCTGGTGCTGGCGCTGACCTCGGCAGCAGGCGGCGAGCAGTATCTCGTATTGTAAGTGTTCTCGTCGGACGGTCGATTCTTGTAGAACTCCCAAGGGCTGAGAAAACAAAAAGACCAACGAGTCGCAGGGAAACATGAGACGATTACAGTACAGTAGGCGAATCGATGTCAGTATGTGTGTGAGTATCGGTCTCATATGAGTTTGAGCTCGGAGACAAGTGGCACTGCGGATCTATGATTTACAGTATCACGCAGAGGCATGTGTGGTCACTGTGATAGCGCAGTAGAGATGTCTGCCGGGTGGCGGTGCGGTGACTCACGGAGGATCTGCCGCGAATCGAACCGTCTTGCTCTGGGGCGTTGGCGGAAGAGGTTTGTTGACATCGGCCTGATTGCGGTATTAGCACGAAAGTATATATATACACGTTAAGCAAGCAATGAACTGGGGTCACCATGCAGTACTCATACTTCACGAGTAGCCCTTAGAGCGGCGTCGGGATAACCGCAAGAAAGATGAGATTGAAGTAGAGTACTGTGCTCGAGTACGCAACTTGCTCACCCTGATAGAGAAATCGCCTGCGTAATGTCCGCCGAAGAGGGGCCCGTTGTAGTCATGCCCAGGTGTACTCGCAGAGCGGGAGCGGGATTGTGAGTGTGAGTGTGAGTGCGAGTGCGAGTGCGAGCTGCCCATGGTCCTGACTTTGACTCTGACTCTGACACCGACTCTGACTTAGCTGAACCTGGGTTGAGTGGTTGATGGATGATGCGATGATTAGGGGACGTTGCCACCGTGGGTGGGGCTCAGCTGTAATCAAGACGTGATGTGGGAATGATGAAGGCTTCTACTGGACTGGGGCCTAGCTCTCAGTAGAAGAAGTGTCAAGGCTTGAGCTCGTCTTGCGGGATGCTGGAGCCATAGATATGCGAGACTAGTCCAGTCAGTGAGTGATTCTGAGTGCGAGACGGGTACAGGAGCGAGGGTGCATCTATCGACACGACCCATTAGCAAGCTCATCATCGAGTCAAGCACCGAGGAGCAGTGGCAAGAATAACTTGGGAAGCAAGCTTGTACCAGCAGTCGACTCTCTCTATCTCCATCGCAACGTAACATCCTTTCATCGGTTCTTGCCTTTAGTGGTGGCTTCTTCTTCGCCGGCTCGTGGCGTCATGACCACACCAGAGATCGTCATGGCACAAAGGAAGGGCGATATTAGCGGAACCGATGTTAGCATCGCTATCGATTAATCACTCGTCCCATGCTCCCTCATGGAGATGTCTTCGAGTCCTCTGGTCAGCCCTTGCCCCCCTTCCATGACTGCTTGAAAAGACGGCTGACAACCTCGCTCACTTTTATATCTGTATTTATGCAGCTATAGACCTAATCCTCGCCACACGCGGAGATGGCCGGCCCCTCACTGCAACAGACCAGCTTGCGGTTGGGCGACGCGCCTTGACCTCCACTATCCATGTACAGGTCCGTCGCGTCGGAAAGAAAGTACGAGTAAGCCTAAAGGGTGAGCCACAGAATACTTCAGGCGTGTTGTAGCCGTAACTACAGCTCAATTCGTATCATCTGGATATACATAACGCACGAGTGATTTGGCATCGCAGACGAGACTCAGGAAGAGATCATCATACGATGCAGGCGAACGGGAACCCACCAGCGGATGAGGAACAGGTAGAGCAGCGACGAGATCTGATCAGCCGGGCTGAGAGATTTGTCAAGGAGCATATGGCAGGGTGAGTGAGTAAGACAAGCAAGATCTCGTCGAGTGGAGCGCTATCGCATTACTGCAGGAGCAGAAAGGGGGATCTATTCGTCGGGCGTATCACGTTCCAGGTCGTCGGCGACGGCGACGAGACAGGAAGGCTTACTAACTGATCTACTTACAGGTACGATCCATCGCACGACTGGGCCCACGGTGCGTTCAACAGATCTCCCCCGTACTTGGACATTTTCAGAGGATCGCCAAGCGATGGAGCTATGGGCTTTAGTCGTGTAGAGAGACTCGGAGGCAATGGGTGCTGAAATCTGCTTGCCCTCTTACCTCCCTTCCTTCTTTCGGATCGCTGTAGTCGACAGAGTGCGTAGACTCGCCTTGAGAATAGCGAGATCCATATCACCTTTACCGGACTTGTTAGTCGTCGAGCTCGCTGCGCTGTTCCATGACTTGACAGGTGCGTGACATGTCGACATAGATCATGTTATATGTTCAATGACACATATCTCCATTTGTCGGTGTTTCCTATCGTCGGGCATAACGAGCTGACTCGACTCTATCGACTTGACGGGTGGCGTGCAACCTGCATATAACTCTTTGTAGATCGTAGGTGCTTACTCACTGTTTACATCTGCTCGCAACTCTGCTAACGGTTGTGCATCGCCCCTCTCTCGCCCAATATACCGCCCCACAGACAAATACATTACTCCCTCGACGCCATCCCTTTCTGACCTTCTCTCACCGTTCCTCTCTCACCCTTCAGTCTCTCCCGCCCAGTCAACCCTAATCTTACAGATCATACCATCGGTATCATACACCTCGGAGCTCAAGCTGTCCGCATCGGGAGACTGGACATGGCAAAGCGCATGTCCCGAGCTTCACGCTGTGCAAGACGCAGATAGGCTCGATGCCGTAGGGGGAGTAGGTATCATGCGGTGCGCCGCTTTCAGCTGTAAAGTGAATCGCAAATTGCTGGAAGACGACGAAGAGCAGACAAAGGGCAAGAGCGCCGAAGCTCATTTCGAGGAGAAATTGCTTCGTATAAGATATCGGATGAAGGTGTGTATTTCTACGCTTTCTACCTTTACTGCTTGTTTCGACTTTGGCTAGATCTTCAGGCCATGATCGGCCCACCACTCGTACTGGTGTTCTGCTGTTCATCCAAATGGGGCCGTACAGACATTTATAGACACACAACTGATCGGATCTGACCTGCAAATCTGCCGCCGCAGACACCTTTTGGTCGAGAAGAAGCAGAAAAGCGACATGAAACGGTATGTTCTGCAAGCTTATTTCGCTCTAATATGAAATCCAAAGTGGCCTCGCTCGTTGGCAATGTTCGCAACGTGTGCTGACCATCCCTCCTCTCACTCTCTTCCATTTATGTTTCTGCTTCACGCCTTATAGATGCTCGATTTCCTTAAGGCCGTCGAGAGTGAGCGAGCTCTATTACTAGACTAAAATGCAACGTTCGTCGCTCGATGGATTCGATCATTATCAACACGCTCTGTGGGGAACTGAGTCGTTTCTCCATAGCCTGGATACAGTGCTCCCGAAGCAGGACGAGCACTGCCGTCGAGTCTAGTGTATATGATGCATGCGATAATTATTGTAAAGATGGCAGAAAACAGTCTCATATGCCTTTGCACCGGAACCATGCACTATCCGAGCCAACGCTTATTCTGTGGTTCACCATAACCACCGTCCGCCCCCGGCTTCTCCGGATACACTGACCCTGGCCTGTGGAGTGGAGTCGTGAATCACCCCACGCATCGTCTGGTCTCCTATACTGATGACCGCTTCTTCGTGCCAATGCTCGCGAGCTCATCCATGGCGGCGACCTCGACTGGATTGGGCCAGCCGCTATAACATGACGAGTGATCCCATTACTATTAGCTTCGCCACCTACTAGCTGAGCTGTTGTTGTATGGAAGGGGTCGGTCGTCTATGCGGTGAGATCGGCAGCCACGATGTATCTGATGGACGCATAGCCAAACATACCAATCACAGGTCAGCCCAATCTTAGCCAATGACGAGTTATATATCGTAAAGACTGCACAATGCACTTACCCCTTGTCCTTGAGGACGTTCCTTGTCTTGGACACGAGGGTGTACTACCCGAGAACCACAACGTCAGTAAACTCAAGTTGGAACAATCCCAGTAGCCTAATTCCGCAGCGCAAACGGCGCTGATAGGTACGGTTGGCAGGATTGCGAAGGGCATGTAGTCTTGGTTTTTCGGGAGGTATGACCGGACACTCACGCTGAGGACCCATCGGATGTCTACAGCTCTCGGAACGCTCTCATCAAACTTGAGCCCATCCTCCCGCATCCCGATGGGCTTTTCCAGCTTGGCCGAGTCGAAAGCCGATGACGAGAGCTCGTGCAGCCTCGGTGCGAATTCCGATAAGAGATTGTGCAAGTCTGCCGCGGGGAGTGGGTCTGTCATGTCGTAGTCCCGTGAGAGGATCAGCTTGGATAAGTATGGATGGGGAATACCGCAGAGAAGCAGGAGCGAAGAGAAAGATGCGCTCACCGGAACCTTCACCGCCGCCTCCGGCCCACAACTGCACGCCCCTCTCCTTGGCAAAGGTCGTGTATTCTTTGGGCAAGTGATGGCAATCTGGCGTGTCCAGCGCGTTCACCTGCACACCCCTCGACTCGGCACCGAGTTCAACCAGCTTCCTGAGTAACCCCAAGGGCGCGTACAAGCTTCCTAATCGCGTGTCCTTGCCTATCAGAATCGCCCCTGTTCCCGCTTTTGCTAAAGATGAAGATGAAGATGAAGAGAAGAGCTGCTTCCAGACGGCCAAGATCTCCTCTTCCAGTTCTTGAGGGATCGTCTCGGTGTTAGGCGCCTCCAAGCCTTCGGTCCCACATCCAAACATCTCACTAGCAGCCGTCTTGGCGCCTCTGTAATCCACGCCCTTGAACCCGAGCAACAGCGTATCGATCGCTTGTCTGTTCAGACCTTTGTACTTCTCCAGCATGTCCAGAGCCTCTTTGATCCAAGTCAATTTGGTTTCTACGGACGATGTCGAATCTTCGATTTTAGTACCGGTTCCGACCAAGTGGATCTTTACAGTCAATTCGCTATCGACCAAGTAGTCCGCCGAGGCATCGCTCAGACCATTGGTACCGGCTATCTCGCCGTTGATCTCTGACAAGGGCTCGTGAGGTGTCGAAGTGGAGTTGGCGTCAAAGTGGGTGGTATGTAATGGGCATGAAGGAAGATCATGTTTGACCAGACCGTCAGGGTGGGGGATGATCAACGACCCAGAACCAGAGCCAGAGCCGGTACCAGAGCCAGAACCGCAGGCGGAGGCAGAGGTAGGGCCGGCTGAGGGCGGGGCAACGAACAAGGCAGAGGGACTGTCGCCGTCTAACGCATTGTGCAATGATCGATGGACGAGGGCGGGGAGGTGTAAGACCGGTTTACGAGGTCGAGGGTATCGTACGGCCAGGGGCGTTTGGGAAGTCGTGAAGATGTACAGGCCCGGTGAGGGTGAGGGTGAGAGTGAGGGCGAGGCGGATGAAGGGCGGGTGGACATGATATCGATCAGGAGTAAAACAGGACGATGAGACTGTAGAGTATTGTTCGATGATTTTGAGGATCACGGTCTTTATATGCATACACCGGTCGAGGTGCAAAGCTTGGGCAGAGGCAGAGAAAGCGCTCGCTCGCTTGCTCGCTCGCTCGTTCGCCTTTTGTTCTCCGTTTCCGAGTTGACCTGATCGATCGAAACACAGAGTTTGCTGTATCTGTCTATCGGCAGCCGGATTATCGTTTATCTCAAAAAACGAAAACGAGGCGACACAAAGATGAAGGTCCTTTGGCTGTCGCTGTTGCTGTCGCTGTTGCTGTCGCTTGTCGCTGTCGCTCGCGCGATCTCAAATGATGTGATCTGGCGAGATATAAAACCCAAGAAGAAAGAGAAGCAGACAATCTATAACACCCCAAGGTTCCGCCTTGAATTCGATCCGAGTTTGTCGGCTGTCTTTGTTCCGATGGTTTACTCGATTTCGGGGGGATGCAGTCGTATGTAGTGTATAGTGTAGCTCTGGGTGATAATCATCAAGTGATACCAGCGATAACCTTTGATGCTTAACGCTTTACTTGCTGTGTGCTTCCTCCTTAAGTTTGCTCCTTTGGATGACGAGATCTATTTGGTTGATTACCAATTCTCAATCCAATCAATCCAATCCTGCCCAGCGGAAAAAGGTGACTCCTTCGTGCCTATCGCCTCCACCTCAACTGCCCTCTACAGCTAACTTACGCGCTAATTGTCCACCTCGATCTGCGCCCCAACAGTACTGCTGCCTACCACGACGTGCTGATTCCGAGTCTCGTCAAGTTATACCTTTCTCGTTCATATGCATGTTTGAGCGTATGCGGGGGCATAAACCGACACCGCCGCTCTGACTATAGACGTGGTTCCTTTCCGAATAAGGGTTGGTGAAGTGTTGTGAAATGATAAAGGCTATTATTAGATTTGGTATGTTATGATATGATATGATATGCTATGGTTGGTATCTATGCTCTATAATTGCGGTTATGGATATTCGGAAACGCAGCACTGTACTTGGACTTCTCCTGCTCCCAAGCCCCTCTTTCACTTACTGCGCCTTGTTAGCCTTGGCGTAGTCAAACTTCTCATGCAGCTCAGCGAGCCTGAATCGCTCGTCATCCGCGAGATCGACCTCGTCCCTGTCGGCCAAGATCTCGTAGGTCGTCCAGTCATGGTGAAGGTGCGCAGGGATGTGGGCGGGGATGTTGGAAGAGGTAGGTGGAGGGGCCTCGTGCTCGGCAGCTTTCTCTGAGACCTTGCCAGCACCGCCGAGAGCCTCGGCGGGCTGCACCTCGACCTCGGTGGCGCCAGCAGGAGCACCGGCAGCACCGGTACCTGGGGCGGGACCGTTCGACTCGATGGCAGCTTCGTCATCCTCCTGCTTGGTCTGAGCCATTCGGGCAGCCATGAGCATAGCCATGGTCCTCTCAGCATCGGCAGCGTATCGGCACTTGGCCCTGATCTTGGCACCGTACTTGTAGAAGAAGATGGTGAAGGGGATACAAGCGAGCGAGAGAAATCCGGGAAGGGCAACACCCCAGTGAACACCGATTTTGTCAAACATCTGTCGGGTGAACAAGGGGAAGGCGGCACCGAAGAGAGATCGGAGGACCGAGTTGGCAGCGAGTACGGAAGCGGCGTAGATGGTGTAACTGTCGACGAGGTAGCCGAGAACAGCCAAGAAGACGATGATGATACCGCAACCGAAGGGGACACCAAAGATAATGGGCGCGATCCAGTGGGTGTTGGGGCCGTCGGTGGCGGCGAATCCAGCAAGACCAACAACGAGCATGATACCGCCCCAAATGGCGGATGGAAGTCGATCCTCGGGGTCGGCTCGGCCGCCCTTCCTCTTGGCAGTCTTGATGTACTGAGGGTTGACAAAGACGATGGAGAGAATAACCGAGAGGATGGTACCGATCAAGACACCCAAGAAAGCAAGTCCGCCGATACCGACGTTCCAGCCGTGACCTTGCTGGAACACGATCGGGTATGCGGCAAAGTTGAGGTAGAGGATACCGTAAATCAGGGCCTGATCAAGAGCGAAACCGATGTCAGCGATTGGATTTCTGAAGGGTCGTAGCGGTAACGATGATTCTACTCACAGTGTATACAGTCAAGATGCTGACAATGGGCTCATACCACAAGAACTTCCAGGGTCGGATAAGGGAAACCAGGAAGAGCTGGCTGACGACCAAGGGCTTCTTGGCGTCACCTCTGAATCGGTAGACCTTGCCGGTAACCTTGGACAGAGTAGTGGCTCTCCTTCGGAGAAGGAGGGGAGCGTAGGTCTCTGAGCCGAAGGCAGCGACGATGATGAGCATAACACCGACAAAGATGGTAAGGTAACCCTCAACCCATCGCCATCCTGAGGTAAGACCCAGGAAACCACCTGTGATCGGTCCGAGCGAGGGACCAAGGAAAGGAGCGGCTGAGAAAAGGGCCATACCGAGACCTCGCTGGTTGGCGTCGAGAACGTCGGAGATGGTACCACCGGCATTAGCCAAGGGTGAAGAACCGAACAGACCAGCGAGGAATCGGAAGACGAGCAGCTGGGCCATAGTCTTGGATCCAGCGGCGGCACCCGACCAGATAGTGAGGAAGGTATAGGAGATGATGTAAGAGAGTCGTCGACCGAACACCTCGGAGAAGGGAGCCCAGAAGAGAGGACCAAAGGCGAAACCGACGACGAAGAGGGATACACCGGCGATAACGAGCTCGGTTGAGACGCCGAATTCGAGGACGATGTCTTGCGCTCCACCGGTATAGGCACTCGAACTGAAGAAGGGTGAGAACTGTCAGCACAAGCAGAACAAGGCTCGGAAATCAATAACCCGGAAGCCGCAAAGACGGCATGGACTACCGTACTACACTCACCTCAGAGCGACAGCAAGCGTAAGCCAACTGACGACGGCGATACAAGTCCACTTGTACTTGGCCGGCCAATTCTGCGGGTCCTCCTTATCGCCCGTCAACCAATCAACGATGTACGGATCCTCGTTCGTTCCTGCACCGGGGTACTTCTTCGCCATGATCTGCTCAAAGGGCGTCACGTATGGCCTCCATGGTCGCTTCTTGAGCGTATACGAAGAAAGGGGTTTGGTCGAGTCGAGAGGCTGGGCGGCAACGGGCTTTTCGTGCGCCGGTATGGGCGAGTCACCGATAGCGGTGATTGTCGATGTTGTCGACATAGCCGGGGAGGGGTTGGTGGTTGATCGGTCCAGTTTGGCTATATACAAGGACTTAGATATATAAACAATTGTTGACGAGATCGAATAAGATCAGATCAGATCACGTCGGTCGAGGGGAGGGGAGGGGAAAGGGCTTTTCCTCAAATGCTTTTTATGCAGAGATGAGTCGCGATGCGATGCGATGCGTGATCCACGGAGACGGGCAAAGAAATCCAGCTAAGCTAGCTAGCTTAAGCTGCACTAGTGTCTTTTCACTCGGTGTTGACCGTGCGTGGGAGTTGATGCACAGTTGCTGTGCGTGTGTGTGTTACGTTTGTCGTCAAGCTAGTCTCGATACGTGATCGCGTGGAGCCAAGAGATAATGACGAAAATAGATAGATAGCTTAGACGAAAAGATGGTACGATGGGTACACTGAGTCAATTGATAATTTACAGAGAGGAGATCAAGAAGACTAAAACGTAGACTTGTGAAATATATATATATATATATATATACACCTCAGTGGCGAGCGAGATAAGAAGGAAAAATAAATGCGTTTCAATCAATACGTAGGTTTTCTTGAACGTTGTTGGGTTTGATGAATAATCGCAACCGCACTCACGGGGAAGATGCCCGAGAAAGAGTTACCGGCTACTGCACTAGCTAAGGTAGCAGCCAGCTGACGTTTTAATTTTGACAAGATATACTACTGTGTTTTCGGGACTCTCTCTCGGGTGTACAAGCTTACTTACTGACTCACTTACTTAGCAGTGAGTCACTCTGCTATTTCTGTTTTGACAACGCCGGAAGAAGCGGGAACGCACGCAGGTAACTTGGACTTGGCTAACAGCATCGGTAACGGCTATGGCTATGGCTATGGCTATACATAACATAAAATCAGCAGCACGTACGGGCGCCGTCGGTCTCGTCAAAACCACTTTAACAAGCTGTTGTTTTTCCCTGACGTAGGTGGGTTTGGGTTGGGCTTTATCGCATTTGACCGAAACCAGATGCAGAGTCAGCAAGGTTTTTTTTTTTTGTTTTCCCTGTTTCCAAGGTTCGAGCCGATCTGCATCTTCGAACGGCAAACGGCGAACGGCGAAGTCTGGATTTACTTACCGGATCAGGTAAGCGATATCCTTCTTACGGCCGTCCATCGGCAAGTCGGAACGCATGGAGTCGAGTCCGATGCCGCCGTTTTCATACATGTACTTATGAGCTTTGCTCTTTCGTCCGTTATTCAAGTTCTGCTTATCATTACGGACGACGCTGCCTGCACCGAATACCAAGTTTCTCGTCGTTGTACTTGTAATCATATAGTCCTTGCTGACCTCAACCGTAATATTGGTCATCGGCCAGGTGAGGTCCTTGAGGACCTGATGATGACCGGATGATATCGATGGACCGGCCTTCGCCATCGCCATCGTCATCGTCATTGCCATCGCCATCGGCCATCTATCGTACGTACTGTGTACGGTACGCACAGTAACTTATGCCGCCGCGCGTCCGCACACCGCACATTCCTTGTGCAGTAGTAATGATGGAATGCCGCATCCCGCTTTTTCCGGATTCCGGCTATTGATTGTTCTTTTTTTGTTTTCGGCTTTGGTTAAAATTATCAAAACAACCAAAGACACACAAACACGAAACAACGGTGCATTCATTACCTTGAGGTTTGCTTGTACAGTGCAGTGCATAAGGTCCCGTTACTTCAACTTCCTGCAGGTCTCGTTTCCTGCGGCTCTGCATGCGATGCCATAACCTTCCTTACAGGTGGGTAGGGTACTCAAACCCCTGCAGGAACTATTGGGCCTGTAGGCACGCTTCTTTCAGAACTAGCATTGGGCCTGGTCTCTGGCTTCCTTACGGAAATTTCACAGGAGAACACAAACATGTTTGTGCGAATTCTTCGATGGCTCGCTACAGTTACATCTACAGCTACAGCTGTGATCGCGTACGCGCTTGCGCTTTCTTGGTACCAACACACATTGAACCTAGATACGCCGTGCCTCTCGGTATAGATGTATAGGCAGCAACGCGTCTCAAATTACACTTGAACATATCTCCCTTCCAAGATGGTCTCAGCGAGAAATGCCAAAACCCAAAATCCCAAATCCAAAAAAACGCTTCACTAATGATCGCTGTCCGAAAGAAAACATTTAGATACTACATGTGGTTGATAATTCAGTCTTAACCGAGCTATCAGGAGCTCGATAGAAGTGGTAGGTGAGATCCAGAAACACAGATACGGCATCAAGTAGACCGAAAGATAGATATATGAATAGATAGATGCCTCCGCTTCGATAGCGCTCATCGTCTATCTCTCGTCGGCTAATGACCATTGCACAAAGGCTCATCGGGATCAATACACACAAGACGAACGCCTCGCCTCGCCTCGCCATGCCTCGTTAGATCTTCACCCTGAACTGACCGGTTAAGCCCATCTCGTTCGTACCCGACCACCTTCAATCCTCACGGTTGATTTGTGTCATTGCGTTAGGCTCTCTGCGTTTGTCGTCGGCGAGTCTACCACGCTTCGGCACCTACATCCCCTGTATCGGGCAATGCGTATTGATAGCCCGCGTTGGACTGAGTGCCCGACGGCAAGAACATATTTGCAAGCCTGAACAAACGAAAGATGCAAAGTCGGCAAATCAACGTGTCAGCGAGATCTCGCGAACGTTGGCATGGGTGCAATGCAGTAGAGGTGAGACATGAACGATGGTGGAGGACAGAGAGACATGAGGGCTACGTGTACTCACTCGAGTGGGAGGAAAAGGGAATCAGATCCATCGGCCGGTAAACCGAGATCGGCGAAGTTCTGATTCAAGATAATCATTCAGCATCCAATGTGCGCTGTTGAATGATGGCCAAGTGAGGCAGACTCACCCCGTCCTGCAACCATACAGGGAGCGCACTCGGACTGAATTCCGTCGGCCAATCGAACCCTCCCAGTCCCATATCCCATATCCCAGTCCCATCACCGCCGTCGCCGTTACCATTCATGCCATCGCCAGAAACACCTTCGAAGCCTTCCATGCTCGGCAAGCTGAGAAGACTTTGTAATCCGCCATCAAGATCCGACATCGCTGAGGTGTTGTTTCCAGGTGCAAACGGTAACGAGTTGCTCTGTCCTTCTGCCGCCGGTCCGAGACTGTGAGGCTGGCTTTGCGTTAACGAGCCGGAGAGACGCGGTGTGCCGGGCATAGTCGAGAGTGCGCCGGTCTTGCGTCGGAAATTGGACAACATAAGTCGTAGGGTCAAGGCGTACCGCTCGGCAAAGCACTCCGCGGAGAGGAGGTGAGCCAGTTGTGAGACCTGTGAGATCAGGTGCGGCAGGGCGACAGAGGTGGGGTACAACATTGCACTGCAATCGATGAGAAAGGTAATATATCAACATGCTACCCCGGATTGGAGTTCGCCGTCCCTCCGGTCCACTTACATCTTGAGCAAGAAGACGGCCGCGAAAGCGACGGAGACCAGCTGATCATGCGTAGCGTATTTGAGGTGTTTTCTGAAATTCTCGCAGCGCAGGAAAATCTCGAGACATCTGAAAGCGGCGTCTTTGGCTTGGAAGGCCAGTTCTCGCTGATCGGGAGCGAGCTATATAGGAAAGAAGGATTGGATCAGTTGTCTGGCGTTCGTTGAACGACAAGCATTCGAATAGGGATATCGTGAAGACCAGGTGATCACTTTCACACAGAATGATTACTCACCTTGTCCCATTCGCTTCCCCTGAGGGCCACACAGACGGTCCAAAGCTGCGCGTAGAGCAGTTCCGTTTCCAGCAGTCTGATCAAGACGCTTTCCTCTTCGAATTTCTGACGATGAATCCCGTGCCATTCCTTGTACCATCCTGAAAGGTCGGATAACATGCGTTTCACAAAGGCGATGGTCGATCTATCGATTTTGCCGTGCAGAGGGTTCAGATGCTCGATGATTCGGACTGTGATGGATATCAGCCTTGTCTTCGCAGCGCAGTTGAGGTCAGGAATGACTTACTCCGTAGATTGACCAGCTCAACACCCGCGATTAAGCGCATGTCAGTTTCGGAAGCCATGGGATGTGATCTGCGACAACATAAGGGGCAGGTGAGCAAGGTGCTCCGAAATCGGAATTGCACCATGGCCACTCACAGCAAGTCCCTCGCGCGTTGGACCGAGGAGTCGTCTCTCAGCAGAAGCGGTTTGCCCGTGCCCAAGCTGACACTGAAGATATAACGCCTGGTTCAGCATGTGATCACAGATCATCATTACACGGCGCGTTGAAACGTCGATCGCTTACAGGTGTTCGTGCATATAGCAATTGAGCCATATTCTCGCAGAGACCACTGTGCGCGACATCAGCTAATGGTTCCGCTGGCCGAGTGATCTCTTCCCGATTTATTGCTCTCACGCGCCAAGCTCGACGGCATAACTCACCGAGATCCCGCTCTTCTACTTCGGACCTCTCGTACTCCTTGTTGGCCAATCGATCCAAAGCTCGATGTAGATTCATGTCCAGTCCCATCCGTAGCGCATGGCTATATTCCTCCCCGTAAGCATTAGGCAAGGCATCTTACCTCAAGAATTTGTACTCACCCGCAAGGCAGCCAACCATTCTGACTCCATACGCTGAGCAACAGCATCGCTATGACAGCTTCTTTCCTGACGATTGGTCCGAACAATGTCGATCGAGCGATGCCTTGTGCTTCTTCGAGGCATCGATGGAAGGTCTGTCCGAGCGGACCTGCGACACAGATCACAAAGAGTTGTTATGGTGAGCTGGATACAAGGGAAGAACAAGTGCTGTCACTCACCATTTCCAGCTCGGATCTTGGCTGCCACAGCGAGCAGAGCTGGGAGAAGAGGAACCGCATCAGCATCAGCTTATACCGTTTTGTTGATCTGCTGAGTGAGTAATGGAAGATACTGTTAGATCCTTGATACTGACCATTTGTCGAGAACGGTGTTCGTTCGATGAAAGTATCGTACGTGTCATAATTCTTGTCGAACAGAGGCACGAAATAGTGACATCCTGAGAAGAAGACATCCCACAGTTCTCTTGCCTCCTCCTCGCTCACTAAACCCTTCGTGACGACATCGGGGAAAGGGTTGCGAGGCGTAGGGTCCGGTCGTTTCTTCTTTTTCACTCTTAGGCTGATAGATTTCGGATCGATAACCACCCTCTTCCTCTTCCTACTTCTGCCTCTCTCGCCCTCATCAGCTCCATTGTCTCCATGCCCGTCTCGTTCATCATCTTGGTCGTCATCAGTCCCATTGGCTGCGTCGGCCAGACGATGCTCCGGAGACGTCTTGGCGATCTGTGCAGCTTGGTCGGCGGCGTTGGCCAAAGCTTGCAGAGCTTGGATAGGAGCTGTCAAGGTCTCTCGAGGAATGGCAGAGGACGATGTGGCGGAGTGGGAAGATGAGGAACGGGATGAATGACGAGATCTGCTTGGAGAAGGAGGGGCCGATGGCAGCGGAATGACTCCGTATGTTCCGAATTGGTGGTTCTATACCATCTCATATCAGCTCAATGTCTCCTCAATGTCACGACATGCGGCTTTACTCACAGGAGGAGCGAACCCAGGCAACTTTGGGAACTCTTTGAGCTTCTTCTTCGGAGTAGGGAAACCACTCCCATCTCGTCTCCTGCCACCTCCAGCCGTGTTCTGCGGCGAAAGCCCTCGGCCACTGTTGGTGCCGCTCTGTGTTGTGAACTGCATCATGAGATCATCCGCCTGGGCATGCATCTTGGAATCCGAGCCGCCCAAAGAATGAGCCTGGCTCGAGCCCTGCACTCCTGCTGCCGAACCGGGGAAGATGTTGGGCGGGGATACGGACGAAGGGAATATGCTGGACGGCGGGACGGCGGTAGGGGTGTCGTTGTGACCTGACATGAAGCTATGGACAGACATCGCGTTCTGAGATTGTGGAAGCATCGCCAGGATTTGTTGCAGCTACAGACAGGAGACCGAATCCATATCAGCAAATCCATCAAGCCAGCAGGTGTGGTACAAGTCTTGTAACAGAGAGAAACCTCACAGTACTTTGGATCGCATCCTGACTTTGCGCCAGAGTCTGTACTGTCTTTTCTAAGCTTTGCACACGGCTGCAAGTCGATGTATCGTCAGTCCCGATTGTATGCCAGATGCGGTGTATCATCAGTCCTGATACTCACCCCTCTGCGCCGCCCAGTTCGCTCTGACCCACACTCCCATGTCTTCCTCTAGCACCTTTCTCCTGACTTTTCTCGAAAACGCACGGAGTTCCATTGAGCAGACACCGTCGACAAGACGTCTCAGATCCTGTTGGATCCCATTCGCAACGGTTCTTTCCTTTCCGACCTAGATTCAGTATCATGAGCTGCACCCTTCATGCAGACTTGTGTACTGGAGACTTGGAGGTGGCCTGATCGCGAAGGCCGTATCAAATGTGAGGGCTGTCTGAATGATACAGAATCTACTCACACGCTACGCAAGCTTTGCTACCTCGCTTGGCTGTTGGACCAGCGCTTGGGAAAACAGCAGCATTCGGCGGCTGAGATTGAGACTGAGATTGACTTTGATGTGGAGGAGGGTGAGTGATGTTTCCATTGCTGCTGCCTGATCCATTCCCATTTGTCGATCCATCCTGGTGGTTGTGATTGTGATTGTGGCTGTGATTGTGACTGTGACTGTTGCTATAGTTCTGATTGCTGAATATCCTATCTCTATCACTTCCTGTGCTCGGCGTCCAGTTTCTCTCATCCTTGATGGCGTCCCTACCGCCGTTACCGACATTTGGTACGGCCGGCCAAGCTGTCTGAGCTGGCGGTCCGAACCGATCTGATCCTGAAGATCGGTACATGTCGTCCGTTACCGATCTGCGATGATAATGACTGGGCGAAGAAGGGTTGAAGCTTTCGTGGTTGTTCTGGGTTGGGAACCGGGTCAGATAAGCCGGTACGAGCGGTGATGGGTTTGTCTGAGTCGTCGGAGGTCCGCTTCCTCCACCTCCACTTGCACCTGTACCCGTGATAGCACCAGCACCAGCTCCTGCACTCGGGCCTGGGCCTGCACCTGAGAGACTGACGATCGAATGAGGGGAAGTATTGGCGGTGGATGTCACGCCTTGGCCTTGAGGCGAAGGGAGGTAAGGCGACAGCCCCGTGCTGTTGTTATTGCTGGTGTTGGGATTTGGGTGTCCGCCGCCGCCGCCGCCGCCGTTGGTCGGGGTATGATGTGTGGAATGGTATGAGTTGGATCGCTGTACCTGAGCCTGCGGGTGGGTGCCGTAGGAAGATGGATCCATCACAACACGAGGTCCTGGCGCGGAACAGACACGCGGGGGTCCAAAGTCCGAGGCTAGGACGACGAAGGGCGGAGACGACTAGCCGGCCGGATCTATCTCGGCCCTTGAGCGATATTGCTGATTTGTTGACGGGAAACTACCATCGCCCCGTCGAGTCGGAAAGAGGGGATCGCCGAGATCTACGAATTGCGATTAGATGACGAAAGGATCCTCGAGGCGTCACGCTGGGATCACTGTGGGATATTCACCGATGTTCAACGCGAAAGGAATTTCGAATGATGAGTGATGTTAGTTGGTCCGTTATTGTTGCTGTCGATGGAAGCAAATAGTAATTTCCAGGTTAATAAGGTATGCTGATCAATTGTTGTAAATGCGGAATGCAGGATGCAGGATGCAGATCACGGGTACAAATCAAAGGCTGATTGTCCCATGGGCAAACGGGCAAAGCTTTATTTAACTGGGACGATAACAGGTATACAGGTTACAGTATACAGGTAGTAGCCGGCTAAGCGCTACTAAACTGTGTCGGCTCTTTATTGGTCTGCCCCCTCTGCCCCCCTGGTCAACCCCTGGTCCACCGTGGGTCTCCCCTGTTTTCGTAACCACTATGAGGGGCCATCCCAAGCGTTGAGCATGTGGGCATGTGGAGAAAGAAACCAGTCAGTCAAGCTTACCCGGCACACGCCGATAACCAAATGATCGCCCCCATCTATATTCGCGCCGGTGAAAACGAAAGTGGCACTTCCTACGGGGTAGGATCCTTTTGTCTGATTGGGGGGTGTGCCTGGTACATCACATGGATGACGTCAGTTGATCATCCCTCTGCGTGGTTTTGACATCAGCATGGTGATTCATAGCCATAGTACGGTAACGTCACCAGCAATTACGAGTACATGTCAACAAGGACGGTTGCCGCTTTCCCAGAGGGATATATATATAGAGTCCGCCTGTGAACCGCTTGTCGACTGTTTTTCCTTTCTCTTTTTCATCAACACGCACAACACAACGATAATCATTTGCCACCTATCAATCTCTATCACTTAGTACGTGGTCATCTTCATTCACCTCATCTCAGTCCATCTCACTCCCTCTCTCTCTGTGGGACTTGGCGCTAATCTCCTCCTCCTTCATAGCTTAATCAACGCATAATCAACATGTCCAACTCCAACGAGCCCTCCAAGACCAACGGTCAGGTAAGTGCCCTCAGTTCTACTCTGAGCAATATGAGACTTCACTTCTCTTCACACACCCGAGACCCGTAGCCAGGCTCTGCTTAGCTCAGGTCTCAATCCACCGTCGTCCTTCTTCTCCGCCCCTAATCCTCGGCTACGCCGGCGCCTGTCTCACGTCAGCTTTCCAGAGCTTCAGACATATCGCGTCGCAGCTCTCAATCCATCACTACGGCAGCATCCCTGAATCGACAGTCCTGAAACGATGCTGACTTGTCGTTTTTCTTCCATCTCAGATCAACTCCCTCGTCGGAACCGCCAAGGTTCTCGTCGGCAACACCATCGAGACCGCCTACCAAGCCGTCGGCGGCTCCACCGAGCCCTCTTCTTGGACTACTGCCGGCCAGAAGCAGCATGATCAGGGCGAGGCTGAGATCACAGCTGCCAAGGCTCAGGGCTACGTCGAGGGGTGAGTGGAGTGTGGTCACTGGACACTCTGCCATGAGATGATTCCTCTTCCACCTTTTCGCATCTTTTCATTTCAATAGATTATCCCCAGTCCATTATTTCTCTTCACTTCATCCAGTCTAGCGAGTCCTGGACGCTTGTTAGCTACATCGCTTGACGCGTTCATCGGTATCCTGTCGAAAGATCGTGTAGCTGACTTGCTCATCACCTTTTAGTGTCGGAGACCGACTCGAGGGCAAGAAGGACTCCATCGTCGGCGCCGTAACTGGCGACAAGGCTCAGCAGACGTCCGGCAATCTGCAGCACGACAAGGGCGAAGCCCAGATGGACATTAACAAGCGTGAGTTTCGATACGCCTATCGCTGCAACCGAGGTGAAAAGCTCACTGTTTCCTTCGGTCTTGCAGCTTCCTCATAAGCTTCTCCTGGCGCGATTCAATCGAACGAAAGGACGTCGAGACAGAAGGTGACAAGCTGTTCGAAGAGCGGACGGAAGAAACAGTGAATGAACACGAAGATGGTATACCTGACCTATATTGACAGTCTGTCGTGAACCCATCGACCATGACATGTATCATGATGACAAAAGCACCTTGAGGCATGGCGTGACGTTGAGACACACCTGAGCAGATAGCGCGAAAGACTGTTCAATACTTGTGTCCTGTATATTCCATCGAATAAAGGCTGCAAAGTCCAGGCGGTTCCGCAATGTCTTGATTGTTCCAGAAGCGAAACCGTTGCTTGATAGTCTTTTAAATAGTAAGACCGGAACGAGAGCGAGATAGCCTGATTGATATGTGAGACAAGATCGCAAGATTGCATATGGGTAGACAAGGCACACATTCCAGCAGCCCACAAGCTACTGACTTCAAGTGCCAGACGACATCTACAGAATACAGAACCACGACTATCCTGTGTACATGCCACCTTGCATCACAAAGGCGTCTGCGGCTCGGTCCCAGGCCGCATTCTCCTGACAGATTCAGACACACCAGGACTATCCCAGATCTCACCAGCCGTTCCGTACCCTCCGTACCCGTAGCCGCCTTCAAGTGACATGCCCATCCCGAAACCGACGGGGATATCCCCAAATCGCTTGTCGTTGTACCGTTCCGTACCGAGCAATGTTCGATGTCCGGGGGTCGGCATCTCCCTTCTGCCTCGACCTCGACCTCGACCATCACCTCCTCTTCCTCTCCCAGGACCACCTGCATCGCCGGCACCTCGGCCGGAAGCGGTTGTCATTGCATTTGCAGCGGGGTTACTGGCATTGGCGCCAGCTGCTGCTCTTGCTGATCTGCGAGGAGTATTGATTGCAGCTGTAGACATGCTGGGTAGAGTTGCCGATAGAGTAGCTTCCTCGAAATCGAGATCATCGAGATCTTCTTCCTCTTCCAGTCCGTGCATAGCGACGTACATATACTCGGCCGAGGCTGATCTCACCCTTGACGATCCCGCCCCAGGACCGCCAGCACCGATCGCGTCCCCTGGCTCGGGCAGATTGAGCGCAAAGGGGAGATGCAATGTGCTTCTGGGGGGAGTCGAGGCGCCGTGAATCGCATTGGCCGATCTGGGTCTAGGAGGAGGGGAGAGACCTCTGGACGGGATTCGAAGAGAGGACGAATGCGATGTTGAGGGAAGCTCAGATCCTGCACGCACTCTGGGTGCAGAGGAAGAGGGCGTTCGATCTCGTGAGATCAGGGCTGGAGGACCGAGCAGAGAGGGGGTTCGCTGATGAGGCGTCTTGAGACCCGACGATCCCGGTACGCCGAGACCTGAGAGTCGTGGGATAGGTTTGATCGTGGGGAACCGCAGTTCACCTCCGGTTGAGATATGGCTTCGGCGCCCGCCTGGCGTTCCCGCTCCGGTCAACTCGTCAGATTCATCAATCCTTTCAAGCTCCGTGACAGTCGACAACGGGACGCTCCCTGCTCGCCTATCATCCTGCGCTTGAGGCTGGACATGAGCACCACCGCCATGAAAGTAGTTTGGCGCAGGCGCACCGGTGAGACTTATCGACGAAGGGGGGTTCGACGGCGTCGACATGACCATGCGACCAGGTGTCAACCGATCGGAAGATGCAGAGATCGATCTCTCCAGATCTACAGTGGGCGATATCGGTCTGTGAGGCGGTTCCGGTGTCGTCGAGAACTGGGGCACCATATTCACTCCGTTGGGCGTAACACCATATCCGCTGTGTCTACCACCAATCTTCCGTCCGGGCGTTTGCTGTCCTTGCATCTCCATCTCCATCTCCATCTCCATGTCAGAGTCAGAGTCACTGTCGACCTGATGGGATTGCGGTTGGTTGATGTCATCTTCGTCGGCTTGCCAGTCGGCAGGCAGTCGCGGTGTCTGCGAATTATCCGGTACGACACCCTGTCTCGAAGGCGAAGGCGTACGGGGTACCAAGCTGCTCTCTCCGCCCGCAAACGACCCGAAGCCTGTCGGACCTGGCGTGGCTTGCACACCTGGTCGAGAGAAATAATCCGATCCAAACGCAGACGATGCTTTCTGTGGGGAAGGCGTCTTGGGAGGACCCGAAAAAGCTGCGGTCGCCGATGACGGTATGTCGTTGCCTGATGCAGGTGGAAGTTCGGTCGAAGGGGTGTTGTCACCTGGTCGCGTTCCATTCAGGTACCGCACGCGTTTCGCTTCTCCGCCACTCCGATCAATCGTATCTCCCACTGCGTTGATCCCAGTATCACTGATAGCGGGATTGGCAAGCGTTGGATCGGGATGTCTCCTTTTACCCAGAATCGAGAACGGCAGACTGGACGAAGGAGTACTGCTTGATTGTCCCTGACCTCCTACAGGTCCAGATACTGATCGGTTCTCCCACGGCGACCAAGTCCTACTCCCATTCGGCCCATCTTGCACGCTCGCCCTCACAGCGTGTCCGACAGGTCCCGCTACAGGTCCGCCTCGCATCGCAACCTCGTACCGTCCTCTTATTCGCTCCATCTCCAAACGCAGCTTCTCCACCTGTTCGTTCAAGTTACGTTCGAGGGTTTCAAGTCGCGCTTGCCACATCTCATCGTTTGTGCGCAGCAGTGCTTCAACTTGAGACAAGGTTAGCGGAGTGGTGTTTGATGCGGAGGCATTAGAGACGGGTGGCGTAGGGATCTGGGAAGCGGTGGAAGCCGGCTTTTGCGATTTTGACGAAGCTGTCACGGATACAGGCGGGACTGTGCAGACGCAAAATCAAGTCAGATTTCGTATCGTGGAATGACAAGACTGATAACTCACCTGGCTCGCTCCGTGTTTTACTGTTGCCTTGTCCTGTTTGTATATCCGCTGGAGCCTCGACGCCTTTGCTAGTCAACCCACTCGTTTTTAGCCCGTGCGACGGGCCTACCGTGGCCCTAGACGCGGGTCTTCGTACGTCGGTGGTTGTACTACCAGCGGCAGATGGTGGTCTCTCCTTCGTCACCCTCGATGGGGCCGGCAGTGTCGGCGGTACCGGTCTCCCTTTCACCGCTTTCACAGCAGGCACGCTGTTCTTGGGTCGTGATTCCGTCTTTCCAGCTTTGGTACCTATCTCAGTGACTGGTACCCCTCCTCCAGTTCGAGACGAAGGGCGAGGTGGAGGCGGGATCGCTGTGACTGATACTGATTTCTCCTTCTCCTTCTCCTTCTCTTTCTCTGGTGGAGGAGGATGTCTCGACAGGTATGCGGGCGAGGCAAAGTGTTCGAGGAGATTGTCGATGAGGACGGCGGTGGCAGCGTTGGCGCCTTTGAGTCCGTGTACCTAGTCGTTTCAATCGGAAAAGGCCCCAGATAGCGTCAGCGTGTGGGCCAGTATAAGAGCGCTATAGCCCGGTATCGCCCATTTCTTGCACTAGGTGATGGAACGTCTTGTTTTCCGTCGACGCAAGGCACCTAGAGCCAACTCGCCAACTCGCCTGAAAGTCACACTGAAACTCACCTTGAAGAGGTTTTGCAATACAGCTCTACGGAGCGTCTTGAGCTCTTCGCGAGAATATGGCCTCTCGTTGGCCTGGTCAGATGACCGCATATCTCTGACAGCTTCGCTCGTTCCGTCCGATTGATCCTGTGTCTATATCCCTCTGACTGTCGCACCAATTGCTAAAGGCGTGAAGACACACTGTTGGTCCGTGTGAGTCCTGACGATCCTCCCTGATTCACTATCGAGATATTGGCAACGCGAGGATGCAAGATGAGTATCGGGTTCAGCGAGTGAGCGGGAGTACGATTTGAGCCAAGCTCCAGTTGAATCACCTGAAGGCTGTCGATAATTGTGGTACCTCGGCAAGAATGGGTGGCGATATTCCGACGGGGTTTGGCGACGAACAAGAAGGTGACTGACTAGCAGCGCTTGCAAGCAAGATATATATGAATATGAGTATCTTTGATATGTATAGTTAATCGAACATCATAGTATGTAGTCAAAAGAGTCAGATTCCCAAGAACGTTTATTTTGTCATGGACGGTTTGGGTTGGGCGTTGTTGGTGAGTAATGTTTGTGAATGGAGTGGATAGGGGCTAGGGCGAGGATCGGAGCATTTACTGCATTTGTTTGTTTGTTTACCTCTGTTTATCAACTCAACTCATATGAGTACTTCAGGTGGCACCCTCCGATCTGGTTGGGATTAATTAGGATTTG
Source organism: Kwoniella sp. CBS 9459 (assembly GCA_036428585.1). NCBI lineage: Eukaryota > Fungi > Basidiomycota > Tremellomycetes > Tremellales > Cryptococcaceae > Kwoniella > Kwoniella sp. CBS 9459. Next base: position 192,812 of record CP144066.1, on the reverse strand, counting down.
CTGATTACCCACCTTAGCTGTTGATTACAAAGTGATTGTAATGGCATATTTGTCCTGAAAAATCAACCAAGCTCACAGATCCTACTGGCACACGTCATACATTTACACATTTAGCATGGCAGGAAGATGTTCACCACCACTGAACCATCGCGTCGAACTGGCATACTATACTACAGTAATTCTAGTTTCACTCATATCTCACTCGGATCAGAGCTTTGCAGGCGGAATTACCGAGGACTGAAACCCGAACGCTATGTGAAATATTCTACCAAACTTGATCTCAAGAAGCCCAACGAGAATACGTTAATCTACTGACGAAGATCTCAGAAACCGAAGGATTGGACGATCGTACTCTGCTATCTACAAGGGGATATTGTGATCGTGTGTCTACTGTATATGTGACTGTGGCTGGCTGTCTCTGCAACCTCATCCAACGATGCTTGCCTCTCACATTGTTTTTTCTTCTTCCTCGGACTACGCTCTCCATCTCTCACCATGATGTTCCAACAGTTCTTTCTGACTTGCTTGGCACGAGACACCAGCGCCGTGGTTACTGACGATGTTTCACTTTTGTGATCCAGGACGAATGTCGCACAGAACTTCTCTCTCTCTCGCGTATGTTCTCCTGACCGTGACAGTCACTCTACCACGCTGATCCAGGTCTCCTCTGTCCCCTTCCACACCCATAGTTGGACCCAGCCATTCGACGTCATATACTCCAGGACCTCGTCTATCACTGCTCCTCTGAGATCGAGGTCCCTTAGCTCAGCAATGAAGTCACCTAGCTCCATCATCTGGGTCTCGATCGTTCGATGACGCGAGGAGTGGTAGGGGTGTATTGAGAAACGAGAAACGCGTTGGGGGAAGTCCGAAACGGAGGAGAGGAACGGGGCGGGTGGGTATTAGAGCATACCGGAACAAAGCACATATATGTCAGCCATTTGTTCCTAACGAAAGAGATTCTCCACATTATTGGCAGAACGTTTCCTCGCTCACCTTGGACTCTTGCTCCGATTGCAAACCAAACGCATCTCCAGCTAAAGAGGGAATACGTCCAATCTCTTCTTCTGTGGCAGGCGGCGAAGGCGGTGAGGCGTAGTTGGTATATGCGCTCGCCATGGATGCCATGGCGGATGTTGAGGGACGGTGTTGTTCGAGGAATTTCGAGGAGAGGGTCTCGGTTAATCTTATGATGGATTTGGTGAGCGACAAAAGGAGAAGGAAGGCAAGGGCCCTTGTGATAAACGGGGGCTTCTGCCAATGACTGCTTCCAACGATACAGTATATTCGTTAGATGACCTGTCTGCTCATCGCCCGCACAGATACATCCACGGGTGCGATCCTCGCAGCCGTTACTTACGTGTCTTGGAGGGCGAGGTTCAGAGACGTGCTTCCTCTTCTTCTATACCCATAAGCCTCCAGAGGTGGTGGCAAGGAACAGTATCAGAGCGGAGGCCTGTCAGCTGAGGGAGACCGGGGGCGAGGGCAATGACCTGCTCCGAGGGACGAGCTACAAAGGCGTGAAATGACTGATCTGTATCGAGTCCCAGTGTTGTTGGTCAATTCGACTAGACCGTAGCTTATTGATTATGCGAGCGATAGGCGAGGATGTCAGACAACGATCATCGAATGTGGTAGTAAAGAAGGTGGAAATATCCGGTAATCGATCGATGGACGAACAATCGATACCAGAAGGTCAAGTTGGTGAAACGTAAGTGAGAAAATGCTACAAGTATAAGTAACGGTAGAGTACTCGTGTCAATTTCAGAGAACATGAGACCTGAGCGGGTGGAAGATCGTTAGGTTGTAAAACCAGGAAGCACTTGTTACACCTCGGGAGGAAAGAAACAAAAAAGAAGAGAAATGTTCAGGGTACTCGTATTTGGACTGGCAGCAAGGTGAGAGGGCATCCAGCAACAAGGGAAGGAGGAAGAAGGAAGAAGGAAGAGGGAAAGTGCGAAGGAAGGCATGTGTGACTGTCTGTGTTGTGTATCTGGTTAATCCATGATCCAGCCAATCCTACCGATGCAGCCAGCCGGTCACCCGTACAAAAAGAAATCGCAAGGCTGTTTGGACAGCAGTGAATGAACTTCTGTATGTACTGTAGCATCTAACATGAGCTCGCGGCGAGGCATGTTTGTGTTATAACGTACGGTACAAATACAGATACACAAAGTAGCGCAACGAGCACGATCAAATCCGTCCATCAGCACACACGGCGTCGATCCTTTAAGCCAAGGCCGAGAAACGCGGACGGAGCGTATCGCGTTGTCGCAATCCATCAGCAGATGAAAATAAGTCTTTCCATGAGCTACAAGCAGTTGCGTTTAATACGTCTGATCATGGGATTTCCGATGATCACAGATTAGTAATTCTGTCGATCAGTCGCACAGTTGAACACGGGATGGCAATGTCAAGTGTAGCCGGGACGGAGACGAAGGGGACACGACGATACCATGAGGCATTTGATGATCAGTATCTAAAAATACGGCTCTTCCTGTTTGTTTGTGTGTTTGTCTGATTGTGTACACAGTAGCTTGAGCTCACCCTCAAAAGGGAGGACAGGGGGAAACGTTGATATGGTTCGATCCGATTTCGCTTTGATCGTGATCGTGGTGGTGATCGGATGATTCACCTTGTTTCCCGAGGACCGAGAGCCGGTAGCGGGAAAGGGGAACATCGCGTCCTTCTGATAACAATCGAAGAGAGCTTGCTAGCTGGTTGTCGTGACTTGAGGTTACTGCAAATCGGCCCAGGTGCTACGCTGCCTCCCGGTGCTCCGTTTATCTTATCCGACGCGGAATCGGCGATCACCGTCACCGTCACGCGGGGACTTTGTCGGCTATCACAGCGAGCCAGCGGGCTACGACGGACATTACCTTACGGTTATGGCAGATGATATTTCAAGATTTCAGAGCTGACAAACTCGCTCAACATTGAACATCTATCAACGGACAGCCGAACACGAGAGACCAAAGATATATCAATTGCTTCTCGCTATCATCGAAAACACCCGGGGCGTCGTCTCTCCCCTTCATTCCGAGCGCCGAAGTCGAAACGCAACGCAACGTATAGCACAAGCAGGCGACGTCATGTCCATGTCTCTGGCCACGATCGCTTGGACACTCCTTTGATCCGGTCAACGACCCATTCATCTCGTTCAACCAAAACCAGCTTTCGCTTCTCTTGTCTCACTCCAACTACCATTGTACGCTTCGCCTGCTCAACACGGCGTCATGATCTTTACCGTTGCGAAATAGGGAGCTTCTTGACAGACACGCTTAGACAATTATAAACCCCTCAATAACCCAATTTGTCCAACCTGTTTCGCTCAATCTTCACTCGATCCCTCTGTCTGCCAGCTCCTATAGCAATCACCCCTTCCCGAGACTCTACCAAACGCATCGATTTGATTGCGTCACCGCATCATTCCAGCCTACAGAGCCATGTGCATCTCGTTCTTCACCCTCTCCCAGCCGGGCTACAAGCTGTAAGTACGCTCACAGCTGGCGATTTTGGCCAGATTACTTCACCCTATCCTGTCAGGCAATATGGATGATCTCCCTTTATATGGAATGCTGTCCGTACAGATGAGTCGAAGCTAATACAGCCCGCATATGGTATCGTTTCTACAGCATCCTAGCTTCAAACCGAGACGAATTCCTAGCCCGGCCTACACTCCCAGCAGGATGGCATACCTTCTCGTTCCCGTCCAGTCCTGCTCTCCCAGACGGTAGCAAGCCAGCAGCAGAAGGCGAAGGCGAAGGCGAAGGCTGGGTATTATCTGGACTGGACCAGGGTAAAGCGGCGGGCGGTACATGGCTTGGCATCACCCGTGATCTGCGAGTTGGCCTCTTGTGAGTCTAAAAGAGCTTTGAAAGTATCATCTGGTAGCGAGCATACTTCTCGTTCATTACGGTGCTATGTCCATTGTCAACGGGTCTCGGCTCCTTCACTGATGCTACATGAGTTTACGCCTAAGATGTCCTGGCAGGCTCTGCTGTCACCGAGAGGACGCTAGCTGACTCATCTTATCTTCTTGTCCCCAGAACCAACGTCAGACTGACCCCACCTACACCGCCTTTGGCTCCTTCACCCAACCCACCTTCCCGAGGTCTCCTTCTCAAGGACTTCCTTTCACCACCGCCACCACCTCATCCTTCGTCTTCGTCTTCTTCTTATTCTTCTTCTCCGGACTCGTCGCGCACACCCCTTCCGAGCGTGCACGAATACCTGTCGTCACACTACGAATCGTCAGGACAGTATGAAGGGTTCAACCTCTTGCTCTTCTCTCTGGGAGGAGCCAAGGCTGAAGTGGGGTATCTCACGAATCGGCCTGTACCGTGTCTGACTGATCTCCATATCCCCGCTTCTCACCCTGCTATTCCGATATCCCCTTCACACCCCCATACCATAGGCATAACGCACCATGCTGCATCGAGCGATACGCCCGATCAAAGCGGTGGTGATACGACCACCAGTACCAATGGAGTCAACAAAGTTCCTGTTTCGAACAAGAATAAGAAAAACCCGGTCCGCGCGGAATGTTTCGGCATCTCGAATTCACCCATGAGCGAACCATGGCCCAAGGTTCAGCAGGGCGAGAAACGGATGGCCGAAACTTTGTCGGAGTGGGAAAAGAAGGGCGAGGGCCACAAGGAGCTCGTAGATAGAATGTTTGCTCTTCTAGGGTGAGTGCATGAGTTTTGCTTGGTCGATCCTGCTATGATCTCCTTTGCTATACATAGGCAGAGCATCTAATCTTCCTTTCTCTCGCTGATCTTGTATTGTCTCCATACGCGGTAAACACGGTACCAGGCAAAGCCGCCCGATCAGAAGCGAAGAAGACATGAAATCATCCACCTCGATCCCCCTGATCAAGCTCCCCGCTCGAGCCGTCACCGACATGCCTACAGCTCCCGAGGACCAGCAGGCTGCCGCTGCCGCTGCTAAACCCAGATATTACGGCACGCGGACCGCTACGATCATTCTCGTCAAAGAGAGCGGGGAGACGATCTTTGTAGAGAGGGATGTACTGCGCCTTGATGAAGATGGGGAGCCGACGGGCATGTTTGACGGCGATGATGGGGAGCGACCACAAGATACAGATCGGTGCTTTGAGTTTACTGCAGCGACCGGTACTGCCTGACTCTGACCCATCTTCACGAGGGCCAAGTGTATTTGCGCGAGATACCGAAAGGGCGTAATGGAACGCAATCAAGAGCGGTGCGGATCGACATAGTACCTACTGTATAATATCTTATCTCATTCGTTTGCATCTATCACATCATGTCTCTGTTTAATGCTGTGGACGTGTTTGTCCTGGAATCTTGACACTGTCTATTTCGATGACCTTGTCTATACTGTATAACAGATGCATATCAAGACAATATGATGATCATCGTCCATGGGAGCTTTTCTTCGGCGTGGAGTCTTCAGTTGCAGTGAGGTTAGTTCCGCTACTATGCACATCGTATACTGCAAAACCACACACATACGCTCACTCGCACCCGCACACCCGTCAGCTCAATCAGGTTGATATCCTGTAGGGAATCAGTGTCACTTTTTTTGCGTTGGTCACTCAGCAGTCTTGTCTCGTGTCGATGATCGAAAACGAGCACGATCTGCACGGGGGCAACCGTTCCTCCTCCTCTTTGCCGATCTTGGTGTATCTTAGCATGCACTGGATCAGAAGATCAGTGCCAGCGCTTGGTGCACAGAGGATTAGAGATCCTGCCCTTCTTCCTCAGCCATCTCTCGTTCGTTCTCCTCGCTCAATGCAGCAACAACAGAGTTCGCACCACCTTCAAAGCTCAGAGCTCGGATCCCATGATCAAGAACCCGAACCCGAATAGATCCGCCTCAGAACCTCTCTGTCTCACTGTGTTGTGTTGTGTTGTGTTGTGTTGTGTTGTGTAGTCGTGGAAGCCATGCATGACGCCAAAATACAGGTCGTCCGTCCATCCCCAAGAGTCCTTTTCTCTGCCCATTATCGCAAGAGAAAGAGAACTAATGGGTCATCTCCCGGCCCGGTCCCTGTCCCTATCCCCTGTCTCTGTCCCAAGCCAGGCCGATCAGATCTTCCTCCCTCGTCCCAACAAACGCAGCCGCAACGCAATCTAGCACACCGATTAGATGAAGCCGATCTGAAATGTCCAAAAAAAACAGCAATCAGCTTGGTCCGGAGTGTTTGACATTTCCGGATGTCCGACCAAAACCTACCTTGTTGGCAACCTCAAGAGCATCGAAGTCGGCGGTCAATCGAACGTAAGCCTTCTTCTTACCGTCGGGTCTGAATTCGAAAAGAGACAGTAATCATTCAGATGTCAGCAAAACCCATCCAACCACTTCCGATCTGTCCTAATTCCAACTTCGCTCTTCGAGATAACCCACCGGATGAGGGTGTTGACCTTGGCGGCCTCGACGTCGTAAAGCTTCTTGACGGCGTCCTTGATGTTCCTCTTGTTGGCCTTGATGTCAACGATGAAGACGAGGGTGTTGTGCTCCTCGATCTTCTTCATGGCCGACTCGGTGTTCAAGGGGTGCTGGATCGTTCGGAACTGGTCCATTCGGGGGAGGTGGGGGACCGACTTTCGGGGGTACTTGGGGGTTCGAGGGAGTCGGAGCGTGTTCGGTCGGTGGAACGATACAGAGGTTCGAACCTTTCGAGAGGTGTGGGAAGAAGTGCCCTTGAGGGCGGCCTTCTTGGCGGCCTTGGCCTTGGCATCTCCAGCGGCTGTAATGAAACAAAAAATGATCGGCATGAGCACAAGAGTGTTTTGGCGGGGTCCACACCAGTACAGCGATAGCGGATTCTCTCGAACGGCATGGCACGGTATAGCGTCTTCTGGCTCCTCCACACGTCCGACTGCGTCCCGGTCCTGATGCGGCAGGAACTACACAGTCCGCCTTTTTCCCGTCTTCCCAACATCCTCAAAGTCCCTTTTCGCCCAATAGCGATCGGACCAGAGGGACTGAAGAGACACAGACAGCATGACCTGACGTGTGTGCTCGACAACGCTCTGGTCCAATCCATGAGCGCCAGCTGCGCCCAGCGGATCACGGCGATGTGCCGATGCTGCTTGGTTGCATTGGTGTGCCCTCTGCTCCATGCTCCACCGCTTCTACAGTCCTGACACCAGCAAACCTCCAAGTGCCCTGCTCCCATCTGACCCGTTCTCCGCACTCAGCAGGTTTCTCCTTCACGCCGTCCCTTCCGTTGCAGTCCTCTTCTTATCTCGCCGTCCCTGCTTTCGTCCGGTTTCCACGCCGATGCCAATCCATTTCTTCCAAGTGCTATTCCATGCCATGCCGATCGAGAGTGCTCGAGTTCGAGAGAGAAGGTGGAGTGCAAGCGCGTCCGCCTCCGCCTCCGCCTTGATTCACGCCAGCCTAGCCGGAGAGGGCATACTCACACTTAGCAGGGGCCATTTTGACGATAATACCTATTAATTGAACAAAGATGTATTAGGACAACAGTTTTCGCGTTGGATCTCCGTTTTGTGTATGTGTATGAGCGGCCAGATGATAAGGTGTTGGGTATCGAGCACTCACAAGCTTGATGGTTGAAGGAGAAGGGAGCTGTCTTCCTGATGTTGATTTCGTGAAAACCTCAAATCTGCCGATTGTCGGTGGTGTGCTAGCCTGGCTGAAGCCAGCGTACGAGAGTGGTAGCGTGGGCGTGGGGTGGTGTGTCAGGAGCAGCGAAGCAGTGAGGCAGCAGCAAAGCAGCAACAGCAGAGCAGGAGCAACAGCCGAGAGCAGAGAGCAGAGAGCAGAGTGGTGGCAGCAGCAACGGTACCAAACGGACCTGTATGCGTGTATGCATGGGAGCATAGACAGCACAGCGTAAGGCAAAGGCAAGGACGATGCAGCCAAACAGCGCAGAGTCGCCAGGGAGACAAGCGCTCAGGGTGATTAATTGGCAGCTAAGTGCTACGGTGAGCAGGGAACGGGGTGGGAGGTGCGCGCCACACTCGACTACACCGTACATGCCATTCGCATCGTCGGATTTAGCTTATCGCCGACACTGACGAGTCTTCAAGCGCGTTGATTCACTCTTTTCTTTCCGTGTGCATCCTCTTGAATCTCGTTCACCTGTAGAATGCAATTGCTCGAACATCGCAATGCTTAAGACTTCGACGCGCCCACCATATTCATATGCGCGCTTCACCCCCATCCTCACATCATTGACCGCATATCATGGCTCGTGCAGCTTCTCTCATTGAGCGATTTTCCTTGCATGTTGCTGCATCGAGTGGAGATATCTCGGTCATGGCGGCACACCTTGTTCTTGCAGCGCACATAATCTGCATCGATGACTCCTCCTTCCACATACACATACTGACTTGACCTGGCCGATAAGGCAAACACGATTGTCTTATGCCACCATCACGCATCAAACATTGCGCACTACACTGACTGACTGATCTAATCAAACGGATGCAGACTCATTCCTTGCGTCAAGATCACTCACTACAAGTCGTGATGGGTGGTCGTCAAGCACGAATCGTCTCGCAGTCTACTTAGCCTAGGAACGTCTGCTTGTCCTCATCGTGTTGTCCGCCTGTCCAAAGCAAGGTACCGGTGGTCCGTTCTTTACGTCTTCGAGGTCTCGAACACGCTCTTTGCGGATCCACGACGCCTCCCACGAGGACATCTTTCAGGAGATCAAACACCCCAAAAGGAATGCTCGTTCTTACTGGCTTGTACCATCTGTCGAGCTCCACGGGTTCATGCTCCTACCGAGCAACAAGTAATAAGTGTAACGATAACGCCTTGCTTTTCTGAGTCGAGTTCGAGACCGACATCTGCCGCCTATAGGATGATGAAGCAAACGAAAGGACGAGGTCTCGACCTGACATTCGAACAGGAACAGTACTGTGACATAAATGCACTCGAGAGATGATGGTACCTTCTTTCATTTATGCTTATGCGTTGCAATATCTCTTGGAAACCGTTTCGAAAGGGTAGTCCTTTCTGCTGACTGACTGATGGGTTTCGCGCCGACAATTACGCATGACGATATGGAAAGACGACTCTTGACGACATCGATGCGAGCACAAGATGAGGATGGGGCTCGTATCATCGTACCTGTCAGAGCTGACATCGGTTTCAAAACAGGTCGCTGGCTATCAGGACGTCACGGCGAAAACATTGATGGTCATGACGTCTTGCTTGGATCGCGATAATCTCTGGCATTCAGTGACCTGTGATTGCGAGTATGGTCGATGAGGGTGCTTTGTGCTAGTCGACCGCTCACTGGAAATGGGAGTGAAGGGGACGATCAGTTGACCGGATACTTGTACTGAAAAGGTATAAATACCCCTCAGCTTCCTCTGAGTCGATAGCCATCTCTCCCGCAAGTTTAGCACGATCTACCACACCCATTCACATTCACACCAAACACTCAAACGAGTCACAGCACCCCCATTTCAACCTTGCCTTACCCCCCATAGACAGACAAAGAAACTTTCACAATGCTCATCGGTAAACTCGCTCTCTTCGCCCTTCCCTTCATGGGTTTGAGCATGGCATCCCCCGTCATCAAGGAAAATTCGGTCCTCGCTAAGAGGGCTGCTCCTGTCGATGTTGTGAACGCTCTTCAGAGCGCTATTGTAAGTCACTCATTCCTACAACGATTGCTTTTGCTTCGAAATCATTCTTCTCCTCATCCCACTTGATCTCGCTACCACCTTCAACGTCAGTCAACCTTGTCAGGTCACTAATCGGTGCATTCCCACCAGGCCTCCCCCATCTCCACCCTCAAGACGCCCGACGTCTCCGCCGCCGACGCGGCAGCCGCCTTGACTTCGATCAAATCCGCCATCACCCAAGCCACTGCCGATCTTCCTACCGCCCCCGCGTCCAAGCGGGACTTTGGCGGCGCCCTTGCACTTGAGCGAGCATTGGCCGAGAGGCAGTCTGAGGATCTCGAGATTGTCGGCGCTGTCTTGGCGCAGGTCATCAAGGATATCCTTGAGGCAGTCGAAGGTCTGGCGGACGACCTGAAGGGCCTTCCTCTTATCGTAAGTGCTCCGCCCTGCTTGGTGCGATCTGCGTACTAGTACTTGAGTACTTAAGGGATGCCTGTTCTGACTGGTCGGTGGTGTACACTTATACAGGGCGCAATCATCATCGACATCGACTTTGGCCTCGACACCCTCCTCCTCGGCTTACAACTCGTCCTCGCTGGCGTGGTCGAGATCCTTCAGGGTCTCCTCTCGGGCGTTGCTGGCTTATTGCAGAGCCTTGGAAACGGTCTTTTGGCTGGTACGTTGACGCCGAAACTCAACTCGATTTTGACCCGTCTTCTTGCATAATCCCAAGATGAGCGAAGCTGGGAAGCTGATTCGATGCCGCTCTGCGGGACGCTGACTTTTTCAGGTCTCATCTTCGCCTAAGCGGCTTCCTTGGAACGGCGAGCACGACGATCGGATTGGCACTGGGTTTTGACCACGATGCAGACGTGCTGTGTCTCTGTAATGTAGCTACTAGTACATGTCTAGCGTAACTCCACCTTGCATAATCTGATGTTCTACGTTCTCGTCCTTGCACTCTTACTCTGTTTCATCGTGTACTGTATACATGCCGGATATCTCTCATAGATACGCTTGTAGATACGTTCAAGATAACACTGTGGAGCGTTATAGGCAAGCAAACGAACAAATGCAACCTTGCTTGTCTGATGGCAATTGCATGCTGTGATGGAGCTTCAAGTCAGTTCCAGCGAGCCTCTTCGCGGCGTCTGAAGATGCCATAGTGCCGAGCATCGGAGAATTCAATTTCGTCACCACGTTTGTCGCTGGCAAGATCGCAGAGATGCGCCGTACCCTCGCGCAGGAGGTCAAGTTAGAACTGCTCTCGACGATCGTCAGTACGTGCTACAAGTGATTGTGACATCTATACAGTACACCGGAAGGCGGCCAGCTTCGAGACCGAATCCATGCTTAGATGCTGGCTGCGGAGAAAGGGACTGATGACGAAACAGTCGATAGGCCCGTGCGAGTGCGTTGCGGCCCCCTCGTTCCTTCAGGATACACATCCCACAACTTCTCGAGTCCTTCGCGAGTCGAGAACTTTGTCCTCTGGACGACTTTGCACTGTACGCCCGCACAATATATGACGTTGATCCGCGCTTCGTTCCACACAGCGTCCTGATGCATCGTCCTGATGATGTTCGTCTTAGTTCTGAATCTCGAGCGAAACACAACACATCCCATGTTGTGCATGAAACGCTCGGAACAACATGCCCATTACAAGATATGACGTATGTCAAGAAGTCGACAGAGGTGGATGATGCGAACATCCTTCAGATGAATGACGCATGATGATGCTTCCTCTTCTGATTGATGGGATAAGCGGTGGGCTGAGATGGGGTATGGGGCAGGGCGCGACCAGCTCTCCTTTGTCGTTCCACTGACTCGATTACTGTAGGGGAACGATCATATAAAGTGAAGCGCTCTCCATCAAGGTGGACTACTGTAACCTCATACACTTTCGATCGTTCCTTTTGGAGCATCGTCGCACACAATCGCAGTCACTGCCGCAAACGCCAACGCAAACGCAAACATGGACAAAGTCGCTCAGCTTGACCCTCGAAACAATGCGCTTGACATTGTCAACAACCTCAAGCAGTCTGTCGTGAGTGTCCTCCCACGTTGGCAGTCAAGCGAGCATATGTAGAGTAAAGTCTGCCGACGACAATCCAGTGTGCTCCTATTGATCGTTCTGTTGCTCCCTTCTCCGTTCACCCCCAATCAGGCCAAGCCGGTCGAGCAGCTCCGGGACCCCGACGTGTCATACGACGAAGCGTCTTCCGCTCTCTCCGAGATCCGAAATGCCATCGGCGCCGCGTCCGCCGCGTACCCTGGTACAGGCGTCAAGCACGACTTGTCGCAGATCACCTCGCAGCTCGGCCTCCCACTTGAAAAGCAGGGCGAACAAGGCGAAAAGGGGGAGCAGAACGATTTGGACAAGGTCGGACATGTCTTGGCGGACGTGATCAAGGATGTCATCGAGGCTGTCTTTAACCTCAAGGACGACTTGAAGAAGCTCCCTCTTATCGTGAGTCCTCGTCGTACCCTTTGACGGACATGTAAGATCGGATTGGGATAAATAAACACCTGCTGAATTGGTGTGCATTTGGACTGCTCAGGGCTCCCTCATCGTCGAGATCGACACAGGCCTCAACACACTCTTGGTCGGCCTTCAACTCGTCCTGACCGGTGTTGTCCAGGTCCTCCAAGGCCTGCTCAAGGGCGTGTCTGGCTTGCTCCAGCAGCTGGGCAATGGCCTCACTTTCGGTAAGTCCAACGGGCTTGCACCGATATTAGTATCGTGCTCGTATCGTACCTTTCAGTATCGAGCTCTGTGAATCAGGTCCACATGCCAGTCAACCGAAAGCAAAGCTGACTCTTGACTCTTGATTCTATCATGATTGTGTCGCTCTCTCGCTCCATCGGTCGCCTGGTACAGGCTTGGTCTTCGGCTGAGTTGAGCGCTATCAGTATCAGCCTTCCCTCTTCCCCACTTGTCATGCTTCAAGCGCATTCATTCAATCGAGGGACGTCCGTGTCGCACCCCGCTCGCTTTAGCTGTATTGTCTCCAATTTGTAGCCATGGTTCGTTCCCTCTTTGACGTTCCCTTCAGTCGTAACCTACCTATTTTACGTGTGTGAGTATCGATCGCGTCTTCAGCGTATCAAGGTCAATCTCATGCACATGGTGCAGCGCAATTCGCAGCTTAGTCGATCGGATTGAGCTCTGTTGAGGTTTGATTCGTATCTGTTGTTCTCAGCGAGAATACGGACATGGTAAAGTACGAGACGAGGATCCCGAGACAATTTACCTATGTAGCAACGCAACTCACTCCGTGTAGCAGCAGTCTTACTGTTAAGCGATGCACTGCGATAATCTTATTGGGGCCAGATAACAAAAAGGCAGCGGCAAGGCCCGGCTGGGCGGCAATCTGAGCTAGGACACGCGATACAAACCTATGACGAGCGATTCCAGGGTCATCAGGGTTGGGCTACTTGCGACTCAGCAGTAACGAACTTAGCAACGGAGAAGAGAGGAAAAAAACAAAATAAACAAAATGGAAAGGCTATTAGGTTAGGTGATTAGGGCGCATTAGTATAGTAACCTCTATACCCGATCAAGCCGATTACGGTTTGTTTGTAATTACTTTGTTTGCTTACGGTGACGGTGAAGTATGTGCCACTCACTAAGACTAGCACTAGCAGGTATTGTCTGCCACCGCTTTTGGCCACACGCTCGCTCGCTCACTCACTCTCAACGTATCGTATCTATCGCATCACACCAATTGAGTCTTCTTCCGACTTCCCATCCAACACCTTTGCATCGTCCAGACAATCATCCACCATCGTGCGTTACAGGAGATACCGTCGACCACATTGCACGCCCTCTAGACCGTCACGAATCGATCTTCGGTGCCCGACTAGAACCCTCTTGACGATATCACATCGAAACTCCGCTCGTTTCTCCAGACTTAGAAATCACACAAATACAACAAACATCGGCTCGCTTTTCAGTTCATCACCCCTCACATAGAATTCACCAGACAACATGGTATGTCTTCAATTCGGCCTCTCACCATGCCCTACTGTATCAAGAGTCATGCCGTGTGGATGCGGATTGGCGAGGACAATGAAGAAGATGTCGGGTTGGCGGGGACAGATGGCTTGTTGATGACGCGTCGGGTGCGCTTGCTGACCCAAAATGAATCGTCTCTTCCGCTCATCGACCTTGCGATCATCCGTCCGTCTGTTCGTCTCTAACCATTCTTGCTGTTCTGGTGCATCAAACGTGTACCGACATAGGGTCAAACACTCTCCGAGCCAGGTCAGTAACTATTCGGCAGGCTTTCAAATGGTCTGTTCAAAAAGCTGACGGCAGACCTTGAATCATTCTTGTCGATCATCGTCATCCTTTGTTCCTCACACGACCATACCTACATCATAAATCCCATACTCGACCTTATCTTCTCTGACTACAACCACCACAAAATAATTATCGTCGCCGTCATATCAATTCACGATGTATACTGGTTCTCCCGTTGTGGCTGCCTGCTGCATGACAACATACAGTGACGGAAAAGCACACGACTTCGGTCATCCGGGGGAAGAAGTTCTGGGTTGGTCTGTCGGACATGCAGGGATGGCGAATCAGTGCGTATCGATCTGAACCGCTCGCTGTATGGCGCGTGCAGTCTATTGACAATTGAGCGTTATACCCTCTTGAACTGTATAGGCATGGAAGACGCCCACTCTGTACATCTCTGGCTACCCCCCTCGGACTCTTCAAGATCCGTCACTTCAGCGTCTGACATCCCCACCCAGCCCGCTGGATCAACGGTGACCAACGACAATGATACCGAAAGCGAGGAAGATGCTCATGCCTTGTTCGGAGTATTCGACGGACATGGCGGATCGTCGGTCGCTAAATACACTGGAACGACACTGCATACCCGGCTATCAAGCCTGGACAGCTATAGTGAGTCTGCATACAGCTCAGCCGTCAAAGTAGCCTCGGTTGCATTTTGCGTCTACCGTCCGGGCTAAATCTGTCTTGTCCGACGTTCCCCTTCTCGTAGAGTCTGGTGACTTTGAAGTTGCCCTCAAGCAAGCTTTCTTGAAGACGGATGAAGATCTCAGAGCGGACCCCAGCTTCTTCAACGACCCCTCAGGTTGCACAGCCGTGGTAGGACTTGTCACAAAAGATGGCCGAATCATCGTTGTAAGTCATACTCTCATTAATATCACAGCAACCTAGAGGATTCCCACTGAACAATCGTTTATTTTTAGGCCAACTCTGGTGACTCTAGATCAGTATTAGGATACAAGGGAGAAGCAAAGGCGATGTCCTACGACCACAAGCCTACGAACAAGGGTGAGCTGATGCACTCGTTGGGATTGTCTGTCTGCACGGCCCACTAACGCACCTTTTTTAACAGAGGAAACTGCTCGTATCACTTCAGCTGGTGGATTCGTGGAGTTCGGCCGAGTGAACGGTGAGTCTCGCGAGCAACAATGTAACAGGAACAGTCCGTCAGGCTGTTCGGTGTTGACTCTTCGCAATGTTATCAGGTAACTTGGCGTTGTCTCGAGCCATCGGAGACTTCGAGTTCAAGCAAAATCACTCGCTGGAGCCTGAGAAGCAGATCGTCACTGCCGATCCCGAAATCATCACGCACAAGCTCGACGGCGAAGAGGAGTTCCTGGTGCTTGCATGTGACGGTGCGTCCTGCCTTTTGGGTTCAGCATCCGTATTTACAGCGAAGAGCGACAAGCAGCTGACCAATATCGGGCTGATTGTGTAGGTATTTGGGATTGCCTGTCATCACAACAAGTTGTCGACTTCACACGACGAGCGATTGCCAACGGAGACTCCCTCAGCAAGATCGCGGAGGACATGATGGTGAAATGCCTGGCTACCGATTCGGAGACTGGTGGAATCGGATGTGACAATATGACTGTCGTTATCGTCGCCTTGTTGAACGGGCGAACACCCGAGGAGTGGCAGGAATGGGTAAAAGACCGAGTGGACAAGAAGTGTATGTTTTTTTCCCATTCATGATCTGATCCCTCAGCAGCGGCATCGTGACGCCAAATTGGTCATTCGTCCTATGAGACGATGTGCTGATGTTTGCTTGGTTTCTGTAGACGGCTACGATACACCCGCGTCTGTACCCGACATCTTTGGCCAGAACCAAGCAAGTGCTGGCGGTAACGCTTTGTCAAGTGCCGGTTTCCGAGTCGCGGGTGCCGGTGCGGGCGGTCTCGCCAACTTGGCATCTATCCTGGGCGCGAGCGGAATCACTTTCCGACCCGCTTACGAGAGCGATGAAGATGAGGATGAGGATATTCAGATCATCGGAGACGAGGGAAAGGGGATTGATCCTTCTGCCGACAAGCCTGATGCGGCTGCGACTGCGCTTCTTGACAACAAGGGAGTAGAGGGAGCAACCAAGCCCAAGGACGTGACTGATGAGCTTGTAAGTAGCATTGATTAGAATTGCTTCATGTGACACCCGAGTGGGTACTGAATGTATGAATGGCTTCCCCTTATTCTCTCTTGCAACCTTTGCATCGTAGGACGATGACAAGGCGGAAGCTACTCTGAATGCCGAGGCGAAGAAGGGTTCTGTCGAGTTGTTGGATGAAGATGGGGATTCGGCCATGGATTCAGGAGACGAATCCGACTCCACCACGACCGCTTCTACCCCCGCGCCCACTGCCGGTACTGCCGCTTCATCGAATCCCTCTTCTTCTGCCTCTGCCGCCAAACTCGTCAACACTGCCAACTCGCCCCCTTCACCCATCCCGCCCTCGTTCTCCTCCATCGGCTCACCGACCGTTCCCACTCCGCAAGCGTTACAATCCATGCCGCATCCGCAACAGAAGAAGAGCAGCGAACCTCAAGAACAGCTCAAGTCTGAGCCTCAGGGAGATGCCGCCTCGGGTGCTGTCAAAGTCGAGGGCCTAATGGACACCAGCGAGAGCCCCTTGAAGCTCTAAAGCTGAAGCCAATTATCGCTGTACCATCAATAGAACATGAACCGCAGGCGGAACAGAGGCATCTCAGCTAGAATGCAATCCGCCTCAGTTCGTCTTCCCTCCACTCATTGCGTTTGTTTACCTCATCGGTTTATTTCAGCAACAGAAACAGGGAAGACAGGCCAATATCAGTACATATATACCCACTCGCCGACGACCGTTTCTATATTTCCCATTTCCCAATTATTCTGATTCTGACAATCCATTCAATCTACATACCATACAATACAAATAAATTCAGTGTTTGATAGCGAGCGATAGAGGAGGAATGTGTGGGGTCACATGCTTTGTAGGGCGAAGGCCAAGATAGCGGCAGCAAGCAAGGGGACTCTCCAATCTCCTCTCATTTGATCGATTTGTGGACTGTGAAGTAGATGCATCTGTATTACCACCGCGCGTCCACGAGTAGCTTTCTGCACTTTGCGCGCTTACTTTGTCGTATGAGGTCTCCGTGAAGCTTGAACACAGAACACATAAGGCAGACACGAACGTTGCGGGATCTTACAGCAGTCACTGAAAGCTAATAAATGCTCTCCTAGTCGTGGCTTTCTATTGAGTCAAGTGGCCTCGCTACTTTCGAAAGCACGTAGCCAATCCAGCAGTCGCCGAGCTGGATTTTACGATGCCGAGATGTCCAACGATATGAAGCGACTTTAAAAAGACGGGACGCAAGCATGCGCAGAGGTAGCCCACCCCTGCGAGTCCTGTATTTGCGGGGTGTGCTCGCACGACGACTAGCTTCTGACTTGTGGGCTTAGTCCAGCCTAACTATCCGTCGTACCTGTCCTGTGAGTGCGCTGTATACGTGTGCTGGAGTGGGGTTAAGTACCTAACTGTCCGTGCACTATACAGCAGCACTGCGGGGACTGGGACTGCCCTGTTACCCTATTACAGCAGGATGCAACTAATTGTATAATGAATATGAGATCGGCTAAGTGCGAGTGCGGATTAACCGGAGTTTGACCTGACTTGACCTGACTTGGCCATCCAATTCATTCGAAATACGCTCACTGCTCAGATGTCACGATGTCACTGGTCACTGGTCAGATGTCCTCCTTCTTGTGCATCTCAGTGCCATCGCTATTGTCATTGCCATTGCAATTGAGAGTCAAGAGCCGATCACCTCAAGTCCCGTTCAGTGCGCTTTGCCTGTCGATCAATCAACCTTCGGTACTTGTTCTTTGCCTGTGTTTGATCGTACCTGAGCCAACACACAAACAGACCAACCATCGCGTCACGGTTCGACCGCAGCCGAACAAGAAAGACCAAAGGTAAGCAAGCAAACCTCTACGACCACCACCCCGATTCCCCGCTCAGATGACCAACTGACACTCATATGCTTCTTTTTGCTCTTGTCTGCCATCGCTTTGGGTGTCTAGCTCCTACATCATACACTACACCTTTCTCTAACCGGATAGGGATATACAGCCGTCAAGATGGGCTTGGTACCGTACCCACCTGATCTGGACCTCTCCAAGCAGAGTGTGGTGAGTCCAAATATCCTCAGCGTCAACGATAGTTGAACTTCCGATTGACAATACTTCCCCTTCAACACAACAGCAAGCGACCGCGCAGAAGGAAGGAGAAAGTGGTGAGTGACAATAACAGCGAATAACTTCCTCGACGCTGTCGTCCGGGCAGGAGCGTTTGGTGGCTGATTATTGTTTGACTGTCAACAGGTACTTACAAGTGTGGTGAGTCTGCCATCTCCTGCCCCCGGCTCACAACTCGTATCCATCAGAATCGGCAGTTCATACGCGACGCACACTTTTAACGATTCTCTTGTCGTGCTGTATCACGGCTGGTCCTGGTGATGGTGCTGAACATACAATACTTGGCTCGCATAGGTATCTGGGATCGCGAGGTCTTTTACGAAGATCCAAAGGAACCGACGACTCTGTTCGAGCTTTTCGAGCAGTGTGAGTTCGCCGCTGTCCCAATCTCCTCAGCGAAGGATGAAGCCGACTGACTTTTCCTTGTCTACGTATCGCGTCATCACCATTTTGTACCCTATCTCAGCGGTTGCCCGACACCCGGATCGGGCTCTGTTCCTTCGACGAGCCATCGTTCCTCCCTCGCCTAACACCTTGCCAACCGAAATCAACTACTCTCGAACGCTCATCCCGACCAGCTACGAGAATATCCAGATCCGTCGATCGGCTATCGGGTCCGCCCTTCTCACTCTCGAGCGAGACGGTCGACTCCGCTCAGACGTCCCTTCGGCGAATGTCACCGGTGCCAGCCCTCCAGAGATCACTCATCCAGGTGTACCGCATTTCGGAAACGCCAACAAGGCAAAACACGGTGCGAGACGAGGCTGGGCCGTCGGTGTGTGGTCTAAGAACAGGGAGGAATGGCAGATCGTGGACCTCGCTTGTCAGGCATACGGTCTAGTAGGCGTCAGCTTGTATGAGACTCTCGGGCCCGATGTCGCCAAGTTCATGTGAGTGAAACGG
This sequence comes from Kwoniella sp. CBS 9459, assembly GCA_036428585.1. Lineage (NCBI taxonomy): Eukaryota > Fungi > Basidiomycota > Tremellomycetes > Tremellales > Cryptococcaceae > Kwoniella > Kwoniella sp. CBS 9459. The sequence goes on along the minus strand of CP144066.1, from coordinate 173,779 downwards.
CCCGTAGAATGACTCGAGCCTTTAATCAGTGTGAATGAGACAGAGCTACGCTGATGATTTGGCATGTCTCATTTGCGCGTGGACAGTACCAACCACTGCCCGCTCTCGATCATCTTCGCATCGTCCAATCATATCCCTTCACTCCTCAAGATTGCTCCTGAATGTCCGTCGCTCAGGGTAGTCGTCTCGATGGATCCGCTATCCAGAGCTGAGCACGATCTCCTCTCTCAATGGGCGTCAAGTTTGAACCTTGAGCTTCTCTCCATGGAAGATCTGGAGAGATGGGGTGCCACCGAGGGCGTCAGGTGCGAGCCTGGGCCTGTCCGAGGTGTCGCCGGGGAGCTAGAACTCGATCGAGAGAGGATCGTTACCATCAGTTACACTAGTGGGACCACCGGTACGTCATGTCATTGCAAGATCTTATACCGGTCTCTTCCCTTGCGCTGACCAAACGTGGATCTGATACAGGTGATCCTAAAGGTGTCGTGCTCACCAATAAGAATTTGACTTATGCCGTCAGATCCAATTGTCTTGGTGTGACAGAGGAGATTCTCGGTGGTCAGGAGTGGAAATACCTCTCCTATCTCCCGCTCAGTCATATGTAAGTGGCCTAGCTCTCCAAGGCTGAGAATACCATCAGTACTGCGCTGATCCATGCCCTTTTTCGAACAGCTACGAAGTGAGTGCGGCCATCTCTCATTCACTTTCCCCTGCCTTACGGTGATACTTATATTTCCCGTTTTGAAAACCCATAGCGTTTCCTTGAGGTTCTCGTCATATATGGCGACGGGACGGTCTGCTTCACGACGGGAGATACTACCAAGCTCCTCGAGGATGCTCAGCTCATCCAGCCCAAATTCATGGCTGGTGTGCCGAGGATATGGAATAGGTACGTCGACGCCCTTGAGCGATTCATACCCAGACTCATGGACATGTCCAAAAGTGCCTTGATTAATTTGTTGTACAACCGATAGGATCCATGCCGCAGTCAAGACGCAGATGGATGCCGGCGGTTTGAAGGGCGCTCTGCTTCGTAAAGCTGTAGAAGCCAAGACAGCCAACTGGCGAGAGACTGGTGCCGTCACCCATGCTGTCTACGATGCTTTAGTCTTCCGCAAGGTACGTTAGCTTTCGCTCCAGCTACTTTCGGACAGTACCTTCTGCTGGGCAATGGATTGGATGTGCTGAGCGATGCGGCGCTGTTGCAGATCCGAAACTTATTGGGAGGCCAATTGGCTTACATCTCGTCTGGAGCGGCACCGCTCACGGCTGACGTGCATGAGATGCTCAAGATTTGTTTCAGCTGCGAGGCTATTCAGGGAGTGAGTAATACCGACCCGACAATATCGCGTGTTCAAACGCCACCGCTGATCTCCCGTGATTCACACAGTTCGGCATGACCGAGGTATGTGTATTGTAGGCTGCAATATGAGCGATTCGCAAGCTAATCTATCTTGCAGACCGTTGGAACATGTACCAAGGGGTAAGTCCGGATGGCATCCATCCAGTCGGCATTGCCCGTGGTCATCCGACTGACAGTAATGTTGCTCTGCAGTATCGGGAAGGATATCAAGGCTGTTGGAACGGTCGGATACATCCAAGCTTGCAATGACCTCAAGCTCGTCGATGTGGCCGATATGGGCGTGGGTGTCAATCTGTATAATCAGTCTCGTGTCACAGCTGATCCGGTTCCTTTCAACCCTGTGTAGTATACCAGCAAAGATAGACCCAACCCACGAGGAGAGTAAGTGTGACAAGGTCTTCTCGTCAGTAACAACTTGACACAGGCTCACTGGGTCATGTGCCCTATGCCAGACTCTGCTTGAAGGGGCTCAATATCACGCCGGGCTACCTGCACAACCCCAAAGCTACCGCCGAGACCATCGACAAGGACGGCTGGTTCCATACCGGAGAGTGAGTGGGCCACACCGATCACATCGTCTCTTCTTCCGAAGAAGTCGTTGGATCTGTCAACAAGCTAATGAGTTGTCATCAAAGTATCGGAGAGGTCGACTCTGAAGGCCGAGTGAAGATCATCGATCGACTCAAGAACGTCGTCAAACTGAGCCAGGGGTAAGTGAACTTCGAGCTCTGCTTGGTCACATGATCCTCGGGATATGATGGTGCTCTAACCTGATTCAATCTGGTGACGTTTACTTTCATAGCGAGTACGTCGCATTGGAGAAGCTCGAATCTCTCTATGCCCTAGACCCGCTGTTCGCCTCGCTCCTCGTACATGGCGATTCGACTCGCTCCAACCTCGTAGCTTTGGGTGTCCTTGACCCCGTGCAAGCCGCCGCTCTCATTTCTGGAGTTGTGGGCAAGCATGTCAAGCCCGAAAATCTCGCAGCGCTGAATGAGCTGGCTCAGGACAAGAGAGTCAGGAAAGCCGTGTTGAAGAAGCTTGCCAAGGTTGCCAGAGAGAACAAGCTGAACGGGTGAGTCGATTGAGCCCGCACGGCTGAAGAACGATATCTGTCTTCTAGCACTCGCTAGCCAAGATGTCCCCATGGGTTGAATGAAATCAGCTGACATATGACGCTGCGATATCGTGATATACCAGCTTTGAGATGATCAAGGGTATTCACTTGACACTGGATCCATTCCCGGAGGATATCATCACGCCCACATTCAAGATCAAGCGGTAAGTTGAGTCATTGGACCTCCCTGCTTTCCGATCCGATCGGCCTAACTGAAGCAGGGGAGACAACCCAAAGATTCGGGACCAGACAGCCGACAGCTCACTGACACCATTGCGGTCTGATGATAGGAACGTCGCGGCGAAACGGTTCAGCAAGGAGATCGAGGCCGCCTACATCGAGAGCGAGAGGCCTGAACAACCTGGTGAAGGAGCCGGAACGGACGCCAAGGCGAGGATCTAGGCGAAGGAGAAGGCAGGGGCGAGTTCCAACCGGATTTTAATGCGTTGAGTATTGAGAAGGGTCGGATTGGAACGCATGCGAGGAGTAGGATGCTAGGTATGAGAGATGTCAATATGATATGTCCATGGGATAAGGGATGATCGGGAGGCTGGGAACGATAATGCTGTGTATCTGGTGTGGCGCTTTGTAACAAGGAGAACTCGTTGCTTTTCATTCCAGTCATCTATGAATGTATCTCCCATCTGAAAGCAAGATCTTTCGAGGAACGATGGACGGTCTTCAGTCGCGTCTGCAGATTTTTGGTGTCTATCTTCGTTCATGTTTCATTCATCCCATCGTTTTAACCTAACATGTACCCTAGCCTATCGACACTAACAGACAGGTCACGTCTGCGTCTACATTTGATTTGATAAGCTGGCTGGACGCCTAGCTTGACCCACCACGCTCTGAACATCCAAACTATGAATATTCCCCCAAGCCAAGTTTCCCTTTGTGCATCCACGTTGGCTTCCGGACCTCAAGCGCCAGCGCCAAACGCTGCATGCCCCATGCCCCATGATCCATGATTCAGCGATCCATGATCCAGCGGTTCCTTCCTCTGTCAATCGTCATCGTCAATTCTTGCCATGACCGTACGTCACCTTCGTCTTTTCCGCTATAGCTATAGCTATAGCTATAGCTAGAGTCAAAGCTAGAGCTAAAGTCGGGACTTCATCTGCTCGAAGATCTTGGTGATTTCATCTTTTGACAGCTGCAAACAGTCACGAACAGAAACGCAGAGGTCAACGGGATGCATTTGTCAATGGTCAATGGTCAATGGTTAATGTAACGCAGTAGCGGAAATCAAGAATCAGCGCGTGCGCTTGTGCGTGGATGCAGGATGCGGTATGTGGAGAGAAGACGGGACGGGACGAGTTGCAGATGATAATGAAGTTGATAGTACTGATACTTACGTCTTTTTGAGCTGTTAAGTCCGCCAGAGAGGAAAAGGGCAGGTAACGTGAAAGGTGCAGGTTTACAAGTATGTCAGCGTGTTCATCCAGCTAAATACAAAAGCCTCGAGTTACACGATCTCCCAGGATATAAACTTCGCCAAGGACGTATTGTCCGTGCGATGTAAGCGGCACTGCAGATGGCAGACTGGACTGCACTCACTGGGCCAGCCAATGACGAGACCTTCTTCGTCGCCTCGCTCAGCGGGCTTGGGAATCACGTGGAAGTGGACGTGGTCTACGACCTGGTGAGCGGGTCGTCCGTTGTTCTGATGACGACGTGAAACCAACCACAACCACAAGCAGAGGTAGAGGAAGTAGGTACATTAGCGCCATAGACTTGCAGGGCAGAATAGCAATCTCTGTGTATCGGTCATGAACCTCTATGCCTAGATCTTTGGCTGGCGGGGTGTCTGCCGATCACCAGTTTCACACACAGTGGCTGACATTCAGCAGAATCACGCACTTGAAGGATGTTATAGTTCTCGGCTCCCTATTCGTGACCAAGCGACCACAGTTGGACCAAGTAAATTGGTCGTCAGTTCTGTCATTGGAATCGAACGAGAGCTGCGGGGAAAAGAGGTGATCCACCGTCCACTCACCGTGGCAGCTGCGAGCTTCTTACAAGTGGGCAGGATATCGGCCATCTGGTCGTCGGGAAGATCGGTAAGCTTGGCCGCGTGGTCTGCGACAAAAAAAGAAAGGATAAAGATCGAGATAGCACATGGTCAGCGAGATGCGTTGCTTAGTACGATAATGATACGAAGGGCGATGGGTTCATAGGATGTAGCTAGACAGGCTTGGGGAAGGTTTCTGGCTTCTCGTTCCGCTCGGTCGAAGGCCCGCCTATTTAAGACAGCACCCCAGCACCCCGGCGCCCTAGCATTCTAGCAGCAGACGCTATACCTTGCAGCACTGCTTGGTCAACAATCTAATCTAATCTACTCACGCTTGGGGATGACCAGACAGTGACCCTTGGCGATAGGTCCGATATCCATGAACGCAAAGACGCTCTCGGTCTCAAGGAGCTTCATCCTGTGCAAGTTTGCAATATTTGGTAGTGAGGTGAGGTGAGGTGAGCCAGCCATCAAGGCAGTATGTAACCGATAGCGGGCAGTAAGTAGTATTGTGCTGTGGCCATAGGATGTTGTTTTGGATGTTGATCGGAGATGGGCTTGTCACTTACGAGGGGATTTCACCTGCATTGACATTCCACATTCATGTTCAATTAGCTGGAGGAACATCAACAGCTGATACTCCACTACTACTCCCGCTCACTCTCACCCACACTTTCACTCGATCCCCAACCACTATGATAGGCTTGTTCGGACGTCTCTGATCATCTTGTCACGCCTCTTGGCTTCGCGTCGACTCTACTCAGCTCTGCTGCCACTCGTTTGCCTGCCTGCCTGCCTGTCCGCCTCCCTCGGACCTCAGGCTCAACATACGGAGGATGCTTGCGCCGGCCTCGTACTCGGGACTCGATACTCGGTACTCACCCTTGATGATCTTGCAGAAGATGCAGGAAGCGAGCGAGGCGGCCATGGTGTGTGTATACGTGTGCGTGTGACGGGTAACGAGTAGCGAGTGTGAGTGCGAGTCCAGTAGAATGAAGGGCTATTGGTCTTGACAAGTGAGCTTTGAGCTTGACATTCCGTTGACCTTGGTGGTGAGGAGCGAGGAGCGAGGGAAGGAAGGGACCGGCTAAAGCGCGAACGGATTAACGCCGGGGACCCCACTGAAAGTGACCATGTGCATGTGAGCGACGGCCATGATAAGGGCAGCCTGCCTCGATGTAATGTATACCCCACGTCATGTCACACTATCGGCCGATCAGGCATGTTCGGCCGACGAGCGAAAGAGATAAGCCCATAAGCATAGATTCAAGAATAGCATGGTGGAGGGAGGTCCACTGCGATGCGATTGCTATGGCAATGGCTGTTGTTGACAGGTGGACGTAGCAACTAGCTTACCTTCGAGGGGGGAGCGATTGACTCGGTATTTGCTGCCGAGTCGGTACGGAAGGCATCGTATGTACTGAAGTCAAAATAAAGCTGAGACAAGTCATCAACCTCTGCGCAAGAGCTATATAAACCCCGTCAGATCAGCTTTCTCTGGCCTATCGTCCAGACATCAAGCTGGTCATCGAAGCTGGACAGCAGTTTCTTCTACGACTAAGCACACGCCAACACTACCTCCTCAGGCTTGAGTTTCAGCATGTCGTCAACGTCTACCAACGCCTCCCCTCACAGCAACGACGCCCACGCCCACGCCCACGCCCACGCCTCGTCGCTGACGAACCATAATCCCTCCAACTACTCTACCAACGCCTCCTTCGTCTATTCTACAGCTTACACCGCGCCCGTCGTGAACATCCTCAACCCACAGCCCGGGGAGAAGATCATCGATCTGGGATGTGGGACGGGCGAGCTTACGAGGCTTATTTATGAGAAAGTGACGGCGAACCAAGGACGAGGGACAGGTGAAGTGGTCGGTGTGGATTCGAGTCAGGAGATGGTATGTTGGTTGTCTAGATTCTACTGTTACTCAAGATAGCTCTGCTTTGTCCTCTGGTCGTCGTGTCTTATCACATTACAGGGAGATCCCGATCTCGCTTTGACTCCGATGCGAACCCACATTCAGAACACACCATCAGCAATCACTCTTTACACGTCTAATCTCGTCTCGTCATCTTCCAACCAAGTAACAGCGAGAGCAGAGCGCGCCATACTAATACCAACCATCCATCGGTTCCCACGTGGGTTGAATAGCTGGACAAAGCCGCGACCTACCATACCCAGACATCTATCCCATACATCCGCGCGGACATCCAAGACCTCGCAGCTTTCGCTGCAAGGTATCCGGAATACCAAGGCCGTTTCGACGCAGTCTTCACCAACGCCACGCTGCACTGGTGTAAGCGGCCTCAAGGTGTCGTCGAGCTCGTTGGGTGGCTGCTCAGACCTGGAGGGAGGATGGTCTTTGAGTTTGGCGGGTTTGGGAATACGTGAGTAGAGGTGAGCTGCTCACAAGCTAGCTTCAGCTTCGCGCGCAGGATGGGTTCGGTCATCTCATCTTATTCCGCTCGAGATCCTTGCTCTTTGCGTGTACATCGGAGCTCACGCTTGGGATATCACGGGGAATATCGTTCGAGGTGGAAGGCGTTTTGAGCGGACAAAAGGAAGGGGGGGGGGAGGGGACGGGGGGCGGGGTGAGGGAGAAGATAAAAACGCAGCGAGCTACAGGAAGTATGATACATTATACACTGCTGTAATACTGACCCTAACGCTGTCATGCTCTCGACCACTACGCAATTCCGTCCGTCCGTCCGTCCGTCCGTTCGCAGCGTTGGCGTGAGAGCAGGTATGCACCAGGCTCTGAGGAAACGAGGTATCGACCCGATCCCTCTGGATCCGTGGTACTTCCCAACCGTGGAGCAGTATGAGAAGGTGAGTGCGGCAGGTTCGGATAGCATCTACAATTGAGCAGGAGAGTGAGAAGTCGGACCACCGTCCTTCTGGTCATTGTCGTCATCATCATCGTCGGCCCATTCGGGTTATATTTTTCCGCAGCATGAGGTCTTACAAGCCTCACGGACCGATGTGACCATGTAACGATTTGACCATGTGATCATGTAGATTATCTGCTCACCCCTGCATGCAATCGTTCTTTCTTTCTTCCTTTCTTTCTGTTCTTTGTGCTTGGCTATAGGTCCTCACATCCGCCTCAACCCCTCTGGTCCCACAGAAAATCGAACTCGTCCCTCGACCTACACCGCTGCCTACCAGTCTCCGCGGATGGCTTGACACATTCGCGAGATCCACCTTCCTTTCGTCCTTCATCAACGATGATAGCGATGGCAATCCCAAACCCAATCTAGCTGATGAGATCTTGGACGATGTGGTGGAGATTTGTAGGGTCGATAGTTATTGGTCGGATGATGTGCCCGGGATCGGTGTTGGCGTTGGGAAGGAATCCAAAGATGGAGATGAAGCTGGAGCTGAAGCGAAGAGAGAGGAGGGTTGGCAAGTCATGTATGTTCGTCTCAGAGGATCGGCCATCAAGCCTCAATAGAGTACTCTACCATCTAACAGAAAGATCGATTCAAGTGAAGACATGTACAACATGTGCCGAGATCTTTCTGGTAAACATCGACACTATGCCTAGTGAGATACACAATGAAGAATTGCAGTACAACGAACTCTACTATACACCGACATCGAATGTCCTTGTCGCTGACAAGGGGCGTTATGGAGAGGCTTGCTTTTATCTTTGGTACCTGCTGCTCGATGTGCCCCGTCTCTCGCTGGATTTTACTTGATTGTCCCACCGGCAATGTCCTGACCTAGCTCGCGACTACTCCTCTACCACATCTCTATCGACCGTATGCCTCATACTCTTCGCGCTACCAGGTAATGGTCCTTGATGAGCACAGTGCGCTCCTGAGCAGACAAATTCCAACACTCGGTCTAGTCTCATCCAGTGACCCTTTCTTTTCTTCTTGTTTTCCTCCCCCACCCGCTCACATTCCATCTTCCGTCTCTTCCAATGTACCTTTTATCCCCTCTTGCCCTGCACCACCACCACCGCCAGCCTGTCCTGAGCCGGCTTCCTCCCGGCTTTGCGCTTGCGCTTGGGCTTGTGCCGTTCGCTCTCTAGCCACTCTTCTAGCCCAGATAGCTCGCCCTACACGACTCTCGTTCCGAACACCGAGAGTCGCGGACAGCCAGTTACCCGCCTCGACGAGCTTGTCGAGGTCGACTCCCGTCTCGTACCCCAGCTTGTGGAGGGTGTACACCACGTCTTCGGTCGGGACGTTACCCGTCGCTCCGGGGGAATAAGGACATCCGCCCAGACCCGCTAAGGAGGAGTCGATGGAGCAGAGACCCTCGGGAAGTAGGGTGCAGAGCGATGAGAGAGCCAGGGAGAAGGTGTCGTGACACTAAGCGACGATGCGCGATTGAATGGTCAAATCAGCTGAAGAACAGATACCTGGATACTCGTGAGAAGACCTATAGTGGTCTTTTGTGAGAGTGGAAGATCATGACTCACGTGGGCCTGTGAGATTGGAGGACAAGTCGGCATGGTGAGCCAGACATCGCAATCAGCATAGTCCCACGTATGACTAATAACTCCAAAGCGCACATATTGACAGAAGATACATGGATCGTCTGATCGTCTCATTGCCAGCCCGATCACTCACCGCGACCCGGCTCATATCAACGCCACTCTCCCTCGTCGCAGCCCACAACCTCTTCCAGCTCGCTGGATCCCCTTCACCTGTCGTGTCCCCAAGGCTGATCTCGTAGCATCCCATATCCAACAGCCTTTTGGCCACAGCCACCACGTCTTTCGGGTCGGTGGGGCCAGAGTACGGGCAGGTGATGACACACGATACATAGCCTCTTACGCGCAGACCCAGAGACAGGGCTTTGTTGATCACTGGTGGGAGGGATGCAAGAATCTTTTCAAGCGGTGCGTGGTTATTCGCCTGTGAGAAGGCCTGTAAGAGGAAGGTCGAAGGTTAGATCAGCTGTCTGCCCATTTATGTCACTCGCTCAGTTCCGAAAGCAGGCATCAGACGAGCAGCCATCTCAAGGCTCTGCATCAGGGGTCGTCCAATGAACTTGTTATGCCCAAGGCCTTCCGGTCTGCCACATCTTCCAATCTTCCGAGCGCTTCATCAACGCACCTCGGTAGCCGACACGAACACGGCAATCTCATCGGTCAGCGGTTCCCCGCCCTTGGCGCTCCACTGCTCTTGAAGTTTGATCAGATTATCCAGACCCCGCATGTTCGGTACGAGCACTGGGTAGTGCACTTCCCCAGCGTGAGGAGGGAGAAGGCTCGTGTCGACTTTGTGTCGTAGTGTGCCAAGGTCGAGAACTAAGGGGGACGTAGCAAGGTTGGACGAGGATGAAGACGGCGATTCGGGTCTCGATGAGGGCGGAGACGGTGGAGTTATAGGGAGTGGAAGGGTCTGGCCTGTTAATGGTGGCAGTGTCGGAAGGAGTCGGGGAGTGTCTGCCATCTTTAGGCGATGGAGGACACAGCGTCGTCAGTATCAGCGTTGGGCTTCGGGAATTCAGCTTGAATCATGGGATCTTGGCGGAAGTAAAAGCTTGCATCCAGACTGACCTGAGGTACCCAGTCACCTCTCACGAAACTGCCCACCTCGATGTTCCGCAGCCCAGCAGCTAAAAGCCTCTCCACCAGTTCCTTCTTCACCTCGGTCGGTACAGCAGGTCCAGGGAGGTTCTGCAGGCCATCTCTGGCGGAGACTTCCACGATCCTGCCAACAGTTGAAATATAGTGTGATTCATTGCCAGTTAGTACGCAATCATTCAGCCATTGACGGCTCACATCTCTTGCGATGCAAACGCGCCGTGCCGCCACGACATAAAGAGTAAGTGACCAAGAGCCAACGCCAGCTCACCGTACGAAACGTCCCTGCCCACCATGCTTGACCTTCAGCTCCCTCGAGATCAACCTCTCCTCTGACTGTAAAACCTTATCGCTGAAAGAGCTCGCACGGTGATGCTGCTGCTGCTGCTGCTGCTGCTGCTGCTCGATTCCGATCTCCGGGTCAGGAGAGGGTGAGGGGTATACTCCGACGCTCTGCGCCTTTGATCGCGTGACCATCGAACTAGCCTGGGCCTGAGTTTGGCTGTGGTTCTGGCTGTGGTTGTATCTTCGCTGCATCGTCGGTGAGATTGGTAGTCTGTCACCGGGAAGAGGTGTGAAATGCGGTGATCTGGACGCGACCCTTGGTAATCGGCTGCTGGTGCTGTTATTTGGTATGCTGGCGGAGGCAGTACAGACAAGACGGGCCAGTGGTCTAGAGACCCTCATATCCTCGCCGGCATGAGAAACGTCTGGACCGTTCAAAGCGAACGAGTGCCCTGGTGTTGTTGTTGTTGATGATGATGATGATGAAGAAGAAAAAGAAAGGAGAGCTCTGGCAAAGGACGTTCTTGTTGTTTCATCTGAAGCAGACTGCGTCGCTGTCCTTTCATCGCTCATTGTCGTCCGTGCACTTGACCGTGGATGTAAACGTCCTTGCTCCTGGAGATGGTTGAAGTTGATGCTGTGTATGCTTCTTACGGTACTCGTACTCTTTATTCTTGGATCCGAATGACGCGTGAGAAGGGGCGATACACCCCGCAGAGCGAGATGACAATGTGCGTGTGGGCGTGGGCGTGGGCGTACGACGACGACGCGGGAAGCGCGGTACGACATTTGATTTTGAGACTAGCCCAGTTACCTGCTGGTCACTTTGATTTTCGGCGGCGGGACTGGCTAGAAGATCCTGTAGCTGAGGCTGTAGCTGTAGCTGTGCAACAGCGATAGAGGGTGTGAGGTGTTGAATTGAAGTTATGTGATTGAGTCGGTGTCGAGAGAGTCGTGGTTTTGTTTGAATTCCCAGATGCGAGCGAAATAGCTAGCGATTCGATTTGGTACGGGTGTCTTGAAGCGCATACAGTATCGGATGCTGGGACCTGGCTGCAGTGCTCGCACTGATCATATACGCTGTCGAATGCCCACCGCTCACTTTACTCTGGCGTCTCGCTAGATATTAAGCTCATAATATGTGACACATCGCCGAGATAGGTCAAATCAATACATGTCAACCAAAGCATAGGTCATCAGACCACGGTTCACCTGGCCGGATCTTGCCAGACAGAGATAGAGACTTGACTTGCCGGTTAACCCCCGTTAGCCGAGATAATTGCACATGGCTCCTGCACCTACCGGCCAGCGGCGTGCACCGCCTATGTCCACGTTTAGACGTGCACACGTGGTGCGTGCGAGCGCGCTAGCCACGCGTTGGTGCTTAGAGCCAAACAAAAACAACAGGATATCCTAAGCTTCAACTGAACAGCCGATGTACCACACTTACCACATCACATTGGAGCTGGCCCTGCCCACGGACGGAGTGCATTTCCAAAAAGACGCGGGATCAACGTATCACTCGCTGACTGATGGTCCCGAGGACTGAAGAACGCTCACCATTGCCAGAGCCGCCAATATGGATTGTCAAGTTGCCGAGAAAAGGTCGGACACTGCCGCGCGCTGGTATCACGAAGGACCCCGTGCAATGCGTGCCTGGACGATCCCACATGTTTGACTTTGATGACATCGTTTCTGTTTCACGAGCGATTTCGAGGATCCTGACATTCATCACACCCTCCTTTGGCTAACCTCGCCGGACCCTCAAAAACGCAAACGACTTTCATCAGGGTACACACGCCGAAGCCTCGACCTCCGATATGGAGTGCCATGAGCTGAGCTAGAATGACGACGATACCTGACGACAGAAACGTTGCACACGACAAGGGATAATCTGGGCCATCAGCTCGAGGTGCCGGTGCGGTGCGGCTCCGCTAGGATCCTCGAAGCTTAGCTTGTATGCTTGCGAGGAATGCCTTACTATCCATGACAACTGTGCAGAGTGAAACTCGTCCAGGATGGGGTCGTTACTATCAGAAGGGCGTATCCTGTCGCTGCAGAATCAGCATAAAAGGCGACATCCCGACCCCACCCACCACTATAATATCCCGCACAAGCCAAAGTCTGAACACAGACATAACCACCATAAGCATCGCATAAGAGTCCGCATTGACAATACCAACACTACCATGGAAGAGGGCGGCCTTGGGTCGAACGAGGGATATGGCAGTGAGACGAAGACGACGGTATGGGGCAGGTTGAAGCATCATCTGAACTTTTTCAGGCTTCATATCCTCGTCTTCACTTTTACACCGAGTGAGTGTGAATGGCCTCTCTCACCGCGATATCTGATGAGACAAACCCCGCGATCCCGTAAACGCCTCGCTGGGACCAGTGTCACCTGTCATTGTCATTGGGCCTCAGTTCTTCATGGACATATAGAGCTGACAGTATCATACTCTCCCGGTCTTTCTTCCTTCACAGTCATTGTCGCATGTATCTTCTACGCTGCAAACGGCTCGGCCGGAGGGAATGCCAACAGCGCTCAGACGGGAAGGCAGAAAGTTACTTTCATTGATAGCTTGTTCGTGTGCTTCTCTGCTATGACGTGAGTGAATGCGAGGATCATATCATGCATGTGCTTAGCTCGTGATCGAAGGATCGCTGATATCCTCTTTCGATGGATTCCAGGACATGCGGTCTGGTGACTGTAAAGTGAGCGCGCAACAGCTTTTCATTACATCTTCTTGATTGTGATACTGACTTATGACTTGCCGCGCCCGACACAGCCTCTCGGCCCTACACCCATTTCAGCAAGTCCTCCTCTTCCTGCTATTCATCATCGGCGACCCGACCTTCGTTTCCCTACTCATGGTTCTCGTCCGAAAACGATACTTCCGTACGCACTGCGAACAGCTTCTGCTAAATGACAGACTCCGACGCGCGAAGACTATCGATCCTGATCCCGCTTTCGAGGGGTTCACATCGACCAAGAACCCGAATCCGCACTGGACTGAGAAGAAGATCAGAGGCTTGGGGGAATCGGGGAAGGGAAGGGGAAAGGGCAAGAAGGGGGTTTGGATCTCTGGGCCGGTAGAGGGCCATCGTATCGAGGGGTTCGTGGACGAACGGGACCGTCAGCCTTACCACCCACATGCAGGTCAGGCGGGCGACGAAAATGAAGGAGCGCCAGGAGTGGGTGATCGAGCGGGTGTGACTGATTCGCCTGTGGAGATGACAACCGAAGAAAGTCGACAAGCTACCATGGATCGCAGTCAGCCTTCAACGTTAACAGTGGGTGGTAGAGGCCGATCGACAGCGCTCCCCATGTCACCTTCGCCTAACGAATCTACGAGGGGCTTCGCGACAGCCGTAACGACGCCAGCCACCTACTACGCCCATAGTCCTGTCGACGCATATAGTCCTCACGCTCACGCTCAGGTGGAACCGACATTCCAGGCTCGACAGAGGATAAGGGCCCAGACTCGTGCTCAGACTCTGGCGCGCACAGCGTCTGTCAACGTCGCTTCACTCGAACATCCTCATGCCCGACCGTCTTTTGCTTCGCACCCTGAACACGTTCATCGGACTGACACGGCATTGTATCACCCTACCTCGTCTCCCGTTACTCTGACGTTCTCCCAGACCCCGACCAAGGCTGTACCTCTTCCTACAGGGCACAAGAACACAGGTTATGGCGGTTTTCCGACTCCACTTGAGATCATTCGAGAGCTTATGCCTCAAAAAGCAAAAGCCAAACTTGCCCAGCCAGTGCGTAAGCTCGAGCTTATCACTCACCCCACTTATACGCCAGTGCCGGAATCGCAAAAGCATGGCAGGCATGAAGAGAGCTGGGCGGAAGCGATCAAGGGGTCGGTAGCGAAATGGATGCCTGAGGGGCTGGGTGGACTGGTCGTGGGTAGGAATAGTCGCTTTTGGACAGAGGAGCTGGATGATGAGGAGCTCGAACAGATTGGCGGAGTTGAGTATAGGGGTTTGAGGCTGTTGAGCTATCTCGTCGCTGGCGTGAGTACCTTTCGGTCCGCTTGATATTGGTACCCTGACTGTCTACTCTATATCGCTCGTTCTACCGATTGCCTTGCCGGTGAAACATGAACATTTTCGCTCAATGATGCTGACCCATCCTTCTGTCTGGGTAGTATATCATCCTCTGTCAGATCATTCCCTTCGCCATCGTCGCCATATACTTCGCAAAGATCCATACGTGGGACAGCGCATTCCAGCCATCTGCAGGCGTACAGACAGGATCTGTCAACAAAACTTGGTTCTCATTCTATGTGGTTGTCTCGGCTTATACTGGTACAGGAATGAGGTTAGTGACTTTAGACCTCTCTTGGCTTACTCTCAATCAAGCAATCGTCTGCTGATACCTGAGTTGGGCTGCGGTGTCGATGTTGCACCCGTACCAAACAGTCTGATCGACCAAGGTCTGGCGCCCTTCGCGACGTGCTATCTCCTCATCTACGTGCTGGTATTCGTCCTCCTCGCAGGCAATCACGCCTTGCCTATCATGCTTAGATTCGTCCTCTGGCTCGGAACAAAGATCACCCGTCGAGGCGAAAAGTTTGAGACGCTTCATTTTCTGTTGGATCACCCTAGGCGGTAGGTCTAGCTTGTTGTGTCCTATGGAGATCTCATCAGCGCGTGATCACCGCCATTGCCGTGCAACTCTTACACCATTATACTGAATCCCGTCTGCTGGTCGTCAAGTGCTGTTCACTGACCGAGATGATATCCCATCCTCTCCTTAGATGCTTCCTTTACCTCTTCCCAAGCCATCAGACCTGGTACCTCGTCTTTATCCTGCTAGCATTTGTGTAAGTCCTCAGCGCCACATGTATCTTTCCGGGGTACTGACCTTCACATCTGGGCTATATGTTACCTTTCAGAGTGATCGAGCTGTTTGCCTTCTTGGTGTTCAACATCGGCTTACCGATTCTCGACTCGCTGAGCGGCTGGCAAAGGTTCTCGGATGGCATGCTTCAATCTCTCAGCGTTAGGGCGTCTGGGTTCGGGATCGTCCCTCTTGCCAATATGGCTCCTTCAGTCTTGTTTCTCTATGTCGTGAGTGATTAGGCCACAGTAGACTCTCATACTCTACGTTCATTCAGGTGTACTGATGGACCGGGGATGTCAATCGCTAGATCTTGATGTATGTGGCCATCTATCGTAAGTGAACGTCTGTTTGATGCTCACTTCCTGCTAGCTTGACAGCTAATGTTGCTTCTTCGAATAGCTATCGCGATGTCGGTCCGATCGACAAACGTATACGAGGAACGAGGTGAGAAGAGACGGAATCTTTGCAATGAACAAGCCACCTTAAACCTGGCTGATTCGATACGTGTTCTGCAGCATTGGGAGTCTACGAGCACGAAGATCCCGATACGCTCACGGAGGATGAACCGCAGTTCCAAGGTCGCCGACATGAGGTGTTCAGGTGAGTTCGTTTTTGCCTTCGGTGCTGTTCGTACTAATAGACCAAAAGGGTGGAGTAATATGCTGACGTATAAACCATTCTTGACAGCAAGTACCTCTTATGGCACATGCGCAAACAACTTGCTTTCGACGTGTGGCCGTTGACACTAGCGATCTTTGTGATCTGCTGCTTTGAGCGTGGCAAGATCCTCGACGATGACAAGTGAGTAATGACAAGGACATAAGTCAATTTCGCAGTGTTCTCATGCTTATGCTTCAATGCTTCAAACATCAGGGCTGTCTGGTTCAGCATCTTCCGAATCCTGTTCGAATGTACCAGCGCATACTCGGTCATCGGCCTCAGTCTCGGTACACCGAACAACAATTTCTCGTTCTGTGGTGAATTTGGTACCGCTTCGAAGATCGTCGTGAGTACCTCCGGGTCGTGTCTCGCATAGTAGCTTTCACTTGCCTCAGAGTGTATCGAAAGCTAGGAGTTGAACGCTGATCTGGTCTTTACCGCAATTTTATGAAATTTAGATCATCATGGTCATGCTTAGAGGTCGACACCGTGGCTTGCCCGTTGCTATCGACCGGTAAGTGCACGTATGGCCCATCCTCTCGTTTCACACAGTGAACACGTTGTACGAGAAATGTGAGCTGATCCGGATCGATGACGTTCGTTTCCCCTCTCGCTCAGAGCTATCTTGTTACCAAAGGAGTACGCAAGGATCGTCAAACCAGCTGGTACGGACGGCTCCCCAGATCAAGGACAAGGACAGAAACAAGGACAGATGAATAACGACGGCAACAACTTCAATGGAGATCACCAAGTGACCAGAGAGAAAGTGCCTCATCGCGGTGAGACTCAATTTGAGCCCACCGGCATTCACTTGAACCCCTTTGCGGTAGCTGCGCCGGACGATGATCGAGCTCGACCGATCGAATATGAGCTTGAAAGGCCGTTCAGGCCACATATGGCTGGGAACGAGGTATAAAGCTTGGACTACAGTATGTGTGTCGGATATACCATACTGTAGCTATGTACTGAGCTGTATTCTACATCTGTACATCTAAACCTTATCACTGTACTCGTGCACCAGAACCGACCGGCTGTTTCTTGGGAGGGCAAAGTCCAGTTAGGGGATTGCAGGAATCGTGCCTGGCGGCGACGGCGATTGCGATCATGCTTGATCTCGGATCGGACGGACACCACAGTACTCGAACCTTGCAACCTCCACCTCCACCACACCTTCGAGTCCAGTGACATCACAGAGTAGAATGGGGATGGTGAGGTGACATTCCTTTTCTCGATCTTTGTACTCGTATGCTCGCTTCGTTGGCATGCTGGAAGTTTGACAGAGTACTCATACCAGGTCTCATCGACGATACGTCACATGCCCTGCTGACGTGTGAAGCAGACCAGAAGGGTCTCAGGTTCCCGTTCATAAAGCATCATCTTATTCCCCCGCTCTGTGACTCTGTATTCGAGCTGAGCGGTCCGTATTCCGTATTCCGTACTGTCTGTGCACCATGTCATCGATCGCTTCGCTTTTCCGCGCAAGTCCAAGTAATAACAACTTTACACGCACCATACCCCGAGTCATAAAAAGATCGTCTGAGACCCGATCTACTCTCTTTCCTCTACTTTCCACTCCCCCTCAATCACAAAGAAACATCGCAAGACTGAGACATTATTCAACGAAGAATAATCACGCTCTCGATACGACCAAAATGTCCGACCATACTCACTTGCGAGCTTCAGAGCTTTTCAGCTGCAAGGGCTTGACAGCCGTCGTCACTGGTGAGTGGAGTGAACGGTGTTGGCTATCGGCCGCGCCTGGCCTCACGGATTCTGTCCTGCT
The DNA here is from genome assembly GCA_036428585.1 of Kwoniella sp. CBS 9459. Lineage (NCBI taxonomy): Eukaryota > Fungi > Basidiomycota > Tremellomycetes > Tremellales > Cryptococcaceae > Kwoniella > Kwoniella sp. CBS 9459. Next base: position 156,154 of record CP144066.1, on the reverse strand, counting down.
TTACCGGATTTTCTGTTCTTCATTCCATGTTGCTATGCCATCGAATCGACGCTGATCTTTTTCGCTTCCACACTCGTTGAAACGTATATTCGCGTTACTTGCATCGATTGCCCCCCTTTTATACCACTCCGCTCCAACGTTCTTCTTCTTCTCATCTCACTGTGACGGCAATCATGACTTGACATCGGCTTGGGATCTGACTGGGCTGTGCTGTGCTGTGTAGGCGGTGGCACCGGTATTGGTCTCATGCAGACGCTCGCGCTCGTCGAAAACGGGGCCAAGGTATTCATCACCTCGCGAAACGCCGACAAGCTTCAGGACGTAGCGAAGAAGTATGGCGGAGATGGCCAGTCCAAGGGCCAGATCATCCCGTAAGTCTTCGGAATCAATCACAATCACAATCACAATTCTTAGTTGGCTCGATCTTCCAGGCTTCGCTAGCTATACTTGGGGTGTGCTTGTTTCGCCTTGATCTCGTGTAGCGTTCGAATTGGGCAGTGGAGTGTGCTTGAAACCGAAGCTGATCTTGGTTTCGATCTGCTGTTTGTTGTACTGTGTGTTTCCAGCGTCACCGGAGACATCTCGAACAAGGAGGGTATCACCAAGCTCGTCTCCGAGATCGAGAAGCAAGCCCCTGACGGTATCAACGTTCTGTAAGTCCAACCCTGACCGACCAAGACGTGCGATACTATACTATACAGTACCGTACCGTACCGAACCATAACCTCGATCCGCAGATGTACATACAGCGTAAAAAGTTTTGCAACTCGCAACTCGCGCTGATGAATATTGACATATACATGCAGATTCAACAACGCCGGTATCGCGGGTGAAGGCTCTCGAGAGGGATACGAGGACGTTAACAAGGAGGACGCGAAAGCTTTCAGTCAGCAGCTGCTCAAGAGCGAGTTCAGCGAGTGGAACGATATTCTCAATACCAACGTTGTTGGGCAGTATGTGAGTTCTCGCGCAGTGTCCACACATTGGTATCCAGCTTTCACATGCTTGCTGGTTTCTTTTGGGACATGACGGGTTGCCCTGACCCGATGTTGCATCTCACCGCATCCACTGTGCTTCACCTTATGTCATCGCTGATGCTGACCTCGACATACCGTCCACTTGCTTACAGTTCACCGCATCCGCATTCATTCCTCTGCTGAGCGCCGGCGCCAACTCCACGAAGGGCTATGCTTCCCAAATTATCAACGTCTCTTCCATCTCTGGTCTGCTGAAGTCGGCTTCAGGCGGCCAATTTGCCTACGCGGCTAGCAAGGCCTCTTTGGTCCAGATGAGCAAGGTCATGGCTCAGGAGTTCTTGCCCCTCAAGATCCGAGTGAACCAGATTGCTGTAAGTTTAAAGTCTTATGTTGTCCATCTTGACTGGTGAAATTCCTGGCGACCACACAGTACATCATGATTTTATCACCGATAATGTCGTGAGCTAGCAAGCTCAAGACGAAAAAGCATGCCACTGGTGGTATATTCAAGTAAGATCACATACTGATATTCACCTGTTCTTCACCGACGCAGCCCGGTATCTTCCCCTCGCAAATGACCGCTGGTGGTAAGGACGAGCAAACTCACAAGTCTGACCTGTCCGACACTTCCAAGGGTAAGGGCTTGCCAGCTGGTCGACCCGGTAGAGAGGAGGACATGGCCGCTGCTACGTTGTTCCTCGCCAGTCACGCTGGTGTCTTGTGAGTAGTATTCAACCGTTCCTGAAAGAAACACCATATACTGACATCTCGTTTCACGATTGTAGTGTCAATGGCCAGTTTATCGCGCCTGACGGCGGTGCTACCGTTGCTTCCCCAAGCTCTATCTAATAAACGAATGTTAGAGGGATAGCGAGATCGTCAAGAAGAAAGAAGAGATATATGTAGCTTGTAGCCATAGTCAGATCTGGTCACGATATGCAGCTCATTCGGCTGTGAATGTTGCGTCTGTCGTCTATCAAAACTAGGACTGCAGCGAAGACTGCTGCTCGACAGACATTCCAATTCATGTTGCCATCTATCCTCCCAGGTCAGAGAGGTTGAGTGATGGCGAGAAACGCATCCAAGGACGTGCATGATACACACAGAGCATCAAGCCATCCGGTATAGCCTTATTCCTCCGACGATCGACCGTTATGCGATGCCATGTACGATTGCACGCATTGCATGTTACGATCGGGCCATACCATGGACTTGATATACTGCAGGTAGTCATCTGGTAGGACAGGACATTACCTTTTCAGGAAATGAAATAAGGATGAGGATGAAGCGTGATCGTCGGTCGGTGTTGGGTATGACATCATTTGCCTTTGTCCGTTTGTTGACATGATTTCACTGGTGTCACTCACCGGTGCAGTAACCGCCGATCACGAGACCCAAGCCAGTGAATGTGATCGGTATAGAGGCCTACCTACACTGTACATCGAACCTACTGCTTGCTTCTTCCGTTTTCTAATCTCCTGACTCGCGATCCATACATCACTATCACTGCCCATTGCCACAACAACATACACCTCGTTCGCGCATTTCCATTTCACTACCCCGCCAACTCACAACACCGGAACAATGCCTTCGTCAAAGGGAAAGCCTACAGACCCCAAGCTTCGAGAGGAGGTCAAGGAGAGTGAGTAGCTTTTTCCGCGTTCCCCATCCAGTTCTAGTTCCAGTCCGGGCATGGTCGTACTTCTACTAGCACAGCACAAACAATACGGCTGATCACGCGGACGTTTCTCTTCTTTTCGGTTAGAGGTACAGCAGGAGACCAATAAGGACGGATCCGGAAAGGGACAATGGTCCGCTTGGAAGGTGAGTGAGAGCTTCGCCCAAAGTCACGTTCTTTCGATTTCGATGCGGGACGAGCGACCTACCTGCTGAGACAATTTCGTTCTGCCTGCACAGGCCGCCAAGCTGTCCAAGGAGTACGAAGCTGAAGGCGGCGGCTACGAGAACGAGGCTGGATCTAAGAACGAGCCGGAGAAGGGAGCTCCTAAACCCAAATCCAAGGGGAAGAAGCAAGCCGAGGAGAAGGCTGAAGACGGCAACGCCGAAGACACGGAGCAGAAGCAGGAGAAGCCGAAATCTAAGGGGAAATCAACTACTACCGCAACTGAGAAGCCGAAATCAAAGGGTGCTGCGGCCGAGAAGAAATCCGAGGACGACAAGCCCAAGTCGAAGGGCAAGGCCGCTGCCGCCGAGAAGAAGGAAGAGAGCGACAAGCCTAAGTCGAAAGGCAAAGCTTCGACCGCGGCTGCCAACAAAGACAAGGAGAGCGAGAAGCCCAAGTCCAAGGGGAAGACTACGACTGCGACTACCGCTGCCGAGAAGCCCAAGTCCAAGTCCAAGGCTGAGGAGAAGAAGAAGGAAGAGTCTGCTGCTGCCGAGAAACCTAAATCAAAGGGCAAAGCAGCTGAGAAACCCGCGTCTAAGAAGGAAGAAGAGAAGAAGGAGAAACCCACTTCTTCCAGGGGTAAGAGAAAGTCCGATGTTGGTGCCGAGGGAGAAGGAGAGGGAGCGGACGCGAAGAAGACCAAGAAGAGCAAGGCTTGATCTTGAGTATCTTGGGCACCTAAGTAGGCGAGGATCGGCGACGCTCGTGAGAAGTCAAAGGCTGCATGCGGGCGCAGGTGCAATGTTTTTGGTCTGATAATGGTTCTTTTGAGAAGGCGATATGTACGAGTATAATCCTGTTCGCGGTGGTGTGCCTCACAGTAAACCTCGTCCTGACGTCTGAGATTGAGGGTCAGGTTATCGAACTATCACAGAATGAAGTTAACCTGTCACACCGAATCGTGACTCGCGCAGGATTGCTAAACAGCGCGGGCCGTATATCCTAACGTCCATCCAACTTTGATACTGACTCCTCCTATGTGACTAAACCTCCTTTGATAAATATGGTGCAGGACGAGAACGCTCCTTACTCATCATCGCCACCGTACGAGAAAGAAGAGGTGATACACCCACGCGAGTTTCGTCATTGAGTCTGAGTCTGCCTGAGGAAGGCAGTACGTACCGACTCGTCCTGTACCACCACCATCAATGGATCGACCAGGACCAAGGACGGAGCGTGCTGGTTCGTGTGGTGCGTCGCGCTGGACGTTGCGGATCATCAAGTGAGGCGGCCATACGGGGTCGGTCTTGCCACTGCTGACTGTATGCCAATGCTATGCCGATGCTACAGTCTGACCAGTTCTTTGCCGATCAGCATATATTTCTCGACGTTCTTCTCGCACTTACATACATGAAAGCTAATCATGACCCTCTTCTCTCTCACATGACAATGGCTATCCTCTTGACACCTCTTTAATCCCCCTCTACTCGCAGGGCGATCTATACCGCACGACTCATCTATGTCACCACCTCTGACCACACCGTATCGCCTCGCCTTCCTTCATTCACTTCTCACACCTACGAATTTCACACCAATTCACACATTCACACCCTCAGTCCATAATCAGCGCCCTATCCAGTCACACCACGATGTCCTCGAAACCCAGGTCGAAACCCACTACCACTTCCACTCTCACCTCCTCCTTCTCCAGACCCAATCCCCGTAAATCCAAATCGACCAAGCCTGACCCACCGCCTATATCCCCCTCGCAAATCGCCTCTCAATCACTCAAACTCTTCGCGCCGAACTTCCGTCCTCAGCGACTCGTCAAAGATCCCAAACCGCCTTCATTGGCTTGGTCGAAATTACCTCCCCCTGCTGCTGAGGTCGATGAGCGACCCAAAGCTAGGTCCAGGCGGTTCAGGGTTTGGGGACAGGTGACGCCTGGTCTGAGAAAGGTCGTGCTGGATCCTCGTAAAAGGAGTGAGTGCGATGACGACAAGTACATTCCATGGCCACGACCCCGTTCTCGCTCCAGCCCGGCTTTGCGACGGACATGTGTAGAGAGCCCAGTCTCAAAATTAGGGTGTAGACCACTGACTTGTGAAAATACCAGTCCACTTGCGCAGATATCAACCATTTGCGATTCCAGCGACCCCTCAGCCAAAACGACGAAAAGCTTTACCCCTAGCTCTGCCTATTCCGACTTCTCCTGGCTCACCGTCGCTGATACCTGACAAATCAATTGTGGACTGGACCACGCCAGTCCGGGTGCCTCGTTTCCGCGAGAACATCCAGGGAGATTCAGGCAACGATGCAGTCGGTTTGGTCCTGGTTGAGGAGAAGAATAAACCACTGTTTGGGGCCGGCGGTCTCTTGACGCCACCTACGTCTCCGCGCATAGACCAGCACGAGTGCCGTACCGATCATGGTTTGGGATCCTCTCGGAAGTGCAGCGACCTCACATGTACAGGGGGTGGCGAAGAGCCCGCGCAGCCTTCTCTGCCATCCCCGCCATTGACGCCGACCGTTACCGCTCACCCTTCTGAGCCAAAAGCAAAACCAAGCCTGACAGTGGCGTTCAAGGGCGGTGCCGCATCCCGGGACCTATCAGCTCCGCCACATCAACCGTCCCTTGCACCAGCATCAGCACCAGCACCAGCACCAACACCAGCACCGGCACCAATGAACAGACCCACTCCACCATGGTGCGACAAATCCTTGCCGAAACGCACTCGCAAAGTTGCGTGGCAGCAGCTCTTGGAGTATCGGTGGATCTTGGACCAAGAGCACGAGAGGCGGTTCAGGGCCGGGATGAGGATCATGATGGACAGAATCATGGAATGGCAAAAGCAGAACGCGTGCGTATCAAGCGGAATCCTTCTGCAGTCCATGTTGCCAGAGAGAGAGAGAGATTTGTCGAGCCAGATACGCCACTCTGTGACAGGCCGAGAAAATATTGGTAGTTCAGTGCCGCAGACTCGGATCATATGAGAACACATACTCACATCTCTGTTTCTTCTGATCGCCGTAGGCTTCCTTTTTCGCAATGGTCCAAAGGCCAAAAGTGGCAAGATTGCGCCGACAAAGCTGCGATCCACGAACAGTAAGCGAGATCATCAATCCCCTCGCCCCCTCTACCTATGAGCTTTACAGAAGTCCACGGCGTTATACTTCGCTACTCCCAGCATGGTTGACTAACCTTGGAACGCGTTTCGCATGGTTGCGCGCCCAGCCTTGCATTCTTCAAGGCGATCCGAAAACGTTCTCTCAACATATCCAACTACTTGCCCCCAATCCTGTTCATGCCCGTTCCCGGGAAGGTCCGAGTGGATAAGATGATCCAGGACGAAGAGCAGAGGAGAAAAGCCAAGAAGGAACGGAAAGCTGCCAGAAAGGCTGGAGCTCCGCTGCAGCAGAGTCTACAGCAAGCGAACGCTCAAATCCTCAAGGCTTGGGACGTGGCTTCCGAAGACATGGAGGGGCTCGGTTCGAACGCCACTACTAACGTTCGCAGCTCTTTTGAAGGTCCATATACTGTCACGACCAGTCACACAGCGGATGAGAGTACAATGGCACCCAGACTGTCCACCTCGAAAGAGAAGCCCAAGCCTTGCAAAAGCCGCACAAAGGGACCGAGTCCCGAACCCGTCTCGAAAGATGCCAATTCGAAGAACGGCAGTCGAGTCGTCGAGCAAGAGAGAAGCGTGATAGCCTCAAAGTCGACATCACCTCAAAAAACTCGCTCCCGCCCTGGATCCCAAGACGCTTTCACAACATCAGAAAATCGCTACCATCCGCTCAACTCGACCTCAACAGCCTACAGTCTAGATCCTGCACCATCATCATCTTCGACCCAGCCGACGGTCGACCAGATCCAGACGCCAAAATCGGGTACGACTGATTTTGGTTTTGGCCATCGTACGCCGCAGGTCATGACTTCCACTCCGGAGATGGATGCACTTATGGAACGGCTGTTGCATATTCGTCGTCTTCGTCGTGGGATGGAGATAGAGGAGCCGTCACAAGATACAGCACCCTCGAAGATCGAGGACGAGGATCAATGCAGCAAGGATGTTGGGTCCACTGATGGGCTTCATGGGCTTGACGAATCAAGATCAGCTCGTCAGAGAAATCACTCAACTATCCCTAAGGGTGAAACAGAGGCACACTCGCCGGTTACGAAGCGATCAGTGGCACCGCTCGCAGTCCAATCACCTGATATGGAAAAAGTTCCGCCCACGCTTCGTTCTGCCCTGTCCCTCACTTCTGGTTCTGGTTCTGCTTCTGCGTCAGAGCCTGACAGCCCTACCGACGAAGACGATGATGAAGCCTCGTCGAAAGGTACCCAGGATGTCAGATACGGATCGCTCAATATGGATGATGATACGCTTATCCCTTCTGCCGCTCGTCTGGGCTCTGAGGACGTGGTACCTCTCTCCCTGTCGCCAGCATCAAGATCGACCGCCAGCGGCTCTTCAGATGATGGAGATACAGTAACGGTGGGGTCATCAAATGGCGACAATGACTATCACAGTCTGTCATCCACCAGTTCGGCTCACTCAAGGGCCAACGATGAGGATGATGATGCTGATGCCTTGCGCCGCATCGAGCACAAAGATGAGTACGAGTCCAATACCTGGAATCCGGCAGAGGATACGTCCGTGCTTCCTCATGCCAGGATTCTTGGGCATTCTAAGCGCAAAGCTCACCCTAACCGCAAGTTGGCGCTGATCATCTTAGATGGGGACGGGAACGCACACAAGGGACCAGAGGATAGCGATTACGATCTGGGCGCTACGCGAGAAGGGAATCTGGAGGATAAAGATAGGGGTACGCAGATGACGGCGAGTGCGTTGGAAGGGACTGTACGTTGATCGATGTGCGCACGATGTCGGTACTACAGTACGTACAAGTAAAGTACAGTGCGTGCACGCACGCAATCGCACGGTGAGCAAGACAACGTCGACTGCGTTTGTTCGATTGATACAGTACTTCCGCACCGGAGTACAATAGCTTGTACCCGTACTCGTACTGGTAATACAGTGCGTCATTTTCTTTCTCAATCTCATTTCATTTCATTACTATCATGACACTCGTGCGACATGTCTACTGTATATTTTGGACTTGCATCATTATTTCGACTGGGTCCGGGCTCCACGATTCTGAATTCGAGACATCAAGAAATTGGCGTTGGATGATCGACTGTGTTTTGGGGCGTCGCACACATTACATAAAATCGTTTACTCTCCGGCGAATAGTCGGACGATGAGGTATGCCGTTGAACCCATGAATCGAAAGACTACGTTGGGACACAAGTTGAAGGGGATCACATGCGTGTCAGCTTGGCTTCATACGCAGACGAAGAGAACCGAACGTCCACTCGAGACACCCAATTCTTGATGCCTACAGCAACGCAGGGCGTGATTACTCACAGGCTAAACCGGCAACAGTACTACGAGAAATTCAGAAAAGCTCAGTCAGCATAATGTGATGACGGTCGAGGCGTCACAACAGCTCAGACAAGAAGGTGCTACTCACTATAACAAGACACCCATGTATGTCGTTGCGAGCGAGCTGTCGCCTCCGCTCGTTTGCCTGCGCGGATCAAGCATCAACGTCAGCTATGCAACCGAGTAACTTCGCACACCTATCGCCGTCTCGGCAAGGCTGAAACAAATTTAGAAGGCTGCTGAACGTGAATTTGTACCCACAAGATGGCGGCGGCGAGAGCACCATTCGACATGGTCCATACCAACAAGACCTGTTCATGAATGGTACGTTATCAGTGAGACTGAGTTGCACACATAGGCCACCGTTCGATTCGCCAAACAGTACCAAATACTCACATTCGTCCTAAAGTTCTTGTAGTAATCCTCCTGCTTCTGATCGTCCGAAACGACCGTTACCTCCTTCGGAGGCTTGTTCGCCAGTGTCCTCAACTCGGCAGCGTAGACGGCGTTGATATCCTGTTGTTCGACGGGTACGTCGACGGTCACTTCGTCCTTGGAATCGGATTTGACCACTCCCAGGTCTTCAGAGACTTTGTCGGACCCTTTGGTTCCCCATGACTGCGTGTAGGCAAGAAGTCATTTAGCAATCGTCCCCAATGCACTGCGGTGTTGACCAATGTTCATGATAAAGTGATAAATGGAACCGGTACTTACGACATCATGGACGTTGCAGAAAGCATACACACTGAAGACCAGATCAATTAGCAGCTGGTCGTTTTGCATAAGTTAACAACAGCTGACGGTCTACTCACTTGAGAACGTTGATATACGAAGGGGCAAGCAGAAGGTATTGCAAGAAACTCGTGATCATGTGCCATGGTTCCAATGCCAGCAACGAGCTGACGATGTACAAGCCGTAAGTCGCGACGAGGGATAGGACGATATTCCGGAAGATCTTGTTTCCAAATATATCGTTGGCGTCGACCGTGCCGTCCGCTGTAATATCTTGTATACCACGCACAGCGAGGTAGACTATACAAAAGAGTGCACAACAATCATTAGTGTTACCTTCTCGGGGCATCATTGCCAAGAAAGATTCATTATAGAGTCGAGGTCGGCGTCGGAATGGAGCGCAACTGTATGACTTTAAGTCCACTCACTCGCGGCGAAAAGCATGTACACCGTAATCAACGCAAACCCAACCATACTACTTGTATATCCAATCTTTGACCTACGTCCAGAAGTGACAATGGTCCATCAGCTTCGTGTTCAGAAACATAAGCATCGACAAGCTGACTCACCCGGCTGGTCTGTTACCAAGGGCCAAGAGGAAACACCATAATAGCAAAGCGATGTACAAGTAGTGCAGGGGCGTGTTGACGTATTTCCAAGCTTTACCCAGCGAGTTTAGCGAACTGGTCAAGACAAACTGAGGGAGGTATTTCTGAAGTCAGCCAAAGCCTCTATGGCTTTAGAAATGCTGAATCACTCACGAAGGCAATGTAGAAGTTTCCAAGTGCGAACCAGGCAAAGACCATGCTGAGTGTCTCTGAGCACGATGTTGTGATCAGCTGTCGAAAATTCCGAGCGTTTTATCCAGCTGAACTCACGGTATACGAGCTCGACGTGCAAGAACAGTTTTCGCGTGAAAGAATGTCTGCCAAATGTTTAGCTGGATCCATACAATTTCTAACCCGTGGTATAGCTTACGATGATCGATACAGGTAGCCAAAATGCACGATCGAATGAATCGCCGCGAAGAAGGAGCCGTTCAGCCATCTAACACCATGGGACACCATGTCAGCTAATGGTGCAGATGGAAAAGGGTAACTGGTGACAAAGCTGCTAACCTTCGTCGCTGAGCTACCAGCTCTGGTACGGCGTCGGGTACATCGGTGATAGCGTAGGCGGACTTGACGTAATGCAGCTTCCATTTACATTGTCTCTTGCTGACTAGCTCCCAACAGAGAATACGGTCTGAAAGGGTAGGCATGTCGGTTCTACTATCCTTAAGTCAGGAGGAAGATAGGAACACAACTGACCTTCAGCAAGATACATGTTGGCCGCGCTATGAAACGAGACGAAAGATCCGTCAGTGGTCCTTCTAGTCCAGTCGGCAAACATTCTAGCTCACAAGATACCGGCACCTGATCCATGCATAGTCTCGCCGATGAAGTATTGTTTCAGCGGTCCATTACCCCTGTCGTCGTTGAGCAAGGCGATATACTGTCAAGCCATCAGGGTCAGCATGAGATGAACGCAGCGGCGTAAAAAACAAAGCTCACTCTGTAAGCCGAGAAAGCACCGGGCCTGTCGAGAACAGCAGCAAGTCAGCGGTGGATACAGGACTGAAATCCGATCGTGCGCCTGAACTCCTCATGATGCATTTATATAACCCAGTGCAAGGGGAATGTGATACAATCGCGATCTGATAGATATGAGATGAGAACGGCCGACTCACAATACGGTGATATACCCAAAAATACTCTCCAGCGGCTTATCAAGGATATTCGACATCTTGTACTCGAAGTTCTGGGCCGCTACAAGCGGGTTCAACAGGTTCTTCCAAAACATGCCTTTCAGAGCGACAATCTCGCCGCATGCTCCACCGACAGACGAGTTGATGTCGAACGCTTTCCAGAGGTGGTATATCGAGTCTGGGCCAGGTTGGGTTCCTACGTCGAGGAGGACACAGACACTGAAGAAGTTCGGCGATAAGTCAGGAAGCTGTCACAGCGGAACAAAACGGCTCTTATAGATTGAGAGTTGAGTCTCCCAGATCGGCAATTACAACTCCACGCTGTTCACTCACTTGGGTCGAAGGCACGCTCCGAAAGCACTGAGGTTTCAGATCAATGTCAGCACATATCCCCACGTCCTGCCTGCTCTGAGTATAATTTGGCTCAAATGAGGTGGTGAACTCACTTGAAGAACCATCGATGACTGTTGATCTGTTACAGAGACAGTCAGTCATGATGACCATAGCATTCAAGCCTGGACGAACAGCTCACCTTCTTCTGGTTCTTCTCCTGTATACACCCAAGCGTAGCATTGTCAGTACTCAGTCCTATATGACATCTTTGCAGGAAGCCATAACTCACCTTCATACAGAATATTATTTGGATCGGGACCGTGTTCGACCCTCCAGGTCCGATCTTACCGTTAGACGTGATGGATACTGTTCCCGTGATCAGTATCCAAGCAATCGCAGGCAGCTGACGATCAAGTAGGACTCACGTTGCGTGGTGTATTCATACACGTGAGCAGTCTACGGGACGGACCACGGTAACCCCAACCGGTGAGCCTTATGTCGCCCTCACACAATCAGAAGGAGAGGAAAGAAAAACGTACAACTGGCTTGCCGTTGACAACGTTCTTTCCGACACCATCTTGGTACGCGCCCAAAGCTGCCAGGACCGACCTCGTACGAGGGTTGATCTTCAGTCGACCGTCCGCGACGATACATATTACGACCTAAATGAAAATACAGTCACAGATCTGTTAGCAGGCAATCGGCCAAGCGAAATACGTATCTCTGGCCAGAATGAGCACGAAGTGACATACCTTCTTCCAACCATCTTTACCCCACGTTTTACTCTTTGACCTCGTGCACAAGTGCGCGATATTCTGCATGACTCCTCGCATCGTTCTACAGAAGAGCACATCGTCTTCCTATGGTTTCAACCCACCAGGTCAGCTTAGGTAAACTGGCTAACTGCTATCGAATAAGCGCATGATCCAGACACCCACATTATACATTGTGATGACCTGCAAAGTCAAACGAGTTGATATACTCAGCTGGTTGTTCTTACAATCTGATGGGATTAGAACTTGGTAGGACGGAGCTTAACTCACGATGAACAGCTCTGTTTGACGTGGCGGATCATATAATCGTTGTCGCAAAGTATACTTGTCCTCCTGCGATTACAATATCCCGATTCCCGATAATGCACCAATCAGCTTCACTGCTCCTGTCCCAAGCCCTCCTGCATGTCATCTTCTCTAGCCTCGCTGAATGATTGTACAATACAGCTTGGATCCCTGCGACGTTATTGACACATCGTCGAGGACTATCAAGCAAGCGACACTTACAACGAAATCGTTAGGATCGCAAGTGACAGCCGTATATCTCATCTTGGTGAACTCGTTCCCTTCTCTTATAGGGCACTGATCCAGCAACATCGTAGGTACATCGATATCCAGCACTAAATGACCTCGGAAGAGCCTGCAGTGGGGTTAAACGTCGTCAGCGAAGTTTCTAGACATCAAGGATGAGGTAGAGTCTGGTTGTTGGGTCGTCGGAGTAAGGGGGTTTCTCATCGCAGGCTCACTGTACACGCTTTTGTGTCCTGTTTCTTCTCACGACCCTCGTTGGCAGAGGGCCATAATGCACATTGACCTCATCGTCCTCGTGACCACCTCGACCCGCAGCTCCTCCGATGCCTCCATTCGCCTGCCTCTCGGCATCACTCCCATCCCATCGTCCCGGCATCATTCCTACATCGCCAGTGCCTCGAGCGGCTCCGTTATCACTCAGCTGATACCTCGTAGCGGTCGGTCTCATGCTCGTTGCCGAAGTCGACGTGGGTATACCGAATCTAGCATCGGGAGCAGCATGAGAGAGCAGTGGTGCGGAATCGTTAATATCGTCATCTGGACCGCCGGCGACATGGTTGCCGTACCCATGAGGAGGGTACGAAGGGTGATGCGCCAGACCCGTTATCGAGGAGGAAGATGAATGGTGAGGCATCAAAGGAGGAGGGGATTGCAAACGGTTGTCGTTCAAGCCGTAAGGTACCGATCCTGCGCCGCTCAAACCGGCGGCAAGTCCAGGTGAGCCTCCGTAGCCCATTGCTACTCCGCTGAGATTGCCGGAGGAATGATACGAAGGGTTGGAATCGAATCTTGTCCGTGGCGGGCTGAGTGGTACAGGGGCAGGGGAGCCGTAAGAGCCTTGCTGAGGAGGCAAGGAGTATCGGGGTCCACCCGGTCCAGACTGCAACGGAGGAGGGGGAGCAGTCGTCTGGTTGGACAGTGAAGGGAATGAAGCGTGATGCCTACTTCCTTGCGGTTCCGCCCATCCTGCTTGAGGGTTCATATTGCTATGGCCATTATCTGGCGGAGGGTTGAACGGGTCCCCATAACCAGCCGGAGGAGCTTGTTGATATCCTGAGTTTACATTCGGATTAGACGGAAACGGTTGTCCATGGGGAGGTGAGTGCGGGAGGACGGGGGGGTTGTCGTACGGATTTGACATTGGGACGGGAGGTGGATACTGCTGGTATTGGCCAGTAGGGTCAGAAGGGTAATGATGCGAGGGATAGGCGTGTTGCTGCTGTTGCTGTTGGTGCAGAGGGAATGATTGGCCTCCTCCTGTGTGAGTGGGTGAGGTATACCCATCAGATGGTCGCGGCCGCTGCTGATGCGGCGGGGTATATATATCGCCTGGATTCATCGTGAGCGAGTCCGGAACAGATGTGGGCTGTCAAGTGCCGTGCGTGCTCAATCAAGTGGAGCAAAGTCGTCTGCTGGCTTGCGTAAGATACAGTGCTGTATGTAGGTAGGTAAATGAGCAAGTCAAGGACAGGAATCCAAGGTTAGATGATCAAGGTTATGTATCTCATGTCCTCGCCGTCTCGGACTGGATACGCTCGGACGTCGGAACTCGACCAAAGTGACCAATGCGAGAATGTCGAAATGTCGGAACAAAAGCACTCAAATAGCTGCAACGCTTCAACGCGGTGAGGCGGGGCAACCTGATACTTCGTCACAGATTAGACGTATTATATTACCCTGAATCACAACTGTGTCACCGACGCGTAGCGTAGGAGCAGGAAAGCAAGCAGCGAGCGAAAGAAAGTAAAATCAATCTTCCCTTCCCTTCCCTTCCCATCCTGCCTGCCTCGGCGAGGCGGTGTACCGAATGGAAAATCCGGTGCATGAGGGAGATCCGACATTTGAGATGAGAATGACACAACGTCGATCGATCCGATCTCGAGTGACATGCACAGCCCACCCACTGCATGGAGGATCGCCAGCAGACCTGTAGAGTGAGGGTATGTCACCTATGTGACTGTGCATACACAACATGCTTATCGGGATTTGCCTACCTGGGTCTGGAGCACGAACGATCTGCAGCTTCTCCCTGTCTGCAGAGATCCACGTGGGCTAAATCGGTACTGGAGCAACAACTTAGTAGTATGCATGACATCTGACACCTAGCTTCAGCATCTTCCCTAGCCTCAGCTTCCAGGTCTTTCTCCGGCATCTGACTACCCATCAACTGAAGATGATCTCTTCGTCGTCAGGATCCGCGTACGCCGCCGTACCAGCGGTCGTAGCGGTGGGGCGAGAGCCGCGACTACTGGGATGAGGCGTCTGAGATCTGCCGCGAGTTGACCTGTATGTAGGCTCCGATTCGGGTCTTTCTTCTTCCTCTTGCTCTCGTTTTCGTCTGCGCTTGGCGAGAAGATTGCTGATATGAACATCGAGGTGGCTAGCTTCGGTATACGCTGTAACCCCATGCAACGGTAGCCCATGTGTCAAGACAGCGTGGAGGGGGGATGGGTAAAAAAAGAAAAAACGAAGATTCAGTCAGCTCCAGCCTACGCAGATTTATACGCCTTGCGCGGAACCAAGCTGTCACTTGGCCGCAACAGATTGTAAGCAACATCGACTCACCACTGCCGTCGGCAGCATCTTCGGTCGTTCTCGAAGCTTTACCGAGTGTTTCCCATGCGTCCAACAACTTCTTGTCAGTCAGCACATCTTCCTTGAGCTCTGTCATCAGCTTCGAAGCGATCCATGCATTGGTCTGGGCCCCCATCGTCTTAATCAAATCGTTCTTGGATTGCTCAACCGATTCGTTGTGAGAGTCCACGGTCTTGGATATTTCTTCCAAACGTTTTTGCATGTCGGCAAAGAATTCGCGTGGGTTTCGAGCAGTCACAGTTTTTTGACCCGTGAAAATCTGCGACATCTCCAGGAAGATGTCCGCGTGCTTGCGCGATGCTTCTTCCTTCTCTGCTTCATGCTTCAGGTACTGGTCCCAGTGGTGTTCCCGTGCCGAACGCGATTCGTCGATCATCTTGTGCGAGAGGTATTGCTCGACCATATCACCCAATGTCTCACAGGGCGACCAGCAACGATGTCGGCTCCATTGTTGCGCAAACTTGGGTGCCGCATGTGACCAAATGGATTTCGGCTTGCTCTCATCACCATCGGTTGCAGAGCTCCTTGGCTTGGTGCCAGCTTGATCAGTCGTGCCGTTCACCGTGGCCGTCGTCGTCGCTGCTGCTGCTGCTGCTTCTGGTGCTGTAGTGGGAATGGTCGCCGCATCGGGATCAGTGACAGTTGTACCCGCCGTCGGAGCTGTGTCGATGGGAACCTCCAGCCGAGGAGGTATCAATCTGATCTCTGCTCCCGACTCTGGGTCCAACGTCTTCCAATAAGGAGGCTTCTGCCACCATTCATAATCGAGCGGTTGACCGCTATAGTATCTTTTGAGGCGATCGAGCTTTGTGTATTCCTCGATCGAGAACGTCTTTTGCGGTTCCGGCTCGGGCTGTTGGTAGTATGGGAACGAGTTCTGATATGGATCCGCATACTGAGAATAATTACCGTACATACCCCCCTGTTGCTGCTGCTGCTGCGGAAGAGAAGGGATGATCCCTTGAGACTGAAGGTAACGCCGAATCGCAGCCCGACGCTGTTCTTCAGGGTCCAGATAAGATGTCGCCCCTGTCTGCTGAGAATACTGCGTGTAGGGAGATTGTTGGGTGTACGACGGTTGCTGAGCGTATGAAGGTTGTTGTTGCTGGCCGTACAGACCTGGCTGCTGGGGCGCCGAGTTTTGAGGCAGATACGGACTCGTTCGATACCCAGGATGCCATCCAGGTGAGACACCGTAATCGTCATCAGTATCAAGCGGGTCTTGCACAAAATACAGCTGCCCATCGCGCGTCACATAATGTCCAGGTGGATCTCTGAGAGACGACTGGGACTGAGACTGGAAGTGAGGTTGAGAATGAGGTTGAGGTTGAGGTTGAGTTCCAAAGGGAGATTGCTGTGAGAAAGTGTTGTTGAAGTACGAGTTGGGACCAGTATTGGTTTTGTAAGCAGAAGAAAAGCTAGGGTTGGTCGATTGTTGAGGGAAATGATAAGAGGGGGTCTGTTGGGAGGCGAAGGTGCCGAGACTTGGGGATTGGCCAAAAAGGTACTGCATCGCGATAATGCTTTTCTGGCGTGAGAGCGAGCTTGTACAAGGACAATATACGAACCCAGCCGTGCCGTACCGTACTGTTCCGCTGCTTGGACCGAGATCGTTCTTTTTGCTATGAGCACTGGTGTGATTTCGTGTTGTGAGTGTATGTATGTATGTGGGTGGGTCAGGCGGAGCGGTAAATCTTGAAGTGCAGAAAGAGCACCAAAACGATGTACAGTATCACGTTGTCGGAATCGATTGAATCCAGCATATGTGAAGGTCATGGAGGACGATACAGGCGGGTGGCAATATGGCTCGTTAGTGCTACCAAGTCAGATTATGTGAGTGTACTTACTTTACTCGAGACAGAGTCCTGCGAGAGATGAAAGGAGACACCTCTTCCCCTTTTGAACGCACAGGTCAACGCCATGGTACAGTGACCGAGGCAGACGCAGATTGGCCAGACGTCACCTCGGCTCACACCTTCCCCTTCCTTTGAGAAGCTCTGACAAAGTCATTCCTTCATTTTCTATCAGCTTACTGAGAAGGCCGCGTCGCCTATTCAAACGATGCATTCCCTCCAAGCCAAATCTGAACCTACTGTACACCATCTAGTAAAGTCTAGGATTACCACAGCTACCTTCTGTTCGATCATCATTCACTGCACCTCGTTGTGATGATTCATGACCGTACGAGTACGCATGCGAATGCGCATGATGCGGACGCGGCTGAGGAAACGCCACGTTCTCATTTCGGACGTCTTCGCGTGTTAATTCACCACCTGTGGTACTGTACGATGGCTGTACCGTAGCAAGGACAGGGCCTTGTCGACCATCGTTGGCAGCGTAGGCATCGTAGCCGGTCGAAGCGTCTCTTATCCGCTGATAAGAGTCAGGTGACCTCGCCATACCGTTGTACGGGTTCTGAGATGACGTCGCAGTCACATTGAACATGTCAGTGGCAGTGGCAGTCTGAGGACGATAAGGCGAACCAGACTGTCTATTAGGAGCTGTCGGTGATTTTGGATCGTGGGTGAACTGGAATGTGCTTAGTTCTTGAGATGGTTGGGGGTGGTCGTCCGCATCGATGATGAAGCTGCGTACGGACGGACAAGAACAAACAGTACAGTCAGCCAAAACGGCAAACGAAAGAGTCGTCAACTTCTATCCTTCCTTCCTTATTTGATTTCAATGGCCTCCCCCCATACATAAGTGTGTAACATATCACAGCAATGGCGACTCACGTGCTCTGCAATTTAGTAGGCCGCGAGTGTGTGCCCGGTCTACCCCTGAGATAGTCGACCAAGAACTTGCACGACAGGTAGATCTCCACCGCAAAATCGGACAGGTTGAGCGTATCCCATATCGCCTGGAAATACGTCTTGACACCTGTTTTGCGTTGGTACGGGTTCTTCGTTGGGTCGGTACTGTCGCAAGCAGAGAACGCCGAGATTGTCATCTAATGTCCTTTCCACGTTGCAGCCGACCGAAATAATGTCCGGGAACCGGTTCAAGGTTTTCGATGGCATTGATGATCATACCGGACGAGGACAAACCAGCAAAGCCACTCACTAGTCAGTCCAGCTGTACGCCCAACCCATGTAGATACTGAAGAACACCATCTCAACACAGGTGCAAAGCGCCGACAGACCGTCCGAGACGTTTGTAGCGGTCCAAAGGGCCGTGCCTTTGATCACGTTATGGCTTTGCAGGACAGAAAAGACGAAACCTGACGAAAGCAGACAGTAACGTGACAGTGATAGTCAGCAATGATCATCACTAGAGTCTAGCGCGACACTGCAGACCAGGTTGTAGGGAAGAAATGGTAGATGATGGCTGCTGATCAGAGGAGACAAGGACGGAAAGTCTCTGACTCACTTTGGTAGAAGGTGAAGAAGACAATCAACTTGATGGCTAAGAACTACAATCCACCAAACAATGGTATATTGATCGTCTCAGCTTACGGACCCTTCGCGAAGGTCACTGGAATCAGATCTAACGGAAGGTAGTCTGACGACCCAGCCGGAGCGCATGTTCACATACCTTGGACAGAGGCCTTCTCCCTTTCAATTCAGGTTTGCACAGCACGTAAAAGACGATTAGACCGTACAGCGCGATCGAGATGGAGACGAAATCGACCGCTTCGAGGTAGACGTCGGCATAATGGACAGAGTACTCGCTGGGACATAGCTGATACGGGCAGAATTAAACCAGTGTGGATCAGCCTTTCCACCGACACTGAAGGATTCTAGATCGTAATGGGACATTCGTTCATCATCACTCACCAAGCCGTAGTACTCTGTCACAATGCCAATGATGGAGATCACTGGCCGTAGTATCACGTATTGCATGACGGAGAACGACAGGGCGTGCCAGAAATAAGGCTTGGAAGCTCTGAATCGCCAGAAGCCGAACTGTAGAAATACCGACACGTTCAATGTCAGGGAAGGTTGTCGCAGCTTTCTTGTTTGACGTAGCGGACGTGGGTGACAATGATGGAAGGAGTACTCACAGGGAATCTGACGGATGATCACACACAGGGTGAAAGTGTCATGTCAGCGACTCGGCTCAAACTCAAGAGGAAACAAAAGGCTTCCCGTGCGGACTGGGAAGAAGGCGGAGAAGCGGGTGATTTGGCAGAAACGTAGAAAAGGCCGAAAGCCTTCCAGAACTCACGGAAACTTTTGCTTGTCCTTCTCCAAGAGTGCGCTCTTGATCTGTTGATCTGTCGTGTTCATCGATACGAGCTCCATGAGGAGCATCAAGAATGCGGACAGGGTGACAGCTTCGTACGCTGTCTGCAGAATGAAGTAAGCAGATTTGATTTAGCTCTTTTGTGACTGTATTGGCCAAGCATCTCCGATCCTCAGGGCCTGGAAGAGGCGTAGGCGTTTGACCCGTTGAAGAAGAAGAAGAAGAAGACCTGAACGTAAAACGATCCCATGAACAACTCACCTCGGCGAGGATGTAGTATTCGTATTCCCGGTAGAATCGATACGAGAAGAACGAGACGACGGCATATCTACCCGTAAGAGAGGGAGGTGGGCGAACGAGGGAACAGCGTGTTCGGTTGATGTCAGCTATGGCGAATAAAGTTCTCTGGCGCAACGTCGGGCATCATTCATCAGGCGAATCAGGAAAGGAACGGGCCCACTCACACCGCTGGCATGAGCAGGACTCGCATGACCTGCCGCTGCGCCGGCGGATGCTGGTACCGCACGGCGTGCATCGTCATCGTGAAGAGTGTGATGAGCGTCGTCTGGAGACAACGCAAGACCAAACAAAACGTTTCGATGCGTGTCAGTGTTGGTGACTCTCAGGCTCCCAGGAGGTTGACATGGCATGCGGATCTGTTCATGGATTTGGGAGCCGCAGGAAGATTTGGCTCTAGAGGACTTGGGCCGGAGGGTGGAGAGAGATACTCACAAGGGCCGCACAACCTCCCGCCACTGCCCACCTGTACGATCAGGCATCCATCCGTTATACGACATCAGCACCAAACCATCGATCAAGCGTTCTTCATCCCAGCACGTATCGCGCTTGGGATAGAGCGGCAAAAATCAGTGGAGATTCGGCTTGGCGGCGGTGGAACATACCCTATCCTATGCGCGTCCCAGTGGATCCCGTCCTGTAACGGCAAAATGTATCGCGATCAGCTGATCCGCTATATGATGCGTCGGGATTCAGGTCAACGTTGTCGCAAAGAGACCACTTACAGAGCTCCAGAAGACATCTTCGCTCGTGTCCTGTATCAAGAAGCAGCCCAACGCCGCCAGTGTCAACGTGAACGCCGATAGTCCGACTATCCGACTATCAGTGATCCTTCACTCACGGTGATGTTCGAGTTTGTGCTGGGACAAGACATCGATATATTCTGCTTCTCTCGGCACAAGGTCGATCTCGTGTTAGGTGGTCGCTATACGTTGGTGTGACAATTCTGATATTACGTTTCTTTATTATTGTTCCGGATCCCCAACCTATATACAGACGGGACAGTACGAGCACCGGTGTGTTGAAGAGACTAGCGGTCTTCAATAACGGACAAACGAACGGCGAAGGATCGATTTACCAGAATCAGTCAGAAGTCGACAGTCGAGAAGTGCTTGCTGGGCCCAACCAGCGGTTCGTCGTTTGTGCGACGCTCGAGATACGGAAGAAGGATGACGTCTCAAGACGACTTGTTCCATGGGTTCGCTGATAGCATGAATGACAACTTGACTTCTTTCGATTGCATCTGCATTTGCTTTTCTGCATCGCATGGCATGGCATGTAATGTTTTCAGAAGAGTTGACGCAAACGCCTGCGGCTGCCCTGCGGTCACAGCATTTCATGCAGTGATATAAATAAATATTAGAAGTCGCGTCTATAGCTACTGTACGAGTAGCTGCGGCGGTCATTACGTGAATTACGTCGGTATGCAGCAGGCGTACGGCCGAAAGTACCTGAAAGGTTGACCGCGTCGACGACAATGGCTGCGCCTAGAAGTCAAAGCATTGTACTGTGCTGTGCGCAGCAAGTACTCGCTCGGATACAGCGTGTCGGCGATGCGATGAAGACAACAATGGACAACATGGTAAGGATAATGGCACGGCTCGAGGAGCTTGGCACAAGCTATTTCGGGACAACTGCCAAGCTGCCCATCGGTACCCATTGTCTGTTCAATCGTACCGTCCGGCACCAACACCAGCGCCTGCGACGACCTAGGCGTGCGGAACGATGATTATGAGTTCCTGACGTATGAGTTGACACGGACAAGGTGCATCTCTAGACTAGAACAAACCGAACTGATTATGAACTGTATGAAGCGCCAAATCAGGCTGACAGGGTAACAGACAGAATTGAGATCTAGAGGGAGTTTCAGTTCCACAAGAACACATAAACAAACACGTTCTACCATCTATGTAAAACCCCCAGTAATGACCCAAAGAAGTGACTGGTCCCAGACTCAAAGCTGGCCGTTGACCTCAGAGTTGATCGTGACACCTGCCAACTGCTTCTCCGTCTCGTCCAAATCTCCGTTGACCTCGCCTTCTACCTTGACTCCGCCAACAGCCTGCTTCTTGCCCTTGCCGGCGTCCGTAGCAGCCTCAGAGGCAGGTACGACCTTTGCCTCGGTCGGGTGAGGGTCGAGATATGATTTCTCGTTGAAGTTGAGCTGCTCGTCGAGGACCGACGCACCGCAGGCGGCGGCGATGAGACCGAGGAAGGGAGGCGAGGGGTTCAGAGGTCTTGAGCAGAATTCAGGGTGCGCTTGAAGGGCGACAAAGTATGGGTGGTCTGCATGGGAAAAACACGCTGTCAGCTTTATGGTCACATCCGCAGTGATGAAGAAGAAGCTGCCTGTCCCAGAAGACGGGAGAAGCAGGATCTCCCACGCGTCCACTCCACTCACCGTCCAGCTCAACCATCTGCATTCGCTCCCCTCTCTCATCCTTGCCGACAAATCTCAAACCACCGTTCGATTCGAGCTGATCCACATATCGAGGCTCGACCTCGTACCTGTGTCGATGTCTCTCCCACGCGACCTCGTGGCCGCCATACAGTCTTCGAAGTTTTGAGTTCTCCGTGTTGGACTGGAAGATGGTCGGTCGGAGACCAAGTCGCATGGTACCGCCCATGTGCGTCTTTGAGATTTCGGGCATGAAGCAGATGACGGGGTGTTCTACGCCGGGTACAAGCTCGGCAGAGTTGGCGGCTGCAGATTAAATTCACCATCATCACTCAGCATCAGCTTGGCCAACAGGTTGATCCTAATCATACTGGTAGTCAAGGATAAACGCAAGTCAATGATAGACCAACTCACCCTTGAGGCCACAGATGTTCCTAGCCCACTCGATGACAGCGACTTGGAAACCGAGACAGATACCCAAGAAAGGTACCTTCTGCTCCCGCGCCCACTTGACGGCAGCGATCATACCCTCTGTTCCTCGATGTCCGAAACCACCAGGTACGATGATACCCCTAACCGGACGGACGGACGAACAATCGGGCAATCAGTAAGTCACTTTCAATCTGATCGTAGCTTTTATAGTGGTCAAACTCACTTGGCGGAACAGACGGCACTCCAAGCGTCGTGGAATCTCACGGGGTTGGTGACCTGAGTCTCAGGCTCGAGGTCCGATGAGTCGACCCACTAGATTTGAAGATGTATAGTGAGCCCCTTGCCCCGTATGGGCCGACCTATCCATGCATTGATCCACTCACCTGCAATTCGAGTTTTCGACCGCAACGCATGGATGCATGTTCGAGAGCCTTGACCACACTCATGTACGAGTCCTGCAGAGAGGTGTACTTGCCGACAAGTACGATCGACACCGAGTCGAAGAGACGTTCTTGGCTGAATGTCCAGACATCGAAGCTTTAGCATCTTGTCCATTGGTCTCATTGATTTTGGAGATAGTGGGGACAATCCGCAAACATACCCGGTCGTCAAAGCCTTCCACCTGCCCATGAACTCCTCGCCCTTCTGCTGGAACTTTGGCTTGATGGTGATATCGCCCAGGTTCAATCGCTTCTTGAAGTAGTTCAGCATGCCTTGCTCCTGCAACAAGAGGGGTACGTGATATGTCGAGTTGACGTTGTGGACGCCAAGGACCTGTTGAGGGGATACGTGACAGAACATGGAGACCTTCTCCATGGTGGCGGTGAGAAGCGTGTCGGTGCATCGACAGGCGATCTGGCAATGGCACATTCATCATGCAAGTCAACTGCTGGTTCATTTGAATAACTGAGTCGTAGTGTCGTACTACTCAAGCCCATACTCACCAAATCAGGCAAAAGACCCAATCCTCTCAGATCCCTAACACCAGCCTGAGTGGGCTTGGTCTTCTGCTCGCCTCCGACGACAGGGATGAGCGAGACGTAGATCAAGGCAAAGTTCTCGTGTCCCACTCGGAACTGGAACTGACGCAGAGCTTCTACGAAAGGCATCGACTCGATATCACCGACCGTTCCACCGAGCTAAAACAGCAAGACCCAAACCCATTACATATTCGTTAGATTTGACACTTTCTGCCCTCACAAGTCGGATAGAAGTGGACAACGATATAGTAAGGCAAGACTCACCTCGACGACACAGACGTCGGGCTCCTCGCCGCTGCCATCTACAGGAATTTTGGAGACCCGCTCAATCCAGTCCTGGATAGCGTTGGTCAAGTGAGGGATGATCTGCACGGTCTTTCCGAGGTAGTCTCCTTTTCGCTGTGAGGCATAGTATAGTCACCACCAAATCCATCATCAGCTTAGTCCTTCCTACATGCTTTCATACCTATTAAACGCAAGGCTCAAGAAGAAACAGAAAGCTCAGAATGTAAAGACTCACCTCTCGGTCGATTACGTGCTGATAGACTTTACCGGTCGTGATGTTGTTGTCCTTGTTCAGAGAGACGTCGAGGTATCGCTCGTAGTTACCGAGATCGAGATCGGTCTCTCCGCCGTCATTGAGCACGTAGACCTCACCTGTGTACCGAATTGGAAACATGATCAGCTTGGCCTCCATATCGATCAATACGCCTCGTTCTCAGAAGACATCTCCATTCGATCCGGAAATGCCATTCCATATCCCCTATCGCTAGATCCACGCCAGACAACGAAATCCTTCCCCGTCTGCTGGATTGAACGCTTGACACTTTTCCTTATGCCGTTCCTCCTCTTTTTCAAGTACACCACAAGAGTTCCACACGGTTCTCTTGACAGGTCGATGACCGCGAACCCCTCTATCACTCACCGTGTTCCGTAGGGGCCATGGTACCGGCATCAATGTTCATGTAAGGGTCGATCTTGATGGCAGTCACCTTCAAGCCGGCGGCCTTGAGGATGAGACCGGTACTCGAGGCTATGAATGAGCATTCCATCAATACGAGCTCTCTCTTCAACGCAGCACATGTCGGAGGCTGATCAAGGCAGTGAAAAACTAGCTCACCAATAACACCCTTGCCGATACCCCTAAGAACCCGGTTCCTCAATCATCAGTAGGAGCCCGACCCATTCTCGTTATTCTTTCAAGCAGACTCACGAGATGACACCACCGCAGACCAAAATGTATTTGACCATCTTGAACTATATATCTGTGTCCTGTACTAAGACTAGTCGTGATGAGGCGAAGGGCGAGTCAAACGAGTTGAGGAGGAAGTGATTTGAACACTTGATGTCGGGTCCGGTGCGGTGCGGTGCGAATATCAGCAAGGTGGTTATGAGGATAAGGTAGAGTTACACAAGTATCGAAAAGGCGAGATGTAAGGGGATGTGACAGAACAAGATGCAGCCATGTAATGTTTGTGAAGTGAACACCTCGAGATCGAGATGGGTGAGTCGACTTTGCATCAAAGTTTTGGTGATAGTCGCGTCCAAGTCCACAAGGGATCAAGCCAAACAGAAATTTACATTAACGAGCGGTCATCGCCGCCTGGTTGAAGGTTGCAAAGGCGGGATCAAATAATCGCCCACTATCAGGAAGTTGGACCTTGGTAAAGAGGATGTGGCGCTCGCGTTCAGTGGTGGGTGCAAGCTGACCGGGCCGTACAGTCTTCGCTTGGTCCGGGAGACTGATAGTGTCACTGACCTGACATGGAGATCATGGCAGCAGGGAACAATACCAAATCAGAGTATGACAACGCCTACGATCTCTTCTGCAGACTTACATCCACCGAGAGTGCAGTGCAACACAAATGCTTCGAGACCAGAGATAGTCTAGTCTGCCCAGTCGGCTCTGAGGGATCCGCCACCCAGCATCGAGCGGACCGGCTTTGCCGAAACTCTCAACAAAGTGTCATTGATTTTCCGGTCCAGCGCTGGTCACACCAGAATGTCTAGCTTATGACCGCTATCTGCATCTCCCCTTCGTACAATCAACAAGTGTATGCACTGGATATACCCGAACCCATGTTTGATCAAATCCCGCATACATAGCGAGCCATGCAAAATGCGTCGGTTCGTTACCCCCGAGCCCCCCCCGACCGCGCAATATCACAGAGCACGACGCCGATCATCGCTCGAGCAAGCACAAGTAATTGAGTACCCAATGAAGACGACTGCTTATTGGATCGAACACAGACATCGATCCTGAGCTCAAGGGACCATGTCAGACAAAGGTCTAATGAGTACGTCGAGGCGAGAAATTGAAGGGGCTGAGGAATCGAGGGGAAGGACAGCCCAATGGTGAGATCAAACCCATTGGATTCGATGACTCAAAATTCCAGAAAGACAATCAACGGAATCGCAAATGCAACCACGCTCCTCACACGCTTAAACAATAAGAACGAAGCCAAGCCAAGTGACTTTACTGTAGGAGCAAACACGGAAGTGGCGTCCGGCTCCGGGGTCCAGCAGCCCATGTCTTGATCCGTCCTCATGACACAGCAGACAGAGAAGAGCGGGGTAAAAGGGACCCCATCGGATCGGCAGTCCGATAAGCTGATCCTCATCGCTGGTTAATCAAGAAAACAAGCCGTCATCCCGTCTTTCGGATAAGATAAAGGGTTAAGCACCTTTTAGATATCCAAGTTGCCGCCGGTTGAGGTCGGGGTAAGGCTTGTTTCGGTATTATCAGCGTTAAACCCGCTGTGCTCCGCGCGTGCCTAGATTGTACTTGCTATGCTAGGCATGTCAGTCTGGAGAGCGATAAGCTGCCTATTTCAGGGTAATTGGACCAGATGAGAAATGCGTGCCTGGGTGCATGACGAGAGAGAAGGGAGCAGAGTACCTTGACATCCACGACATTCCATATTCCACATTTCACCTGATCCTCGGCCAATCCCCATCAGGTTGAGGTTGACACAATTCTACCGTCGACTCGACCACTGGCGCACCCCATCCCACACTCTACTCTCTCTCTCTTCCCTTTATCCTTGACTTTTTTTTCTTATCACCTCCTCTCTTTTCTCTTCCTCTCTCTTCAAGACAAACAGAAAAACAAACCATAGTCAAAATGTCCGCTATCACCAAGGTTTTCGCTCGACAGGTGAGTTCTCACAAGATACCTCGTTCATCACCACATCACCACTCAAACACGTACTGCTGCGTCTCTGTCCCTCCTTCGCTGTCAAATTGACCGAGAAACGTGTGTTGACTGACACCTACATCTTCCTCATAGATCTTCGACTCCCGAGATGAGTGTCTTCTCTTCTTGACACGATACATGGTCCATTCAAGGGCTCGTGGAAATAAGCATGGCCTGCCTCCATAGTCTCCTGCCTGCATCATAGTAGTCTACCCATGTCGACAACAAAGCTAACATCGACCTTTCATCCCCTCCCATTCCCCATTCTTCGTCTGCCCGCTTGCTCCTGCGCGACTCTGCTGGGTCGACGATATTACGCAACCCCACGGTCGAGGTCGACGTCCACACCGACAAGGGTATGTTGATGTCCGCTGTCATCACTCGTTCAGAGAAGTCGCCCTGTACTGATACTGCTGTCTCATAGGCCGATTCCGATCCCAGGTTCCTTCCGGTGCTTCCACCGGTGCCCACGAGGCCGTTGAGCTCCGGGACGGTGGCTCCGACTATGTCGGCAAGGGTGAGCTACGAAATCTGTTCCGCCATAAGTTCAGCAGCGCTCATCAGCTCATCTTATCGTATTTCGTCTTTAGGTGTCACCAAGGCTGTCAAGAACGTCAACGACGTTATTGCTCAGGCTTTGATTGACTCCAAGATCCCCGTCACTTCCCAGAAGGAGATTGATGACTTCCTCATCAAGCTCGATGGTACCGACAACAAGGGCAAGCTCGGTGCTAACGCCATCCTCGGTGTCTCCATGGCCGTTTCCGAGGCCGCTGCCGCTGAGAAGGTGAGCTACTTGACTGCACAGAACCTGTTGTGTCGGATAAGACCTGACCTTTTCTTGTTTTCTGCAACAGGGCGTTCCTCTTTACGCTTACCTCGCCTCCCTCGCCGGTGTCTCCGAGCCTTACGTTCTCCCCACCCCTGCCTTCAACGTCATCAACGGTGGTTCCCACGCCGGTAACGCTCTTGCCTTCCAGGAGTTCATGCTTCTCCCCACCGGTGCTTCTTCCTTCACCGAGGCTATGAAGATGGGTTCCGAGACCTACCACATCCTCAAGAAGGTCATCACCAAGAAGTACGGTATTGACGGTAAGTTCAGCTCGCGTCCCATCATTTAGGTTTTCCATGTGTCTAACGTGTTGTGTCCCTTTTATAGCCGCCAACGTCGGTGACGAGGGTGGTTTCGCCCCCAACGTTTCCGGTGCTGAGGAGTCCCTCGACCTCCTCACCGAGGCCATCAAGCAGGCTGGTTACACCGGCAAGGTCCAGATCGGTCTTGACGTTGCCTCTTCCGAGTTCTACAAGGAGGGCAAGTACGACCTTGACTTCAAGGTGAGTCTCTAGTCATTTTGTCATCGAGCCACTGAATCCTGGTCATTCACTGATTCCACGTTTCCTCTTTAGAACCCCAACTCCGACTCATCCAAGTGGCTCTCTCCCAAGGAGCTCGCCGACCTCTACCACTCTTACACCGAGAAGTACGACATCGTCTCCATCGAGGACCCCTTCGACCAGGACGACTGGGAGGGATGGGCCAACTTCACCCTCAACACCAAGATCCAGGTCGTCGGTGATGACTTGCTTGTCACCAACCCCAAGCGAATCAAGACCGCTATCGAGAAGAAGGCCTGTAACGCTCTCTTGCTCAAGGTACGTTAACCGGGATGAGTTTGTTTTTGATTCCGTTTGCGAGTCGCTGAACGGCAACGTATTTTGCTTAACAGGTCAACCAGATCGGTACCATCTCTGAGTCAATCCAGGCGTAAGTCGTCGTAATGTTGGATTGTACCTGAAATATTTTGCTAACTTCCTCACAGTGTCCAGCTCTCTCAGTCTAACGGTTGGGCTGTCATGACCTCTCACCGATCCGGTGAGACCGAGTCCACCTACATTGCCGACCTCGCCGTCGCCCTCAGGACCGGGTGAGTGAAATATATCTGAATTATCTTGCATAGCAGCGCTGATTTGAAATTCCTTTGCAGAGAGATCAAGACTGGTGCTCCTTGCCGATCCGAGCGAATGGCTAGTGAGTAGCAAAATTTATGTCGTGTGACACGTGTTTAGGACGCAAGCTGACTTTGATATCGCATCGCAGAGTACAACCAGCTTCTCCGAATCGAGGAGGAACTCGCCGGCAACTCCATCTACGCCGGTGCCAAGGGTCTCTCCAAGGGCACCACCGCCCCCGAGCTCAAGCAGTAAGCGTCGCACTTGTAGTGCCGTAGTTAGCTGCCACTTGTCCGGTTCTATAGAAAAGGTCCCGAGGAATGATACAAAAGAGTGCTTTTGATACAGAACCAAGAAATACGAAACGACATGCATGTTTGCGTGGTCCAGCTTATGCGTGCACGGCTACGTCCAGGCTTCGTTTGGTTAAAACAGTGTGGATGTGGTGCGCTTCTCGAAAGGTTTCTGAAGAAAAGGCCGTCTGGATGCATGGCTTGCAATGTTGCGAAAATAGAAGGCCTCCACCACGCGTCGTACTGTACGAGAGAACGCTCTCCGGTGCAAGCGTTTACAATTCATCGTTCGCTTTTCCTTTTGATCTCTCGTCCTCGGTTCAGCTAAGCACTATCGTTATTGCGACAACGCCCATCTAAGTCATCACGTTCATATCGGGTCACATTGTAGAGAAGATCGATCACAACAATTACGATAAGATGACGACGCCCGAGCAGCAGAAGCTTGCGGTGCGCAAGATAACACATTGGATCGAAAATGAGCGAAAGATTGTGAGTGAAATGGGGCTCGCAGAAATAACGCTGTTCACTTGAGAGCAGGACAAGACATGCTAGACCTCGAAAGATCTCTTGAAGGGCTGCTCAAAGGCTCCAGAGAGAAACGGCTTTGTGTTTTCTGCGCAAACTCGCCGTTCGGTCGGACTGACCAGACAATCCGCTGTCACAGGTCACTTATCGAGATATCAGTCGAGAGGTTGGATGCCATGTGAATCTGGCGAAGAAGTGAGTGCAACGATTTGTACATTATCTAGTGCAGGTATCTCATAAGGGGCGGATTGAAAGTGCGATCGAAAGGTACTTACGATCTGATCTGATCCAGCCTTCTGCTTGAATATCAAACCTCGCACCCTTCGGTATCGGCCACCTACCTCTTGACAGGTCCCTTGCTATCAACCTCTACGTTGAACCAGACTCAGCTCTTATCGCTACAGCCTAAGTTAGGCGACCCATCATTGACGCAAAAAGTCCGAATAGTCGACATGGACGAGATGTCCGAAGGGGACAGGAACAGCGAGGACGAGCGAGAGGAAGACGAGATTGGGTTTGAGGAAGTAGGGAATGATAAAGGTGCCGAGGACGGATTGGCGGGCAATCTGGGGATAGGGATCGTCGGTGGGAAAAGTGGGGAAGAAGGAGAGGGGCTGAGAGGGGAGGATGTGGTTAGATGGGGAGTTGTGTTGGTCGGGCAAGACGAGTTGGAAGGTGAGCCTCATCACTGGACTCGCTATCCCGTTCCAGAGACATCTCGTGAACCCGAAACGCGAACTGGTCTTTGATCGTTGATCGGGAATCCACGGGCTGCCCGCAAGGGCGATATATTGATGCTAACGATCCCTTTTCGCTTGCACCGCCTGTCCCTTGGCATGTAGAGAAGAAGAAGTTATTTGAAGCCGAGACACTCAATATACATATCCACTCGCTCGCTCCTGCTCCAATCAGCGTGAGTAGACCGTGCACACTGACCTTATCCTCGCGCTTGGTTCAGAATCAGCCGTATTTCGCCTCGTGTATTGCGCAGGATCCTCGCTTAGAAGGTCAGATCGTCTGAAGTGGCTTGAGCGAGTGACATAGATCGAACACTCCAACATAGCTGACGACACCATGTCTAACGTGTACCATATATAGGACCCCGCTCAATACCTGATCTCAAACTTGACCTTGCGTGAACACCCGAATTACCATAATCCCTCGGTGTACGGCACGATCTCGGGCGACGCCTTCAAGCCTAATGTGACTGGCGCCGCCTCGGTCGGTCAAGACAAGAAGACGATGAAGGATGGAAGTATGGACTGGAGCGGGGCAAAGAAGGTCGTCGGTGGAAAGAAAGTCGAGGAGAAAAAGGCTGATGTGACAAAGGTCAGTCGCTTCTCTTTCCGTTTGACCGCTGCTTAACGATCCAGATCATTCTTGACGTGCTGATGTACCGCCTCCGAGACAGCCCGAAGCCAAGAAATCGTTCTTTGGCTCATCGACCGCCGCAAAGGCTACTACTACGACTTCCACCTCTGAAGCTGTGGCTGAGCCTTCCAAAGCTGATACGTCCAGCTCTACCCTTGCGCCCAAGAAATCCACACCGGCACCTTCAGGCAGTTTATCAGGCAAGAAGAAGCGAGTTATCCACTCTGATACGGAAGAGGATGAACCCCCCGCTGCTCCTGCTGCTGCTCCAGCTTCCTCGGCGCCTTCGTCGTCGAAGAAGGGTCTGAAGGCTGAGCCCACTTCTTCCATGGTAAGGGCAGACGACCAGAAGGCCATGGAAGCTATGATGTCGATGGATATGGATATGGACATGGACGTGGACGTGAACGCGTCGGGAGTGGTCCAAAAGCCGTCGCCGCAGAACAAGAAGAAGCCGACGAAGAAAGCTGCGACAGCAGCCGACGAAGCAGTTGTTAAGCAGGAGCCCGGGACCACCAATGGTAGTGGGACGAGGAAGAAGAGAAAGGTGAAGAAGACGGTGGTGGAGACTAACAAGAAGGGATATACAGGTAAGTCATCCAAGTTACAGCTATCAGCTTTTGATCAGCCGTGAGACCATTGTGCCTTGGTGCGATACGTAGCAGTACGAAGCGCTGACTGACCATCCTTGATTCTTCTCGCTGTCTTTATTCGGCATACACAGTATCAAGAGACGTATGGACAGAAGAGTCATGCTCTGAATCCGAGTCCGAACAAAATGCTATGGACAAGAAACCCGACATTTCAAAGCTTTCGAAACCTGGTATGAAAGCGCGAGATTCAGCATCTTCGATAGGCAGTAATACGACCAAGACACCAGCTAGTAGTGGAGCTGCCCCTGGAGCAGGTGCAGGAGCAGGAGCGGGAGCCGGTGGCGCGAAGAAAGCTGGTGGAGCGAGTCTGAAGGGCCAGAGCACGCTCAAGGGGTTCTTCACCAAGAAGTGATAGCACGGTCTTCATATGGCGCTCTCCGTAGTGATCCGATCGCGGAATCCAGTCTTGGGCTTCGACGATAATGTCGAATAGGTGTTGATATTCCTGATGGTCGCAATGACATGTATGTAAGCTGAGACGACACATAGATTGACACCATATGGACTGCTTCACGTCACGCACATTTTCGAAAAGACAGCCTACTCTGTCAGGAGATGTTGAACGGATGGATCGTTGTGAAAGCTGTCGTCGATATGTTATTGTCGTTATCAGTACTACGTGACGTGAGTACAGGATCTTTGGCGTACCGTATGAACCTGTGGAAGCGGGTGCTCTAAGATCTAAATGCATTTACGCTACAGCGTCTAGTCCAGTCTATCGATTGATAGTGAAACTATATCTGAGACTAAGCTACATGTTTGTATGTTGTGGATGTATATTTGGTGGACCTCGAATGCCATGAGGCCGGAAAGCAGTGCATTATATGTGTTATCCGTTGACTACTTCCGGCTTCAGTCAGGATCCAATACCGACGCTCAACCTAACGGAAGAGGTGCACTTGTGACTCCATTTTCGTCCTGCTGTCCGAGCCGATTAAGCATCGAGTTTGGGCTGCTCCTTGGAAGCGGGAGTAGGGGTGATACCACCGTGGCCATCGATGACTTCCTTATTGCTGGTCCACAACGAAGAGCCGAATCGCTTGGTTCGGGGCTTGGGTACAGCGGCGTGGCCCTCGTGGGTCATCTCGACGTGCTCGGTCGTTCCTCGGGCGGTCTTCTTCTCGTCTCGAGCGACGACGGTAGCGAGGTCAAAGTCCTTCCATTGTCGAGTGGGGATTCGGGCCTCCATCATGAAGCTGTTTAAGCAACAAAACAGAAATAGATCCATCACGCGTCAGTGAATATACCCAGGAATGTAAGAGAGGTTGTACGATTGTGACGGTATTGACTCACTTGATCTCCTCAAGAGTTCGGCCAATGGTCTCGGGGATGTAGAAGTATACAAACGCGACGGACAAGAAACCGCCGACGGCGTAGATCTAGAACGTCAAGGAAGCCAGACGAGATCAGCTCAGCATGAGAAAGTCGAGTCTTATTCGAACTTTTCTTGTCTGTGAGGATTGTGCACTCACGAAACCGATCATGGGACCCAAGCCGGCATCAGCAGGCTGGAAGAGGTAAGGCAAGGTGAAGGTAACGACCCAGGCAGACACCCAGAAGAGGGCGGTACCGATCGAGAGGTGCTTCTGCCTGTTTCGACCAGTGGACATCTCGGCGGCACTATGGGGATGAAAAGATAGGGAGAAGTACCATCATCCGTCAGCAGATATTTATAGGTAGACGAAGATAAACAGAGATGACCCTAAACTTACACGACCCAAGCGAGAGGACCCCAAGCGACGTTGAAAGCGAAGACTACGTGAGATGGCAATTACATTAGCATGCTGCGCTCCTCCCCCGAAAAGGCATTGAAAGCTTGACCCAATTGTACCCACCATAAAGACAAATCATAGCAGCAACGGCCTTGCCCAACGAAGGGTGGTCGGCCAGGTACGGCTCAAAGTCACCTTGTCCCGCAACGGCACCGAGACAACCGACAACGACGAGGGTGATGAACATGAAGATACCGCTGAATCCGACAGTGCATCGTTAGCTTTGGTCGGCGAATAGGCGGTGGTAGCTGGTCGGGTCAGGACTGAGGACTTACGTGTAGATGAGCAGGGGTCTTCGACCGAATCGGTTGACAACGAAGAAAGAGGCAAGAACACCGACGACTTCGATGACATCGACAACAATCTATTCGAGCCCAGGCGACCAACCGATAGATATCAGCGGACAGTGCTTCCGATATCGAGAGCTCGGACCTGAGTGGTAGCAGGATGACGATAACTTACGGTAATGACGAAGGTGTCCTTAAGACCGACAAGCGCGAAGAAAGTGGTGGTGTACGAGAAAATGAACTGGACACCGGAGATTTGCTGAGAAACGAGGATGCCGACGGTCGCGAGGAACTTGCGTCGTTCAACGGGATTTCCTACAAAGGGAACACGAGCGAGCCGTGCACAGATTAGCTTTCGCATGAAGGCTGTGTACAATGTGACTAGATGTCGATGAGACTCACGCCACAAGTCAGACCATTTCGACTCGGAAGAAGAAGCCTCTGCCTCTTCCTCTCGGGACTTGTTGAGGATAGCCAACTGCTCCTGTACGAGCGAGTCCTTGTACTCTGAGCCGCCGTGGATCTTGCCGAGAGCTCGCTCGGCTTTGGCCTCCTTGCCTCGGTACAAGAGCCATCGAGGGGACTCGGGAACAACGAACAGCACTCCGAAGAGAAGGACGACCCAGACGAGGTTGATACCGACGGGGATTCGCCACGATGCCGTGGATTCGAGAGTGTGCGATCCGAGACCGACACAAGCACCGATCACTTGACCGATAGCAAGCATCAGTTGCCAACTACAGTATAGCCGTTCCAAGCGTTAGCGGATCTTTTCATGTTTTCGCGTCTTTGCGCCCTGTACCGCCCGAATCGCTTGGAGCCAGCGGAGATCAACTTACCTGGAGACACACGCACCTCGGATCTCCACAGGGGGAATCTCTGAAAGATAGAGTGGAGCGCTGTTCACAAGGGGAACAAACAATGCATTTCGCAATGGTCAGCTGAGATCGGTTGTCGCTGACAAGTGTGGTGCCGTCGTTCACGTCTATGATCACGCCGACGGGTCACACACCAGGCAAGGGCTAAAAAGCACTCACGCGTTGGAGATGATACCGATACCGGCACCCGCAATCAATCGACCGACGGTAAGCAGACTAAGCATCGAGTGGCAGACGTCAGCGGAGCGGATCTTTCAATTGGTGATGCTTCAGTGTCCAGTGCCGTCACCAAACCAGGATGAGAGACTCACGCAGAAGAACCGATGACGATCATCTGAAGGACAACACCGATGGCCAAAAGCGTGATGGCGGCAAAAATACCACCTTTTCGTCCGGAGAAGTCACTATGCAGTAGTATCAGAGGACAGAATACGATGAGCGCTTGCAAGCAGTGGACTGCCCACTGAGAAAGTTCTGTTACTCTGAGGTCATGACACATACCCGATGGGACCAGCAGCGAGGGAGCCGACGACCTCTCCGACCTGGATGATTGATACCCAAAGAGATTGGTCGCTGCTTGAAATTCGATACTCGCCAGGTTTGTCAGGGTTGGGGTCGCCGAATTGTCGAACTGGACAAGCGTGTAGATTAAATCATATCAGCAGCAGCCCCAACGTACGGCCTAAAACCTCGAGCTTCCTGTGCACGAGGTCACCAGGTTGGGGTAGCGGTTCTACCGCACTCACCGAAGACAGGAGTTTCCAGCAAAGAGGTGAAGTACGTTCCATCGTAACCATAGGCTACGGGGGCAATGGCGATCAAGGCGCAGAAAAGGATGGGTCGTCTGTATTCCTTCTTGAACCAGTCTCCCCATTTGTCAACACCACCTTCACCAGCAGTTACGGCGGCGACCATTTTCTCTTGCGTTATTTGGTGTGATTATCTGTCGAGGATGTCCACGGTCTGTGTCGGCTCAGAAGAAACAAATAGCGCGTTAATATCGTTAACAGAAACACAGTGAGAAGAAAAGAAGGGAGGACAAGTGGCAGGACGATCCTGTTTGCTTTTTCTTTTTTCTTAACTTATTGATATCATACCAAATATGCTCGCTTGCATCTTTTCAAGTGCCCCCTTGGGGTGGACCAAGGGGCAGGCGCTAACGATGTTTACGAACCCCAGTCCTCCTCCTCCAAACGACACGATACGGTACGGTTAGTCTTGCTTGTTATCGTCATTTTGTGTTTTCGCCTTTTCCTTGTTTTTGACAAATTCTTCTCAGCTAAGGTAGTCCCGACCCCGTCCGTTTTCAGGATCGGCTTTTACTGTGCTAGCGCGGAAAAGGCGTCCGTTGCCGCAGAAGACGGTAATAACCTGGCGCGGTGTGTCATATTCAAACATGATATCCGAAGTTGGGCTGGTCTGATTTTAGATCCCTCCCTGTTGGATCCTGCACTTGGCATTCGTTGCCTTCTGCTGCACAGTATACCCGACAGGGGGTGTGGGAAGGATCCTGTAGCCGCACACGTCATAATAGCCGTTGGTATGCCTCTGCTCTGCTGCGCATGGTCCGAATCGGAATGCTAATACAGGGACATGCGTAAGTTTTTCGCTCAACAAATACCGCCGGTTATGCTCGATCGCTGTGCCCCAGGTGACGCCAAAAGACCCTATGAAAGAAAAAAGAGTAAAGGCGGAACATGCCAGGATTTATCCGGCATTACCGCTACAGGCCATAACTGTATATGACCAGAAAAATGTTACATCGCACACGGCATGATACGTATCACCACGACTCGTGCGCTCGTTGTCCTGCATAACAGCTTGATCCGACATGAAAGGCTCAGACGTTGTGTAGCAGATGCTTGCCTATCGTAGCAGTGCATGTAGACCGAAGAGATATAGGCCATCGGCTGTCGGTACACCCTTCATAACCCAGGTTGCAGTCGTCAAAACTGGGCGGGTATCGACAGGCACGAGGGCGAGCAGATTCTTCTCAGGAGCATTCCATTCGACTATCGGTCAGCCCTGACCTTCATTTCTGCTGCCGCCGGATCCACGGCAAGATCTGCGAGCAATCAATGTGCATGTGCGGCCGTGCATCTCCGAAACGACGTATCCTATCGCCTTGTAGCAACAGCGCTAAGGTCGTGTTAGCAGCCTCATCGGCAGATTCCCCTCGGGAGGTCGGTCAATTGATTTTCTGGCTGTAGCAGTGAACCCCGTCCAGCTAGACGACAGCTGTTTTGTAAAGTCATTTACAGATCCCATATGCTTAGTGTTTCTTTTCGCTCTTTAGGTTGGAACCTCAGCGAAGATCTGGCGAGCTAACGATTCTGGGGTGAGCCCCAGTCGTGCACTCGACACGAACGCTGTGGAGCTCGGCCAAAAACGTTCGATACATGGAGAGATAACAAGGGGCAGTTCGGGACCTCCAAATCTGGTCAGAATGCGGACTGACCGCCCATCAGCGTCGCTTTCATAGTCCACAGCTTGGTTTTGAAAGCTCAACAAAGATATCGTTCATATGGTAGGAGTAATACTAGTACAACAGGCATGATCAGAACGTCCAAGATTCACAGCTCCTCGCCGACTATCCGACGACCCCTTCCTGATTAGCTGGCTGATTTCAATAATGATCTGAAAACAATTCGACTCGCCGCGAATGCACTCCTGCTCAAGCAGAAAACGTGCATACGTCGATGTGCAATCGGCACCGAGATCGAGACGAAGTCGGGTCGTTTGCAGCGATTACTCCTGGAACGATCATACACATCTGGCGAAACAGCTCCTTACGGCGAGATTGCAGATCTGTATATTGGCTACACAGAAGGGATCCAACGGGAACAGCAAACGGGTCAGCTGCGTATGATCAACATGTCGCCCAATTTTTTCATGGTGTTGCGGTGCGGTTGCCACGATACTGGGAAAGGGATGCACAGATCGTCTGATTGTTGAGCGTGGACCGACACGACCCTTCCGCTAACGGCGTTCCGAGAGGATAAATTGCTGTTCATGGCCATAGGACAACCAACACGATTACCCGGCGCCCGAATGAGGCAGGATTATCGGGAAAACACAAGAGCATATCAGAAAGCGGATCGAAAACTCACAGTACACGCTCATACAGCTGACGTATGCTGCGTTGCAGCTGGCACGACACGCAAGGTAAGGGTTCCAGGCCTGGGCGGTAGGAAGCAAGGCGAGGAGGATAAGCGTCGCGGCAAGCAGCACGAGCAGCGGAGAGTGTCGGTCACTGAGCGGTTGTAGGGTGGAAGGCATCTTGATGAGATTCAGTCGGGGTCTTGTCGCTTAGTACGAAGGTGTAAACTAAACTTGTCGATAGTGCCCACGATGTGTACGAGCGATGGAGCAGCAGGTCGAGGAAACGTGCTAGCGATGGAACTGAAATTCAGTCGAGCGAAGAGTTGCTGGGTATGGGATTCTGCAGCTACAAGGCGCTGGGTGGCGAGCAAACTATGTTGAAGGACTACTGATAAATTCGGATGAATAACCTCGAGCATCTTGTCAACTTTGAGTACGCCTTTTTATACCCTGACGAACCCGCTCGCTACTCACGTCAGAAGAGGGAAGTCAGCCGAGCCAAGTGGGGTGAGGCCAGTCCAACCTAGCTCGAGTGGAAGTAAAGCTTAATCTGGTATCCATCACGGCCCGACGTTGATGTATCCGTACCCGTACCCGTACCCGTATAGTATCAACATCGAGCGATAACAGCCGATCAGTCCAAAAATTCGCAATGATTCGCCGACCATCGGCATGACCTTTTGGTGATCGACCAGTTCAGACTTGCGTCAAACTCATGTTGTGCGTGTTGCTCATACTTGCGCTGTCGGTGTCGCACCTTTTCTCACGTCTGTGGTGTTTGCTGTCATCTCCACGACTCGTACAATCGATAATTGCCGATCTCATCAAGGATAGATCCGTGACACGAATGTAACACACGCAGCGGGCGACACGCATCTTCAACACGCTGCTTCGACCTGCCCAGACCAACCTAATCACAACATCAGCACCAGAAAATACACAGTCAACACTGATCCGTTACTTTACTTCATGCAGCAGACCCGCATTGCACTGCTTTCAGGACATGAAGAAGACCAGGTTATCACCAGCACGCACGACAGACGGCAAGCCGTGCAGGTTTTCTGGCCGTCGGGAGATGGCGGATCAGTCGTAATGCGCAAGGCCTGCCTTTCCGCAGGCACGTTTGATGGCACTAGTAGGCTTCCATCAAACGAACGCTCTTGCCGAGTGAAGCAAGCCACTCTAAATTTACAGTGATATTGACTCTGTCCGTTCGAGGGACCTAGTGCGGCTCGCTTCTTCCATGTCTCAGCGACGTAAGAATCGAGAAGCAAATGCGGGAGAAGGTATCTCAGCTTCTCGGCAGATGATCATGACTGCAGCGGCTTAACACTAAATCCTAGGAAACTTGTAAGTTCGGCGCCAATGGGATGTATCAAAGTCCATGCGCTGCTTAGGTCGTGTACTGCACACAGCCCGTTATCTGCTTGAATGTTCGGCATATCACCATAGATCATAAACGCCTCTTCCACGCCTTCCCGGCGCCTTTGGCCCTTTCCCGGATCACCATCACATCAGGCTCAGGCCTCAGATCCCACACTTGATGCTCAACGTTTCTCACGCTTTGCTTCGGCATTGGTTCTCGGCCCCAGTGATTGACCAAACAGCTGTTCCGTGCCGAGAATTACCCATGGATCCAGACGCGCAGCCGATCGTAGCGCGGCCAGTTTCCTGGGGTACGTGATCGAGTGCAAGCTCAAACGTGTGCAAACTACCCATCTATGTTGATTCATCACAGTATCTACAGGACAATGTTAGTAATCGAGTCGTAGTATGTCCAGCGAAGAATTGTCTATATGTTGAATTATAAGTGTTTCTGAAGTACTCAGTATTCGTGATGACCCATCTATGTTACACTGCTCTCTATCTATGTTGTTGAGTATGTGTGTGAAAGTGATCGTGAAGTGTGTATGATATGGCTGGCTGTATGTGCACAAACTGTGGGGAAAACAAGGCGATATGTCTATCAATAGGAGTGGAGAAGAGTGCAAAGATGCTACTGCTGTACAGTATGTACTAAAGGGTATTGTATTCGACTGGACTCTGTCTGAGAGCCATGATTATACTTGCTGTTGCGGAAGCGCGGCGGCCATGCCATGTGTGAAGTTGAAAATTCCTATTGTCCGATGTATCCTTTTGTGAAGGCGAGTTTGTTGTCCGTGGTGAGGGTGGAACGAAAAGTATGGGGCGTGTGGGTTGAAACGGAGGGCATGGGTGGATGAGTAGTGTGTGTTCTGTTGTTGTGTTGATGGA
This sequence comes from Kwoniella sp. CBS 9459, assembly GCA_036428585.1. Classification (NCBI taxonomy): domain Eukaryota; kingdom Fungi; phylum Basidiomycota; class Tremellomycetes; order Tremellales; family Cryptococcaceae; genus Kwoniella; species Kwoniella sp. CBS 9459. The sequence goes on along the minus strand of CP144066.1, from coordinate 116,592 downwards.
GGTCACGATATCCTTCAGGGGGATGTACATGTAACGCTGGCTGTGTAGAGCAAGTGGTTGTCCCGGTCTGGCTTAACAGCGCATGTAACACGTCGTTCGGATAGCGTAGCACGAGGCTAGTCGAGGTCCGGTCACTATTCACCAGAGGGTAAAACAAGACAAGGCATTAGTAAGCATCAACTTTGATTGTGACTACGCATGAGCGTGTATTTATGTGTACAGATGCGCGTGTAAGCGAGTGGAAGTCCTTGTGTGGGCGTGAGAGGTGTTGTACAGTAGTCCCAGGAGATCTCGGCGAAAGCGGGAAACGACCGAAACGATAGGGGGAATCTGCCTCCGAGGAAGGGGTGGGTTTGAAGGATGGAAGATAAGGGTGGCGAACACTACTGCGCGGAAGAGAGAAACAAGCAAAAGAGGACATGTGATGAATGATCCAGTGGGTGGGGGAGTGGGGGAAAATGCGGGCTAGCGGGCAGGCTGGACAGTTGTTGTTCGGCAATACCGATGATCGAACAGTCGGAACAGAACAGACCGCAGATAAGAAGACCGAGTCTGAGAAGTGTGCAAACAAGTGGCAAGAAGAACACAAAGAGCGGAATTGAAACATGTAATAGCGAACGAAGGCTCAGAAACAAAGAAATCCAAACTCACCAGCACCCATGGCGCACATCCTGAACCTATTCTCGCATTGCTGTCGGCAGTAGTAAGCCATCTGCACTGCTGCAAACTGGGCGTCGGCAGGTACGGCGAGGCAGGCCAGCATGAGCAGTACGAAAAGGGCGATGATGGTAGGGGAGAAGAAGGATCGGCTGGAAGCGGTAGATGGCATGGTGACGAGACTCGCTGATTGGCTAGGGTTGGTTCTGTCAATCGATCGAGTTTGCTGGATGAAGCGCAGCCGAGCAGCTGTTTTGGGTTAAGCTTTCAGCTGGTGGTTCAGACGTGGCAGTGTTTTCGTGTATGGTCGTGGGAGTGTGCGGGACTTTGCCTGTTGTGAATGCTAGGTTGAGCCGTGTTGAGCAAGTCTGCGTTTGTGCTGGTATTGCTAATTGAAGGCCGTGAAGCTGATTTTGGATTTCCGTGCAGGGAGGAATGGAAAAGCAAAGAGAAGATGTCGAGCGAATGTAGACTACACAGGCGGTATATGTATCCCATCGACCCAGTCCTCTTGAGAATTTGCATATGAAGGCTTTGTAGCCTTTTGGCGAGTTCTGAGAGGTATTTTTCTCTTCCTCTCAGTTTCGCAACAAGCGAAGAAAAAATTGCCATCAAATACTTGTTCACCCTTGCTCCTGCCCTCACGGACCTGAGAGCGATGATGGCCATATGCTAGATCACGTCGACCGTGCGCCCGTCCATCAAACGCCCTGACGACTGTGCACTGCATGCTGTGGACTGTGCACCGTATGATCACCATTGTTACGGCTTCGGTGTTTCGCCCATCACCCCGATCGCCGTTACGATGGTAACCAGTCAAGTAAGGTAGAGGGAGTCCTCGTCCGAGTCCTCGCCGTAGGGGACGTCGTTTGCTTGTCACGCACACACACATGCACACAGCATCAGTCGGTGGCGCATCTGATCGTCAGTAGCCATCAATCACTTCATTAGCTCGGGTCGTGCGCGGGTGTAGTGTGGGAAAGATCTGGACAATTCTCTTTCTCTTTCTGATGGTCTGATCGGAGATATCTCAGTTCAGTATAAATTCCCTCATCTCCGAGGACAAATACTAGTCACGTTGAGAAATTTTGTCCGTGCGACTGCGCGAGTATGTCCGTGCGAGCATGTGCTAATACAGTAGCACAGCACAGACGAGTCGAGTTGACTTGAGGAGTGCTGATTGCCAAAATTCGTCTCGTAACGATGTAGTGTTGGTCTAGAGCTTTGGGTTGCCCATGGGTGTCTTCTTTCTGTGAGCTAACAGACGAGAGGACGAGGTTGGGGCCAGAACCATCTCAAAGCGAGAAGACTTACCCGCCTACTAGCCATATTCCCACCCTAGCGACGACCCCTCGAAGGAGGCCTACCACACACCCTTCAGGTCGTCACGCTCACTACGAAGAGTTCGCTTTCCGACTGATCCTAAGAAAACTCGTCCTTTTCTTCTAGTTCTTGGTAAGCGAATCGATCGAGCGAGCGAATAGTCCCGCCGTCCTTTGGCTTCGTTTCGGTTGTTTTTCGCATCAAGCGTACACATCGCTAAACGGACGTTGGTTGACCAGACCAGAAACCAAAGGAGCCCAAGGAAGTTCGGTAGGTGTCTGGTCGAGGTGCTCGTACGAGCGGCATGTTCTGTTCGTAGTGCAAGAGGAAAACTTCCGAATGCTCGACTGCTTGTAGCTTCCATCGATGTGTGGATTTGATCGGGGGTTTCAGTTGGTTGACTGTTTAGTACTCGTCCCTTGACTGATTAGCCTACATTTCTATATGTCCAAGCATGACCATCGTTGGCATGATCCAGACTCGCGGCAATGCCATGCCAGGGACCGACGTGAGGGGTGCCCAGCTGAAACAATAACCATGACCACCACCATCATCAGTCGACAACCGCAGCACTTTGTCGTCTCGTGGTCAGTTCGAGAGGTCCAGGATCGTCCAGCGTTGAAACAACAAGATCACTGATCAAATGTAAGACGATGATGATGAACATCAACGCGATCAGGGATACACGCTTCGCGACTCTGGCTAGACGCGTCCGACCCGATCGCATCGGGCGAGCACACGGAATCAGATCCTGTCCGTTTGTCCATGCTTCCTCAGGACGAACGATTGATTCTCAGCTGAGGCCTTATGACATCCGTCAAGCACTATATACTATAGTGCGTTCCTTCCGCTCCTGCGTTACTTAAGCTTAACGGTGCTCCAGTGATCGACGCCCGGGCTTGCGCCCGATTTATCACGTGCGTCCTACTGCGCCCTGCGGTCGGGCTGGCTCAGGTCATGCATCAAACCAGAGCGACCACAACGCACGTGAACAGCAGGGTACGAGGTCGGCTAAATGGTACTCAGGATGCGTATGGCTTCCGTCCTCTCTCTACTTGGGCCTTCGGTGTCGCAGCGTAATACCCGAGAACCATTGTGTATCGCAGAGAATAGTGAGAGGCAGGCCAAGTGCTTCGAACACGCAATGACTCGCCACAAGCGTCCAGTGATCAATTCAAGACCATTCGCCACTGTGCGGTTTTGGGGTATTTTGCCTTTCAATGTAAATGTGGCATCATGTTGCTAGCATTCTATATTATAGCTACGGGAAGCGTAAGGTGTCATCGAGTTCAAGCCTCTTCACTCGACACCGGCATTGACACTTCCCGACTGTCTGTTGATCTATTCCCTGGGTCAGTCCTCTTCTTATTGTGCGACGGCGAATCTACTCTTCATCGGCATCTTCCACCTTCTGCTCTACTCTGGGCAACGTCCAGGCCTGATAGGCCAAGACGACTTCAATGAGCACCATGATCACTTGGTGCCACGCCATCCCTTCCCAGACTTCGTATTTTCCAACGACCCAAGGGAGGTAGTAGACCAACTTGGTGACTCTGTGCGCCAGGTCCAAGTACGCGGAGAGAGCGTACTGGCCCGCGAATGTGCCTGTGCGGAAGTTGTGCGCTACTTGGAGGATGTATGACAGGTGCCATGAGGCAATGCCGATCGAGCTGACGAGAGTGGATTTGGCGAGCCAGTGGATCTTGGGATCGGGTGTAAGAGGTCGGTGAGGCTGGATGAAGTGGGAGCCCCTCTGTCGCGGGAAGTAGGCGATCGAGAATAGAACGGCAAGGACCTGTGAAGGGGTATTTGGAGAGATGATCGATTAGCACAATTCTGCGCGAGACACATCAGATGTAAAGGTCTCGCGTGGCCGAGAGGATGGAAGTATTGCCCACTCACCCCTGTCCAGACTTTCCAGTCGAAGCCGGTGCCTTGCCTTTGACTGGCCCGCTCCGAGTGACTCCATCTCCATCTCCTGAACGTCAATTTCCACCCTTTCCTCTCGACCTCGAACGGAAGTACCAACTTCAGTTGCAAGAATACAGGCGCCAGCTCGACAAGAGTGAATAACACCGTGAGGATGCCGGTGCCCACTTCAGTCATCGAGTGCCACAAGCCTATCTGCATAACGGTCGTCTGGAATAGCTTGGAGGCTACAAAGGTGTAGACGGCAGGTAAGTGAATGCCGCGGATAGTCAGGCGAGTGTACCAGTAGAGAAGGCTCAGAATCCAGAGGGGAAGCGCGAGGAAGACATCCCTGTTCAGAAAGGAGGAAAGAACCATCAATATCGAAAGTCATCGTACACAAATATCGTTTTGACGACTGAACTGATCGCGGTCGCCATTGTTCATGCGTTACTCACCGAATCATGGTGATCACGAATCTTCGCCAAGGGTGAGTATCCTTGCCTCGATTACCCCATACGCCACCTGCAGATCGTCAATACACCGATCAGCACCGGACCGTGCCTGCCTCATTTCGTTTGAATAATGAAGCGTCACTCACTAGCCTGCTCCCACTCGTCTTGAAGCTCTGCCCGATCAGTGTCAGTAGCATTGTGCGCGCTTCGATGAGGTTGCAAATAGGTGTCTAGCACATGGACTCGAGCGGGGGTAAGGGATGAGAATCGGATAGTGTAGTTGACGTTGAATATCTCGGGATCCGTCACTGGTAATGGCGATACATTCGGGTGATCAGTGTCATACCCCGGCCAATCCAAAATATGCGATAGATGACAGGCAGGTATGCACAACCGCCCAATCGGCGGGGGAAGCTGTGTCACATCGAAGCGTAATGGCTGTGGGCAAACTCTCTGAGAATGACATACCGTTTGCGGCGTTGGAACAGTTCCGCCTCGTCACAGGCAACAGCTTGACGTCCTTAAATTACCAGAATATTGGATGTGTACAGTCGTCAGCGTATTCAACAATGGAGGTGGGCCCTTGATTCCGTTGTGAATGTGCAGCGAGAGTCACTCACTGTAGGTCCAGCCCCATGCTTCAGAGAACCCAGATAAGGTCCATACGCCAACTCTTTGCCTCTCGCGGCTACGGTCGTTTCTCCATCGTCCGTAGATGGGTTCAACACGAATCGGGTCGACCAATGGCCATTGTGGTCGTACGTCCTGTGACATCGGAATCGGTGGGTCAAGTTACCAGGAGCGGCTTTACCGCACTGGAAAGATACGGGTGAACAAGGCGTGCGAAATCAGAAGTCAGCGGGTGAGTTGCCCTTCGTGTCTCATTGGCTGGAGCAGCTTGGGATCGCACAGTATCTGGTAAAGAGAATTTGAGGTAAAGAAGGAAGGTGTGCGATGGCTCGACCACTCACAGCATGTTTCCTCAAGTTCTTATGAGCGTTGTCGTATGCCTTTCGATCGAAGAGACGGGTCTCGTTGATGATGTATACGTGTGACCTAATGCGATTGACCACACGGACGTTAGCGTGTTGGCTCAGTAACAAGATCTCACGATACTGGTTCAGATGCACCGATATGGTGTTATTCCTGTGAAGGCTCGACGCGCGCTTACCTCGTCACGATATAGGGCCGTAAATCCTCGTTGATGATCTTCCCATTCCCGATCTTCTCGACCAATTTCTTCCTTTCGGCAGCATCGCCCTGTGCACCTGCACCTGCTCCTTCCGGCTTCAGGGACACCTCTCCACGACCCTCAGCGTTGGACGCATCCTCATCAGGCTGATTGTTGCCAACGATATTGTCGTTCTTGTCATCTCCGTCTTGATCGTCTTCCAGGATGCTCGAGTAGAGATCATCGTCGTCGAGGGTGTCTTTGCCGCTGGTCAAGTCAGACGAGTCGGTCCTGTTACAGTCATCTGGGTGATTGTGGAACTCGATGAGAGACTGGGTGAATCCGATGGCTTCTAGCGCGGCCCATTGTTTGGAGGTGTCGGAGCTTCCGGTACCGAGCGAGTGAGAAGCGATGAATCTGTTTATCAACAATGTGGGAAATGTGTTTATGATCAGCGAGTTGAGCATGTAGGAAGCAGTGAAGCTCGTCCAGTGACGCCCAAGAGCGAGTACGACGAGGCACCACACAGGGTACTCACTCGGGCGAAATCTTCTGGTATGAGACGTCCACGTCCGACGGTCTCCAGTCCGTGAAGTCATCCAGCCTGTTCAATTTCGAGTTGACGGTTGGGATCAGGACGATAGCGATCCGAACGTCTTCTGCATAGAGGTAGTAGTCGTAGCTGTTCGAATTTCCAAGCAAGACATCAAGTTCCGGTCGGACAAGATTCAATTTTGTGGCCGAAAGTGACAGACGCTGGCGCGACCAAAATGGAGCTTCAATGATGTAGAGGTCACACGATTACTCACAATCGCTTCAAAGGCAGATCAAAGTTGACGGTGGCGTCAACGTCCCTATGAGACATGTTCATGTCCCTCAACACGATTTGCTGGAATGCGACCTCTTCTGTCGGTTTCCACCTGACTTCTATGGGGGAACGACCAGAGTTCGCGGCGTTTGCGAGCTCGCTGCCCGTGTATCCATCGGGCTTCCAGTCCTTCTCGGTAGCATATTCCTCCTTGTGGGGCGTCTCGTCATTGGGCAGCCTGACATAGACGGTGAGGAGGACGTCGAATTTGGTATGTGCTTCGATCAACGGTCGAACGACTTGAGAAGCGGTCAAGTCGGGCCCATCTGATCCAGGAGGGGAGGTGCCGTTGTACAGGAGACTCTTGTGGGGGTTTCTGGTGGTGTCGATAGCAGTCTTGGCGAGGGTGTAGGCTATGTATCCTATGAATATGACGATGCCCAGAACGATGAGGCCACATGAGACGCCCATGCACCGCCATATCGAACGGCGGGTCTTGCGCCGTACGGGCAGAGGTCGTGCAGCGTCCTTGTCGATGTCCATGCTGTACAGATGGAGCCCGTGGAAGAGAGACTGTCAATACACGTCTGGCTACTGAGATCCGATCGCACTCGACTGGTGTTCGCGGTCGCCAATAGGTAGGAGTCACAGCCAACTTGTTTGACGTTGGGAAGCAGAACAAAGGTCGATTATATATCTAAAGTAATGTCCGTTCGTCTCCATGCCGAGCGGCCTCGCACCCTGTGTTGACCGGCTGCTATCGATTCGCAGGCAGCACGCTTCACGCCGAGATCAGATCATACACCACCGTCTTGGTACTCCTCCTATCCACTGCATTCGAAAGCTGTGCTTTGGCTTTCGTTATGCATGGTGTGCGATGCAGGGCTTGCCATAAGCGATAACAGAACAATAACTTAACCGTGAGTAGCAAGACATGACCAAAATAGACAACGGCTGTACATACAAGTTACAAACCCTAGGAGAGCGCCATCAGGCACTGCCCGGACCGTGCTATGTACCGCTTGAGGCGCCGGTCGATCACGTGATCAAGTCTGTTAAGGATCTTGCGGCCGAGAGTCAAAAGGGATGGATTCTTGCGGACGGGACGAGTACTGTAGGACGTGATCGCTAGCAGCTCAGGCGCCCGAAGTGAGCGATGAGCTATGCGAGAAGGAAACCTTGGCAACGGAATGCCCTCGAAAGACACCTGCAGAATCTTAACCGAGTCGCCAGAGCGGTTGTGCCTGTCAAGCCGCGATAGATATCGCAGGGAGTTTCCATATCCAAATGTTCCTATCAATGCCTGACAGATCTGAATATGCATCCCTGTTCCTTCGCTTCCGAATCGTGCTTGCACAAATGTAGGAAGGATGAAAGAAGCTTAAGCAGATCCTTACATTTTGAGGTGCAGCGGATCTCTAAGGAATATAGTGCCGCAGCGAGGGTCGGCAATTGGGCGATATCGGTACTCCGCATGGATGGAAATATCGAATTCCCGGTTGGTGGAGGGTGATCTGATTGATGATTGGGGAGTGTGGAGTGGGTGATGAGGGCATTGTGAGGTATTATTGCTCCGCTGATGTGGAAAAAAAGGGGGATAGGGAGAGGGGTAGAGTCAGGGCATCTCAGGCCGCGTGGGAAAAGAGCGAGTGGGATGCATCATGCTTCGATTCGATTTCACTCTCCCTCAATCGTCTTCAAAAGCATATAAGTAGGAGCACTCAATTTTCCTCCTATTTGCTGCTTTCCAATCACAGTCCACAAATCCAAGCGTAAACGAAACCTGTATCAACAACAAAATCGCAACGCAACCGACAACAAACACCAATCCTAGGTCACCAGGTCAGTAAGCAAGAACCAGAATCAAGATGGTTCCCACACACTCGAGTCGATCGTGGACCGAGTGGGAAGAATCATCTCTCTTCTATCTTCTGTCTTGATGTCGACGTCGCCGCGGTATGATATGAACCAACAACCACACACGCCCTCCTGATCTCCGTCGTGAGCCGAATCCACCCAAGTGCTTCATCTTGTTGGGCATCTTGGCTAGATGAGGGCCTCGATGGAGATCGGGATTCGGGTTTGGGAGAAAAACAAAATATCTAGAATCTCTTGCCAAGTCTATAGCTCGTTACAACCAAGAGCATGACTATCACGATAAAACACTCGTTATAGGCTGTAACAGATAGTTTCGGGAGCGATCGACTATCTTGTTTTTGCGCAGCTTTGCTCTTGTTTGAGGGTCCGATTTGGCTGGTCCCATCGTCGCACGCCTTTGCGTGCGCGACGCTGCTCTCCAGACTGGATCCTCAAGAAGGCCAAGCCGAAAGATTCAAGTCCATCGCTTCCGGTCCTATCCTGGGGGCCTGAGTGCGTGAGATAGAGCAACACGGGTGCCGGGTTCATTCACATTATAGTCCTGTCGACGCAGATTTGATGCGTCGACGACTTGTGATACCTGTGCTGAGATCATACCGTCGAGCGGACCAGGATAATGCCTGCGTCGCTAGTTGCTTGTTTGGTGTCGTGCGCTCACGGATAGTGTGTATCGGGGACTTCATGTAGGGTTCAGAAAGGAAAGAAAAAGTCTCTTTCTCCCATTCCAAGTTGGAAAAGATGTCTCACGATTGGCACAAAATGTGAGTGATGTTCGAGTTGCTCATAGGATACACGGCTCTGCGGTGCATCCCAGAATCGATTAATCGGTGTCTTCTGCTTGTACACTATCGCTGACTAATCTGACATCCAGTCCGAACGTCTCGGATCACTTAAAATGGTACCAGAACAAGGGAGCTCTCAAGCTCAACTTGTGAGTAAAGCCTCTGTCACCTTTATCAATTTCTTACACTCCGCTGACGTTCCCTTTTACGTTCTGCTAGCTTCTTGAGCATCATCTTCGTTGGAATGATCCTCAATGGCTGTATGTGTTACCCTCTAAATAATTTGAGGTACATCCTGACTTGGTATCCTTTCTCCCAGACGATGGCTCTTTGATCTCCGGTCTCCAGGCTTCCGATGCTTGGCAGGCGGATCTTGGTTATCCCAACGGTGTCAAGCTCGGTCTTCTCAACGCTGTCGGCTCCTTCACTGGTCTCGCTGCTGGCCCGATCATCAACTTCATCGATGAACATTTCGGTCGACGATGGGGAATCCGATGTGAGCAGCTTGTCTCCTCTCTTCTCTCACAAAAAAAAAGACATCATGTACTGATGATTAGGGCACATGTGCAGTCTACGGCGTCACCATTCTCACCGGGTCAGTCATCGGCTGTATCGCAGGTGTACCTGGCGCGAACGGTTACGCTTTGTTCTGTGCCGGTCGAGCCATCATCGGTTTCGGCCTCACGTCGTTCCTCATGACCAGCTTGATCGTCGTACAGGAGATCACCCATCCTAGAAGCAGGGAGACTGTCGCTCATTCATGGGTATGTGTTTCTCATCTAATTTCTGGCGTCGTCCATCGTCCAACGGGCATCGTAACAACGGAGTCACTAACATACCATTCTTCCTTCCCAGAACTCCTGGTACATCCTTGGCTTGTTTATCGAGGGATGGGTCGTCTTTGCCTGTATCTCCAGGATCGAGACTTCCTGGTCTTGGCGGATCCCTTACATCATCCAAGTCCCAATCGCGCTTTACATCTTGATCGCCGTTCAATTCGTACCCGAGACACCCCGATGGTTGCTAGGTAAAGGTCGGGAGGAAGAAGCGTTCGCCTTCCTTGTCGAGTACCACGGTAATGGTGATTCCGAAGATCCGTTGGTCCTGTTCGAGTTTGCCGAGATGAAGGAGGCGATTCGTTTGGAGAGGGAAGCCAAGGCGCAAAAGTGGCGCGTTATCCTGAGGAGTAGGAGTAATATCCGTCGATTGGGTCTGGCGGCCATGATGACGTTCTTGACCAATCTGTCTGGATGTGAGTCGCGATACACTTATCTTATAATTTTACGCCGGAAACTGATCAATTCGCTTGTTTCCTCCTCTCCAGCCTCCATCATCTACTACTACTGTAAGTCAGATTTCCATCAAGCGTAGACCCATGCATGCAAGAAACTGACCACAAACCCCCTTTTCAGACACCATCGTCTTCGACCAAGTCGGCATCACCGACCCCACCACCCAGACCGGTGTCGCAGCGGGTCTGAACGGTTTCACCTGGATGGCTCAATTGGTAGCAGTCTATGTCGGCAGGTTTGTGGGAAGGAAGAAGATCTTGCTTTGGGTCTGGCCAGCTCTGCTTCTCGCCTTGATCGGTCTTTGCGTCTCTAGGTGAGCAGCGCTTGCGCATAGTCTGTAGTAGGTCATTACAGTTAGCTGATGAAAACGTTTGTTTTCGTTTTGATGGCAGTGGCGTCTACGCCAACTCTGCAGATGGGAACTCGAAAGCTGGTGTCGCCACTGTCGTCCTTGTGTGGATCTACTTGGCCTCGTTCAACTTTGCTAGTAAGTCATATCGCTAGGACGCAAAACACGATGTTATTGGAAGTAGTGCTGAACAGTAATCCCTTTTGCTGTCTTTCCCGTAGATCCGGTCCTTTGGTCTTGTGAGTTCAGCTTATGCGATGCAGTGTTTCAATATTTCGATTATTGCTAATGTGTTTGCATCATCGTAGATCCGGCCGAAGTTCAGACTTTCTCTATGCGCAGCAAAGGTCTTCTAGTTTGGAACACCGTCTATCAACTCCAGTCTGCCTATGTCACCTGGGTCGACGCCATTGCACTAGAGGCTATTGGTGAGTTTACCAATCCGCGCTAAGAGAGGGTTTCTTACCCGTCTTGTACCGCCCGATAGATGGTCTGGACACGTGTACTGACGGATCTTGTGCTTCACAGGCTACAAGTACTACGCTGTTTACATGCCGCTCGTCGTGATTCAGTGGTTCCTCGTCTACTTCTGTATGTTTCCGATAGCCAGGCCCTCACCCACGTTTTCCTCATCTTCTGAACGCCGATGTCTAACAAATACGACAGTGAGCTGACCTGATGGGTGCCTTGCATTTTACAGTCATGATTGAGACCAAGGGCTACACCCTCGAAGAGATCGCCCAGGCATTCGACAAGTCCTCTGTCAGCCTCGTCCACGTCAACATCCTCGAAGACGTTGAACGACGAGGTGCCAACAACGACGATGATCATGCTCATGGCGGCGACGGGGCCGAGTACAAGAGCCCTCAAGATCCGCCGAAACATTAGAGTCCTCGCCGACGATCGTGTCTTGTTGCGTTGTTCAAGACGCCAAGAACAGATCGAAAATGACGTAGATTGGCAGGTCAAGAACACCAAAGTCGCACCGAGTGGAGATCATCATTTGGTGGAGCAAATCAAGTCGCAGGTATGAGTCATGGAGATAGATCCGAATGGAGAATTGAGAGTGTAGAGAGGATGGTGGATGACGGGATGGATGGCAGGAAGCTGGGCGGCAAGCTCAGATATGATCAATACTATAAGGGTGGCTGATAGAAAACTAACAAAACAACCAAAAAACAGGGAACGGATCATACGAATTGAGGATGCATCGAGTGCTTGCGTTCGTCTTGGGCTGGGTGACTTCCGTTTTCACCTCAATTTTTATGTACTGTACATCCAAAATAAGGGTTTGTCACTAGCGGCAACGCGTGAGGCTTTCCAACGTTGACATCGCCGCCTGTCTCGCAAGAGGACTCAGCGGATACGGGAGGACATTTGATTGCATGACATTTGCTCCCATTCTGCACTGTCATACATGTAGGTGACATAGGACACAAACACACGTTCATTATACTTCTGTTATTCCTTCGTTCGGTTTCCCTTCGATAACCAAGTCTCAAACCAAATTCTTCTTCTTCTTCAATCTCGCCCTATTACGCTACGAGTCCTTGGCCTCCTCGAAGCAGATGCAGATGGCTGTGATGAGTGCCAAGTCGACGCCTGGTGCGACGCTGACGAGGTACTATTCGCGGCGGGGTCACAATGATCAATTCAATCATCAGCGTCGACCTCGGGATTCGAAACTTCTCAGAAATCGTCCGTTCTCCGGTTGGGGCGAGTTAATTCGAAACCGACCGACCGATTGTCTAATCAGTATAACATATGTCATATCATGCACAGTACTCACAGTCTCTCTACCATCTATCAGACCTTGCCCACTCAAGCTGCCCGTACGCCTTGAGAGCTGGGCGACGATCGGACCGCTGCGGACGATTAAGTCGGCCGCACCGACCCAGAAGTCGCCTTTGAGGTCGATGGTCGAATGGGTGTTTGTGGGTGTGTTTAGGTAGACTGCTTCGGCGGCATTTCCGACTGTGGAGTATTGATTATTCGTTCAAACACACAAGTGGGGGAAATTTGTTCAGCAGATCAGCACGCATGCGATGACCTCTGTGTCCGTGCCCATGCCCGTGCCCGTGTCCAGTGACTGTCTCGGGATGTCACGAGCCATCCGTCTGTTCAAGCAAGACATGTCAAGTAGGCCAGTATGGGCAGATGCAAAAGGACACATTGTACACCTGAACAGAACAGAACAAGACATGACAAAACAGCAAAACAGCAGACTAGCAGAACAGAGGCAAACAGCTTGACTCGACTCACGCGCAAACTTCTTCTTGACTTTCAGGACTTCTCTCCCATCTGGGTCTTCACCGACGAATGACTTGTTCAATATCTGAGCCTTGTTCTTGAGCGTTATCAGAGGAACGCCGTTCGGGTCGGCGATAACTGGAAGATTGAAAACATCGATAGACATGAGTGACCTTCTGTATCACACAGTATAGTTTGTGGTAAACCACCACAACTGAAGGTCTACACGACATGAGCTTACTTTTCCTTCCCTTGGATCCTCCTGCGTTCTGACATCGCAGAACTTCTATGCCGTCAGTGGTGCGGACGATGAAGTCTTCCTACAGGCGGGCAAGCAAGGGACGCTTAATCAGCGACGCACAGAGCTTGAGATACACTATTTGAGTGGTCGATCATCCATGGGATTGGGAAGTTCAGGGGAAAGATAGCAAGACGTGTTGAAGATCCTCTTCCGCTCCTTCCTCCATAACCTGACAACGACACATGAAATTTGCTCAACATTCCACTCGACTCACTCCATCGAAATGAAACGGCCGCTCCTGCAGCACCAACGTAGCCCCGTTCACATTCTGATCCGCGAACTCTGCGTAGATCCCGATCGGCGGATTGACGGGCTGTAATTTCTGCGGTAAAGAGGGCTTGTGCAGCGCCATTGCTGCTACGGAGAAGGGGACTGCCCATGGTCCAGGGGGGATATCGCCTCCCATTGTGGTTCTGGATACGTGAAGTGCGATTTTCTGAGGCGGAGTAGTCAGTGCCGTAGTTGTGTGTACTAGAGTGCCTGTTGACTTGTCGGCTGGTTGATGAGAGAAGATGACAGAAGGGAGAATATGTAATATGTATGCTTAATTTAAGTCTTCAACTGGTTGGACTTCATATATATATTGCAATCTTCATGGTCGATATCGATCGACATCCTGCTCCGCATCGCACCCGACGTTACTGTAAGTGACGAGCTGGCCAGCAGAGCTCGCTCGGCATGTCCTCTGATGGTCCGTTCCATTTGCATTCGGTTCGATATGATATCAAGTCGTTTGCCGAGACAGGTGGATGACTTGTAGGGATTATGATTGCCCTGCATCCGTACGGTACACCGAATTCCTGAGCTAAATATCCGAGATTACCACTTCTTTACGAGAGGCTCGCTCGGTCAGGCGTTCGTCGACGTAACTGACGAGAGACCGATGCAAGACTCGGCGGTCGTCCTGCATTCCTTGTTGCGATGGACGGCAGAGCCAAGGATGAAAGGTGATGGGTGCTTGAGTGATTTTGCGATGACTCGACTCGGATCAGATACAGTACAAAGTCTCCGAGATAAGAGGTAGAAGCGGGTCACGTATAATGACCATGAGGGGAATAGATCGAGATGGAAATCAGAGGGGCATCGTGTGCAGGTCAGAGTGAATTGCGACTCAGTGGAAGAGGCAGCGACGACAGTGAGGAAGAAGGGGATTCGGGACACAAGACCATGAGCGGTTCATACGCATAGGGCGCTCGCTAGGCGGTATATATCAAAAGCCACTCGATCTCGTTCTAATCTGGTGCCGGTGCAACCACTCGCATCCGGGTGGAGGTCACCCGCCGCAACCTTGTATAGATAGGTTCATACCGTCGTCATCTCTGTTGATTCTCATGTCTGTCCACCCAGACGATACAGATGTCATGGCTTTGGACATCGCGCAACTCCTTGACGCGCTCTAGCATCTAATCCATGAATCTCAGAGCGGCACCACGATGCAGTCAACGAACGGAACAAACACAGATACAATTGACGAGACCGACTTCGATATCCATACCGACCCCGACGCGAACACAGGTCCAGAATCGGTTATCATAGCTGATGTAGCTCACTCTAGTGCCGACTCATTCCCTCTTTCTAGGCCAGCGGTGCACTCTAGTAGAACCCGGAGCAGATACATTGTGACTGTCGCCAACTCGTACGACGTGGAACCTTCCACAATATCCATCCTCTACCCGGATCTCAGCTCCGACCTCCTCTCGGGACCAGAGTCTACCCCGCAAGAACAATCACAATCCGCAATATCTACACTAGTGCGCACACGAACGATCTCGCTACCTAAGGATCACGAGAGTATCGACGCGGATGCCTTGGTCCGAAATGAAAGAGCGTTGGAAGAGCTTATATCGAAGTGCGAGGAGCAGGGGAGGGTGCGGACTACGATCAGGGCCAAGGTCAGCGAGCGTGGAGGAAGGGGCCTCGCAATGAGACCGAGTTATAGAAGTAGAAGCGTCAGTCCCGGGCGTCTCCCTTTCGTCTCAAATGACGGATCACAATCCGCTTCAGGCGTAGATGCTCTCTCGCTCTACGACGGCAGCACCAGCGCCGGTTATAAATTCAGCGATGAACAATCGCTTACTCCGCTCAACGTGACACGCTCGCCTCCGAAATCATTAGAACCCTTCGGACTCCGCTATAGTCCCGACCAAGCCAGCACCACATCTACAGCTTTGAGACCCACGACCAAGTCTAATGGCTGTGCTGCCGATCCCACCGGTGCGAAATCCGGTTCTCGATTCGGCGATATAGTGATAAACAATCCCGTGAATCTCAGCTCAAACTCCCAACAGCCGGAACCAGCGCCTTCTTACGACCTGCCGGGTGGTCGAGGTCCGTGGCTGTATCGTATCTTCCTGAAGGTGGCCTACTTCTCGCTCGTATACGGCATGCGATACTTTTTCTACGCGGTCTTCGCGTGGTTCACACTCGGGATCATGTGGATCATCTTACCGTGGGTGTTGTGCTTAGGAGCGTTGAAGGGTGTATGGGATCAGGCAGTAGGGTATGGAAGTGCTCTGGGAGACAATTTTGGAGTTAGGCTAAAACCAGCGAAAAATAGTGGATACCTGTGGTGGTTTACTGATCCAAAAGACGCATGGAAAACCCCCAGCAAAGACGATGGCCGGCCCCGACAACCGAAACCAAACGAGGATGCGCAGGTGCGGCATGGATCACATTACTACCCAGGGACAAGCAGAAGACGCTCGTCAAGCTCCATCCTCATCACAAACGGCACTTCGCTCAACAATAAAGGGACAGATCCGATGAGCGCGGAGGACCTAGCTGCTAATCGAGCAGAGGCGTTCATCAAGCTCGAGGAATCAGCCAACGTCACGTCTTCGGGACACCTTTCGACGAGAAGGGTTAGCGGTCCAGCCAGGCTGACCGAGATGGGCTGATGTCACGGTGGAAGAGCAAGTCTCACTGCAGTATTTATTGGCATACGTTCCCAGTCAAGTCAGGGTCATCTCTATCACACTTGTAGCATAGAAGCGAGCAAATAGTCTGCTATCCGTCACATTGGAGAGACCAAGCTCTTCAGCATGTCTCGCCACCATACAAATGATTCGTTGTCCTCGACTCCATTCACTGTGCTCCACTGTACTCGTACAGTGGATTCACGGTCCATGTAGTATGTTTGATTCTAATCTATGCATGTGGCATTTGAAGCAATCCGCAGCGAGCCTGTCAGTGAGCCCTCCCCGTACCACAGACCGGCCAGGGAGGATGGAGATATGCATTGCTGCACCGCTACATCACCGCTGCATCGCTTTGCGTTACCGTGCACTGCATTAAGTCACAATGATAACTAACAATGATGTCACTGATACTGATAAAATCCCTCAGATTGCTGTGCCGCTGAGCTTTCCCCTTTCTTATCTTGTAGTCGGATAAGTCTAATCGCCCTGAATCCGACTCCCTAATGACCTTGTAATCGCGATTAGAATAATAAACCATCGCCAAGCCAAGGAATGCCGAGATCATATACTTGGGAACGAACGCTTCGGAACCTTGTTGTACTACTAGTAGTATTGTACAACGAAGTACGGTATATATAACAGGCAACCAAAGTTGTTTCGATACGCTTTAGTCCCCACATCAGCACCGATCCTACTAGCTAGTAGTATCAACCATTCTTAGCTGACCCCATCATACCACACACCCAGCCGAGGAAATTTCTCTACTGCAGACAACGACCAATCTCAGAGTCTACAACCAGTACCACACATCACCACCATGGGCTTCTTCACAGCTTCCGCACCGGCTCAACTGCACCCCGTCAACCCGCCACTGGGCGTCTTCCCCAACTTCTATGCGCAACAACCCACAACGCTGGTCCTCAAGGAGAAAGTCTTCTCTTTCAGCGGGGTGAGTGGCCCCAGCTCGTATTGCCACTCTCCCACCCTCTCGAATTGTATAGGGGCGTTGCCTTTCAAGCGAGCAGAGTCTTAGAAACGCCAATCTTGTTCCTTGCTCTCCTAGCAGCCGCAGCTGCTTTGATATTGATCCGCATCCGGATTTGCGAGGTCGCTTACGGGATATCGCTCTTATAGGACGACTTCTCAGTCAAGGATACGAACGGATTCACCGTCGTCCGATGTCATGGCTCGGCAATGTCATTCAGAGATCGCAAGGGTGAGTGCGGATATACCAGCTCACAACTCGTCCACGCCTGCACTTAGGGAGTGGTAGTTTCTCATTCGCCCCTTACAATGTCTCTTGAAACCGACGGGGTCTTCCCAAGGTGATATAGCTCGCTGATATTATCGATGTCAATTTCAATTGCGCTCGCTTGCCCCAAACAGTCATCGTGGACGCCAACAACAAATTCCTCTTCGGCCTGAGGAACAAGATGCTCGCGATTCACAAGACGTTCATCGCTGAGAGCGAGAGCGGGACTGAGATCTTTAAAATAAGGAAGCGGATGAGCTGTGAGTTGCCCGCGTTTTCTTGATCTGCCTCACCGTGACAAGTCGGTCCTCTGCACGCAAAGGGGGCGCTCCGGGGGAGGGTTTATACCTTGTTGTTGTCAACACCAATATATAAATTTGAGTCAACGCTGACAATTTCCTTTTCTTCATTCTCCCGCCTCACATCGATTTCTATCCGCCTCGTCCGCCCCCGCCCCCGATTGTCTCATACCACATTCCCCCAATCTTTCGCAACAACCCACTTCGCTTCTCCCCCCTACCGCTGCACTACAACGTACTACATCCCGCAGTCGGCTCAAAGATGGAAGCGACCTTCCACAACCCCGCGACCTCACAAGAGGTCACCCTGCTGCTCCGAGGCGATTTCTGGGGCGGGTCGGCCGATATCACGGTAGAGAACGGCCCTGTGGTCGCGCAGATTACGAGGGAGATGATGAATGCCCGACAGATCTTTGGTGGACAACAGTCTGTGAGTGAAGTTTTGATCAAGCGCAGGTTTTTTTCTCCCGTTTCTCCTTCTCCTGAGTCATTAGTCGATCGTCGATCTCTTTGCCGTCTTGATGACGAGAAATCGCGATGTCCTGGGCTCCGTGTCAAGGCTTTCTTTGATCAGTTCTTTATTGCTTCAACTTTTACTTCATGTAAGGCGAACCCAGCTGACCTGATCCATCTACCTACCCCTCTCCCTACCTACACAACAGTACTTCGTGACAGTCGCGCCGGGCGTCGATCTAGCACTGATAGCGGCGCTCTGTATCTGCTTCGACGAGGCCAAGAACGAGGAGAAGTAGTGAGCGGCAGAACGGTGATAGGCATAGGCCGAGCCCGGCCGAGCGGAGTGAAGCGATAGTGATTCGTCACGAAGTGGACGCGAAAGCGGGTGCGATAGCCTACCCGCCCAGAAGAGAAGGGACACCGTTTTGTTTTGTGTTTGACACCCGGTGCGAGCTGCGAGCTGCGACGTGGATGGGCGAGATAGATCGTGAGAAGAAGAGATAAATGGTCCATTGAAGTGAGAACAGATAAGTGATCATACAACCGCAGGCATGTCGCTTGACGTACCTCACTATGTAATATTATAGTAGACTATTACTTGTAAACTGGATACGTTGTGTACCATCTATTGTCTTTTTACGATTATGACATCTCCGTGACTTGGGCCAGCCCAGGTGATGATCGGTCACGAACGGCCCGTCAAGTTTGGTCAGGCAAACCACAAGACGATTGACCTTTGTACATTGTATACTAAGTTGGCTGAAAGGTCTAATATAGTATGTCGCAGGACGAACGGTATAATGCCTGATATATCTTCTTACCCTCCCTCCAGGAACATCCGACTACGACTAAGACTGATACTACAGCATGATCAGATCGGCGTCCTGATCCACCTTCTTCCCAGACCCTATTTCTGCGCCTTTGCGTGCTTCGGCGCGCTCAATCTTCGATCCAGACTCAGACCCAGACCCAGACTCAGGATTGACAATGTTCGTGTCCTTGGTCGTGATTGTGGTTGTCGCTGTCAATTCTGACGGAGGTGATGGGGGTGCCGAGGCCATGATCACGTCCGTATCCACCTCCACGTCGTCGTTTACTTTGTTCACTTGGTCCGTACCATCTGAGACGGTGGACTCCGACTGGGTCCTCGCTCTGTTCTCATCAACGCTGTCATTCTTGCGCTCCTCGAATTCTTCTTTCGAAGACTGACGAAGTGGATTTTCGGGCTCGGACGCAGCTCCTGATTGGTGCGGGCGTGGACGCGGGCCTTCTCTCGAATATAGAAGCTGATCGAGTAGCATCACAGGAAAAAACATGCTTGTTAGCTTATCTCTGCAGACGCTACATGTACCCATGAACCTGCAAGAGAAACACCACAGGATATTGGAAGTATCGGAATACCTAGGCCACTCACCATGTACGGTCCGCCGTCCATCCATAGACCCGTTTTATCACCTGCGATCGTACTCCATTCGACCTGTGTGAGACAGAAAGCAGGAAGCAGATACGGAAAGAGAAAGGATATAAGTCAATTTACCATACAACATGCGTGGATCAAGAGAAAGAAGCGGAGCGTCCGCCGTCTGCGTTCTTCCACCGGAAAAAAAAAGATTTTATGTGTCGGGTGACATCGCTTGCAGATGTGCAGGCAGAAGAAAACTCTTTGTTGACTCGACTCACCCGCTCTGCTTCATGTTCCTGCACTTTCCACCATTCACCCTGTTCGTCCTTGATGTACGCGTACAAGTGGTTGCCGCCCACGAGCGCTCCGTCATGGAACAGTATCGCTCGAAGGGTGTACTACCCGGTGCAAGCAAATGAGTCAGCAAAGGACGCCACTATTCATGCAGGCAGCGTGGGGGGTAGCGCTTTAGGATGATATCATTACCGCGACGCGGTTTACTCACAACATGCTTGTTGTATTCAGGATCATCAGTCTCGAAAGCCCCAGCAGACGAAGAAGCTTCTTCCATCATCTTCAATTCTACATTGGCTTCGCGGACTTTCTCTTCAAGCACAGCGAGGACTCTCTCAAGCTGCGGACGAAAACCACCACGAGCGCGTGGTATGGAATGGCATCAGCACTGAATCTCATCGAGGACCAGGAGAATATCCGGGACCCAGACCTTACCTTCTCTTTCATTTCCCGTCGTGACTCGTTTTGCATCGCATCGTCGCTTGGCGGACTCGATATCAGGTGGTCGATCAGACTACGAAAACACAGGAGTCAGCGCGAATGTTCTTTCAGAACGAATCGTCCGAGGCTTTGGGGACTTCAACTCACGTCTTCAAGCTGGCGTGGTAATTTTGACCCTGTAACCTCAACCAAAGTGCAATAACGGAGTGATTAGTACGGACTTTCGGCTTGACAAGATCACGTCGTTGAAGCGACAAAAAGTCTCGCTCGACTGGAAAGACATCATATCGTTCGATGTTGCCGAAAGCTCACCTCGTGCATTGTCATATTGGTAATTTTCTCACGCATCCGCCTGGCGTCACCCGCCATTACGGATTGATGGGCTCGCTTCTGGGCGGCATAGGCTGCGTTCGATTTCAGGTATCGGTCTGCTCATATAACGGCCAAAGATACGAGCAGAATTAAGGAGGCAGCAGGACCATTAACGGTCAGCTAGATACTACGCTTCGTTCTTCTTCGATGTGCCACAGTAGAGTCGTCTTGTCCAGGCGAATCCTCTCGATGGGAGCGACCAAAAAGGGATAGTCTCGGGAGGGGGAAATATCGTTGAGTACGAAGAAGTCTTTCACACAACTCACCTAGCACGACCCTCTCATCGAGCCGCCACACGTCCCTAGGCGCCCCATACGCCCAGTCAATGAAGACCGTCAAGATATCGCCAAGCTCGACGATCCCTTGGCCTGACATGTCTGAATTCCAGATCAAATCGGCAAGATGGGAATAAATGTCGCTCGGTATGTCCTTTTTACGCTGGAATATCACGTGTGTTGATTGGCGAGGAGGTTCGCCGTCGACTTCGGTCTTCATCAACCTGGAGGTCAACAGGGGTCAGATGCTGCAACCACTTGACCTCTGAGACAAGCAATGGGATAAGTGATTTGCTCACCTTTGCGAGTCATCCGCGATGGTCTTCCAGTCATTGGGGTCTGGAGCAGCGCCCGTCTTGGTGAGGATCATAGTCGTCATTTCGTGTGCTATCATCGAATGGAAATCTGGGAGGTCGTGATTCCGGATAAAGAGGTACCGACTCCGCGTCAGCGTGGTTCACGCATGGCGAGGAAGACAGATGAGGTAAAGCGGCCAGCGTTTAGACTCATCTCGAGTGAGAAGGGATTCAGAAGGAAGACTACTGTGGGCTTTTCCGCTTCCCGAATGATCCGGTACGTCATGCTCACCTTTTGTAGCTTGACCGGGCGGTAGTTGTCCCGGTTCTCGGCCACCTCTGAGATCGCGCAAAACATCATCTACCTCGACGAATGACTTCGGATTTAGTCTCGACATCTCGTGAAGCTGGAAGAGGTGTACATCGGCTATATAGTGAACATAGCATGTTTGTCAGTATGTGCTGTGTAGATGCCTATCATGGCTGCCTTTCTCATCTACGATCTATCGCCCTACAGTATACATGAAACTGCTCACCTTGTGAAGGTGGCGAAGCGCCCTCTGTATTCAAGACGTCTTCCACAGCTTCGCGCAGTTGAGGGACGGCGTACATGGCTTGAAGGAAGTTGGCAGCGTAGGTTGAGTGACCGGATTCAGAATAGAAGATAAGGGGTCTGGTTATGCGATATTATTAGCGTCCACTTGATCATAGACAGACGGAGGTTGCTGCCCAACTGGTTCCGTGGGGAGCAGGCGTGTCAATGTAGGGGAGATTGTAAGGATGCGAAAGGTCAGACTGAACTTACGCTCCCTCAGGTCTGTCGACAGGTCTTGGCCTCTCAGAGTCTTTGATAGCGGACGCAGAGTGGAAGCTGGCGGTCATGAGTGATTCTTGGATCGCACGATCCATGTCTTCATCCTCTTTTGACATTGACGCGTTGTTCTGAAACCGATTACAAGGTGAGCCAGCTATGACGGAGTGACACAACGTAATTCCCTTTAGGAAAGAGAGAGATATGTCGAGAAGATTGCGATTGGAGGGTACTAGGATTCTGATCAGTGATCGCCTGTGCACTTACCTGGGTAGAGGGTACCAGAGCCATCTTCCCTTCGTCGTCCGTCTTGTTGCTCGGCCCAAAGAGTGGCTCAATCTCGGTCCCAGCCAAATCCCTGTTTTCGCCGAGCCCCGAATCTCTATCTCCATCTGGACTAGGCGGAGGGGGTCCGTTGGCCCTGACACTGCGTTCTCGCTCGGACCGCCTCTGATCTTCATCCATCGGTTCTCCATTTGCGTTACCCATATCAGCCTGCGAGAGGGCAATCGCTTTGCGCAGCTCCTCATCATCATCGTCGGCACCGATCGTTGTGGATGTAAATGAAGGAGTTGGCGTTGTAGACAGTAGAGGCTGTTGATAATGGCCCGCACTTGGGGTCAGAGATGCAGCAGATAGAGGTCGAGCAGGGAGTGGAGGTTTGCGTTGCGACTGCGACTGCGACTGTGGCTGCGGCTGCAGATGTGATGTTTGATACGTTATTGAGCTGGCACCGGCGGCTGTCTTGGGGCCTTGTTGTGGGTGGGGATTTCGAAAGGGGTTATTGGATGCGAGATGTGATTGAGGTGGTTCGGGGCTCGGGTCTGTGATGGGCGGTGTATCGATATCAATCACTTCGCGGTGCTCGACTGTTGGAGGACCACGCGTTGGTAATGAATGTCAGCTTAATCACATACTTGCTATAGTCTCAATGATTGTGTGGCCGCGCTTAGCTTACCGGATGTTCCCGCTGCGTTCTGAGGCGTGAAAGAGTTGTACGATGGTGTGGGATCGGGTCTGCTGGGCTCAGGGGTCCACTGCGGGAATGATTATGAGTAT
Source organism: Kwoniella sp. CBS 9459 (assembly GCA_036428585.1). Taxonomy (NCBI): domain Eukaryota; kingdom Fungi; phylum Basidiomycota; class Tremellomycetes; order Tremellales; family Cryptococcaceae; genus Kwoniella; species Kwoniella sp. CBS 9459. Next base: position 93,543 of record CP144066.1, on the reverse strand, counting down.
CGTAACAGAATTCAGCGGCGTGATGCTAATCATGATTTTGGGACCATGTACGACATGCGGGATTCTCCTTTCACGTCCAGGGCGAAGCGAGCCACATCGAGATCACTCACATTCGCACCATCACCGAAACACCAATTGACGGCAGGCTCGACAGTATGATACCGCGATGCTGCCTCACGTGCTAGACGGGGCTCGATGCCCATGTCCTTCAACGCTGTGAAGGTCGACTCGGAGACTGACATGGTGACGGTGGCGGTGGTATAGGATCAAAACGAAAGTTTGGTCCCGTAAGGAATGAGGTGGCCGTCGTCGCGTTCGCCTCAGTGCCGACAGTTGATCCGTGTTGAGCGAGAGGGAAGGAAGAGGCGGACCGGTATCTCGATGCACAGTGGAAGGAATTGAGAGGCGACCGTCGCTCGGAAGGGTAGCCCTAGATGAGTGCTTTGAGTAGGATAGCTGATCAGACTCCGCTCAGAATGAAAAGACAGGACTCCTATCCGGTGGACGGACAGATGTCGGATAGCGACCAACGGACAAACGATGACATGGAACTACAATGGCGAGAGAGTCCCCTTTACGTAATGTCGGCTATTGTTTCGGTCTGACATCATCCTAGCGATAGCCTCTTCGATCGCTCTCACTCTACGGTGCCTTTTTCGATGAAAGCGATTCAATGGTAAACATTACAGTAGTCTCTTCACTGCAGTCCATGTCCCGTATAGCATTATAATCTCGTCGTCGACTGGCAACTGTACGCATCTTTCTCCTGCGTGTCCTTTGCAACACCCATCGCAGTTTCGCAAGATGCCTTGCTCAACTTCTCCATCGGCTTCAAACAAGAAGAAAGACACCGCAGCAGCCGACGCAGCGTCTTATTCCATCGATCGCCTATTACCTTACATCTTCCTATGTACGATCGGACCAAGTGTGACGGCGGCTTCGAACCTGTTTGTAGTGGTGAGTGACATGAAAGGTTCTCTCCCGTCCCGCGACTTCCAGACCGTGTCGCGTTGCTTTTCTATCCACACAGGTCGAAAAAAAGACCGATCTATGGAATTACACTGATTGACCGCGCATCGTTGATGCTGGTTATTGTGCGATAAATAGCGCTACCTCATGTGCAGGTATTACTGGGTACAAAAAGGGACGTCCTCGCCCAAGCTGCCGCCGCCTGGGGACGAGAGATGTGGAAATAGGAACGTCCAGGCTCTCGCTGGATCTGTCATGGCTGCGCTGGCGACATTGGATGGAATATTTTGTGAGTGCGACCTGTTGCCCTTGATCATCTGCCCTACCGTTCTCGAGCGGATCCATTGGGCCTTCAATCCTTGCATCGTGACACCGCACACAGGAGTACATTGCTGATGGCGCGAGAAACGTTCCGCCTCTTTCAGCCTTCCTCGCTTCGCCTTTTGTCCAATCACTATCAGATAGATTCGGCCGGCGGCCATTACTCATTTGTCTCCCACTTCTGGCAACGCTATCGACATTATCGATATTAACAGCATGTGAGCTTTCAAGTCACCATCTCTCCAATCTCAGCCGAAGCCTAGCTTATTTTTTCTTCGCATTTGTCCACTCTCAAATCGCAGACATCGTAGAAAACACTGTAAGTGCTTGATCGAGATATTCCATGACCATCTTGGTATCTCGGCGCTGACTAATGTCTTCTGAGAACAGACAATGGCATGGGTCCTTCTTACGACGACAGGTATCTTCGTATCGGCCTCGACAAAATCTGTCTTCCTCCCTACACTTTGCGTGGCAGATGTGGCGTCAGAGGATGCCAGGTGAGTCGTCGGGCACCCTTTCCTAAGACGTGTAGTGTAAGGTCATACTTTGATACTGATAGATTCCTTGCCCGCCTCAGAACTCGGTTCTACTCTCGTATGGAGGCTGTCGCTTTAATGGGTCCAGGAACCGCCTACAGTGAGTTGAGCTACCACAAGTCGTTCGATCAAATATGCTCATCTCACTGCCGTAGTGCGAAGTGAAGCTTTGCTGACACTCGACCTCAATCCATCTTTCCGTTAGTCACCTCCGCCCTCGTCTCGCGATACATCCCAAATGTCGCCGTGCCGTACTACATCGCCCTTGGAGCACAAGTTGGCGCCGCGCTCTACGCCTACTTCTTCATTCCCGAAACGCTCCATGCAGCATCCGACGCGAAAAGCGGTGAATCCGATGATGAACCAGAAGGAAGTCAAGCAGGGTCTGAATCTGGATCTGGGTCACCGCAAGTCGATGAGGAAGGAGAGGAGGATGAGCATGCGAACGAAGGGATCTTGGCAGAGACACTGGCTTCACCTATCAAGCCCCTGAGATTACTCATACCGCACCGTCACGAAGGGAGACTGCATTGGCAGCTTTTTGTCGTGTCGCTCAGTCTGCTGATGACTACCGCTGGAGTGAGTGAATAAGATATGTCCCTCGAGTCTGAGCCATGCGCAGCATGAGATCTAATGTTGTTTCGCCGAACAGACGGTCTTCATCGCTACGGCTTCGCTGTTGTTCTTGACGGACAAATTCGACTTTGCCCCGGAGAATGTGAGTACATAGTCGTGCTGTGCTCCTAAGTCATGTGTGGACAGGGATAGCATAGACACATGTACATCTGCACATCTAGCTGATCAGGCTCCTCTTGATAAAAAAATCCGTATAGAACGCTTGGATGTTGGCTTTCCTCACTTTCTCGAGATTCGCCTACCTCATCATCCTTTTCCCCTTGATCCTCAAATTTGGACGATCCGCTCTGAACCGGTACGAAATCTGGAAGCAGCATCGAAAGGCAAAGAATGGGGACGGCGAGAGGCAGCCTTTGATGATGAGGAGGGATACTTCGGCTAGACAGGGCGATGCGAACCATTTCGATGTAAGTTCCTGGTCCCTTACTCGGGACATGGTCGCGGGAGACATATATTTCTTGACGCCCGGGGCTGAATTCATTTGCACACATCAGGTCATTCTCGCCTTCTTCTCCGTCGTCATCGACGCTGCAGCGCTCAGCTTCGTGTCGCTCTCGTTGTCATATCAGCAAGTTCTGGCGGGTGAGCTAAAACGAAATCGCGCAGTTGTGTACTAGTAAGAAGTTCTCGGCTTACAGTGTATTCCTTGGAACTCGTCGCTGCAGCGTTTGCGATTATGGCATTTGGAGCCGGAGACAACCCCACGTTCAAAGCTGTCTTCGTCTCTTTCGCCCCTCCCGAGCATTCGAGTGAGTCTGCAACACGCACACTCCACGATTCGGTATCGCATCTGCACAAGCAGTTTGCAGTATATGCTGATCAGGTCAACGGCATCTATCCAAAGGCCAAGCCCTTGCCGCGCTGGATATGGTCTTCAGCGCCGCCAAGCTGGCGTCGCCACCATTATTGGGAAGCCTGTACGCTGCTTTTGTGGAGATTGGGCGACCGGAGCTCTTGTTCCTGACTGCCGGGGTGAGTAACGCCTGCACACCGTCTCAGCGCTGCCAGCCAAAGAGACGTGCTCTCAGATTATACATGCTGACTTCTTCCACCTTGCCCCATCTTTTATTACTACAACGTTACAGGGTCTCTGCGCGGCGGGAGCATTATTGATATTGCCGCTCATGTTCACGAAGCGGAACTTCAAGAAGACCGAATGATCTGGCCATACATACTGGAGACAATACAAGGTCTCTGTTGCAATATAGTGTAGTGATAGTATCAAGTATCCCGACATTGGCCTCTTCTGACCCGCTGATGTAGAGGACGTTGCATCCTGTGCGGTGCATATTAGCCAAGAGCTTCCTAGAACAGGTCATCATAACAGACAATTATTCACCGGTTGCGATCGTTCAAATGATTACCGGTGATCAGGAGCGAGCACACATGGACTGGCGGCTTGCAGCTGGCGTCAAGGGGTCGGACCCTTCTGCGTCGCTCGAGCGGACGCCGAGGAGAGCACAGACCTGGCATGGATGGCAGATAAGTATGTGGTGAGCGCATTGTCCAAGCCATGAGCGTGTGGTGTTGACTAACCCACGCGCAGTCCACGTCGTCCACGGCGCCTCGAGATGTATGTTGTGTCGTCTCTTACCGGGAAGTACGGGGGGTTTTGCAGGTACTCGAGTAAACAGATGGAGACTTTTGCTAAGGGTTTCAGGTTTTCGATCAGGGGCCTGAGCCTCCATCAATCAGCTTTCGGCAATAGCATTAGTCCATATAACCCGGTTTTTTTCTCATTACAAAGAAACTCTAATGAGCCGTGATTACCTCACCAAAGTTTGTAATCCCCTCATTAAGCCGCGCACGGTCCTCTCCTGGTGTTTGGTGTTGGTTACGTACAGTGAGGTCGATGCCGAAAACGAAAAGCGAAAAAAACAAACAGAGCATGCCAAATGCAATTGAATGCAAAACAAACCAAACCAAACGTAACTTGAACCAAAACCCATCCCATCTCACTTTCCTCTTTCCTTCCTCCAGGTTACGCCTATAATCTCTAAAGCACCTTCACCCTTCTGGCATCTTTTGCATAGGTTTCTGCATTCCTACTCTTCATTTCATTCATCCGCTCACGCTCTTTGGCCCGCTCCTTTTCGATCCTCTCTGCAGGAATTAAATTAAACCTCCTTTGTTTTTTTCGAAACCAAAAACCAAACGAAAAAAGAGGCCTCGACGCGACTTTTATCATCAAAAGCGCACCGAACTAACCCAAGAAACGCGTTTGATTTACTCTGTCTTATAATCCCCCAACTCGCCTTTTCCGATCTGAAATCTATCGACCATGTCTCCCTTCTCCGCTTGGACGCCCGGCCCGGGCCCTCTCTACACCCTCATCACCTCCCTCTGGGACGCGTCGGGGATCCCCAAGGCTCCTCTCGAACTGAGGACCTGGGTACCCGGTCATTCTCCCCTCTCTACTCAGAAGGAGGTCGTAGCTGCCATCGGAACGTACCTGCTCGTCATCTTTGGCGGTAGGGAGATTATGAAGTAGGTTGGGCGTGCTCTGTCTGTCTCTGATTGCACAATCCCGCTTGCTACAATGCCGCTTCTGCTTTAACGAGGTGTACTGACCGACCGTTTCACTCTGTCCTACCAGGTCCCGACAGGCTTTCAAGCTCACCGGCCCCTTCAGATTCCACAACATCTACCTCACCCTCGGCTCGGGTCTTCTTTTGGCCCTCATGCTTGAGGAGATGTAAGTTGAGGGTTACCCCCGAGACATATAACTCGCATTTTAACGCGTGACTGACCTTGTTTCGTTTGTTTATTTCTTCCAGCGTCCCTATCTTCCTCAAGCACGGCTTCTTCTGGACCATCTGCAACCCCTCGGCTTTCACTCCTGTGAGTTGGACGTCGTATCTGGGCGAAAGATACACCTCTTCCTAGTGGTCCTCTGTTCGAGGTTCCCGATAGGACATTCCTTTTCCTCTTGCCCATTCGAGAGAATACCTACGATTGTGAGACCGACGGCTGACCCATGGAATCCAAATCCACACCATCATTTCCTTTGGACTCATTTTGTGCCGGCTACACCTACAAACAGCGACTGGTCACCTACTACATGATCAACTACTACATCAAGTACGTGGAGCTCATCGACACCGTCTTCCTCGTCCTCAAGAAGAAGCCTCTTGGTGAGTAAGAAGACAGAAAATATCGCGTGGGATCAGCGCTTTTACTTCATATACACAAAGTCGCTTACTTCTCAAACGATTTGTCGTCCGCCTCACCACAGCCTTCCTTCACGTCTTCCACCACGCTGCTACTGCCATTCTCTGCTTCACCCAGCTTGAGGGAGAGACTTCCGTCGTGAGTACACTGATATCTTGAGTGCAAAGAATGCGTTGACAAGTGGCTCCTTCTAGCAATGGGTCGTCATCACTCTCAACCTCCTCGTCCACGTCATCATGTGTGAGTTCACCTCGCTTCTCTTGTGAAGCGCCTTAGCTGACCGTGAGACTCCTAACCATACAGACTACTACTACTACGCTACCGCCGGCGGTGCCAAGATCTGGGTTTGTCATATAGCAGCTTCATGTTCGCTCCTGGCTCGTAGCTGATATCCATGTTTTTTTTTGGTTTCAACAGTGGAAGAAATACCTCACCTCGATGCAAATCACCCAATTCGTTATCGACCTCTTCATCGTCTACTTTGCCAGCACGTTTCTCTTCTCTTACCGCTTCGGGCACAACCAATATCCGCATCTTCCGTTCCCAGTCTCACCTTCCAGTTCGCTATTTTCCATTTTCTCCTACATTGCATTGCTCAATCCTACATTCCCTCCACACCCCTCATCACGTTCACCTTCCTGCCAAAGCCCTCTCCCCATTCCTCATCATCGATATGTAGTCCATTTCATACCGTTCCAATGGGCGTCCGCACCCTCCTTCCGTCGTTCCGCTCCGCACCATCACCTCTCCCTTGATCGGCTTGGTTGTGCCGCTCAGACCAGACAGCGCTGACCCTCATTCCCCCTTTTTAGCCTACAACCACTTCGCCACCACGTACACTCCTTTCCCTACCGTTGGTGACTGCGCTGGTAGCGAGGGCGCTGCTCTCTTCGGATGTGGTCTTTTGACCTCTTACCTCTTCCTCTTCATTGCGTGAGTGGACTGTTGCCAGCCAAGGGCATACTGCATGCCACTTGGTCAGAGAGTTTAGTCAGCTGACAGAGATGGTTTCCGTCGGTCTCTTATAGCTTCTACCGGGCTACCTACAAGAAGGGAGCTGTCAAGGGCAAGGGCAAAGCTGACGTCCGAGGTTCCGCCAAGTCCAAGGTGTGTTGACTTCATTAGTTGTCTAAAGCAAAGCTGCTGCTGACAGCTGTGCAGTAGGTCATTGTGCAGAACAAGCGAGGGACGGTCGTCGTGACCGAGGTCGAGCAGGAGTGAGCGCATGCCGTCGGAGACGAACTGCAGAACCACGGATCGGTGAGGAGCAGGAGAAAGAGCGGACAGGGGCGAGAGCGAGCGACATGTGCTACGCTGATTCGGGTGGAAGAATAGCCAAGCACCGGAGATGCCGACTGGGAGAAGAGGGCGGGACGAACAAACATACCGCACTGGGACTGGGAGATAGACAGGATAGACAAGGATGATCAGGGACATGGTATACCAAAACATCAATATTCCACATCATTTTCATCTCCGTTAATCATTTTCTTTCCCCATCATCTACTCGAGAGAACCAAAACATATGTCGGGCCAAGCCATATCCATTTCATTTCAATTTTCATCGCAATGCCAACCGTTTCACAACACGGACATGTCAGGCGCACAAGCACGGTTACTATGATCTTGCGCGGACCACTTGTTTCGTTGAACATTACGCTGTCAAACACCTTGAGAAGAAGAAGGTGATTTAATCAAGGCGTCAAGGGCAGCCGGCTCTTCTTCAGCTGTACCTCTGAGTGTTGAAGCATGATGCATGTGCGATGAAAGCTTGGACCAGGTCATCAAGGTCCTTCGTTCAGAAGTCCGGAAACCTTCTACTGTACCCTCGGGATGACAGCCCTGAATCGTGACCGAATTGGAGTGTCGGGTCCGAGGGCGTGTGACAGGAGAGATGTTCCCATCAGTCATCCCTCTTGCCTGGGATGAAATTGTAAGTGGGCACAGAGGTGGCGGTGACGGTGCTGTAGGGTTGAGTGTGACGCGGGGTCAGCGACGTTCAGTGGCGAAAGGTGCCGAACCGTCGTTGATACTGTGGCGAATTTCCATGAACTCACCTGGTTCCGGTGCTGACGGTGAAGTTGGAATCGGCCAGTATCTTGCCATTATGATCAACGATCAACACCTCGTACCCATCGCCGGGCTGCAAGACCGTTGTGGGTGCGTACCCTGCGCCACTGAAATCGGCAGGGTCAGGCTGGTCGTACGTGTACGAACCCGTCGAGGTGTTGACGGCGTTGGAGAGGATCGTAGGTGATCGGATTGTGGGCAAGGGGATGACAAGCTTGATCACAACTGTTTCGGGGTCGGAAGAATCGGGCTGCACAAGATAGGGGTCAGCGTTGGTATCAGTGGTATTGCAAATATGTCTATTCAGGACGTCTGCAAGAAACGGCTGCGCAATAGCACGATTGAGAGTGCGCTGGCTAGAAAGATAGAGAATTCGAAGCGATGATGCCCGCACGCCGCCGCCGCCGCCGCCACCACCATCGACAAACTCACAGTCCAGGTGATGAGCTGATCCCCGTTCTGGGTCCAGCCATTACTCTCTGTAGGAGCAGTGAGGGTGAGCGCGTCGACTGTAGAAGCAAAGAATAAGGCCGAATAGAAGCAGGTGAAAAATAAGGCGAGAGCGACACGGGTGAAGTTGGGCGAGTGGCCAGCCGATGAGGATGGCAGTGCGGTCGAGCTTGCAAACATCCTCTTGCAGACAATCTGAGAGTCTTGGCTTGCGTTGTGGATATGATTACAGTACTCGCTGCTGGTGTTGCAAGATGAGTGAGTATCGTATCAGGCCGAAGGTATTGAAGAAGCACTCATCGGATCCAGTCTTTGCATATGGCTCAATTTCCCTCTTTCTTATACCATGACCATCCTGATCAGTGAGAGTTACAGACGGTAAGTCTGACCGGAGAAACGCTTTTCAATACGAGTACCCCAGACACACACCCTGGACGCGAACGACGCGCCAGCTGCCGACCGACGCTAATGATGCCATAAAACGAAATAAAAAGAAGACTGTAGGTTATTTGTGGATTGTGTTCGGTGTTCGCGTTCGGGTCGCGCTTGAATGACAGCATATAGTATGTGGCCGCAATCATGACCTGACTGCGACCCTGATACAGTATGCTTGAGACAGGACAGAAGGGCAGTATCGACGTAAACAAGAAGATTACAAAGGGCGATGGGTATAAGCAAGAGATAGAACAAGTGTTCAATTCATAGAACACCCAATGGCTGTCACTTCTCTAAGCGTAGAAGAGGGTTCAGGGGGAAGAGGAGTTGTAGCGTTGTAGCTGATTGGGGAACGACGCAATCTAATCTATTCTCGGAACAAATTCACATCCCATTTTATCTCACTTCACTGCGCTGCACAGCTTGTGGTCTGTGTCGATCCAATCAATCAATACAAGTAAAGCCAAACTCGAAGGAGAGGTTCTGAACAAGGCGGTGCGGAAAGTTTGACCTTGATGCTACTACTGTCTACTTGTCTCACGCTGGCTGATACGCTCAAGAAGAAACGGCCTTGTAGTGAGTTTTGACGGGGCTTCAGTGGTGGGTGGTGGGTGCCTGGCTTACTTGCTTTACTCGGATCAGCCCGAACGTTTCCCGTTTCCGATTCACGCGCACTAAGTACAGTACACTCCTCCTGCCGATGTTTCCTGTCACGTTGGCTTGAATCAAGCATTCCGCATGTTTTCAGTGCTGAGATTAGGTACATATTCGTATGGCCTACTAAGTTACTGGTGCAACGAATGCTCGTAGATACCCCATGCGTGCGAGAACTGTCGGCTGCTCGTGAAAAGTGCACATATAGTGCACTGATCATGTGACATAGCCCCCCAATAGTTGGAGTCGGCCTATCTTCGGCGAAGTCGGGGGCCTGTCGTAACGCTTCGATGTCAGTGAAATAATGCGGTTTCTTTACTGTACGCAGTATCTCAAACGCTCGACAGCCTACAATGACAATGTCAACTTCAGCACACAACGCGAAATCCCGCCGAACTTTTCACCGAGGTTCAGCTTCGGTCAGCTGTTGAGGGTCTATAAAATGGGCCACGCTGTTCTACCTGCTTGAGGACTCGGTTCTTCCCAATGAACTTTGTCCTCTTACAGACAGTCCGACAAGCACCCCATGAACGCGAACGAAGAAAAGACTATCATCGACGCGATGCCCGTGTCCAGTGGCTTCGACAAGGGTGTCAAGGACCTCGAACAGCCGATCGTGCATCTGGAGCATGTTGGCGCCGCTAATGGTAAAGAGTGGGATCAACTTCGAAGTGACGCGATCGCGGCTGAAGAGCTCGAACAGTCGATGGGTCTGAAGGAGGCTCTGCGAGTCTACCCCAAAGCGGCGTTCTGGTCTTTCGCTATCTCCCTGTGCATCGTCATGGAGGGATACGACATTGGTCGTAAGTCGGCGAGATCGAAGTTGGGTGTGGGGTTGTCAAAAATCGCCAAGGCTCGCTGACCCAGATTCTCTCATGGTCAGTTCTTGGCAGTATCATAGGACTGCCAACATATCGTGAGAAATATGGACGGTGGTCCGAGTCTGCTGGCAGCTATCAGCTGTCTCCCACTTGGCAGACCGCCATTGGTCAAGCCTCTACCATCGGTTGCTTCATGTGGGTTGAAAACTCGTAACCACATGGCGATATACTGACTTGGACGCAGTGGTATTTTTGCCTGTTCTTGGGCACAAGACCGATGGGGATACCGCCGAACGATTCAAGTAGCACTAGTCGCACTCACAGGCTTCATTTTCATCGTGTTCTTCGCCCCCAACGTTCAAGCTCTCTTCATCGGACAGGTGAGTGACCACACATTTACAGACACACCGGGAAGACGGCTAATTTGACGTCAGATGCTTTGTGGCCTTCCTTGGGGAGCATTTGCCAGTGTGAGCGTTGACTATCGTTGTGTCCGGCCTTGCAATCAATCGTTGTTGACCATCACAACAGTCTGCGGTATCCTATGCTAGTGATGTGACGCCGGTGCCGCTGCGAGGCTACCTCACAACGTAAGTCTAGGGTGAAGCAAAGCCATTGCTGACCGATGGCAGCTATGTCAATTTGTGCTGGGTTATTGGGCAATTCATCGCCGCTGGTGTGCTGCAGAGTACCTCGACGAGGACTGATCAATGGGGATACAGAGTAAGTCCGACTCGTACTGTATATCCTCGGATCCTCGGCCATGATGCTGAGATCATTAGTAGATCCCGTTCGCTATTCAGTGGGTCTGGCCTATACCCCTTTTCATTCTTGTCACACTGGCCCCTGAGAGTCCGTGGTTCCTTGTCCGCAAAGGAAGGCTGGATGAGGCAAGACAAGCCGTGGCAAGATTGTCCAGGAAAGGCGATGTCAGCGATCCCGCCCAAACCGTAGCTATGATGGTGTGTACATTTTCTCGCACCTGTCGTCGGTCTTCTGCTAAACAACACGTTTTTCCAGATCCGTACCAATCAACATGAGCTCGAAAATCAACCCAACACGAGCTACTTGGTAAGTTAGGACAGAACAGATCACCTGATCATCGGCAAAGCTCACCTTCATCATGTAGGATTGCTTTAGCGGCTCAGATCTCCGTCGGACCGAGATTGCGTGCTTGGGATGGGCTGCCCAGATCCTGTCCGGCAGTAGTTTTGCGAACACTCCTACCTACTTTTTCCAGCAGGGTCAGTATATCCCTGCTTGTTCCCAACCGAGGCACTTCCTGATTTTGGGTGTCATCAGCTGGACTTAGCACGGTGAATTCATTCAAGTTGGGCCTTGGCACTACCGCATTGGCCTTTGTCGGTACTTGCGGTTCCTGGATTACTCTGACCGTGGGTCCTTCCAAACACCATACCCAAGGGCACACTGACCCAAACCTGTCATTCTAGTACTTTGGGCGAAGGACGATCTATCTTTCAGGTTTGGTGGTCCTTACCACGCTGTATGTTGTTTGGCCATGTTCTGCTCTACCCGTTACTCGCTGCAGCTGACACGCTACTCTGCAGACTTTTCGTTATCGGTGGGGTTTCCTTCCCGGCCGACACAAACAGCAACGCTGCGTGAGTCAGTCAATGTAGATCTTGTGACAGTTTTCTGACACCAACACAGGTGGGGGCAAGCCGCGGCGATCCTACTCTGGGTGCTCGTATACGATTTCACTGTCGGGGTAAGTCGTCCGTTTCTTGACAAAAGCGTATTCATTCACTGACTTTGCATAGCCCATCGCATACTGTGTTGTGGGGGAGATTTCGTCGACCCGTTTGAGGTCCAAGACAGTCGGTATCTCTAGGAACCTGTACAACATTCTAAGCGTTGTCTCCGGAATTATCAATACGTACCAGATGAACCCGGACGCGTGGAATTGGAAAGGAAGAGCCGGGTTCTTCTGGGTGAGTTGATTCAGGTTGTTCGGATACGGAACCTGGCTGACTGTCTTGTCATAGGGAGGTTCGGCCGCACTCATCACCGTCTGGGCGTACTTCCGATTGCCCGAATGCAAAGGCAGGTCATACCGAGAACTGGACATCATGTTCGAGCGTGGGACCCCCGCCAGGCAGTTCAAGAGCACTGTGATCGACAAAGAGGCTGAGGACTAAACGCGTCCCGAGGGGGAAACGCGCCCCCAGGGGGGCGGAGGGGGGAAAGGGAGGGGGGACGTTTGGGCTGGCCGACTGAGGACGAAAGTGTTGAATGACGGTGCGAAGTCAGGTAAAATCCGGTCCGAGAAGGAGATGAGTCAATTCCGATAGTATCAAGAACATTCACCTTTAAAGTGTTTTGAGAGTGGTCGATGCCTAGGTAAGCCCTCGTTTCTATGATGTACAACATGTTACGAGACTACCATGCCCGGGACCATTTATCAATGAGGCAGCGTTGTGGGAGACTTGGAATCGAAAATCACAGAGATGGTCAAACTTCATTACGATGGTTGCAATCCGTTGCCATTTTGTTTGGATCAAGCAGCTACAATCAGCGAAGCACACCTATCCACAATGCTCATTTCAAGCGCAAACTCATTGATATTCCGGTGTTTGGCGGCTTGGTCGGTCGGCTCGTCCGTAGAGACCAAAGAGGATGAACTTCTTGGTGAAAGTCGAAGGCGTTCTGATCCGCCCATCTCCTAGGACCAACGATATGCAGTAAAGTATCGCGACGTTGTTGGAGCATCGTGGCTCCATTCTTCCCTCGAGAAGTGCGCGATCGCCACAGAGTCGCGATAACAGAAGGCCAGTGAGGGGCCGGCATCGGCATCAGTGATAATCGCTGGCCAACTACAGAAGTTTCCCCGTTGGTGTATCCCACCGGGGACTATTGAGAAGGATTGGCCCAACGCCCCTCACCTGGAGTCGTTCCGAAGGCAGGCATATGCTAATAGACCGATCTGGGGATGCGACCTACTCGCGACATGTCTATGTCGATGCGCCTAAAATGATACTGACATCGACCGGTTTTGCAGGATGTGGTGTGGTCCCGGAAGGAGGTACAAAAAGGTGAGTATCGACAAGGTCATGATCCGTGATCACTGGACCTCTGAGGGACTTTAATGCTCTACAGACGAAGACTGCGGCAAGACACGATCCGTATGCGTGCTGGTTCACGCACAATGCATCCACCTGTTGATTTATACAGTATTCGGGACTGTCGCAATCCGCCGGTCACAAACGACCAGGGGTAGGGACTCGGCTGGGCACAGCACTTTCCATGGATTCCAGCAGATTGGCCTGCTGCTGCTCCCGGATGCTTGCATACTGTTGCGAAGTTGGCAATTCTCGTGAGCCAGGAACCACGGCCCGACAAACGGTTGCTACGCCCGTAGCAAAATGGCTCACCATCGAGAGTAGACCTGAGACATAAGTATCGCCCTCTCCAAAATCGTGATACTTGTCTATCAGACTGCTTGCAATATACAAAACTTTGTTTCGCTGGCAATTCATGAGATTAGCTTTCATGTGTTAATGTCATAAAGGACAGTGTGACAGGCCCACCAGTGATTCCCCATTAGCGGCCAAGCTGTCACTCAGCATCCTGTAGTTCTCAACATTGTGTCATCAGAACGTCATACACCGTGTCCTCTGATTTGGGACAGACTCACGGCTTGAGCATACCGAGAACGTGCTTTTCAACCCAAGCCTTATCCTCCAGGTCATCCTCTCTTTCTTCCACGGCCGCAGCGTATTGCCGTATCGCGAACCTGACCATTGCCTGAGAGACGAGCAAGTTGGCTTTGCATGTCTCGAAGGTGCTATTCATGTGTTGAGATTGTCGATCGCGGTCTGTGTCGTGGAACACCGATGTGGAGTCATCCGTAGAGCTGGTCAGGCGCAGTGGTGGTGGCAGATCGGCCAGAATATGTCGCAGGGCATCTCGAAATTGAAGTGCTGGGCGGACTGGAGTCAGAATAGGGGGTAGTAAGTCGGAGGAATCGGCAGTAATAGTCACCGACCGATGGGCTGTAAGAACCGAACCGAGCAGGCGAAAGATTCGAGACACGTGATGAAAACCGCAGAGCACAGAGGGAACTCCAGGAGTCTGGGGAAACGCTCCTGACGCGGTAATCAGGTTGTCATCAATCGCCGAGGGCAAAGGTATCCTCAGATCCGCATCGCTGATCTGGAGAGGAGCAGAGGTCAAGGCAGATATGGTACGATCGGAGCCATCTGCAGAGATACCCTTGCATTGGTCAGTATGTTAAGCAGTGGATGCAGAGCGAAGTGCAGAGAAGAGTTCAGACGACATGCGGTACTTACAAAGTAGCCAAAATAGCCTTCGCCGCAGCTCCAGCTCGACACGATCGGTCGGTACCTCGTTGTTCTGCTCATCATACATTTTGAGGTCTTGAGCGAGACGAATGGCCTTACTCAGCGCCACGTTGGCGGCGGTAGTTTGGCCCAGGGTGCTCAGATATATGTGATCGCAGCTAGCGGGCATGGTCAACCGAATCGCGCAACAAGCATGGCGCGCCATAGCATCGTGCGGTCGAATCATTACTTACTACAACGTTCTGCATAGGATAATATTAGCAAGGTCGTTGGTGATCAGAGGAATCGTCTTACGCAATGTCTGTGGTAGTAACGGCTGAATAGCTTCGATTTTGTAAGCCAACAGATCCGGCGTGACAAGCGCGGTGCAGCTGGCGTAGTGTGGAGACGTCCAGGAAGGAAAGGGCGGACCTGGGTAGTTGGATGATAGAGTACGCAGCTGCGGCATCATGCAGCCGAAATCAATACAATGGCTCAGGAGGGTCGATGTATGGTCAGCTGTGATCGGCAAGATCAACGTCTTGCAACCATGCGACTCACCCAAGGACAGCAGATAAGCTCGCCAAGTCCGGCTTCTTTCGTCCTCTCTGCTCATAAGATGCTGCAAGAACGTGGGCCAGTGCATTACTGGCAACAACGGACTACCATATTGTGAGTGTCTCTTTCGACAGCGCCGCAGCCAGATGGGATATCAAAAAGCCTTACTACAGGTGTGTGTGATAGGCCTGGAGGATCCTCACAAGCGTACCCCACGGGATGTACTCTTCGATCCCTCGGTGCTCATCGAGTCCACGCGGAGCGTCGGCGGAAGACACCGATGGAGGACAAGGTCGACTACTCGGGCGATTGTAGTGGTGAACAGGGTCTCCGTTTGGGAGCAGGCTCATGCCGGCCGGGACCTTTGCCATATGATGACTGTCTGGCACGCAAGGCACGAGATCGATGACAGGAGGCTCGTCCGGGGTATGATGATGCCAAAGCAATCCGGATAGATCGGCTACTGAGCTGGATTCGGCAAATAGAGGGTTCGTTGAAGCCTCAGGACTGTTGCGCAGCCAAGACCAGTCTATCGCAGAGTCTCCCTCCTGTCGTGAACACTCAACTGTCGGGGAGCGGACGTGTACACCCGGTGGTCTGATCGACATAGGACCCGAGGAAGCATGGTCACCACCAGGAAGCACGCTGCCTTGAACAGAGCTATGAGGTGATGCCTCTGCTTGCGGCTGTTGAAAAGATGCCTCGTCTGTTGAGGACTGTCGGTGTATCTGTACGAATTCATGCAATGGCCTGCCGCGCATTGGAGGATGAGAGGGAGCGACACCTGACACTGCATCATTGCGTGGATCTGGCGCTAGCTGTTGAGTGCAGATGGAGGATCTCACATCCCCAGGCGAATTGGGTTGAGCTACGGACGGATTTCTCTGATATCTGCATTGGGACCCGGCGCAAAAGGGTGAGCGCAGCGCTTCTCAGCGAAAGGAATGGGATCTTAAAGTACTTGTTGACGGGTCCTGGTTTTCTCCTATCATGAGTGTATACGCAATCCTGATCTATTGCGACGCATCCCTCGCATCGTGATGCAAGAGGGCCTTTGTTGCACTTGACTTTTCTTCGCCGACAGAGGTCGCAAGATGGTTGGCGTTTCTTCGGCGTTGCGGCAGAGGTGGGGTTCTGGTTCGGTGGCATGTCTTGTTGCTGACGCGGTCTCGCCGACGCGTGTTCAGGATGCTGCAGTGTATGTGTCTGATGTTGGATTGTAGTGAGGTGTGAGGTGATGCTCTCGATGTTACATGCCAAAGGCGTCAAGAGTGCAGGCAAAAGTGGGTGACGCCTATTGCGCGAATCCTTCGTCGCCGAACGGTTTCACGAGGATCCCCCGGTTTCCGGCTTTCCGTGCCGATGCAACCGGCAAGGAGCAGGACCAGGACATCCAGGACATCCCCCCGGTTACTAACTGGACGGCCGGGTCGTCTTCGGCCTAACTTCGGCATCGTCTGACCGCCCGCGATGCCTGTGTTGATCTTTCGCGTAGTCAAGTTGCATGTATAATAGACCCGCTCCGACACAACCATCTGGCAATGAGATCCCAAATCCAGCTTACTATCGATCACTCCCTCTGCAACTCGACCATATGACTGCAATGGCCTCCCACGCCGGCGACTCGGTGCTCACCAAATCCGCAGACAAGGCTTGGTGGAAGTCTGCGACAGTGTACCAAGGTAGGTCCATCGCCCGTGGGTCAACAAACGCTCCAGTGATTGACTCATTCTACTCCCATCCTCAGTCTATCCTGTGAGTCTGATCGTCGTCTTCTACCTCCTTTCGATATAACTAAGCGAGACGTATCCCTCTCCGCTTAGGCTTCGTTCTGCGACCATGCTGCCAACGGCCATGGCACTTTACTGGGCATCCTCTCAAAAGTGGACTATTTGCAATCACTCGGAGTCGATATCCTTTGGCTCTCGCCCATCTACGAGTCTCCTCAAGCCGACATGGGGTGAGTTTCAAAGCAGGAACGTATGTCATGGCTCCAATGCTGAGCAGCTGGTCCAGATATGACATCTCCGATTACCGTCGAATCGATCCGCGGTATGGCTCGCTTGACGACTGGGACCGACTCCTAGCTGCTCTCCATGAACGGGGAATGAAGCTAGTCATGGATTTGGTCGTGAATCATACGTCAGATCAGGTGAGCAAGTGAAGAAGCATTCGAAATCCACCTGTTCAACACCGTTAATCGTCTCCAAACGATAGCACGCATGGTTCAAGGAATCGCGCAGCTCGCGACACAACCCCAAGAGAGATTGGTACATCTGGCGGCCCGCTCGATACAACGAGCAGGGCGAGCGGATCCCTCCGAATAACTGGAAGGCGACATTCGGCCAGTAAGTCGTCAGCAAATCGTATCAGCGCGCGGTCCGTAGGCGTGCTCATTCATCATATAGGGGTTCGGCATGGGAATACGACGAGAGCACCGACGAATACTACCTGCATCTATTCCTCAAAGAACAGCCCGATCTCAATTGGGAGAACCCAAAGGTCAGGGCTGAGATCTACGAAATGATGCACTGGTGGCTCAAGAGGGGTGCCGACGGATTTCGTATGGATGTGGTACGTTCTGACCCTGACCCCCTCGATGGTTAAGGGCTGCAAAGCTGAATAGACGGGTACTCGTACATAAGATCAATTTCATCGCCAAAGCCCCCGGACTACCTGACGCACCGGTGACTCAGCCCGATCGGTTGTATCAGCCCTTTGGGTCAATGTCAATCAATCGTCCCGAAGTGCATGGGTGGTTAAAGGAGATGAATCGCGAGGTCTTGGCGAAATACGACTGCTTTGCGTGAGTGAAGAAGGTGTTCGACTCTCCCGGTGTTGTCCTGGTTGATGTCCGTTCGGACTGACCGGTCCTTGATTTTGTTATGATAATAGTGTTGGCGAATGTCCTGGGGACGAGAAGGTAGCAGCATATGCTCCGTATTCTGTGCGCGAGAACATGGAACTGCAGATGGTTTTTCATTTTCACCAGTACGAGACAAGTTGTTTGTATCATCCTACCTCATCGTTTGGGTTTACTGACAAAATACCAAATTCTTCGATATATAGTCAGAGTTTCGATCGTGCCAGTGGTGGATTTGCACGCGCGCACAAGGCAGACTGGAAACTGTCTGAGCTGAAAAGGATCTTCAATACCTGGCAAGTCGAGATGGCGCAAGCGGGTGGTTGGAACAGTAACTAGTGAGTCACCCTCGTCATTACTCCTCACGTGCTTGTGCTGATGGATGTTATAAAATCGCGCTCAGCCTTGAGAACCATGACCAGCCACGGATCGTATCTAGAATGGCGTCAGACCATCCTCTAGATCGAGCCCGATGCGCCAAGCTTCTAGCTCTATTTCATTGTTCACTCAGTGGCACAATATACGTTTATCAAGGGCAGGAGCTGGGTATGATTAACGTCCCGCGTGATTGGGGTATCGCCGAATACAAAGACGTAGAGACCATCCACAACTTCGAAGCCGAGGTGGAGCACCGAAAGACACGGTCTGGTCAGCCAAATCCTGACATCTCTGACCTCCTTGAACACAACCGTATGACCGCCAGGGATAACGGTCGAACTCCTATGCAGGTGAGCAACCGAGTCTGATGTGGGATGTAACGATACGAGTATTGAGGGTTACTAACCGAAGTTCTCAGTGGGACGCGAGTCTGAACGCTGGATTCTCACAAGCAGAGCCTTGGATGCGTATCCATGATAATTATCGGGAGGGCTGGAATGCCGCACAACAGATGAAAGACCCGAAGTCGACCTGGTCATTCTGGCAGAAGACGCTTCGTTTGAGAAAAGAATACGATGCTATGATATACGGTGCGTTGCGCAGATCGAGTTCACTTCCTGCCCCTTGAGTCGAGACGCTGATTGCGCTGTTACATCCTTCAGGTGAATTCATTCCTTTAGACGAGTCTAACGAGGAGACTTACGCATATATACGAGAATATGCCCCGCTCGGGCAGAAACTTCTGGTCGTGCTTAACCTGTCTCGAGGCAACGATCAACGAGGCCTCCCTTCGACTGTCGTGCTCCCACCCGAACTCGATACAAGTGCTTCAAAACTTTTGATCTCGAATATCGAAGAGTCGTTCGATCAACTTATTGATGGAAAGATATCTCTCGCGCCGTGGGAAGGCCGCATCTATTCGCTGTCAGGCGCAGCACCTGGCGAGCAGTAGGATCGTAGTATGTACCTCGTGTCAAGATGATTCAGAACACGGATCCAGGGTAGGGGAGCGAAGCGAGGTTTGAACCTAAAGTTTGCGCATTGTGAGGGCGCGAAACGAATTTCGTACTGGTGTAGCAGTTCATGTGCGATGCTGTGTGAGTCGACATCATGTACGAAGACGCCATAGCAGCAGAGGCAAAGATGACCATGTGACAGTAGTCTTGGTGCGGGCGCTGATACAAGAGGCTTTTGCTGTCTGTATCTCGCATATACTGTACTAGGCTGACAGGCTCGACGTGTGTGTTTGTGTATGTGTTCATGTGCCTCTTCCTTTGACCAATGGATTCATAAAGCTTTGCCTGTCAGGTTGAACTTGCATCAGAACCTGACACCCAATCTACAACTAGGACCACCTTTGAGAATCTAAGTAGATCCAGACCTCACGACCTCACGCATTGATTCTCAAGAGAAGACGATATTGTGACCTCCTTTGATGAGATGGATCTGGATCATGCGTCATCGACCCCACTTTGACAATCTGCTTTTTGTTCGATGATAATGGAGGATACCGAACCAGCGCTTCGACTCGACAGACCTGATGATTCGCTCTCAACGAACGACCAGCACATACGAGTATAAAAACCCTTACAAGAATCCGATCATCGAGATCAGATTGACCCATAACAATTTCCGAACCCCTTTCGCACCCAACGCTCTACAATAATATCATTAGTACCGCATCCGAAGCAGTGAACGTAGTCATGTCTGTTCAAGTCAACGCCAAAGCTCCCTTGGCCTTGCTCCGGGATTTCTTGCACCGAAACCCCGCTGTCAAGTACATCAGATGCACTGTGATTGACTACTCGGCGGTATCTCGATCGAGGCTGTTGACCGTCGCCAGAGCTCTCGACACGGCACAATCGCTGCCCGAAGACACGGGAGCCATCAGCACATTCGGGCGCATCTTATGGGTATTCACGATGTGGAACGATTCGGTACCTAATATGGACGAAGATGGGTACGACCACTGGATTCCCGACTACTCTACACTCCGCCCCGGCCCAGCCAAGCCCGAGGAGGCCATGGTCTTGTGTGATGTCAAGGCGGCGAGCAAGGACAAAGACCAGCGCTTCGGCTATTGCCCCCGCTCGGTCCTCCGCGATGTCGTCCTCAAGGCCGCCGTCCACCACGAACTTCAGTTCCAAGTCGGCTTCGAGATCGAGTTCATGCTATTGCCGAACGCCGAAGCTGAGGCGCCCGTTGCAACTCCACGTGGCTGCTACTACACTGCGCCACTTCGATTGCCGCACAGCAAAGTGCTGTATCAGGTTGTCGACGCCCTTGCGTCAGCTGGTGTTCAGGTGTGGGGATTCCACTCAGAGGAGGCTTGGGCCCAATTCGAAATCGCATTGTACCCGGATAGTCCTCTTCAAGCCGTCGATGACCTAGTATATGCCTTGGAAACGATCCGAACTCTGGCCTCGAAAGCAGGTTATCACGCGACGACTCATCCCTATCCTTTCGAAGGCGGTACACCTGTGGGTCGACATATCAACATTTCGGCGTCTCACACTAACGGTGGCGAGCATTCTGATGCAGGAAAGCCAACTGGAGAGAAGTACAACGATCACTTCCTTGCCGGTCTGCTCAAGCACATGCGTCCTCTCAGTGCTTTTCTGCTCGGAGGTTACGATTCGTGGCGTGCGCGAGGGGAGATAAATGGTCACAGAGCCATTTATTATGCGACACACAAAAGCAGCCCCATCCGGACGGCTGGCCAAGGCGCAGCGGGGAAGCGCTGGGAGTTGAGGAAGCCCGATTGCTTGGGTAACCCTTACCTGCAAATCGCAGCTATCATCTCGGCCGGGATGCAAGGTGTCAAGGATCAGCTTGAGCTCACTCAGAAACCTGTTCCTCGTGACATCAACTCCCCCGATGGGCCTGTGTCGGAGGAAGCGAGACGAGAGGCAGGTGTCACCGAAGATCTTCCTATGGATCTGGAGGAGGCTCTCGGATGTCTCAAGGCGGAGAAGGGGCTCTTCGAAGATTGGATGGGAGAGATGTGTATAGGAGCATACCTCCAGAATAAGGCGGCGGAAAACAAGGATGCCAAAGGGCTGACTGCGAAGGAAAGGAGGTTGAAGATCGTTGCGCACATTTGATCGGACGATCTCCATTGCCAGTATATACCTTTTCGGGTCCCACATGTGAATCTCGATCGCTCTTGTGTAGCCAAGGAGGAATTAGCAATACATGCATGCTTGTGAAGAGATCTTCACCTGTGACTGTCGCTAAAGCGTTTGGGCGTCCACTCCGTGTCACGGATCTTGGCTTACGCAGGACCAGGTCAGTATCGCGATGGTGGCCATTGGATCCATTGTTGAGTGCCTTCACGCTTCTTGCTTGACCAGATCCACCACCGGCCCCTCATCTGCGTATATAGGATCCCTGTCGAACCATCCCACATTCTCGATATTCCTCCACTTGTCGTCCTTATCCGCTTTCTCGCCTGTACACATATCCCAATTGGCACTTCCCGTAGGATAGCATCCGATCATCTGATAGCGTTCTCCGTCGTCTGTAGCTTGCTCACGAAGGAGCGCGTGACCCACTCCTGCTGGAATGATGATCGCGTCTCCCCTTTCGGCTTCGACTTCTATACGGTGCTCGTTGTCTGCTGCTCCACCAAAGCATAATTTGGCTTTGCCCGAAAAGACGACTAGGACCTCGTTCGTGTTCGAATGATAGTGATGCTGCTGATACATCGTATATTTCCAGGCAGGCTCCACTACACCTACGCGCCTCAAGTGAGACTCGATGGCGCTCGCGTTGAAGTCGGCAGAAGTGCGGTCAAAGGCCTGTTTGTATATCAAGAGCGGGTATGGTCGAAGCGATGTGTTAGGAAAGTTCCGGTAGGCGGGTATGTAGTACTTTGATACGTCCAACGAAGAGAGTGGAGTGGGCCTGAGGGATGACATATCTGGACTTGGATGTTGTCCGCGCTGTTGGCAGCCGATTCTTGGAGCAGGAAGGAGCTTGAAGTCTGGACAATAATCGGCAGAGGCTTCGCTCTCAGTCTATGTACGATGGGATAAGTGGATGTGACTGCCTCGCGCGAATCTTGAAAGTATGACTGTTTTCAAGCGTCGATTGGAAAAGGACAGAGACAACAAGTGAACGTTGACCATCCGCAGCTAGTTTCCACTCGTCTGTTTTATGACGTCACTGGACCTATCGCAATCTTATCTCTGCCAGGAGATCACCGAGGCGAGAACGCTTGGAAATGCGCTACCTCGATCTGGTCTGCAACTTAGACAGAACAGGTAACCTAGATCTAAAGGGTGAAAGCTCCGAGGACGAGCTCTCGGAATACCAGTACATACAACATCAGTAGAATCAAAGCTGGGTGGTTCTTCATTGCCGTCCCAATGCAAAGATATATACGTAGTTACTTCATACTAACCACACCAACCACCGGTCTCACCCGAATGGCAGTCCCACCTGAAACCATCACCAAAGTGATATCCTCTTCCTCCTTCTTCCCAGATATTCACGATCCTCTCGACGCTGTTCAATCTCGCGTGGGGTATCGACCTGTGTCTCGCGACCATGAATGCTCGCAACGCTATACGTCTCAGATCGGCTGTTGAGTATTGACCGTGTAGAAGCTGTTGGAGTTGTTCAGCCGGTATTGCGATGGGCGTCGCGGCCGCATTTGTAGGAGGAGAGAGAGGCAAAATGACCGGTGCGAAGATGTCTACAGGGGCCGAAAAGTCGAGTCATCAACGTCAGCTTCAGGAGACCGGGGACTGTTCGCACTCACCATGGCCAGTATGAGGCGGGACAGTAGCGACAACGCAGCCAGAGAGCATAGCTTTCACTACGCGATCATCAACTACACCTTTATCCCAACCTTCGAACTGCCGATGAAGAAAGAGCAAGTCAGCAAGCACGTCGAGACGAAGGCACGTTTTCAGGTCGAATGTGTATTCTAACCCCTGCCCTTTTCGAAATGAACACGGATCTGAAGAAGACTTCTCTGTATGACCCACCAAACAGATGCCGGCATGACGCATAGCCTTGGCCAGTCTCTGTTCCTCTTTCATCCAGTACCTGGCCCATTGACTCTGACGCTTCTTTTTGCCAACGATCACACCCGCAAAAGGGTCTTCGCCCTTTCTTAACTTCGGCACACTCTTGCGGGATGCTAAACAGTATCGGGTCAAAAGTCAATTCAAAGCAGCCCGTTTATGATCCGCGTCTGCAGTCAAGAGTGAGGGGAGTGGGATGGGCTCTGATCTGGTTGTTTCATACGTACGTGAATAGATGCTCCACTGCCTCCCCCAAGGAAGCCTAGGGTATTCTTTGGGCGATGTAGTTGGTGACGGGAAGTATACGATTGAGCTTGGCGATATCACTCTTTGAGAAGGGTAGAAGACATTAGGGCTGATGATCGAGAGGTTACAGGTTATCTGTCAGTATAGGAAGTTTCATTGCATTGTCAAGTTGAGCGCTATGTCGAATCTGGCTACGAGACGAAGGGACAGAAGGGGATAAGCAGGGCAGAGGCAGGGCGGAGCGCTATGACTTACTTGGCCTGGTTATGACAGAAGCCAAAGAAAGAGTCGATAGCTCATTAGCCAAAAGAATAACCTCAACCGGGCGAGTCTACCACGCCACTGTACCCGCCCAAAGAGCTTGGCCGTGTTTTAGCCAGTGGAGACTTTCAACTCACAGCTGGAAGAGCATGCGCCAACAAGCCCATCTCCCAATGATTCCCTTGATTCGCTTTCAACGCTTTGTGGGAAGCTTCGGGTCTGAGCATATCATGAGGTTTGGCGAGTAGTGTAATCTAGAAGTCAAGGTGCAATGCCCGTGTATTAGTTGATAGTTGTTTCGAATACAAAGGACCCATCCTACTCACGTCTGCGCTACCCATATCCGCGCCATCACCATCTTGAATCCAGACAGCTTTCCCACATGCTTTCCCCGCTTCGCCAGCCGATATCACCCCTTCTTCCGGATCTCCACCGTCGTTGTCATCATGAGCCCATTCCATCTCACTTCTTCCGGAATTAGTCCTGTCCACACGTCCACTCAGCCCGCCTATCCTCCAAATCCAATCTACGTCCTCACATCCGTTCCTAACGAGATTGTCGACCGTCGAGTCCTCGGGAAGCCAGCTCGGGGAGAATGGCGAGATGACCGTCACATTGAAGCGCGGTGACGAGGATAGTGATGAGAGGACGGTGAGGGCTTGCGGTATATCGTGGGAGTTAGGTTGCAGATCTATCAATGTAACACATAGTGTCAGTATACCAGTCGTACTGAGCGTGGGGCCTTGCTTGGGTATAGCGCGGAAGAGTTGTCTCTCCATTTCGGAAACGCTAGATGACTCACCAATGAATAGCATGACTTTCTTCGGATGATCGCAGATCTCCTCGTCTTCCTTCGAGAGCTTCATCCCATGGTCGTATGGGCTGGGATGACGGCTATACCAGCTTGGGTAGCCCCATTGATGTGCTGTAGGACGGAAACGACGAGTCATACCAGTAATATCAGCTCAAACTCTGGAAAGCATCGCGCATCTGAAGAAAGGTCGGACATGGTAGGGAGCACCACCAGTGAGTGAGCCATAGGGAGAGGACAAATCATTTTAACTCACGATCATCTGTTTGTGCCTGCTCAGGTATATCAGGCCGTTTTCCCACAAACCACAAGTAGGATACCAGGAGCGCCAAGAATGGTATAGGAAGGACGAAGATGGGCGGTAAAGACGGCGGTAGATGGATAGGTCTTGTTAGTCTGAAAGACGTTATTGGATGTTTGGAGCCTAGTTTCGAGTTGGAGGTCGAGCTGGAGGACGTGGGCGAGGTGAGCCGCATGGTGGCCGAATGGCGAGGGCGAAAAATGTTGTGAACAAAGATTTTAGGATGAGAGAAGAGCTAGCGAAGGGGATTGGGATCTCTATCGATTTTTTTTAAGAGGAACTGTCCGCTCTAAATGTCCATTCGGATTCCCCGCGGGCCCGAATGAGTGATGATGTTGACGGACGCAGGCGAGTCGTTATTGATCACAAGGCATGTCGGACGGCATAACCGGTTCGAGTTTGGCAGAGTATGTCTTCTTCTGGGGAGATAGGGGACTTGGAAATGGAACTTCGAAGAGTGAGTCACTCCAGCACAAGTTTCAGTGTGCCTCCGAATTCTTCCTGCTAGACGTTTTTCGGTTCAACTATGTACAGAGTTGATGGCACAACCAAAGAATGCAAGCCTGAAGTGTTCCGGGATCGTGCGACTTTGAAGAGGGAGAGATGAGAGCGGATACCTCAATCAATACGAGGAAGCCATGTTCACGAGATATGAGATCCGAGATTCGAGATGCGATCACGTTTGGTTCTTCGTCCAGGCACGCTTCCTTGTTTTGGCGCCGTGGTGACTGACCGACTGGCTGAAGTATAATTAGTCTCTTCCCAATCTCCGATAACGACTGCGAGAGCCAAGAAGGTGACAAACACACACGCTTACGAAGATGCTAACAGGTGCATATGTGCATGAGAGCGTGGACCCTGTGTCGCCGCACCCCTGCGGTCTACATATGTGACTGCGCTCGACTCTGCGTCAAGACCGAGACAGAATTACAGGCCTGATCACTCGAAACTACGCCTAACTTACAACAGGTCGCGCTGCTATACTGGATTATTTGCATAAGCAATGGTCCAAACGAGTCCGCATCATCACCAGGCCCTCAGAGCCTGCCTCGTACTACCCATTCCATGGCGCAGCCCATGCCTCTCCAGATTTGCACTATCTGACCACCCTTCTTCAGACTCTTCATCCCCTTCTTCGATATACGTCAATCCTTCTTCGGCGCCGATGCTACGATCAAAGCCAGTATAACCCTCACCGGGTGCTGGTGTAGAAGGCGTTCTGTAATTGGCCGATTGAGTAGGTTGCGCTGCGTCGTCACCGCCCTCGTATATCACGCAGAATTGGGACTGCGATCTATCGTGTATGAGGAGGGAAGATCCGTCTGGCGCCCAGTGAATGTCCGATGCTGAAAAAGCGCAAGCTGTAAGAGCCCGATTCCAAAGGGTCAGCGAGGTCTCTGTCATCTCTATCACAAGTGAAGAGAATTAGATGGGAATGATTGGACCAAGTTGCCTTCCCAGCGATGATATGGGTGTTATCCGCCCATTGCCAAAGCGAGTGACTCACGGGAAGGCACACCGACACCTTCCATCATTCCTCCTCTGCTGGTCCCGATATCTAGACTCTGCCCTCCGTATCTGTCAATTTCACTACCGTTTGACCACAGCTCCGCCTCCAATTCCGTATCTCCATCTTCCTCCCAGCCGGCCTCAGCATCCCAGAAGTACACCGCACCACCGGTATGTTCGTCAATGTGACCAACTTGCTTCGTGGCGATCGCGATCCGTTTCCCTTTGTTCTCGTCTCCGGGACACCATTCAGCTCTCCTGACCGGATGACTGAAGACGATCGAAGTCAGATGAGTGATGGAGGGCGATTCCGATGTCGCTGTAGGTAGGAATGTGTGTATGTGGATGACGTTGGGCTGATTATCCAGTCGGACGAGTAATAGTGTGCCGTCCCTATCGAATGATAGTGATGAGACACCTGTTCGGGAATTTGGCTTGCTCATATCGGGACGAATGGAAGGCAGAAGTGCGGTGATCGGACTTTTGTCGACTGAAATGGCCGACGCAAAGCAAAGTCAGCCGTTTTGTAGCAAGTGGACCGAAATACAGCGGCCTTCAGCAAGAGAGGGAGAAGAAGTCAAACGTGCGCAGTGCAAGGCTTGTTCACGCACACTGTATGATGCCTCTTCCGCGAGTATCCCTCAGCCAATCGGCGGGTTCTCTCCATATAGTCTACAGTCGAGATGGAAGCACGATAATTCACTCTCCGTCAGTCCGCTGACCAGGCTTTAGACCTGATTGGTTGTGTTGTGATTTGAAGGGACAAGGACAGCGATTGTAGACTTGTAGTTAGTAGCCACTCACCACGTCCTTCTCAACAGCCCTACTACCGCATTGTATCACACCCACGCATCTCCACCCCTCACTCTCGAGTATCCGGACTTTTCCATCCCATCCTCCCAAGGCCAGGAAACGACCGCCAGGTGCCCAAGAGACGGTGCGTATGCCCAATCCCGGATCTTCAGCTGGGGTGAACGTCGGTGAATCGGCGGAGAAATGGGTGAGGTGAGGTCCGATAGGTGAGTAGATATGGATCGAGTACTACAGTGTCGCACATAAGGTGAACATGGTGAGTTTACATTGTAGCGACGCTTGAGGGGGGGGGGGGTAGCAGTAGCTTCGAGAGGTTGACATAGGAGAGCAAGCCTCAGGGATTTTAGAGGGAGAGAGAGAATGGACTCTCCCACATGAGCCTTCATGGAGATATAGCCTGAGAAATTCGATGGGTCATCGCGACTCACGGACAATGGGCTATCCCAGGCGGCTATATACTTCCCACACGGACTCCAAGCGATACCTTGGACATCAGTGGTCCGAAGCGGGAAATGCTGTTCATCCGAGATCGCCAAGGACAACAGCGAAAGATCAATCAGCACATGTCATAAATCAAGATCTCCCTTGCAACTGATGGTCACGTACTCTGAACATGGTGTATCCATCTAGCACGTCGTATATCCCCACGTATTCTTTACCGAGATGCTTCTCGGCGACGGCGATGTACCGATTATCGGGCGAGTATGTGTGGCCTAGAACGGTAATACGGCAAGTCAACTATCGCGTATCGTTTGGTTTGTGCTGGAGCTTTCACCTACAGTTCTGGTGCGATTTGGGGCTTTGGATGACTCTCGTTATTCCCGTCGATAGGTCATATATCGACAGTTTCAGCTGCGGATGGGAATTCAGATGCTATCATCAGCATACGAGCGAGACCTTGTGCACGAGGGTCATGAGCTCGATCACAAGGTATAGCTTCTGATAGAGATCACACGAGAGAGTCCGCTCACACCATGATCAGACCAAGCAAGTACCTCTCCGCCCTTTTTCCCCCACTCCACCCTGATCAGTCCGTCCCTACCTTCTCCACCGATCCTAGCGATCTCACCGCTCTCACCCGCGCCATCGGAAGCCAGTCCAAAAACCCATGCTGTCTTTGAGTGATGAGAGTGGGCGAGTAGATACATGCTGTCGGCTGACCAGGACAGAGCATCTACTTTGATATCTTCATCGTTCTTGTTCGTCGAAGTAGCAGTAAGTTGCCTTTTGCTGCTGCTGCTGCTACTACTGGAACTCGCGGTGGAGCTAGCTGCAGCGTCGACAGACGGTGAAGGATTTACAAGGCTCCATGTTCTGACAATTTGCAATGTCGACGTCGATCGTATGATGATACGGTCCAGATACGAGGTAGCTAAGAAAGTGGTTCCTGGTGAATAGGCGACGAGGGAAGCGTGGTAGAATTGGGAGAACTCGTAGCCGTCCGCCATGGCGCTTGGTCGTTCACCTCTGAAACGGCGCAATTGCGGTGGGCGATCCGCGGTTGCTGTGTATATGGAAAAGAAGTTACTTTCGATGAAGTATATGACTTGACTGACTGGTCTTCCCTTTCTCACCGGGCTCGTTGATCACTGTTGTTGTTGTTGTTGATGTTGCTCAACGACAAATGTCAGTCGCGAAACCAGCAAAACGCGTCCGGTGCATGGGAGATAACCACGCGGCAACCATGTGTATGCTCAACCGGTACCCACCTGTGCCACATTGGTTTGGCCTAGACCCATGCTATTGTCATAACCCCGTAATCCCGCTTAGTGCATAGGCCAAACCCACAAAACCGCTTCGTAACCTTTCACATACGCAATTAGTCCTCAACCTGTCATATATAAACACACTGTACGATCGTCCATTCCTCTTCTCCTTCTCTTCTTCTCATCATCTGACTCTCCCTCAACAATGCTTCGAGTGGGAGGATAGGATAACATGTAATAAAGCCATTCGACATGGCATCCACAGTGAGTAAGCTGACCTCCCTCTTTACAACTCCTACTGGTTTACGACGGCAATGAGCTGATCGTTTGTGATCTTTTCCTCGTAGTCAGCCTACAGACGTATATCGTCCATTGCGGGCGGAGCTCAACCTCCCTTAGCCTCAACGGCCAACCCGTCGATACCGCTCTCGTCGTTCGACCAAAGTCAATGGGACGACGAGCTTGGTCGAATTGACATCTCAAAGCAGTGAGTACGCGTAATCAGTCTCTAGCTGTCGTCACCCCGCTTCAATTCAGACGGTCTTCTATTATTCCTCTCCTTGATTCTCTTCTCTTACACCTTATCACTTCAACCTAAGATGAGAAACTATAAATGCAAGTGGGAATCTCTCCTAAAATCACTTGAGGACACAAAACTATACTTAGCACCTCTGATACACCACCACGTCTTTATAACCTCTCATCTCGGTGATCCGATCATTAATCGGAAAAGGAAGGACGACATGGTACTGACTGTTGATTGCCATCAACTACAGAGATCTGAACGCATTGGTCTTCGACTACCTCCTCATCGAGGGGTTCTCCGATGCAGCCGTTGAATTTGCCAAGGAGACCGGCTTACCGGCCGAAGTCGACCATGACAAGGTGACTGAACGAATGGAGATCAGAGCCGCTGTAGAAGATGGTCGAGTGGAAGAAGCTGTTCGAAGAGTCAACGAGCTCGATCCAGAGGTGAGCGAGCGAGTCATCTGTTCGACATATCACCGGCGACTTTTCCCTACCACTCTCCATCATCGCCCGATCTCCTACTCTCTCCCACTCCCGCACATTCACACAAGAGCTTGCATTAGCACCCACCCCAATGATATGAAACATCATGCACCACGCTTAGCCAGCCTTAGCGGGCGCGGCCATGCGGAAACAACTGATTCACAGACCTGATATGAGGGGCCACCTTTCACCTATCCCTTTTATGACGGACATCCGAAGAAATGAAGGATGATTGAGAGTCACGAAGCCACAAGCAGTGAGATCCAAGATGCTGACACCATCAGGACCTCTGTGTAGATTCTCGATTCCAATGCGACCTTGCTCTTCCACCTCCACCTGCTCCGACTGATCGAGTTGATTCGAGCGGACGACGTCGACACTGCCATCGCTTTCGCGACTGCCGAGCTAGCCCCTCGCGGCGCCCAGAACCCCGAGTTCCTCCTCGATCTGGAACGGACCATGGGTCTGCTAGCGTTCCCTGATCTCGCCAGATTCGCAGATGACGGTGAACCATCTGCCCTGTCATCGACACGTTCTGTGCCTAGTGCCAAGACCCTGGAGCTGTTCCAAGATGCCGCCTTCCAACCTATCATGGCACTCATGAAACGATCTCACCGAATCAAGATTGCGCGAGAGCTCAACGCCGCCATCCTGCAGAGTCAAGGACACGGCATGGAGACCAAGCTGAGCGGTCTTGTGCGACTGATGGCGTATGGGGAGGAGAAGCTTGTTAATTCTGGATTAGGATTACCTGCGGACGAGAAGACCAAGGGACGAGGCTGGGCCGACAAAGTTTTGTCAGGTGGTACAGAGTCTTCTGGCTAGGAACGAATAGAGTCAACAATGGGCGCCGAGCTATCGATCAGTAGCTAAATATGACACGATTGTATAATTTATTCCTAGACGTTGTAATTCAATCGATACACAAGTTGTAAAACTGAAGCCAGTCATGTATCCACCCTACTGTTCTCACTGTTACAGGTTGTAATGAACAGCAATTCTCATAGCACACATGTCGTCATCTTATCGTATCTGTCGACTCAGCTTGGTTTTCATGGCAGGCATAGATATAGGTGTTGTGCTCAGAACAGGCTTGTCTCGGCGCTAGGCGACATGCGAAGCAGTTGACCAGGCCTGGCGGGTGGATACATGACATGGAACTGAGATCACACGTTAAGAGAGCGTAGTCCAAAATACTACTTTATCGTGATCATGCAATGTATATGAATGCTCTGCGACACATGACCTGTCACACGATACTGTTGGCGCCGGCGATCGATAGGCGACATGGTATTGTACAATCTAATTAACCTGATTCGCCACTCACTCCCTCCCTCGCTTTATCCGAACAGCATCGAAGCTGCGACATCGACGTTGCCGCCAGCAGCTTGGAGAAGCTGGATGGCGTGATCTCGCGGTGCGCCGAGGCCAATGAGCTGTAGTGCAAGGAGGGGAACAAGTTATTTTAATCAGCTCTATGAATTGTTTCAAAAGTGTCGAAACCGACGGAGAGACTCACGGTCTGGATATCTTCCTCCTTGACAGCGGATGCAGTCGCCTTTCCAGATATGCTAGCACCGCCAGCGCCGCTGCTCCCTACACTCGCACTTGCGGTGCCTACTGATTTACCAGAACCAGGGAAAGAAGTACTAGCACCTGAGTTCGAATTCGGATTCGACGCAGAAGCCGGCGGTAATCCTTTGTTGATCGTCTCGGGACTAGCCACGCCCGCCTTGACACCCGACGAAGCAGCTTGACCCATCTCGTCCGCGATCTCAGATTCGCCCAGACGGCGAGCCTTGTTGGGCAGCTCGTGCTCGGCCAAGAAGGGGACTTCGGTATTATTGATCCGTAGAGTGTTGGTCGAGAGATCGATACAGCATTGATGTCGTTTCTGCGAGTGGAGTGTAGAGAACGAAACGGGGAATCAGTAATGCTTAGATTGGATCACAAGGCCGACAGGTATAGCACAGAATTGAACATTGGCAGTACGGTCAAGGTATGGACATCCTGCGAGCACCAATCGGTCCGAGAGCACTGTCACTCACGAGCATGTCCAGACCAAATAGTAGATCAACAGCTCTCCCCTCCAATACCGAAAACGCGCACGGCAAGTGCAGCCCACCAAGCTTGATCTGGGCAGAATGGATCCGACCAAGGATCTTGGCAGTCCCGACTCCTTCGGCCATACCCGCGAATCGCGTATCGAGGAGTCGCATGATCCTGCACAGGAGGAAGCGGAAGACATCAGTGGGCGTACATCGATGAGTTTCGTCTCTTACAGCAAGATGCTACTTTCATGGTAGCTCTCACGTACCCGCATTTCTCGGCAGTCTCAGGTGAGACTGGTAGGAACAGCAAAGAGTCAGCTGAACGCCCTTAGTGACACGGTTACACGAGACAGGTAGCTCACTGATGGTAGTTTGAGCACCAGAATCCACAAACGCCTTCACGGGATGACCGTTGACTTCGACATTGATATAAAGCATGGTGACGTTGCCGAATGACTCGGGCTAAACAAATCTGGACATCAGCTGGCGGTTCCCGAGTGTCACATTTGACAGCTGTTCAAATGAAATGAATGCTCACGGAGTACTCCATCGCATGCTGCATATTCTCAAGGACAGCTTCTTGTCGGATGGCTTCTTCAATCTTCTTCTGAGCCTCAATATCGTATGGGTCCGCGTTCAGGAGCTGTGATCCAGGTTAAGATACAGATCAGCACAGATCACTCCTTTCCGGGTGCAAGTGGTGGTTGGCACGGGAGAAGACGATAGGTGGTCTCACCTCGATCTGCCTGTTCTTCTCGACGGCAGCGGCTCGTTGTCTCTGATGGGCGCGCTGTAGGGCAGCCTTGAAGGATTGCGTTCCACCTTGCACGGCAGCATAAGTCTCGGGATCATTCTATTTTACGAAAAAGACATTCTGTCAGCACCGTGCCCCTTCAATTTATCGAACGGACAGGTGCCTGACTCTCGCTTTTCACTCCCGCCGTAGCGAATAGGGGGGCGAGACAGCAGACAGGGATATTGGCGGGCGTATGCATGTGGGCGCCGAAGACGTCCGAGAGATGGCGGGTGGCAAGCTCACATTTCTCAGATCGGACATGAGTCCGGGGTTCCCCAGAGCCTGTAGCCTCATCCTCTCGATATCGGCGTCCGATCCGGGGAACATGCCTGCTGCCTGGGGATTTCGAGAGGAAGATGCGGAGGAGCTGGGTTGCGAAGATGAGGAGGACGCTGCGAGCTCGTTGCTGTATGAAGCATACGGAAAGACAGAGAGTGTCAGCACACGAAGGAGACTCTACTGGAATTGGCCGCAGGGACGCGGAGGCAGACCAGGTGTGCAGTAGCGACAGCTTTGGTATATCGTGCGACCGGACGAGAGGAAGGTGAGGTGATGTGTGGATAGGCAGCCGTAGGAAGCGCTCACGTAGGGGTGAGGAAGATGGTAACGGCATCCCCCGTCAGACCATAAGCTTCAAGCGACTTCTTGACGTCCGTGAGAGGGATGCCCGAGTCCGTGGACAGGAGAAGTGAAGTGTGCGGCAAGCCGGTCTGTAGGAGTTGAGGTGGAAGTAAAAGGACAAGTAAAGGTAGCTTAGTCAGCTTTCACGATTTTGAACAGATATCAAAGAGTCAAGCTCAGTCGTGGAAGGTAGAGATCCATACAGACATGCACTTGACGGAAATTCAGAAGGGCCGTAGATTATCATTCAGGAGTGCATTGGATATGACAAGGACAGCCAAGATAGGGAGGGCTTCCTTCCAACATGTTGTTGGTGAGTATTGCCTGATCGCAACTCACCTCAGCTTCCACGAGCGCTTGGACGTCCTGGACCTCCATGGAAGGCGAGACTTCATGCTCGTAGACGGTATCGGGGGCGATAATGGTGAGCTTCATGGCGAGATTGCAGATTGCCTTCTTTTCTTTTTCTTGATCGTCCAGGAGCACGAGCTAAGGACTGAGATAGAGAGAGAGAGAGAGAAAACAGAGAGAGGAGGATGAACAGTAAACCATGAACAGTGAACAGGTGAAATACGCGTCATCGTACGGTGACTGTAGCGTACGGTGAGATCGTCGATCGACTGGGCGGCATCTTCCGCCGCAGAGGACATTCCATCTTCATCTGCATCTGCAGTGAGCTCAAGACCGCTGAAGGGCTTGGCACCTTGACATGCATTTCGACGTACAGTCCAACGATGAGGACAGGCTGCAAGGGTGCAATCGACGGCCTCTTCAATCATGGCAGTCAACGAATCATCTGAGCACGAACGGCTACTTGATCGACAGGTAGGGATGACTGCCTCGCTCAACTGGCAGCAGCACTACCCGTCGATCAGGTAGCGTTCTGGCCTTCCATCTGTGAATGAAACGAGATTCGCTGCAGATAGTCATATTCCCTTTTCAACGTACCCATCAGCTCGCAGACAGTCTCTCTACCTCTCTTCATGTAGCTCCTGTGAGTTTCGCTACATGAATGGTGGAAACCTAACGGGTGTTACTTGATGTCTTCGCTGATGATGAGGGACCGCCACGTTCTTTGGCCCACGTGGTGAACAATAACACTATACCCGTTCCTCATTTAAGGCTCTGACCCGTCCTCATTCAATATCCAAAGCATCGCGACATGATCAAAAAATCAATCTCGTCTCCTCTTTCTTTTCTTTCTTTTCTTTCTTCTAAACAAACAAACATCAGACGACGACGCTTTGTCTTTCCTCATAGCATAGCAGTCTCTCACCGCTCTTTCTCTCTCCTTCTTCTTCTCTCAATAGATAGAAGAAGAAGATTGATTGATCGATATGCGGCTATAGGTGTTGACGAGTAATTTCCATCCAATCATTACGTTTTGCTTGTGAAATCCGGGTCTTGAGTACGCCTTGCTCTATCTTTTTACTCTTCCGTGGGTTGGGCGTAATTAGATCATATACGGGACATCTACACATTCTCCTCACATTGTCTTGTCTTGGCTTGATAGTCCTCAACATAATTGCGCGCTATGCAGCTCTCTTCTGATGCGCACAGTGTTGGGTGTAACACTTGACCTGATACAAGCCTGAGCTCGCCCTGGGTTTTCGCCTACGTTGCTCTATCGACAAAAGCTGGCAGCATCACTGGATACTAGAGTGCCGCGCTACGAGAACCTCGTGGACAGTGGTATGACATGAATGATAGCATGGCGTGGCGTTCGCATAGACTACCTACTCGTTACAGGAAGGGGCTCTCACGCAGTTCGAGCTGGCGTACCTTTCTCTCGATCATGAATGAACATCGGAGATTCAGCTTTATGCGACCTCGTCATTGCGGATCTACGTGCGAGATATCCTACACGCCTGACAATAACCGTGCGAGTGCGACAGGAGTTCTGTTTGGGACACGCAATCATGCTCCACTTCGGTTTTCGGTTGTAAACATTGTCCATGAAAATATTCGCCCGGCATCGACGACGCCCGAAGCGCGAATCTGCCTATATCTTGACCATCTCATAACAATCCAGCTGAGCCTCGCCTGCGTTTGTATTGGAATCTACTCCGGTTTATCGACCTTCGGACTGGGACCAGGACTTCTCGGCTTGTTCTTGATGGGGAACCTGGTGCCGCTGCCGGGTATGTTGCCCGCGGCGAGTTGGGCAAAGTTTGGCGTTCTGGGCGAATTGACCGAATTCCTGCCTCCTTCTCCTTCCACTTGCTCTCCGCCTCCTGATGGAGCCGACAGTCCACCGGTCAGTGGTTTGTGATCGCCTTGTACCCCCACGCCGCTTACTCCTCTCGAGCCCAGCAAAGTACCCTCTAGCATAATGGCGTCTTCGACGAGGAAATGCCACCAAGCGATGGTGAGCGGGATCGTCGCTGCGTGCCACAGAGAATGTGCATCAATGACCCTGAAGACGGGTGCAAAGTCGAACAGTTCGAACGCCATGGCTCCTGTTGTGAGCAGGACAAGGATGAGCGGGGTGGCGGCTTCACTGGGTCGAGGTTTGGTGGTCAGCGGATGGTTGGGAGGATACGGTTTCGGAAAACCGATCGTTCGACCTCCGGCGCCCAAATTGAAAGTCGGGTAAGGGTACTTGAACGAGAAGCTCCACAGGATCCAGAGCACGTTGTGTACGCCAGCGAGGACGAGATTGAACTTTGTGTGATACCCATACGGGAACTGGCCCAAGGGGAACGAGAGGAGGTAGGTGAAATGGCCAAGGACGAGGAACCCGATCGCAGCTGAGACTGGCAAGAGGAGTTTAGAGGATATCTGCGGCAGAGGTGACTGGAGGTGGAAAATTCGGATGAACGTGTAGAGGAGCGTGTAGGCAATGGTTATTGTCGCTGAGAAGTAGTCGAGCCTTTCGGTCCACGGTTTGTCTAAATGGCAGGCCGAGAGTGAAACGAGTGATGCATCGCGCAGATAAGCAGGCAAGAAGAGCAGTGTGAGGACAGGGAGGAGAGAGGAAGAGGGGTGTCAGTTTTGCCTTACGAGCGTTCATCATAGTCCGAAAGGCCATCAACGTCGTAAAGAAAGTTGTGACAAGCCAGGCAAAACACCAGAAGCCAGATGGTGAAGCTGCACCGCACTCACCTCGCGCATGAAAGACCGCACTCCAGATCCATGTATTCACCTGGACCCAACCCAATCCTTTCAACCAAGGTGCCATCCGATTCTCCTTCCGTATCCTCCTTTTCACTTGCTCGAGACCCTTGAGGTTGACGTACAGGTTCCCGATAGACATGAGGATCGAGAAGGGTTCTTGGAAGGGGCCGAAGCGGTAGAATGCCCATTTGCCGTAGACTGGGGGTGTGATAGCAGGCGATATCGTCAGGTATCAGCAGAAATCCCAGTGCGGGATGTGTCCAGTTGAGTTGTGCACCATCCGTCGTCATCACACCGGTGACTCAGCGCTAGAGTTGTTGATCCAACCTCGGCCTGGCTCACCGGCGGCTCCACCGCCGATCACATCGCTCGCTCCGCTCCTCGTGATCCTGCCCACCTGCTCACCCTCCGTGTCACACTTGCTTGTTCTATCTCGGTCGCTCAGCAGGCTGAGGAGGTATCTTGCACTCACACTGATGATGTTTACTTCCCGGCCTGATATGATCCGTGAAACTGTGCCCACACTCATACGCGCAATTCTCCCTACACGTCCACCCAAACGCGCTCAGATACCTCGGAATAGGCGGCTGATGCGGCTCGCAGTAAGTGAGCTGACATCCTTTCAGGCAGTGCTGAAAAGTCGGATTCCGGTCGCCTGACGACGCTGATACGATGGAGGGAGCGATCAGCAGGAGGGAGGTCAAGATCAGCAAGACGGGGATGAGAGTCGATTGTCGGGCCATCTTGGCGGGTTCGGCTGAAGTCCGAGGAACGAGTGGAGAGCGAATGTGCACTCAGTGAAGGATATCACCGTCCTTGTCAGTGCGTTGCTCGACTATTGGGTTTGTCCGCGAGGGCTACGGCTTCTACTTTTGCAAAGAGAGAGAGAGAGATTCACAGCTACCTGACCAGAACCATGGACAAGAAAGGATGAAGTCGAAGCGCGTCACACTGGCCGAAGACGTGTTCGCTGATGTAGGGCGTGATTACGATTCATTACAAAACTATGTGTAATAGATATAAGAAACCGTTACAGAGAGATTATACTATCCGTAAGATCCCGCTAATCAGATATCTTGCGCCCCCTCCACATGGGTCCTCCACTTGGAAGCATCAGAATCGACCTCGATTCTTGCATTTTCAATTTCGAAATAACTACTCCCAATATCCAGGAGCAAGCACATCCTCAAGCTTCAACTCAGAGGACTCTCACGCCAAAGAGCGAGTGAACACGATGTCGACGTCTGCAGGACATCCGTCCGATCGCAAGGGGAAAGGCAAGCACAGGGCGCATACGCGAACGCCCCGAGCGGAGAATGGAGGTGTATCGAGATCGTCCAGTTCATCGAGCCTCGTCGCGGATGAGGACGAAGACGATCTGGCGATGCCGATGCATGGCAGAGACCATCGAGGCTCGGACAGACATGATGTGGAGGGGTCAGATGAGGATGAGGAGGACGACCTGCTGCTTGCAGCTGCTAAGGGTTTCAATTCAAGTGGGAAGAAGCGGAATACAGCGCGGCCAGTAGATGGAACTGGATCAGCACTACGGCGGAAAGGATGGGTAAAGGTTCTGGGCTTCACTGTGAGCATAACCTCTCATCAGAACCTCTCTCTTGATGGGAGTTCTCCGAAACCAACTTCGGCTCATACAGACGTCTTACTGTCGATATTGCAGCTACCCAGACCGCTGGTGTATCTATTTTCACTCCCGCCGATCCTGATATTACTCTCCCTGCTCACCCGACGGTTCACCTCCTCTGGGTCACATGCGTCTCAGCAACACCGATATCCCATACTGTGGAATGGAACTGCATCCTTTCATCCCACGGTCATACTGATCTCCTTGGATGGCTTTCGACCTTCGTACTTGGATACACATGCTCACCTGCTACCGAATCTGATATCTCTCGGATCGCGAACCCCTTCTCCGAATACGGACGACGACGACAACGATGAAGTACACGGTGGATGGGGCGTGCGAGCAGAATCCATGCAGCCCGTATTTCCTACTTTGACATTTCCCAATCACTGGTCATTGATGACGGGTCTGTACCCGGAAAGTCACGGGATCATCGCGAACGACTTCTGGGATCCTCTGTTCTCCCAGGAGACTTCGTCGCTCAACGTGGCTGTTACCCGGAAGCTTGCGCTACTGCAACATGACCAGGGTCTGTCTTTCGAACCGCCCACCGAACTCAAAGACAATGTGGAGGGAGGGAGCGAGGTAACGTCGAAAGACAGGACTGAGAGCGGCGCTCAATTCGTCTATACAGACGAGGAGAAGAGCTGGGACAGTCGATGGTGGTGGGGAGAACCGATCTGGAGCGTTGTGGAGCGCGTGGGAAAGAAAGCAGCTGTCATCATGTGGTGAGTGCGATGCACCTCATCAACCTAGCTCGGCCTCACCCAATCGACTCTGATCTCGTCCTCAAAAATCGCATACTGGTACTGATGTCGCCATCAACTTACAGGCCCGGTCCTCCCGTCACTGCCACCGGGATCTCGCCAAGCTACTTTGTGCCCTATCGAGTGAGCATCATATCATCTCGGTTCGCACAGCACGCAAGTATATCCATGACGTGCAAAAGTCTGACCCGTGTTGCCGTTGTCTGTACAGCAAATGTCTCCTAACGACAAGGTATCCCAAATTTTCGCATACCTCGACAAACCCCTATCCACCCGTCCCGACTTCATAGCATCTTATTTCCCTGAGATCGACCAGAATGCACATCGGACCGGACCCATGTCAACCGCAGTGAACGAGAGCTTGGCGATGATGGATGAGATGATCGGTGGCCTTGTTCGAGGGCTGGACGAGCGGAATCTCACAGAATTGGTGAATGTCGTAATCGTTTCTGACCATGGTATGTTTGAGATCCTCCAGATACCTCTCCATAGTAACCCATGCCAAGAAGCTATCATACGTCTTCTGATCGCACAATGCCATTGTTCCTCCGCTAAGCTGGAAGGCCATAAGTAACGCTTACAAATACCGCATCATAGGCATGACAGAGACGAGCAACGAGAGGATGATATACCTCGACGAGATACTCGGTGAAGACGGGATAGATGCCATCGAGCATCAAGATGGTGAGTGATCGCTACTTTGTGCTCCCATCGGCGCTTTCCCCACCGCCACCTTTGTCGTTCTTATGATTCCAGGTCTGTCTCTGAAAATGATGACCGCTCTTCAATAGCAGGGCGCGCATGTTGCTGATTTGTCGATGCGTTTTCTTGTCGACAGGTTGGCCGTCCGTTGGGCTGCGCTTCAAGGAAGGGACGGATGTGGATATCTACCATCAGATCCTACTAGATGCTGCCGACCGATCGAACGATACTTTCGCGGTGTAAGTGCATGTCTTGGGCAAACACGGATTGAAGAGGGATCAGATTCATCGCTAGTCTCGCAAAGGCTGATCTCGTGTGCTTGCGCGTATGCTCCCAGGTACACGCACGAGACTATGCCCGAAAGATGGCATTTCAGCCACGGCCATCGGATCGCACCGATATATATGGTACCAAAAGTAGGGTGGGCCATCACGACCCATGTAAGCTGGCCACTCCCCCCGTATCTCCATCGCAGTATTGTCCGATGTCGAAGTAGCCCCGAGTTTCCGCTGATCGAAGCCAATCATCCTCGTCCGCATGATTCGACGTCTAGCACGAGCACTTTGTGGTATTCGGAGGTGACTACCAGCCTAAAGGCAATCACGGATATGGTGAGTTGCGTTCCTCTTGCTGCTGTCCAGCGGTCTTAATATTCCATTCATAAGGGTTCGAATGTGTTGACCCATGTTGTTCTGTTATTTCTCTTATGCAGACAACGCCAGTCCCGAGATGGAAGCCATCTTCTTCGCTCAAGGTCCGATAGCCAAAGTCATTTGGGAAAAATCGGCTGACAACGACGCTTTGGTGTCAGTTGATCCGCCAATCATGAAGAGTGAGTGCGCATCGGGCGCCATGTCGCTCACGGACGCTTGATTCGCATCTGCGTAAAGTGGCGCCTTCTCCGCTGACCGCCTTGTTTCCTGCTGTCTTGCTCGCTGATACTCGTCATTCGCATGCGCTCTGTAACCGCAGGTTTCAGGAACCTCGAGATTTTCTCGCTTGTAACAGGGCTTCTAGGCATAACAGACAACGAGCCTTCGCATAATGGAACGGTTGGCTTTTGGGACAATTATCTGGATCAATGAGAGGATATCCAACGCCAAAGGTGCAGCATCATTCTATGAGCAAATAGACCAATAGATTTTCAGAGTAT
The DNA here is from genome assembly GCA_036428585.1 of Kwoniella sp. CBS 9459. Classification (NCBI taxonomy): domain Eukaryota; kingdom Fungi; phylum Basidiomycota; class Tremellomycetes; order Tremellales; family Cryptococcaceae; genus Kwoniella; species Kwoniella sp. CBS 9459. The sequence goes on along the minus strand of CP144066.1, from coordinate 52,837 downwards.
AGCATGAACATGGGCATCCAAATCTTGTACGAGGACTGTCCTCAGTTCCCAGGCATTCGGACGCAGTTGGTCAACTCCTGGCGCAACCGTAGAGATCTATTCCGGCAGTTTCTGTTGTGTCTCAAGGATCGGCTGGCGCTACAAGCCCAGGATGCGGCGAATCAGAGCTCGAGCGGACACTTTTGCACTTTAGCTTCGTCACAGCTGTCCGCTTTGGGCTGGCTCGCTCAGCGGACATGCATGTTTCGCGAATGTGCTTGACAGGGTTAGCATCTTGAGCGCCCTTTCAAAAGGTGCATTTTCTCCGTTTTTTCCTCAGGGTGATTCTTCTGTCTATCCCGTGAGTGTTCTCAATGCTTGTATCCAACATCGCCAGCGAGAGACTCAGACGCCCCGAGCTCATATGCTTGTCTCGTCAATCCGTCTCGACGCTTACCTGCGTCCCTGGAGGGAGGGACTTCTAAGCCATTACTCCTCGAGTCTTGCGTGTGGAGACCGCCTCCAGGGACATAGCGCTCCGTATGGACGTATCAACTCGGGGTGAACGCTTACACGGACGGAAGGAGAGTGTCTTCCGGAGAGGAAAGTAGAGTTTGTCGCGGAGAAAATTGCGATTGGCGGGATGCCATGTTCAAGAGTGGGAGTGGTCGTGTGAGTGACTTGACCGGGATTCGAATGGAAATGATGCGTTATCATTTGTTAATGCTTGGCGCACGTTGTATGGTGCAGTGCCACTTTGACAAAATAACGTAATGATGACTACAACATACGAGTATTAGTCCCGTTCCTGAGTCACAGTGGATGAATCTATCGAGATCTCTTCCACCCCCCATACATCCATACATACATGCACCATTATTTGCAGTTCCTTCGACAGCTCTTTCATTCTTTTCTTCTTCGTTGAACGCGAACATCCCATAGTTTACGACGAGACAGTAATGACATGACACCTTCAACAGCGACGCAGTCACCTGCATCGTCTTCCAAGTCACCTTACTCGCGCTCTCGAGATCATCATTGTAAATCGCCGACCAGCACGGCCGCCACCGCAGCCCTGGACGCTCGCACCTCCACTTCGACTTCCTCTCTGACCTTTCCTTCAGCAATCTTCAAGGGCTCATTCGCCAATCTTTTCAAGGCTCTCAGGACCTATCACAGACGCGGCAGCATAGATTCTGAGGAGGAGGACGAGGATGAAGAGGTCATCGACCTCGAGGAGGGCGATGTTGATCAAGATAGCCTGATGTGGGACGCTCAGGTGAGTCTTGGCGAGGGCGCGCTTCTTTGTCTCTACTCTAAACGAGCCGTACCATCTCGCTAAGAGATATGTACGAGTGGCCCAACACGCTGGGACGTTTCATTCTCTCGCTTAGAGGAATTGGCTATGCATAATGCATATGGCCTAATGACGTTCGATCAGAAATGTATGCAGAGCTGACTGTCGATTAATTGTAGACCGCCTTAATAGCCCATCAAATCGCATTGGCTGTCAAGCTCTACACTCAAGCAGCGTTGCCGCCTTACCGGTCATCGTCTGCATGCCTGGCGCTCGGTAACCTGTTGATTCGTGGGTCCACACTAGCGGAGCACGATGGCTTCTCGTCGCCCTCTCCGCCCAGCTCGTCCCCTAGCAGCCCGCACCTCTCCGGAGACGTGAAGGGAAAGTCGAAAGCGTCAAATCCTGAACAACAGTCTCCGACATACCCACCATCCGCGCCGTCATTCTTCAGCCGCTTATTCGGCTCACCGCCATCCGTCGACCATGCTGAAAGTAGCTCGACCCCAAGCCAAATTCGACCGGAACCAATGCGGACAAGAACCGCAGACCTGGTAGCGTCCGGCTGGGAGATCCCTCGCGAAGGCAAGCGAGCTGTGCGAGACTCCAAGTCAATGGGTGTGGCAGCCGGCTGGTTCATCTTAGGTCTCGGCTGGGTAGTCCAGGAGCAGCTTGAACGCGAGGAGAGGGAGAGAGCTGATCGGCACCGCCAAGCCAATGAGCAGGCAGCTAGTCGCAGACAAGCGAGCATATTCCTGGAGGGCATACCAGATGACGTGATTTATCACGCGCACGTCGGACAGGATCAAAGCATACCAGAGGACGAGGTCCTCTCATTTGGTTCTAAATCGAGATCGAAGACGAAGCCTAAACAAGAGGTTAAGCCACCTACATCGGTTATAACTCAAACGCACGATTCATCATCCCCGTCGGTCTCGACCACCTCACAAGATTCAACTGAGGACTTGCAGAAATCATCCAGTACAATCACCGCTTCAGGTTCATCGGGCTCTACATCGACCCTGTGTCCACCCGAGTCAGACCCATGCTCGAGCTCCGGACGGACGACGGAATCACCGATGATTCAGACACCTGGCGGTGGGATTGAACCGGTAATTGATCCGTTCTCACGGGAGAAGCAAACGTCACAGTCGGATGAAGAAGCGTTGCAGCAAATCGTACGTGGACTCTATCTCCCACTGCTCTCATGAATCACCGACTGACCTCTCGCGCTGATCATTTCACACCACCGTTCAGCTCGATCTCCTCTCACCTCTTTTACACCTCTACCGTCACGGCCACATTCAAGCACAAGATCCCGTTTCACTACCCCCAATCTCGTTACAACAGCTTCCCACAACGCTCAAGCCGAAGAATGAAACGGACAAACGAAGAAACGTGTGGCGTCTTGGTGGAGCTTTGTCGGCTCAATTGATCACGCTAGATCTGCTGAAGTCGAGCGAAGCGGACCAAGGGGAAAAGGGTTTCGCAGGAAACGTGGATAAGCTCAGAGCTGCAGTCAACATCCTCACCAACTATATTGTGAGTCGCATATCTGACCGGACATTGCTGCTATTTCTTTCTTCAACCGTTGTGATGGTGTCGTTCTGACATTCCCTGTGCTCGCTTCGCCATCGTTTCAGCTTGCTATGACGTCTCGCGATTCCGAAGCCGAAGTCTACTTCCGAAATGTTATGGCGACTTCTCCCACGGGGATCGTCTTTGCGGATGATCTCATTCGACAAGCGGCCAAGAGGCTGGACATCTTGTCTTCTACGCCTTGCGACGAGTCAGACCTGCAAGCTTTCCCTTTCCCACAAACGAAAGTCTCCAGCGACCCGAAGCAACCTAAATCCTTTACAGGTAAAGGGGGACCCGACTATTTCCTCTCACCACCTAAGCTATCGTCCAAAACCTCACCATCAAGACGACGAGGTTCGTCACCGATACTGGCTCAGAAACAAGATCGAAACCACCACCGTCAACCGTCATCGACAGCTTCCATCAGCTCGACCATGTCCACGGCCTTCCCTCGGATCCTCTCATCCCCCGTGAAAGCTTCGCCATCTGTTGCATCTCTATCCATCTCCCCGACCTCGGACTCGATGACGGACGCTTTCAGTATACACCTAGGTGGCCGTCAAGTCAACGGTCATATGAGTAGCAATGGTAGCTCGCAACTTAACGACGACGACAATAATAATACCGCAATCTCGACACTCAGACGAATACATGCGAAATCGTTGACCGATTTATCTGCTGCTCTGGATATCGAGGGCTTGGAAGATCATGGCGCTGAGCAGGAGGGTAATCTAGCACAATATCCATCCCTGACGGGATGGAGGATGTCTCCGCCACCCGCATCAAGCTTCGGTACTTCCCACGTCTCCCAGCGGACTATTATGCCTGCTTCTCTCTCAAATGGGGACGGACCATACGTTGCTAGTGCTCAGGAATCAAGTGCCGCTCGGCCTTGGTCATCCACGGCCGCAGGGCTCTCATCGAGCAACAACTTCAAGGCAATTCCAACAGGACTGTCGGTCTCACCAGCCGATACCCTTCGACCCGTGGCATCATCACCACAAATTAGCTCTTTACGACTATCCCAAATCAACGCGCAAGGTTCAGCTTCCCCTTCTTTCTCGACACCGTCAGATCTCTATGCTGATAATGCCACCCATCGCAAATACGATCGAGCTCGCACAAACCCCTCAACACCGCGTCGACGACTCCCTTTCGAGCCTACGGGAGACATCGCACCGATCGATCCAAGTCTGGCAGCTGCCGAGCTCAGCAGTGCGTTGACTAAGCACGTGACGTGTGGAGTCTGTGGAGGATCGGGTGTCAATTTCCCGGAATGTAGGAAGTGCGGGCTCACGTTCTGCTCGAGGGACTGTAGAGTCGCTGAGGATAAAGCAGGTAACGGGAAGAAGTGAGTGCCAGGCGATTTTTGCTCTGTCTCGTCCCTCCTTTCAGTCACAAGTGAAGACGGCTAATATCCACCGGAACCTCTCTAATAGGCATATATGTGGTGCATGGGAATCGAGGAGACTGCTGTCCATTCCAACGAATACAGCACAAGCGCCTAGGAGCAAGCCTGCTATCGCTCAATCAGATTTCGATGGTGCCTCGACGCCTATCCGAGCGACAAAGGTATTCTGATATGGAGTTATTTGTACATCGACGATAGCCCGCGGGTTTATTTAAGTGAGAAACACGAATCTGGCAATCTGAGGGAAAAGAAGGATGGATCTTGTAACGGCTCAGTACACCTGGAGTCGCCATACTGATTGTACAATGGTATCTTATGATCACGGCTTGGTTCGTTCCGGCTGTTCGCACGCAGCTCATGTGATGTATCGCTAGTCGAATGATCATCGCAGGACAGAGCCGGTGCGTCAACATGTTTCCGTGTGTGCACAAGCAATGAGACGAGGCCCTTACGAACTCTTGCATAATCTAAGTATATGTTGACCTGTATGGAACGAAATAGTGCGACAACTGATATCACCAGAGAGATGATTCTCTCAACCGACCACTACCAAGTAATCCCTGATTCAAATCTAAGGATAACAATAAACGTGACTGCTGGGCTTCTTCCAAACCCACACCTTCTGTCGAAACGGGCCCTATCCCCCCTCTTCTGCTCTGCTAGAATATATCTGTCCAAGCCCATCTATGGGTGTCTCCCCTCCGACCAGACAACAAGGCCAGATGTGGTATATCTGCGTTTCCTCAATCCGGCTCATCTGATAGCTTGAAGTGAGTACATCAGCGCCCGTTGGCTCGATGGCGCAGGGGAAGACGCGCCAGACCCCTTAGGTGAACAAGAAGTTGACAATCTTGACACCAAAGTTCTTGGGTGGCGGCTCCTCGTACGAAACCTCTTCGTCCGTAGGGATATTGCTGAACATGTCGAGCTCGTCAGGCTTCAAATGTCGGGGTTTCTTGACGAGCCAGTATCCAAGAAGGAGCAAGCTGAAGACTGGGAGGGTGATATAGGCAATGACGAAATTGGATGGATCCCAATGACCTTTGGTGAAGACTTCCCAGCCGTTGAAAACGATGATGATGGCCGCCCAAAAGATGACCCAGTAAGCGGGCCAGGGCTGCCACCGGTTCCAGTAGCTATGGTGACGTGACCCAATGTCAGCATGACAGCCATCACCTCCATTTGCGAGCGAGTACCACTCACTGGAACTGTTTTCGGTCGATGCCCTGAGCCTCGAGACCTTTCTTGAAACGGAGGTAGGTGATGGCAATCGATCCCCAGACGATGTAGCCGATCCTGCCAGCCACAGCATAATTATATCAATACACATACACGGGTTGGGTCTGCTTCTCTTACATTGTTTGCCAAGAAGTGGGACCGGAACTCACAGCGCATTAAGGTTGGAGAACCAGTTGAGGACGGTCGAGGCGCCCTTGTTAAGCGACATGAAGGATAGCGCGTAGAAGAGCGTCACGAAGCACAGCGCGACGACAGGCAGACCATCTTTGGTGGTCTTTGCCAAGATTCGAGGAGCGTATCCTCGAAGTGATAGACCGTAAATCATTCGACTGACCGAGTACATCAGGGAACTGCCGGCTGAGAAGGCCGAGGTGAGCACAGCGGCATTGATGATCGATGGCAAGGCTGAGATACCGGCTCGCGAGAAAGCGAGCACGAAGGGCGAAGAAGCTGCTGTACCAGTCGACTGGAGAAGCGAGGGGTCATTGTAAGGCACCAGAAGACCGACGACGAAGATCAAGAGGATATAGAAGATGGCGATCCTCCAAAACAGCCTCTTGATAGCTTTGGTGAGCGCCACTCGGGGGTTCTTAACTTCGGCAGCAGCGACGGCGATCGATTCGATACCGGCGAATGAACCGGACGCTTGGAGCAAGTTGGTGAAGAAGCCCAGGAACTTTCCTAGATCGCCAGTAGTGTTGTATTCGGCGAAGGCTCCTGGATCTTTCCAGTATCGGAAACCGATTCGGTCTCCGCTGGGACCGCCGCCGAGATCGACAACGATACCGGCAATGATAAGGCCGATGACAAGGGCGACTACAGCATTGTAGTAGAACAACAAGACTTGGGTCAGTGACGGTATACGTAGTCGACGTGGGCAGGACCAGCAGCTTCAGGAGTTCAGAAAGAACAAGCAGTAAGTAGTGCCGACTCACTCTTGATGAATGCGAAGATGAACTATATGATCAGGAACGAAAGAGCGTCCGTCAGTGACCCAGGTCATTCCTGCTCCGCGTCTCTGAGAAATCTCACTCACCTCGCTTTCACCGAACCACCTAACACCGAAGAAGTTGATAGCTGCCGCACCTGCCATGAGAGCGATCATGTAACCGACTTGATGAGAGGCGGGGAAAGCTACAGGTTGACGACACGTCAGCTAGATTGCCTCCTGCTCCCTGATAAGCAATAAATCGACGACTGAAGGTGAAGGGGATGGAGCAGGAGCTGCTTACCTTTGTCCCAATAAGAGATCAAGATGTTGGCCGCGATGACCTCTGAAGGCAAGAACAGGCAGTATTGGAAGCACACTTGCCAGCCGACGGCGAAACCGACAGACGGATTCAACCATCGCTCGATAAAATGAATGTAACCACCAGAGATCGGGGCGTAAACGGCCATCTCTCCCAAGCAGACCACTGCGGTGTCAAATGTGAATCTAACATGTTAGTAGGACGCAGACTTCGTTATGGTACGACCGTGATCACCTCGACTTCAGTCCGAAGACCGATCGGCACCGGCAAGTTCCCGATCAAGCGTACTCACACATCGAGTACGCGATCGAGCCAGTCAGAACATAAGCCAATAGCGATCCTACTGGACCACCATGCGCAATTGTCTTTCCGGAACCCAAGAACAGACCCGTTCCGAGCGTTCCCGCCAGGGCGATCATCTGCATGTGCCGCTGCTCCATCTTACGCTGGACTCCATCGTCTGGACAAGCCACACACACATATACGGTAATGTCAGCTCATAGCGTGTCCCTGGGTGAGTCCATGATTCTACAATGTGGTGGAAGGACTCAGAACTAAGCACTCACACAGCTGTGTATGCACATCCACCTTGACATCTTTGATATCCACTTCTGTCTCGGGGACATCGCCGACCAGCTGGCCTACAGGCATGATCTTGTCGTCGTCGTCTGAGCCCATTTTGAGGCAGATCTATGGATCAACCGGATTGATAGCGGGTCAAAGGATCACTAACGAAGAGGAAGGTGAAGGAACCAATGAATTGAGCAGAAGACAGAAAGGAGAAGAGAGATAGCGGCAGGTCTGTTCGGGGGATGGTAGATATACCGAGTGGTCGAGCAGATAGCTGATAAGGCGTTGAGATGTTGGGGACAACTATGAAGCGGAGCACCAAAGGCCAATTGACCATCTTCTATCAGAGCATGTTCAGGCAGGGGTCCTATTTCCTGTGAACCCTCAAAAACGGGTCTCATGACCTTGCGATTCAGGTGCTACCTGCGATACATGCCTATCGAGGGCAAAAAAAGAGAGAGCTCAAGAAGATACACGCTTTTGATGCCGTGTACGGGTGGAATTCTTCTCCGTCTGTTCGCCGATCCGATAAGTCATCCGCCCTGTCAGCCTCTGTCACCCCGAGCATCTTGCGATAAATTATAATGTCTGGGAGTCATCGGAGTCATCGGGGTCGAGGTCTGAAGGTTCACAGCTAGAGCGCGCTTAGCTGCAAGGATTGTACGATGCGAGCTTAGGGAAAGCCAGGGTTGGTGAGCTAATGGTTGGTTAACGAAGGAAATTCGGGACGCCCCTTCTGCCAAGAGGGGGTATGAGCGGAGGCGTTGGGTATAAATGTATAAATAAAAACGACGCTAGTGAACGCCCGAATCAAGGGAAATTATAACCTATCTTCCCGATCCGTCATTTCCGATCGGGTAAATGAAAGCGAACAGTCGAGGGGGCGGTCCATACACTCTAGCATATGATACGAAGTGTCCGCGTTCACGGTATTGCGTGTGGCAGGATCATGGCCTCAGCGATAGGAGTTCCCCGCCCCTCCTGCCCACGCCCCCGAAGCGGCCGCTCAGGAATTGCATCGAGTCTTTTCTGATCAACACCGAGCCAACTCCATGATATGTCCAGGGTTTCCCCAAGCTTGGTCATGTGAGGGCGGAGCATCGAAACTTCGGCGGCCACGGTGCCGGACCGAAGGGAGCGCTTCGTTAACTGCCTGTTGATACGACAGCCCGATTATCGGACTGACGATGTTTGGTTGGGGTATGCTCATCGAGGTCTGGAGGATACAATTCCTTTGTTTTGCATATCAATCCTCGTCTGCTTGTAGCTGTATACATATCTATCGCCATGTAGGTTTCGAGTACGGTGACATCCGATGTTTCGCATCTTGTACTTTTATACTTAATCTGATCATGTAGTACTAGTTTCCCCTAGTAGTTATCCGGTCGAGTGCAATCGCTTTACGCCTTCTTCAATCCATTGGTACTACTACCGTTGCTCCCAGTAAAATCGACTGGTTCGTCTGCCAAATTGTTTCCAATACCTCCGGAGCCAACGTCGACCTCTTCTCGGACAACAAGCGATTGGCCTCTTTTTCTGTAGAAAGGGAGCTCGGGAGGGTTGTAGAACAGGACCATTGGGATACCGACTGCGAGCAACAATGCGTGAGCTGTGTTCTTGTTCATCACATCATTAAGACTGTCCATGCAAGCGATGATCCCGACTTACGGAGCAAGCCACCGATGACTACTCGCGAAAAGCGGATATAATCAGTGAAGGTGCCAGCTTGATGCGCCTAACTGACATGTCTTTGGGTTACTTACTGTTGCCGATCAACGATGGGATCATTGACTGCCCGACATATCGACCAACTGACACATCGGCGCCGTTGATCATTCCGATGGGAATGTAATACATGTTGCTGCTCGGCACGAGTCGGTAAGAACATCAACAACTAGTCATAGAACAAGCATGATGAGGGCTGGGACTTACACGATGACGTGCTCGAAACCGAGGAAAACGAACATGAACGCGGGGAAATGCAGGGCGGCGATCTTTGAGATGATCTCTCTGGCACCGGTACCAAGCCAGACAGCAAGACAGACCAAGAAATTGCAACCAATACCTCGGAGGACGCAAGGACCCCACCCTTCGGAGGTTTTGGTGACAGCTACACCGACGGAATATTTGATCAAGGCGTCCGTGTTGTACAGCTTCGAGTAGTGAGCTAGATTGGGGCACATCGTGTCAGCTAGAAACCTGCCTGTAACCAAATCTCGACTCGTGCGCTTCCACAACGATCGACGGCCCACTAACCAAGGAAGGCGACGTATGAGAGCCCGCCAGCCATATTGCCGAAGAATACAATGATCCAATTCACCGGAAGCTCCCACAGCTTTGTACGTCGCTTGAGGGTGGTCATGCCGAGGATCACTGTAAGAAGATTGTCAGGTATCGAAAACAACAGGTGATAGTACATGGGTTATCGGTACTCACTGAAGTTGGCAGTACATAACTCTTGACCGGTGAGGACGAGCATGATCTGCGGAGTGTATCAACTATTGTTCAGTATCGATGGAACTTTTACGGCTACAAGCACATCTTACACTTACGAGTCCCACGGGAAAGAGCAGCGCGGCGACCAGGCTGATCACTGAGGGGTAATCGGTTCTCAAGGTCCCCGATCCACCTTGAAATACTTGCACGATCATGGCTCCGAAACATAACTACGTTCCACATCGCATATAAGCTTGTACATCTCTCCGGGTTCGCTCTCGCAGATGGCGAGGGGAGGAACGAAGGGACAACTCACCATCCAAGCGGCCATCCATGCTTTGAAAAAGGTGATGTAGTATTTCTGGGCCGCTTTCTTCTCACCAACGGTTAGGAGCACTGCGGTGCAATTAACATGGGTAAGCGATTGGTTCTGTGACCTTCAGTAGATTCCACTGTCTTTTGCAGGCCACTCACCCGCGGTGACTTCTGCAGGGGTTAGAGCGTCCATGACTGTTTTCGTGCGGAAAGGTCAATGAGGCGGGACACGCCAGAGTTGACAAGCATTTGTCCCAACCCTTAAATGAATCATTCCCAGTCATCTTTGGTTGTTATCTAAGCTTCGAACAAGGACATGACGGAGACACAACTCTCGCACTGTTACAGTCACGGAGCTCGCATTTGGGTTGACCATACAACAGAGATAAGCAGAACTTCGGCAGAGTTAGCTGCGATCGGCGAATGAAGTGGTATCGGATCTCATAAACTAGTCCAAACGATACTCGAGCTACTTCTCGCTCATTGGTCAGGGGGAGACCAACTGTCAGATATCGTGCCGAGTGATGCTGGAATCGGCGAATGACACGTTCCCAGTCGTTAAGAGAGACCTCGATCTTTGTGCAAGCCCCGCATGTGTATCATAGGGGGGAAAAGTGGGGCATGTCCCTTATCGCACCACTCGACATACGCATCGTTACGCCACATGGGGAACTGTCGCCTCATCAGACCCAGAGATAAGGCCCCCAACCTAATTGGCAATACCGGAATCAAATATTTCCTGTTGGCCTTATCTTGCAATTGGTGCCGGGGGAGCACATGCTAAGTACAGAGTTCGGAGGTGACAGTCCTGGATTCCTTATCTTCCTCCTACCATTTGTTTCCTGCCGAGCTTCGGCACGGATTTAACCTTTTGATCACCCCACGCACTCCTCATCGCCCAACTAACTGTCCAGAATGTCTAGCGCGAAGAAATGAACGCATCCATTCCGCGGGGTCCTTAGGCACCAGAGCTTTTCCCCGTTTGCCTTCTCCACCGTTCACTGGAATCTACGATAAGAAATGGTCTCGTCGTTATGCTTCCTCGTGCCGGCCGGCCGCCCAAGGTATCCTCAGCAAGTATGGGTGTCGACCAATGGAATAGCGCCGATAACGACGTTCCCGTTCGAAACTGTTCGATCTCTAGTCGATCCGTTACAGCCGGTAAACTTCGACTATTGACCTCAGTGACCGTTTCAAAGGCCGCAGAAGTCAGAGGAGGAATGCTCAGCCTAGGCTTATCACGACTGCAGCAATAGCAGCGTTCGTCACCGCGCTCGTCACTGATCCAGATAAGAAAGAAGGCTTGGCAATGAGAGCGGCGCAGTTGCAGACAATGACTGAGCGTGCCGTGTCACCGCGCAGAACCCAGTCATATCGCTCCTGTGACGAGCGTGAACAGCTCTTGCCTGACCTGAACCGGAGTCCTTCAAGAACCGCTTGACCTTATTGAACACCATCCCTTTCTTCGCATTGCAGATCACAAGCCGCACATTCTAGGTGAAGAAATTATCATGGCGATCGACATGGACTCTGTCAATGGAGGGGCAGATGGAGCGCGATTGCCCAGCGATCGCATTCAGGTCATGGTCGTTGGGCTCGGGATGGTCGGAATCGGTGAGAGCGCTCAGTGATGTTCGCACTCCGTTCTGTGCTCTGACCGACGGTATTTTCGCAGCTTTCATCGAGAAGATGCTCACGATGGATGTCAAGGGGAAGTACTTTATCAGAACATGCGGAGAAGAGCCTACAGTAGCGTATAATCGAGTGGGGTTGACCGGTACGTAAGATCTTCTGACCGCTCTACCGCCCATCAGACTGACAACTTTCGTCAGAATACTTTCAACATCGGAACATCGAGGATCTCTACCTGAACGACGTGGGATGGTATGCGGAACAGAATCCGGAACATTTCGCTTTCCACATTGGGGAGCAGGTCGTGTCTGTAGACAGTGCTGCCAAGATCGTACATACCTCCAAGGGCAACAACTTCGAGTGAGTTTCCGACAGCACGTACTGTTGTCAACAGGACCTCCCGCTGATGACGAGCAGGTATGATATCCTCGTCTTGGCTACTGGATCGGCTGCCGGATTACCCCCATACATGACACAAGAGAGGCTCAAGTCCATCAAAGGAGCATTTGTATATCGAAGCATCGCTGACTTGGAGAACATCATCAAGTACGCGGAGAAGCCGGGGATTACGCGCGCGTCAGTGGTAGGAGGTGGAGTAAGTGGGATATGACCTGAGCGTTGCAACCCTCCAAGAAGACGTCAAAGCTGACGCTCGCAAAGCTCCTAGGATTGGAGGCTGCGAAAGCGGTATACGACATGCAAATCCCCGAAGTCTCCATTCTAATCCGACAAGATTATCCGCTCAATCGCCAGCTAGACGCATCTGCAGGAGAGTTAGTCCTCAAAAAGATCGAGGGGATGGGCGTGCAAGTGCGAACCCGCTGTGAGCCGCAGGCAGTGAAAACCCGCAGCACCCTGGAGGGCGAGGTGTTCGAAGGCTTTGAGGTAGGCGGGGAATTGTTGCAATCGGATTTGACGATATTCGCGATTGGCATCACGCCTCGGGATGATCTGGCGCGATGTAGCGGCATCGAGGTGGATCCAAGAGGTGGTATCAAGGTCGGTGATGACTTGCAAACGAGCGCACCAGGAGTATATGCGATCGGCGAGTGTGCCAGCTGGAAGGGAAATGTGAGTCGACTATTGCATGAATCGAGCTTACCTTCAGTTTTACGGTCTTATTGCACCCGGAATCGAGATGGCGGATATCCTTGCTTTCAACTTGGTGAGTTCTCCATGACTCGCTAGCCCCCTTTGCGCTAAACTCATGGACGACCGATGGCTTTCAGACCCAGACTGAGGGAACCGCCGCCCACGTTCCACGGTCGATGAATCCGCCCGATCTCTCGACAAGGCTCAAACTCATGGGTGTCGATGTGGCCTCATTCGGCGACTTCTTTGCAGACGTTCGAGCTGCTCAAAAGGCACCATCTGACTCGACTACCGATGGGGAAGTGGCTATATCGCAAGCGAAACCGAGCAGGCACAGGAAGAATATCGTATCAGACGGGCCCGTCCAGTGTCTGACGTATCACGACCCGTTCAGCGCAACATACAAGAAGTACATCTTCACCAAAGACGGTCAACATCTCCTTGGGGGCATGATGATTGGTGACGTTGGAGACTTCACAAAGCTAGTCGCTATAACCAAGAAGAAAGTAGGTAGCGTGGTGCCACATCGTGGACCTCGCCAGGGATACCAGTACTGATAGCCCGACGTTCGGTCTAGAAAAAACTCGATGTACCTCCGTCGGCGTTCATTCTTGGAGCGAAGAAGGAGGGTGAAGACGACGGCGGTGACCTAGATGACGACGCAACTGTCTGCTCCTGCCATGTAAGCATCCCAAATTGGGGGATCCTCCCGTGACAATGTTTGTGAAGGCTGACCATGTTTCCACACACACACACACACAGAATGTTACAAAAGGCGCACTGGTTCAATGTGTCAAATCCGGCGTAACGGACTTTGCAGCTGTGAAATCTAAAACCAAAGCCGGTTCGGGCTGCGGTGGCTGTGTTCCCATGGTGAACAACATTTTCAAGGCCGAGATGAAGAAATCGGGTCATACCCTTTCCAACAAGTGAGTATGTCTACAGCTTGAATGCCTAGTCATATGACGCGGCGGTTGACTCGATACCGGGAGCAGCCTCTGCATACACTTCAAGCTGTCCAGACAAGACCTCTTCCAGGTCGTCAAAATCAAGAAGCTTCGCGATTTTGCAACTATCATGACTACACTCGGTATCCCCGGCTCGATAGGATGCGAAGTCTGCAAGCCTGCTGTCGCTTCAATCCTATCGAGTCTGTACAACGAACACGTCATGAAGCCGGAACACCACCACAACCAAGATACTAATGACAGGTCAGTCTAGGTTTACAACATGTGGCACGCATCGTACATGCAGCTCAATTCCTCGTTTCTTCTCAGATTCCTTGCCAATATCCAAAGAAACGGTACCTTCTCGGTCGTACCGCGAATCCCTGGTGGTGAAATCTCTCCAGAAAAGCTGGTGGCTATCGGAAAGATCGCGTCTGAGTATGGGCTGTACACGAAGATCACTGGCGGTGGGTGGTCTGTCAATTCTTGAACTTCGCGGAGGGCGGTTCTGACTTTTCTCATCTGTTCCAATACCCAGGCCAACGAATCGATATGTTCGGGGCGGCGAAGCAAGACCTTCCCTTGATCTGGGAGAAACTTCATGAGGCTGGACTCGAGTCAGGTAAGCTTCAATGTTGACCCCGAACATCATCTGGCCTAACGGGACCCGCTATTACACCCGAACAGGTCACGCGTACGGAAAGTCCTTGAGGACAGTCAAGTCGTGCGTCGGAACCACATGGTGCCGTTTCGGGGTAGGGGATTCCGTTGGTCTGGCTATCGACTTGGAGAACAGATACCGCGGCGTTCGAAGTAAGTGATACGGCCGCCCGAATTGGATGGCGATATGATAGTGATTGATGATGTTCACGAGATCTAACGTCGAAATCGCATCACATAGGTCCGCATAAGTTTAAAGGCGGTGTCTCGGGCTGTGTTCGGGAGTGTGCTGAAGCCCAGAGTAAAGACTTTGGGCTTATAGCTACCGATAAAGGGTGGAATAGTGAGTCATTCTTTTGTGCACGGTCTAAATCGCGACTACTAGTCTGTGACTGATCGAGCCTGAACTGCATGCAGTCTTTGTGGGCGGCAACGGAGGAATGAAACCACGACACGCTCAGCTGTTCGCTCAGGACGTGCCTCCTACCAAGGTGGTCAGGATCATCGATCGATACGTCAGTGGCACACTTGGTCTGGCGACAGATGGGAGCCATGAGCGCTCACATTCTCACCTTACAGCTCATGTACTACATCCGCACAGCCGACCGATTGGTACGGACGGCACCGTGGCTTGAGTCTCTTGAAGGCGGGATCGAGGTGAGGTAGAACCAGCAGTCACATCCTACCAGCCTTTGCTGACATATACGTATACATCTACTCGCTGTGACAGAAATTGCGAAAGGTCATTTTGGAAGACAGCTTAGGCATCTGCGCGGATTTGGATGCCGAGATGGATAGTCTGATTGGCACTTACGAGGATGAATGGAAAAGGGCGGTTACCGATCCGGACCTTCGGAAACAGTTTCGACAATTTGTCAATACCGTACGTATCAAACTATTTCTGGCCTTCGGATGTGCAGCTTCATGAAGCTGATATGAGTGGACCATGGCATCTAGGAGGAGCGCCGACCAGCTGTGGAGATCATCGAAGAACGAGGTCAAAAGCGAGCGGCGGATTGGCCAAGAGATTTCCCCTCGGCCAAGTTTGAAGCGTCGTCGTTGGCTACATCCAAAGAACAATGGTCCTGGGTCTCGTTGTGCAACGTGTCGGATCTCATGCCGACTGACCGCAACACGACGTGAGTGTTCGAGATACCAACCAAATTCCGCACGCCAACTCTAGCTAACCAAATCAATCGGCTCGTTAACCAGGAGCGTCGCGGTGCGATATGGCGAGGACACACAGCTGGCGATCTTCCACGTGCCCGGGAAAGGGTATTACGCATCTCAGCAGATGTGTCCGCACAAGCGGGCTTTCGTTCTCGATCACGGTATCGTTGGCGATGACAAGGACGGCAATCTATATGTTTCGTGCCCGTGAGTGACTGAACCGCATAATCTTTTTCATCTGCCATTAGACGCTTCACAGAGCGGCAAGCCTAGGATATAAGGCGACGCTGACTACAGTAATACACAGGCTGCACAAACGTAACTTCCGGCTGGACAACGGCGATTGCACAAACGACGAAGAATTCAAGATTCTCACGTTTGAATCTCGGGCGACCGAAGATGGCAATATACAAGTATTGCTGCCGCCAGCTGAGGACCTTGACGAAGTTATCGGCTCTTCCAAATGTAGGTAGAACATGCGTTCGGTGGACGCTGTCCATATTTGTATGAAGCTGATACCATCGTGCATACATCTTTGGTAGGGATGGTCAAGAAAGCCACAGCCGAAGCCCTGGGTCGAAACGCGGCGACATCTATCGATATTGTAGCTCCTAGCGGCGAATTGGAAGATGGAGCGAAGGCGAGTGGTGTGCATGGGTCGCCGGCGTCGGCATGTGAAGGTGCCTGTAGTGATTCAAAGTTGGAATGGTGATTCTATTTAGGTCTTCACACGTGTATCATCTTCGTACACACTCATATCCCATATACCCCGTTCGAGAAAGGCGACAAGCCTTGTGGCGATGGGAATTGGTTCCGCAAGGTTTCAGTCGGGAAAGCAATGAAGTCAAGAAGATGTTTGGTTCGAGTTACGATGCATGACCTGGGCGCGATACTGTAGTTGATGAGTACACAAACGTGGGAAGTAGTTTGCAAAACGTTACCCAGTTACAATCACAATGCATAAGAGAGCGCAACGATCTGCGTAGATGACGCATGCTCGAACGGGCGAACAGCGAGAAGATTCTGTCAACCAACCGAATTAGCAGAGTTCTAACCAATACAGTCTACTCGAGTACTAAGTTTGCACAGGTTCGACCTCCTGGACGTTCCAAATGCTTCTTTCCGGTCTAGGATCTTCCTTCCATGCTACAGGCTCCTGTCTCGACCTGTTAACGCTGAGGCCAAAGACATCATACCGCTGATAACCGCCGACAAAGTCGTGGAATTGCTTAGGTTCGATACACTTATGCAGGTCAAACTCCGCGTACGCAATGCCTTCATCATCGCCATGGATTTCCTCCCCAATTTGGTTACCCATGGGATCGATAAACATGGTTGATCCTCGAGGGGAGTTGTCCAAGATATCAGCGCAAGTTGGATCTCTTGAGACCAGCAGTTCACGAGCGGATGCTCCGACGGGTGAGCCGGATACGACACCAAAGCATTTCGCTTCGAAACAAGCGGCAGCCACACGGATTCGAGTTGCAGCTGCAAGGTTGACTACAGTCGAAACATACACACAACAGATAACGATTAGCGATGAGTGACGATGGATCGGGGCGTGCCAAGCAGTCTGTCACCTACAGTTGCCGGATTCTGAGGGAGGTCGAGTCGGGAAGATGGGAGGCCAGTGTGAAATATGTATTTGCTCGGATTGGGCAGCGAGTGCATATCGAGCGAGAGGGTTGCTGAGGTATGGGATGGCAAAAAAAGGTTGTTAATGATCAGTAACCGTCGGAGTTCTGTCCATTGACATATTTTCCTTGCGTGTTCAAGATCGATGACCACCGGTGTGAATTTAGTAATGAGGCGATACTCACCCATTTTCTCCACAGATTAGACCGCCTATTCTGCCGATTTCAGTGTCGACAACTCTCAGACCAGCGCCGTCTCCGGGAGCCCTGTGAAGTGATTCCATGAGCGAGTGACTTCCCGAAAGGGCTTGGCTCGAGCGAAAGCTTCCCGCTGCGATCCCTGCACTGATTCCAGAAGCTGTCAGGTCGCGAAGAGCAGACTCACCAGGTAAGCTTTTCGAAGTATGTCGGTACCATTTTCCTGTGATGGTTGAGAATCTTCCCTTCGTTTGAAATCAGGACCGAAGAGTTCCAAAGACAGCCGACGCTTGTCTTTGACCTCTCGTTGAACCCGATAGCAGCGAAGACGCCGTGCTTCTTGCATGCCTTCTTGAGGTCCTCCATCTCTGATCCATCCACTACAATTGCTTGTTGGGCCAGCTGGACGAAAAGATCATGGTTTAACAGTGGATTGCCGAGAGCTGACCACATCGGAAAGCCTGGTATCCACGCCTCGGGGAAGACGACAAGGCTCGCTCCATTGCGCGTGGCTTCTCCGATCAGGGAGACCGCTTTGGTCACGCAGGCGGCGGTGTTGAGGTAGACAGGAGAAACATGACAAGCTGCGATGAAACACGGTTTTGGAATCAGCTGACCATTTCTACAGTTGGTTGGTCACTTGAGCAGGCCATCTCGCCACCGTTCAACTGATAATCACCTGCTATCTTGACTTTGGGAAGGTGCAATCGACTAGTCATGATGGGCGGAATCCTTAGAGCTCTATCGAGGCTTGAGAAGGAAGAGGATCGAGAGATAGACCGAACAAAAGTACGAGACGTGTACTCGAGTAAGCCTTCTGTCCTATACTCCTGATAAGTGGAAGTTTGAGTTATGGCAACCGATTGATGGTCAGATACGAAACACTCAGGAACTGCAATGCTCAGCTGCTTTGTCAGTCTGCATTAGAGATTGCGGCTTCTCGGTAGCTCCGCAATTCAAAAGAGCGGGAAGTTCCCACTGAGGACGACGGGGGGAAAGCACCGTCGATAAGCTAACAGCTTCGATTTTACCTTGCCGAACTGGTCAAAACTCGCTATCAGGTGAACGACGACACTTATCACCCGCACATAAAGACACCGACTTCGGCCCAGCCGCACATTAGCGGGAAATCTCCGCAATGACCTGCGCGCGGCTATCACATTCGAACGGCTTTCATCCGCTTACACTTCACAGGCATTGACGTCTCGCCGCATAGCATACTAGCTCTACTATGTGGAGACGTGGCGAGCCTAATCAACGTAAATCGTACTGAACATGCAGTCATGGGCTGCGCCGCTTGCCTTCACGCTGTGGAATGTGCCTACTGTACAAGGTCTGTCTCCAAGTCAGTCTCCATACATATGGGCCGCAAGTCGATGAAATTGAAACCGATTCGGAGGAGCCGACTACTTCAATGTACCGCGAAGGTCAACTGAATCCCTTATGTATGCCGATCTACATATGCCATATACAATACACAAACAAACTGGCTATGAAGATGCACATTTGGGAGAACGACTGCTCAGCCAAAGCACCATGAAGTTACGGAGCAAAGGTGCGAGGCAGTCACACGCCGAAGTCTTCAGTTGACAAGAAATCGGTACCTGCCATTTCACCTCCTCCGGGCCAGTCCCAGAGCTCTCTGCTAAACAATGCGTTCAGATCGTTAGGCTGGTATTGAGCGGACCTATCCTCATAGACGGGTTGGGTCGATGCAGCAGCCAGGTCGCTACTACCTTCGAGCGGTTCGGGTACCAAGGGTGCAAGATCCTTGGTCGCATTGTCTGGCTGCCGAACATCTGCGCTGAACCACAGCTCTATAGCTCCAGGCAGTATACTCTGCAAAACGACCAGCTGCTCCTGAAGCACGGCGAGCGGCCTGTTGAGAGCTGCTCACGCCCCCGGCATATGATAAGATACGATAGACCGACCTGGTCAGCAGATGTCGATACCAATCGACAGACTCACGTGGACCGCGCCAACCCAGATTCGACTTACCCTTGATGGTGGCGGAAGCCTCAGCCAGCCTCTGACAACACCATTGTAAAGACGATACGAGTATGGACTCTTCGTTTGACAGCCAAGGATTGTCTGTCCTGACTCGGAGTCTGTTAACGTACGTGGTTGCGGCGGTGTAGATGCAATCTATCGAGCGGCCGCGATACACAGATATTAGTGAGATCGCTGATTCACTCTATCAGGTGCGAAGCAGCTTACAGCAATGCGATAAGACTGCTTGTCTGTCTTGGAAGTGTTTATGACTTAACTGTGCAAGAACACATATCTCCAGGGCGGAATTGATGCTGGAATTAGGCGGGGGTCCTGGCTTGACTCGTCGGTCCAGTAGAATCGATATCATATGATAAAGACAGCTAGGGTAAGAACACCCATATCTTCAGAATCGTCGACCGTGTAATGTTGACGGGGTTTGCACCGCCGAACTCACTTCAGATTGATCACATGAGACGGAGGAATGAACTCAAAGCCTGCAGAAGCTCGCAGCTGGAGGAAAGGCGGTAACTCCGCACGCCATGTCGCAAGACTCTGCACAGCTGCGTTGATTGTCGGTGACTCGGTCTCCCCCGCACTGTGAGTTTGTCGTTAGCATCGTCTTGTAGCGCTTTATGCCGGACCTCAAACATTTTGTTCCGATGGCGAAAAGGTCACGCATTGATGACAACGACAGCACGTGGAGTCCAACCTGACTTCAACGCTTCTGGACTGTCCACATCACTCACTCGTACGTCAATATGTCATTGATGATACATGCCAAGCGGCAGATGCTCGCGAATGTCGATGCCGCCCTAGCGGGTGTGGGCATGAAGATCGGGAAATCATCCAGTCGGTTTCCGGCCGGTGACCACAATTCGGTTTCCGCTTCTTCATCGACTGTGGATTCGTACAGCTTGTCAGCGCGTCATCCTTTGGATTGACTTCACTTATCCACCCGCCTCGATTCGCCACAGCATAAGGCCGCTTACTAAAATTGGGCGATGGTGAGTGCCGTGAGAGCTGTAACGCTGGCCGTCGTCCGAGGTACAGACACACCATTTTGTCCCAAAGGTATGCCGACCAGAATGAATGCCGCCTATTGGCGAGTTCTTCCGAGGTGAAATGCTCCCGATCTGAGCCCTCGCGTCCGTCGAGATGAATGCCAAGATCCTGTACCATACTATGCTTGAATTGATCAACATGACATGCATGTGCGCTTCCATGGCGTTGGGGTGTTGCTGAGGTGTACAGCGCGAATTAATCACTCACCGAATCGCGATCCCCCTTGACGTATCGGAAACTCGGACATCAGCAGGCAATCCTCTGGGCCAACAGATGATCAATCGATACGCTACACGCTCACAGATACACCCATGCTTGACACACGCGTCCGACCGCACATTCCACAGCACTAAGCAGCAGTAGTCCCTGTATAGCTGCTAGGGAGCTTCCTCTCTCTAGCTCCCGAGTGACAAGCAACCGTGCTTGACGTAAGAAAGGGTTGGTGAGCGCAGAGTCGTCTCCAAGGAGTTGCAGGTCGCTACATCGTACAACGTGGGCGCATAACGAATACAGAAGGAATGGGGAAAATAGGGAGCTTGTGGTCGACGTGCGGTGCATATCGCCTGAATCGGCATCGATCGAATCAGCTCAGCTAGTTTACCCAATACAAGACGATGACAGACGGTGAACTCACGGAGAAAGGCCTTGCGGTGCACGAAGCCAAACATCGGCTGAACCCAAGTCCAATGCATTCTTAACACATAATGCCAGACCTCATTGCTCAATGCAGGGACCTCCGCTTGAGCAGCCAGAGAGTCTATCCAGCCCATGAACAGTTGCTGTTGCAGGTCAAGAACCTCTGGAATAGATGCGTTCTGTGAGGATGGCGATGTCGAAGCATGCGCCGGTGAAGTATAGAATAGGGACGACGGTCCATGGAGCGATAGCTAGTGACCGGGTGATTTGGGTCAGCGAGAGAAGCCAAGCTACGAGTCCAGAGGTACAAAAGCATAGTTACTCTGTTATCCCCATCGATCGAGATCCTCGCATTTGCTTTTGCTGATCCGGGTGGACCCTCCGGGACAGCGATCGCGGCTGGATCTGTAGTGACCACGAATTCACTGGCGGAGTCTGTCGTTGACGATTGCACATTGGGGGACTTGGAGACTGTGCGTTCTTCACAACCTAGGTGGCCGAGATCTAGTCTATCCAGGATTTCGTTGCGCCCCTGGCTGGTTTCACGCTTCAATCTTATCAAGATGTCGCGCAGATTGGCGTGATGGGCTTCCAGCTCTTCCAAGTATCTTCGAGACGTGACTCTGCGGGATTAGAGACACGTGATAGGTTGTTTCAGTCCAATCGAAGCGCGCAGATCGTACGTAGTAACGCACCCTTTGTAAACGCATTCGACGCCGCTTGTTCGACATAGCTACTCTTCGAAAACGTCAAACGTGAGATTGCGGGAGAGAAAGGTTACGATTACAGTCTCAGTGAAAACTCACGCTACAAGTCGGCTGTCCACCATCGCACCGTCTCTAGAGCAGTTGAACGGCCAAGATCTCGTTAGCTTTTCGCAAAGCCAATGATTTGCTGGAGAAGTCGGGTAGCAAGGGACATGCAAACAGACCTTCCTTGCACGACATCTTTCACAAGCATACTGGACTTTGCGAGGCGCAGCTCCTCTTGGTGTGGACCGAGGTGAAGACATGTTCGGATGACGCGGGGCCATAGGTTGATCTATTTGGTAAATGCTTATGAACGTGGGGGCATCGAATACGTGAATAAAGTCGGGACGCAAGTGTAGTGACGAAGTATTAGGAGAGCGATAACAGCGATCACGAGGCTCAATCTGACGCTACCGGTGCCCTTCATGGGACACATCCGGGCGAAATCCCCGCGGCCACGCGAGCAAGCCGACCGGAGGAATTCAACTTCAGCAGAACTCATAGTCATCTCTCAGCCCAGCTACAAAGACGGCCAATAGAAACAAAGAGGGTTGTAGCCAAATCCAACGGGGTAGGTATCGAGTTTCCGATAATAGTTCAAATTGGTTAGATGCAGGTTGCAAAGTGGGCGGGCTCAGTGGTCGACCCTTGGACAGGATCCCGGGTATTCACAAATACGTCGCGATGATTGTTCGCCTAGACATGCGCGGCAAGTAAGGGAGCTGACGAGTGGGGTTCATACGGACCATGTCGAGGACGCTAATGCGATTCAGTTCAAGGCTGCATAGATTTGGTGCCCAATCCAGTGATCTTCACTGTATGCATCATGGACAAGTCGTCGTCGGGCCAGCTATATCACAACGAGTGACCTGGCATACGAAAATGATGAATCTTCACGTCATCGTGCGCGATCCAACAATCATGATGAATCGCAAAACGGATTGCTGTGATCACATCCGGCGCTCGGCTTCATTGTAGCTACCGAGACGCCAACCTCTCTTCCATGCATACAGACGACGAACAGCAACCGTCCATAATGCCTGACACAGCGAACGGTTCAAGGATCGAATGACCGATACCGGCACATGCAGGAGCCGGAAAGCGGAGACATAGTGTGTATGCAAATTTCGTGTATTCAAGGATGACGCAAATCGCGTGACAGCTCTATGCGATGCGCTGCTTACAGCTTGGCCTTGACATCCGTAGGTCCAGCAAATGTCGACCGTCCTTCCCCTACTACGCCGCTTATGTCGTCTGTGCTTTCCAGTATCCACTGCACCCCTTCATCGCTCGTCAACCATTCTTGCCCCTGCAACCCTGACTCCCCTTCGGCCCCGCCTCCTTCGAGCAGACTCTTCTTCAGGCCAAATACATGACTCGTGAGCTGCGGTGCTACACCTTGCTGAGCACGAAGGCAGGCCATGGCCACGACCGATGTGAGCACTCGGCCGATTTTATAACCGCCAGGTGGAGAAGTACCGAAGGGATCAGAGAGCAAGAGTGAGTAGTGAGAAGCGAGGATGTGCTCGGGTAGATCAGGATGCGCGTACGAGAGTTTCGAAAGCAGTTTGGCCGAGTGAGGCTCATAAATAGCGTCCCAAAGTCCTTTCCCTCGGGCGAGTGTGTCTTCTATGTTCTCGGCGGTGGGCCGTCTGAGATGGAATAGGTCAGCGGCATGCAGCATCTCCTAGTGCCAATAAAGTCGATAATCTACCTTGTCTGATCCGTTCCAAGCCCAGCTGTCACGTCTGCAGGCAAGTGGGCCCTGAGAGCAACCAACGAGTTGATTGTCTTCCACGGCGAACATCAGAAACTCAGCTTGGAAATTCTGCAAGGGCTGGTACTTGCATATAAAGAAGCATTTTCACTCACCCTAGGGATACCACTGAAAGAGATACACTTCAGTGCGGTCTCTCTGATCACCGCAGCCGCTTTCACCTTCTCATCCAGCCCACGGCTTCTATTGCTAGCGTAATCAAACAAGGCGCAGAGGGTATCGGGGGAATTGACGGTCACCAAAGATCCAGTCGACAATGTGAGCCAAGTTTCTGGCCCGATCCCGCCCTCCTCTCCCCGTGTCCGGATCTTTTCAAAGAGTGCATGCGTTGAGGCCGCGGCGGGTCTGGGAATAGCGGATCCGAAAGCATGAGGGGCATTTATCAAGCTTTTGACAGCCGGCGAGAGTTTCACAGCAGCAGCTTTCGACATCTGGGATTGGGGATGGATTCTGAGGCAATTAAGATGGCGTGGTCTTCGAAGTGCACAGTAGTAGACACTGTAGAATACGTAGATGAGGATGGGACCGGATCGCGACCGATTGCGTCGCGTAGCATATATGTGTAACTCATTTACACATATTCAGCCCTTGTTCCGGACCTGGACGAACGGGATTGGTCTTGCTTTGTCTTGCCTGAAGTCTCGAGCAAATCATCTCAGGACGATGAGCCCCTGAATTACTTACGTTGGTGCAGTGGGGATACCACAGTTTTTGCTCTCTCGTTTTTGCGGCTTGTTACCGCATTAGACCCATCGGATGAAACCCTCGGGTGTCGGAGAAGATAAGAGAACAAGCGGACTTTCTCCGCCCATATCTGTTATGTGATGTTCTTTTTGATGTTCCTCAGTTCCCGTTGGTCAGAGCCATCGAGGTTCTCGTTGATAAGTGCTTTCAGGCATGATAGTAAGGGATATTGTCGCACACACACATAAATATATATATATATAGATCAGTTGACGTTTCCGAGTCCAGATCATGGTCCCAGCAGACACCATCGAGAAAGACTCCTACCATGGCCTCCGACGCGAAGCATTACGACGAAGATGTCGAGACGAAGGTTCAGGTGTCGGTCGATGCCGGGGATATCGAGAGTGATCTCCCTACCTTGAGCAAGACATTGATGCGAAAGCTAGACCGACATGTACTTCCGCCACTGATTATACTATACTTGATGTCTTTCCTGGTAAGACTTTTACAATTCCGGAACCTCTGTGAATTCTGTTGGTCGGGCTAATGCCAAGAAACAATACTAGGACCGAAGCAACATAGGCAACGCAGTCGTTTTTGGCTTGTCCACAGACATCGGCCTGGTAGGCACCCAATTTAACACCGCACTGGCTATATTCTACGCCTGCTACGTGAGTCAGACCTTTTAGGAAAGTAGGGGTGAGCTGACTTCGACACACTGCTTTAACAGATTATCGTCGAGCCGCCTTCCAACATGATCCTCAAGCGGTCCCGAGCAAGCGTCTATATGACGATCATGATGGTGCTGACTGGCATCATGGGCATCAGTATGGGCTTTGTGAACAACTTCAGTCAGCTCACGGCGGTCAGAGCACTCCTTGGGCTGGCCGAAGGTGGCTTTTGGCCGGGCATTACCGTGAGGCAGCCCGGACAAAGAAACCATTCCATAATTTACATCTTGCTGATATATAGTGCAGTTCATCGTGACTCAATGGTATCCGCGTCGAGAAGCGGGCTACCGCATGTGCCTCATGTTTTCTGCTGCGGGTGCCTCGGGAGCTTTCGGTGGCCTCCTGGCTCGGGCCTTAGAAAAAATGGACGGAATCGGTGGTCTCGAAGGATGGAGGTGGTGAGCATTTTTGACTCTACCAGGCGGAAGTCATGTTTTGTTCCCCAATGTTCCAGCTAACGGATGTATTCCTGTAGGATCTTCATTATGGAGGGCTTGGCCACTGTGGTGATCACCGGAGCAATGTACTTCTTCATTGCCGACAGTCCGGAGACTGCCAAATTTTTGACCCAGCGCGAAAGGGACCTAGTGGTCTCCGGATTGCACGAAGACAATCAACGGATGCCAACGGATTTCCAGTGGCGATATGTCAGAGACGCCGTGACGAGTCCTATTGTCTATCTTCAAGGCTTAGTCCAATTTGGCTCCTACATTGGTGTTCTGAGTTTCACGACGGTGAGTCATTGCGAATCATGGATTGTACCAAATTACTGCATGCTGACCGGGGTCAACTCAATCAATAGTTCGCACCCAGTATCGTCAAGGGTATGGGCTACACGGCAGGAAATGCACAGCTAGTCAGTCCTATGCTTTTTGGTTTATGTGACCTCTCGCATCGCCAAGCACGCTGACTCATCATTAACATTTGTTATGCCGGCCTCTCGCAGTTGACAGTGCCGCCTTATGTCCTCGGTTGTATATCGACGGTCCTTATCGGTTATCTGTCTGACAGACGAGGCGTTAGATACCCATTCTTGGCGTTATGTCTCTGCATATCCTTTGCCGGTTTCATGGTCCTCCGTTTTGCCACTACGGTCCCAGCACAGGTACGTAAGCATGATCGTGGAACATCCAGAAAAGAAATCCTGAGAGATGTGACCAACCGTCCTGACATTCTGGTAGTACGTCGCCTGCTGCCTGGTGTGTATTGGCTCCCTGCCTTTGATTCCCATGGAAGTCACCTGGAACGGAAACAACCAAGGAGGAACTCTCAAACGGGCTGTAGCAATTGCTCTTCAAGGTGAGTTGCAGCTATGTACATAACATCCTGTCAGCACGACTTGGAGAGCCGCTGACCGAGAGATATCCCGTTTCTGCCACGCAGTCGGAGGCTCGAACTCTTCAGGATTCGTGGCTTCCTTCGCCTATCTTTCCAAAGATGCCCCTCGATACGAGAAAGGACACGTGATCGCCGCCTCTTTCAATGCCATGGCTTTGATAGGTAAGGCCCCAGCACAGGACAGGTTCATCCAGTCATATGCGATATTTCGCTGACGTTCATCCCAATAGTCGCGTCTGGTATCGCCGCTTACATGGTCTACGAAAATCGCCGAAGAGATCGGCTTTACGGTAAGCCTGAGCATGCCATTGGGAACTTGTCGGAGGCGGAGATCGAGCAGGAGCGACATCTGGGAGATAAGGCCAGGTGGTTCCGATACACTTTCTGAATGGGGACAATCGCCAAGCTCCTCGTAAGTAGACGAACTGTGGGGCATGCAATACATTGCGGTAGCATGAGAGATAGATGAGAGTTGTCAGAGTCGATAGAACCCTTATACCAGTTTATGCATTCGTTACCAGCCGTTGACATCCGAGCAGAATTGTTGGAAACACGTGTCGAGCGGCTCACAAGGTTTCTGAAAATCAAAAAGGCTTATGGGGTTGGTGGCAAGAGAGGCAGACGATTCCGGTACGGTAGGGCGGAAATGCCTCTAATAGTGTAGTAGACGCGTCTCAGATGGAAGTGTCCATCCGGCGGTATTACGACACCGCCGATCGCACTCCGCCAGTGGTCAACGCCGATTGGGAATGAGGACGAAAAGATCGTTGACTGGATGACCGGATCCTAGCACTCTCATCGACCTGTTGTCCGCTGACGCGAGGCACTGGGTGTCCCCAGTAATCGCCTATAGTAGATCTGAAGCGTTGACAACTCGCAATGGCGTCTTTCAGCGAAGGCAAATCTGCGGTCTGTGAATGAAATGCAGGGTCAGGGACGTATGGGAATAACAAACATAAGGCACACGCGGCGTGCATCGGGCATGCCTCGGCTATCAACTGGAATTTAGCATTGTGGGAAGATATTCTCTAGCCACGATGGGCAGCAATTGAGGACATGACTCGCCAATCTAGATCCTCTTGTGTCGCACAAGTGAGTGTCAGTGGCGCGTTCTGCTGCCAACGACAACTCGGTCCTAAAGACTCGTCAGCGTTCACGGGTTTAGTGTCAGCGCGGTGCACCGGCCATCTGATGAAGGTGACTAGCACAGCACATCGCTCTCTAACCCCCTGAGGCTGAGAAGCATTCAGGCTCAAGCGCTTTGCATCACGTCATCCATGTCGTGATTCCAGCGAAATCTGAAGATTGTCAGAACCCCACTCTAGGGTCGCAAGTACTTACAGCACCACCCCGGCACTCTGCACAGTGCAGGCACTCGGCCCAGATCGACAGAACTGCAGGTGACTAACACTCCCTTAAATGACGACGTGATCTACAACGCGGGATGGTGCGTATGGCGCATCGTCATCTCGGCAACACGCGAATTGGTCCTCAACCATCGTATGACCGCCTAACCACTGCGTGTCCATTTCCAATGCGATGCGATTGTGAGGTCATAGACGCAAAGCCAAGGCATCTATCTTTAAGGCACCGATAGGACATTCGCATTTCTTCGGGCACGTATGACCATACCCCGTATGTCAGGTTGCGCCTTATCAGATCATATCAGCAGGCTGTCGACGCCTTGTTTTCGCACACTTCGTCAGTGCCGAGTCTAACAGCGCTGAATCATCGTCGGATGCCGAGGTCACATCCATAGATTTCAATATACGTTCGATCGCGATCATGGGATGGGCAGATCCTGGCCCAAGCATGGGCGTCATAGCAGTGGGACGATTCTTAATGTACCGGCATCCTACTTGAGCAAGACCATGGTGAGACGACAAGGCATCGAATGCCCAGTGGTCTCTGCCGATTCAAAGGTATATAAGGGACAGCAACCCGGTGCCAATCACAAATTTCCCATTCAACCAAGCACCACTAGACCAATTATCTTTCACCACAAAGCACAATCGAATCAAGCAACATGTCCACCGAACGATCCCACGCCGTTGACCCCCAAGGCCAGTCCGCCGTCCCTCTTGGAGTTCAGGAGAATGTGCCCAAGGGCCTCGAGGAGTCTCTCCCCGACTCGGTAAGTCGACCAGACAGATCATTGCATGCGCTCGACGTGTGCGACCATTTATTAAACTCCTGTTCGAGAACCCATCCTTATGCTGACACAATTCATAGGTCCACAACACGGATCCCAACACGAACGCTCATGTTTCCCACGCCACTGGTCCCTCGCTCGTCCCCGAGGCTATCCAGAAGGCAGCTCCTGAAGGTCTCGAGCGAGCCCTCCCTGAGTCCATTCACCCTACCAATTGTGAGTACCCTATGTCCAGCCGATATATGGTGTGTGTCGGCTTACGGTTCGTTCGTTCGCAGAATTAATTGGTTGTGAGAGGGTTGCAGCTGTCTTCGAAGCTGAGTACAAGATTTAGCCAGAGAGGGAAGTAGTTATACGAAGAGAAGGCAATGCATAGAAGATATATGAATATCAAGGGTGCATCTGATACCCACCTCTGTACCACCACATCCTTATACCGCCAGTGGAGAGGTGTGAGACTTTTGGAATGGCTGTTACGTGGTCGTTCTCAGCCGGTTGCACCAACGCACTCGTGTGACAATCGACTCACGTCACGAAAGTATGGTCTCCGTGGACGAATTATCTTAGACAGCTGAGATTTACCGCCAAGGGCGAAGGATCCAAAGATCACGATACATCATTGGCACCCCCGAGCCAGACGTGAATACTGCACTCTGTTGAGCCTTGATGCGCGTCAGCTGGCACAACCACATGTCAGCACATTTGTACAGTACACACAATCTTATGGCCTGGTGCATGTTTTTTGCGATTATTGTCATCATACATTTCGCCAGATATGCAAGAACTCGCAACGGTGCGGCAGCCCCATCACCGCCAAGGGTTTCCGTCTGCTCCTGATGCCGGTGGCAACGGCCTATGGGACAGTAGGGATTTCCCGAGCGCACCGCCACAAGATGGACGAATGACAGCATCGACGACACGACAGAGGTGTCTCTATGCGAGGGGCTACGATCGCTTTGTCGCCGAGCCTGATCTGCTACTTGACGGAATCCACGATTATTGGAGCAATATATCGTATGCACCTGGACGAAACTTCGCACTAACAGTCACTACCGAACAACTATTATGTATACTACAAATGAGACCGAAAGTATCTGGGAAAACAACTTTGTCAAGGCTTCTTTCGCCTAGAGCGCTATATACACAGAGACGCAGCGATGATAATCTCACAGCAACACAATCCTTAGCATATATGGTTGAACGCAGGCAAGCTAAGGGAGAGGTTGGCCTCCCCAAGTGAAACTGATCATCCCTCTAAACTCTCTCCACCATTTGCAGGTCTGCCTTTTCGTCCGCATCCATAGGTCGGTCTTCCAAATGTCGGGACACCTCGTACTCTGCAAATTGGTCCACTTTGGTGTACTTGAACTTTCGTGCAGGAATCTTGTGCTCGAACAAGAGGTCGATCTCGCCAAACGTTCGACCCTTCGTTTCAGGCAGGCGGAACCATGACCAGATGTTGAGGAGCAGGTTGGTGCCGGCGAAGAAGAGCCCTGACTTGGCTTTCCAATTCCACTCAGACGCCGAGATCATT
This sequence comes from Kwoniella sp. CBS 9459, assembly GCA_036428585.1. Lineage (NCBI taxonomy): Eukaryota > Fungi > Basidiomycota > Tremellomycetes > Tremellales > Cryptococcaceae > Kwoniella > Kwoniella sp. CBS 9459. The sequence continues at coordinate 22,768 of CP144066.1, read as the reverse complement.
CGGGGCGTAAGAATGTTGTTCAAGATCTGAGCAATGAGGTAACCGGTTCGGCCGATGGTGATAGTCTTGTTCCTCAAGGGACCCGACGGTGTCTCGGCAACGATCGGATAGCAGACAGGTCCGGTTGTTGTCAAATTGATCAACGTTGAAACGATGAGCAGAATACCGACCGCAAGAGAGACCGGGTCAGTCTGCTTAACGAAACCCAACACGCCGATGGTGACCAGACAAATAAACCTGTTGCAAGGGGAGATCAAGTGTAAGGGTCAGTTCCGTTGAACCAGCCTTAACAAAGTCTCATCGAATACATCAGGAGACTCACATGCCCGCTTGTCCGCCGATATACAAGGTCGCCCGTCCAAGTTTGGCCATGAACCACCAGGACAGTATACCACCGACAATCTGGCAAGCAAAGATTGCGATGTTCAAGTTGAAAGCTTGCGCTTCGTCAAATCCGGCCGCTTGCAAGAAGACCACAGCGTATCCGACGATACCGTTACCACAGAAGATTTGAATGACCCAAGTGAAGATGTTGATCTCGGTCCGCCTCAGATTCGTGCCTTTGAAACATTGCCACCATGTGGAATTTGCCGTTGTTGCCTTCTCCATGGCAGAAGTGTGTTGAATGAAGGCAAGATTGTCATCTATTTCGTCGTCGGTGGGTGAAGACATTAATCTCCGAAGGGCATCGCGAGCTTGGTCAATACGACCTCGTCGGACAGCGTTCCAGGGAGATTCGGGCGCGAACCAGGTGACTACGAAAAGGATGGGAGGCCATACCCACTGAAGGGCAAAAGGCAGTCGCCAAGCCCAATTGCTATCAATACCCAGACAGGCTCGAATGACACCGGCGGAGAGGGTGAGACCGATACCCCAAGCACAGCAGACCCAAGCTGTAGTGTAAGGTCGGAGAACGGTGGGAACGACCTCGGACGCGTAGGTGGTGGTCAGGGTTTGGAAGCTGCCTGTGCCAATCGAAGCAAGGGTGTTACCCACGAGGAGCATCGGAAGATTGATCGCGAAGACCGAGATGAAGTTCATCGCAATGAGCCAGATGAAGAATAGGAGCATGCAAGGTCGCACACCGTATCGATCCGCGGCCCAAGAGGTGATAATTAATCCAATGATACTGCCGACACTGGAACCATTGTTGAGTCCGGATTGCCACGCAGCGGATATCGCCTTTGGCTGGCCAGGAACCAGGACCTCGCCGAAGCGTTCTTGGAACTGCCTTTGTCCATAGAAGGAGCTGATCTGTGGGGAAGAATATTAGCTTTCATAGATCTCAGATTACTTCGAGAGATACCTACTGTCGTTGCATAGAAACCGTCCATGACCAAGGCGAAAGACAGGCACAGTGACCACCAAGACCCAGCTTTATATCTGAGGTAAGCTTGTTTGGAAGTGGCCTTTTCGTCCCATGCTCGATATCGGACAGCACGGGTCCGTAAGTCGGAATCGGCAAGGACTGCAGCGCTATCGACGGTCATCCCGACTGTGTGTGGGGGTGTGAGGGGTGGTGAGGATTGCGTGAATGTACAGTGTTTGGACCGATTCTGAGGCCACATCCCGAGCTCGATTGTTCATGTATTTATACCTCGAGGGATTCTTTCTGTGACCAAGTAGGGTCGGCCAATGATACCTAGTCGCAGAGACAGACATGCATAATTCGCCCCCGCCCCAAGTCGATAAAGCGCTTCCAAGATGAACATTGACAATGCAGATCAAAGGCAATTGCACCGGTGCCCCAAACGCCAAGATAGACCGAGGGGTCGGTCCGACCTCAGCAGGTTTTGAGAAGATGTCAACACACTCCAAAACCCGCGTTCAGTCCTTGATCTATTTCGCGCGGACCCTTTCTCAAGCCTCGTGACGCTTCTTTCCGGCAGAGAATGCCAAGGTTGATTGGGATCTTCTGCCTGTCCGACCTGTAAAGAAGACGTGAGGTCAAACAGTGTACCTTCGTCCGTAGATTCGGGTATGTCGGGTATGGCGGACCGGGGACACGTGCGCTTTTGCGGCCGCGGGCGCTGCGATCGAATCAACAATACTACGTAGTGCAAACAGTATTGTTATCTCCCCGACTTGGCCTCACATGATCTCGGTCAAACTTGGTGTGTTCTCGGTCCTACTCGTGTAACTTTGGTCCGACCGATAGGAACAATTGCGACCGAAAACTACACATATGCTTCTCTCTTGCCGTTGGTTTGGTTCCGCCGAGCCGATATCGTGCAACCGCGGTCAGAGCGATGGATAGACTATAAAGGTCATTGATAGTCGAACGATCAATCGATATGTAGAAAGCTCTCAATCGGCGTATTCGTCTTCGTCACTTCCAGTACGCACACCGCACACAGCAAGATGGTGTCGGTCACAAATGGTAACGGTGTCGTTCCTGCTCAGAATGGAGTCAAGCTCATTGGGAAGAGTCATGCTGGAGCCGATCTTGATCGACCACACCCTCAGACATCATTCATCGAATCAAGTGAGCAAATCAGACCTTTTGAGGCTTCAAGTACCTTTCACGGCACTGATGATCTGCCTTCGCCCCATAGCTATCGATCCCGAATCTTTCTACGGCAAAATGAGAAAGCTTTATTCCGAAAAAGTGCTTCTGACGCAGCTAAATCAGCTCAAAAAGCAAGGCAGCTACGACGCGTTTGATTTGAAATGGCATCCGTCTTACGATATAGCTCGACTCGAAAAGGGCCACTTCAGCGTGAGTCAACAGCTCGTCGTCTTGGAATCGTTCATAGCTTACATGCGTCTATGGACAGCCTTGGGGCTTCCCGCCCACACTGTTCTGGGACTCGGATGTCGGGAAGTGGTGAGCCGTCTCGTCTACATGTCTACATGTAATAGCAGAGCTTGATTGTCGACCGACTCCCGTAGGATCGAGGCTGTATGCTATTTCCTGAACTCTCCGGACGGTGCCAGCTGCGCTCACAAGGCCGTATTCGACGCTGCAATCCAAGAGCTCATCAACAAGATCGAGAAGGCTCAGCTCCCGGACGGGTATCTCAATATATACTTCATGGTCGTGGATCCCAAAGGCCGATACCAGAACTTCCGGGACATGCACGAGATGTGTGAGTTGCCTATATCGACCATGATGGGACATCATTGTAATGTGGGCTGATAAGAGAGTGGCCAGACAACGCTGGGCATCTTCTCGAAGCGGCTCTGGCTCATCACCACTACTCTGGATCTCGTCAATTCCTGGACATCATGCTAAGGGTGAGTGCCCAGCTTGGCTCGGGGCACACGGTAGACAACGTTTTGACCACCATAACCTACCTGTAGAACGTCGAGTGCTGGATGCGAGACATCGGGCCTGATGAGGGTCAGATACACGCGTACCCGGGCCACCCAGAGCTGGAACTCGCCATGCTGCGGCTCTTTGCCCGAACCAAAGATCCTCGGCACTTTGAGTTCGGAAAGTACCTGGTCACTGAACGAGGGAGGAAGAGGGAAGATCTTGGTGGGGATAGCTTTTTTGTGTATGAGCGGAAGAAGAGGAACGATCCGCATCACGGAAGCAACATGGATCATGTAGATGACGTCACGTGAGTAGTCCTCTGCCATTTCGTTCGTTACATGACGCTCAAACAAGCTGACAATCCTTTACGGGTAGCTACAACCAAGCTCATGCGCCCTTGAACGAGCAAGATTCGATCGTCGGCCACTCGGTTCGAGCGCTGTACCTGACCACCGCGGCCGCTGATCTGGGAGGAGACGCTTTGGCTTACGCCAGGAGGATGTGGGATGATGCGGTCGACAACAAGATGTACGTCGTCGGCGGCTTCGGCTCGGAACCAAGAGTAAGTTGTATATCCCCAAAGGTGGTTCTCCCATCTGACTTCGGCTGATAGTAGAATGAATTGGTCAGTTTGAAGGTTTCCACAAATGCCCTCATTGGTTGCCTGATTCTTTCGGCCTGGGCTACCTTGAAACGTGCGCTGCCATCGCTGCCATGATGACTGCTGAACGACTCCTGTCGCATCAGCTTGATGGCAAGATTCGAGACGTCATGGAGCTTGCGTTCCTCAATGCGGTCCTTGGCGGCGGATCTTTGAACGGCGAGCAATTCGCCTACGCCAACACCTTGGCCACAATCGGTGATGAAGTCGCCACCAGGAAGGACTGGTTCACGGTGTGCTGCTGTCCGCCCAACTTGTCTAGGACACTCGGTTTGCTGGGAGGCTACACGTGGACTTCAAATGTTGACTACACCAACAAGACCATTGATCTTGACCTCTACCTCTTCGTTTCCGCCAAGAAGAAGATTGATCTGCCGGACTGGACAGTCGCCGAAGTACAGATGACGACCGAGATGCCCTGGAGCGGCAAGACTACCCTCTCCTTCAGGGCCCCTGAGGGTTGGAGCTGGAACGTCAGGATTCCTACTCCGGAGTATGCCGCGAACATCAAGGTGAGTACGCGGCCCGCCGATTCTGTTCCATAGGAAGGACATTCAAACTGACAAAGGTTATTTCCTTATAGATCGACACCGACGTCAAGTCAGACGTATCTGGCTATGTGTCGGCGCAAATCGGCGCCTCGGCCACCGTCTCAATCACCTTTGATCTCCCTATTCGTCTCCTGGCCAACCACCCATTGACCACTCAGGACACCCTCACGGTCTCTCGTGGTCCCATCGTCTACACTGCGGAATCATACGACAACGCAGACCTCGAGTCTCGATACAAGCACTTCCAGGGAATCGGTTTCAAGTCTTCCACTGCTTTCGAGGAGACCCCACTGGAGATCGAAGGTATACCCATGGTAGGGATCTCCACTGCTGTAGGTGACGTCTTCCTCCTGGAAGAGGCATACAGAAACCAGCCATACAGAGCTGTGAGCGACCGAAAGCCTGCCAGGACATGGACGAGGCTCGAGGGTCAGAAGTTGACCTTTGTTCCTTGGTTCGCGAGGGCGAACCGGGGTGGTGCCGGACATGTAAGGACTTCGTTCATCAGAGCCGATGAAGCGTAAGCTGGACAAAATCGGGGGATGCTTAGTCGCATCGTGGACCCTTCTGTGAGATCCTTAGAACTATAGTTGTAGCCACGAGCAGCATGCATGTTGTGTATATGTCTGTCTACTCACTACATGAGGTGGTTCCTGCCGAGGAGTTCATAGCCTGGCGAATGTGCCCCATACGCTTGTCACCAGGTCGTGAGTCTGATAGAATTGGCATTATGATACAAGAACAGATCTAAAGGCTAAGGCTGGTATATGATGGACCATTCATGCTGTAAATTCTTCACATGCATTTCTGATACTACACTGTCCACAAAACTGTCGACTACTCGGTCTACATACATGTCGTCTGACTACCATCACCGCTCGCAAACAAAGCCGCCGGGTTCATGAGCATCTTCAGATTCGTGATCAAGTTTGCGGCAATCGCTAATTGGCCCGTAAAGTCGCCACCGCCCCGATGGCGGCTGACGAACCCGCTCAAGCTGTGCAGCATATCCAGCCAACGCTCCGTCTGAACGATGGCTAGTAGCCTTGGCTGTATTTCCTCGCCCGATTGGAGGAGCTCGGTGATGATCGATGCTATATCATACAATTTCTCAACCTGTCGCGGATACAAAAGGCTTCAGCAGCGGAACTCGGTTCATCTGCCAGTGGTTTCCGACAGTACTCACGAAGCCTGTGCCATGCGCCTCCATCGAGCTCAGGCTGAGTCGTTTGCAGATCTCGACGGTTGTACTAGCGACTTCGACCACAAAATCCACGCTCAACTCCCTCTCACCGTCCTCACCGGTCATATGGTGCAGACTTGCCAAGCGCCATAGCTTATTCCTCAACCACTGCCAAGTGACCAGGAGGTCTGCTTTCTGCACCTCGGTGAGGCTTGAGAGATCATCTCCACCTTCGTGAAAGACCTCGTTGGCTGTTCCCGACAGGCTATGCAGCGAGTCAACGATTTGCTGTCGAGAGAGTGAGGTGCATGTGCTGGGCTCGCATCGCCCGTTCCAGCAGTGGACGATATTGGGGTCGATGAATGAGAAGATCTTGGCCAAGAACCGTAGATGGGTCATCGAAGGGTCGATGTGCACCGAGCCGGGGATCGACGAGTATGCCAGGCTTTTGAAGACCAAGTTGCCAGAACGTTGGAGGGCGTATGCTCTGGGGATTGAGGGTCAGTAATCGAGCGTTTTCTTTGCAAGAGAGTTTGAAATTCACCGCTCTGTCACACCTAACATCCAGTACACCTTGAACCGCCGCTGCGACTCCATGCCATCCACTGGACCGTCCCACAACGTGTCCAGGTCCATCGATTCACCCATACTGACTGCTTCTTTCAGTCTCATTCTGGCGCCAGCGTCCTGCCCCATCTCAAATAGAGCTCCAAACATGCAATAGCTTGTCATGATCCCTTCGATACTTGGTTGGCACCCGTGATTCCACTTTGCTCGCAGCCTGCAGACCTCGTCCATCAACAGCTTGGACTGCTTGGCTCTGCTGTGCCTCTCTGAGATCTCATGAGGATACAGCGGATGGATCAGCGATAACGAAGCCATCGAAAGCATCATGGTGATAAAGTCGACATTGTGCCGTGTCATCGTATCCTCGAATCGGGTCATGATCTCCTGATATGTGTAGATCGGCATCATAGGGTAAATCCGCTCATAGAAGATCTCCAGTTGAGGACGGATCAGTGTGTCGAAAGTGAGTGTGAGTATCGGAGACACGTCTTCGAAGGGCTCAAACGGATCGTTCCATAGAGCACGTGCGCGTTGCCGCACACAGCCGTTACGATTTGAAAGCTGCTCGAACGTGTTATTGACGAGGGCTGGGATCGCTGGTGCAGATGGAGGAGGAGGGATGAACTGTGCCTCGGAGACAGGCATGAATGAGTTTTCGCTCGACGTGGACACGTCATCGCTGGATGCACAAGCCGGCTGCGTCCCACAATTCATCCCGATCAATCCCCATGGCGTATCACTGGAATCCGTCCAGCTCATGCTTGTTGTCCCGGTAAGGAGAGTTCGGTCGAAAGCGGTCGCAGCATCGTCGTCGAAAGATGTGAGCCAGGAAGTATCGGATGGTGTTTGAGTTGACGGTATGCTGGGATGGGCTCGCTGAGGAGGGCATTGAGTCGATTGTCCTTGATCTCTGACGGCGGGAGACGTTGAACTCGCAGAGACTAGATATGGCGAGAATCGTGGCGAGTCTCGGGATGACTGTGATTTCTGTCTGTGAATGCAGCTCACGTTAGCGACTTGTGCCCGAGGGGGACGTCGGAACTGATTGACTAACTTCGGTGCTGGACCTCTTGGACGCGCGGGCTTGATGTAAGTACAGATGTTGGTCCCATTGGAGAGACATCTCGAACAGGGCTGTTTACCATCACACTGAGGGACAGAGCGCGATATGAGTCTGCGAAGCGTTCAACATGTTGCTCATCTAGACTGACCTTGACTTTGCGATCATGGCAGGTGTCGCATGCTTTCTTGATCATGATGGACCCCATTGCGTCGCTTCCAGCGGGTTGCATTCCAGTGAAGCGTCTGAGAGTAGTGGGCGTGCCGGTGCGTCTGAGTCGCGGGGATTTCGATGAGCTTCGCGTTAACAAGGACTCCGACAGGTGATATGCTGGAGGAGGGGGAGGGAAGTCGCTGAGCAGGTGAGGCGACGAGGGGAAGTAGTTTCACGTCTCACGTCGAATAGACCATGCGAAGGCAAGAAAACATGAAGAGAGCGTAAGTTTCTGGGCCCCTGTTGGGGACCCCTCGGAGTCCCGACTAATAACGAGAGTGATGCGATGGGGGTCGTCAATGTCAACACACAAGCAATGTCCGGAATGCTACATCCCAAAAGAATACAGTAGTCTAGTCGGCAGTGTCGCAAGCACAAGCTGCCGCCGGTCAACGTTTAGCCCGGATCACATGCAGAGTTACGCCGAGACGGCTTCAGAGTCGGGCCGACTCGCTCTGGCTGCCTAGGGTCTAGACGGCTGGAGGCGTCTTTTTATGCGTAAAGCATATAACAGGGATCCTCAGATAAGGTGTGGCATTCCTCACCATCTCGGTTGTAATCGAATTATCCGTCCACTTAACAAAGTTCCGCTGTGAGCTTCTAGGACAGAAGCCGATAAGCACACAGATGACGAATGCATCATGTTAAAAACCACGTGTGTATCTATGCATTTTCTCATGCTAGTCGTGTCGGACCTTATGCTGTAAGCTGTCGAAGAAACAAGATCGATACGTAGTCCCTTGGCCGTGTTCTTTTTTTAGCACAAGATCATGCTTCTTCACGCACAAAGTCGCTTAATTCGTAGCTTCTCGTTGATAAACTACGTCATGTCAACTTTCAAGCGTTCTTCTTATCTCTCCTTGTCCGCCTGCCATACCTGTGATGACTGTGATAGGTCAAGTGACTTTGCTATCTCTTGGACATGACGCTTCAAGGAGGGCTATATGGGTCATATTCAACGGTTGGGTTGTACGTCGAGTTCTCGGGCCCCTTCGTATCCTCCGATCTCTCGGTCATTCCTCCCAGAGAACAATCCCCTTCGACCTGCCGATTCGCTTTCGCTCATTAAGACCACAGCTTCTGAAGAGAGCATCGTCTGTCTTAACTGTTCTTTTTCCTCAATCACGATCTAAAAGTGTTCACCCTCCAGCTGGCGATCTATACACCTTGAATCGAATTGAACTCGCCCATAATGCCCAAGTTCGAGTCCGATCAGGAGAAAAACCTGAACGGCGGCACCCAAGCGTCTGTCTATCCCGCTTATGGGAACGGAACTGGGTACCCCGATGGGCATGTCAGTGACGGCGGCTCAACCGTTCGTGCTGATGGATATAAGGAAGCCGTCAAAGGTGACGGCCTTCATCGTGGTCTGAAGCCTCGACACGTTTCGGTGTGTGGTTTTTGCTGCTTTGGGAGTGATCCCATATAGCTTTGGCTGACGCCACGGTTCTTCACAGCTCATCGCGATCGGTGGAGTGATCGGAACAGGTGAGCGCTTATGTCGGTCCTACGCACGAACGGCGAAGCTGACGACCAAATTCTATGATTATTAGGTCTGTTCATTGGAACTGGTACCGCTTTGGCGAACGGAGGTCCTCTTGGACTATGGCTTGGATTCTCGTTCGTGGGAATCTTAACTTTCTTGTGAGTTCGACTAATTCACCTCGATGACAACGCAAAAGGGCTGATTATGATCCGTACAGCATGATGCTTGGTCTCGGAGAGATGTCGGCGTATCTCCCCATCACTGGTGGTCAACTCACGTATGCTGGCCGCTTCTTCGATCCCGCTCTCGGATTTGCCATGACCTGGAGTACGGTAAGTCAAATGGATTTGGGGTCATCGCACTTGACCTTTGCCGCAGAGGCTAACTGTTGTGAATAGACTCTTCACTGGGCGTTGACCTGTGCATCAGAGTGAGTAAACCATGTTGCGCGCGTTTATCGTCCTAGAACATGGCTGATATCCTCCTTTCCCTCCTTCGCCCAGGTTATCCGCTGTAGCAGTTCTGGTCAACTACTGGCTCGAGCCAAGCCGTGTCAGTAACGCTGTCTGGATCACCATCGGCTACGTCGTCGTCGTCCTTCTCAATCTTACGACTTCAGGTGTATACGGAGAGACAGAATTCATCTTCAGTTCAATCAAGGTTATGACCATCCTCGGTCTGATCAGTGAGCCTCGGCATCACATCGCAGGATACAGGTGTGGTGTCCCTTCTCATCTGCGGACCCGTCGCTGATCACAACTGTCACACCATAGTCCTTGGTATTGCGATCGATTGCGGTGCGGGCCCCACTGGTCACTACCTCGGCTTCCACTATTGGAAAGATCCTGTAGGCTTGACTTCCTTGTAACGATCCGATCCCCTCCTACGTCCTCTCTGACTTCAATGCGTGTGCAGGGAGCTCTTGCTCAATACGAGGGTATCCAGGGCAGTAAAGGCCAGTTCCTTGGCTTCTGGGCTGTCATGACGCAAGCGGCTTTCTCGTGAGTGATATACCTTTCTGAACACTGGTCGCACAGTTGTTTTTTCTGCTGACCCAAACTGATTGAGACTTGCAGCTACGGCGGTGTCGAATTCTTCGGTATCACAGCTGCTGAAAGTGCCAATCCTCGATTCTCGATCCCCCGTGCTATGAAGCAAATCTACTTCCGAATCGGTATCTTTTACATCCTGGGTGAGCATTGGCATTCTTGTCACGAATAAATGACTTAAACGGCTCCTAACAAGCTCTTTTGCTGCAGGTACATTCATTCTCGGTCTGATCGTCCCGTACGATAACGACCGTCTCGGTACTGCAAGTAACGCAGCCGCTTCGCCATGGGTTATCGCGATTCAACTCTCCGGTATCAAGGCTCTGCCTCATATTATCAGTGCGTGCACTCGTCGAGTCTCTTAGAGATGTTTGATTTGCTGAAGAAAAAAAGTGGTGTCGCAGACGCTTGTTTGATTACTTCGGCTTGGTCAGCTGGAAACGCCGATCTTTACATCTCGTCCCGAAGTCTATACAACATGGCACACAAGGGATTGGTCCCAAAGATATTCCTCAAGACCCATCGATGTAGGTCTGATTCACTCACAGCTGAATTGTTGTCGCTGATTTTCCGGATGACTTTGGTCGCGATATAGACGGTACACCTTGGGTTGCGGTTCTGACCATGGCGGTGATCCCGCTCTTGGCGTACATGACCGTCAGTAACGGTGCCGCCAAAGTCTTTGGATGGTTTGTCAACTTGGTACGTTAATGTAGACAATGTAGACAAGCCAGATTCGATCGCACCTGCTGATTGTGAAACCACAGGTCGCCGTTATGGGGCTTGTCGAATGGATGGGTATTTGCATCGCTTATATCGGCTTTCGACGAGCCATGAAGGCTCAAGGTTTCGACCGGAGCACTTTGCCTTATCGACACCCATTGGCCCTCTTCGGCGCATGGTTTGCCCTCTTCTCGTTCGCGGGTGAGTCAGGAGGAAATTTATAGTGTTTGCGGAATGCTGATAATTTGATGTGGTAGTTATCATCTTCTTTTCCGGCTGGACTGTATTCCGAGACACGGAGAACTTTGACAGGGCGACTTTCATCACCAGTACGTCGAAGTTTGCTTCCTCTTGAGCATGTTTCTGATGACTGATCCATTGTGTAGACTACCTGCCCGCCGTCTTCTTCCCTGCCTTGTATTTTGGCTACAAGCTTTACGGCAAGACAAAGATTATTCATCCTCAGGATGTCGATTGTAAGTCTCGACGAATTGGTCCTCACATAGCAGACTTTTACTGACAAAGTCTTACAGTGTTCAGCGGTATTGAGGAGATTGAAGCTACCATCGAGGAACGTCCCCCAGCTCATGGCGTCAAGGGTAGACTTCAAGCCATGTTCCTCTGAGCGATTTCAAGCATAAACGTGCGCGGTACCTAGCGAAGAAAGAACGATTTACTAAATCCCTCGAAAGAAAACAATCGTAGTAAACCGACCGAAGCCCCTTGGTATAGCAAGTGGAAGATATTCCCACCCCCTTAGCTTTGCAGACTGCTCGTTGTGAATCACAGATCATGGTAGTTGTGAGAATCCAGTCGTGACAGTACAGTTGTGACCGTACAGTTGTGACCATAACTAAAAGTAGTCTACGTACGTATGGATAAATAATGCCAGGCATGTCCACACACAAGTCATTCACAACACCCTGCAAGTGCCGGCGATTGGGCGCACGCTCCAACGGTGCCCAATCCTATACCCTTCGCTTTGTCGAGGTTATCTGGACTACCTCATAGCATAAGCAATCGCTGATTTCAGCACCTTCGCTCGTATTGCAACAACCTGTTCACAATTAGACCCGATCGGGCTCAAGGGTTGCACGCGACCACCATGTGATTTCCATGTTCACGACAAGCGGCTACTCGACCGGTAAAGACAAAAACTCCGGCCGACGCGGGACATGTGGGACTCCCAAACAGGAAATCGTCCGCTTGGCCCCTCACCGCCCACTCAAACACCTCAACATGAAAACTGTAAAGCTCATTCATGTCATACAAGTCATGCATCTCAAAACATCAACGTGGTTCGAATTGTCATAGCTTCTAGTCACAAGCGAAGTATCCTACACCGTCAGGCTCAACGATCATGCCTAAAGACCCTTCCAACGAAAACGCTCGATACCGGACATGCGATTTGTGTCGGAAACGAAAGGTACGGACGGTTTTCACCTTCTCCGACAGGACGTTTTCACTACTTAGTATCGCTGACGTATCGATATTGCGGTCAATGCCAGGCCCGCTGTGTGCCTGTTCCGATCGCAGATGGAGCGTCGTCCTCTTCAGGCGAAGACCAGACTTGCACAACGTGCGCGAAAAGCAAATCGACATGTACGTTTCTCAACGGATACAAACGGCCAGGTCGGCCAAAGCTGTGAGTGAGATGCGTGACTCTTCCAGTGGACCAGTGGACACTGTCTGAGTATCTCCGGCCTGATCGCAACCTTCGCAGCTCGCTCGATCCCACTCAAGCCGGCAGACGCTCATCCCAATCGCAAGCCGTGTCAGATCATGACGGTCCCTCTGAACCAAGACCTAACGTGTCACCGCGCAGCTCGTTCACATCTTCAACCCAGCTTCCTCCTCTCGCTTACGGTGAAGTCACCCCTGCAATCATACCCGCCTTACTCAGCGGTGGTGCCGATTCGCGCGTCGCCTCCAACCCATTCGAGGTCCCTGGAGATATCATGTCGGATGGGAGGGGGAAAGCCCGACAAGCCGGTGTTCGAGCGGATGTATCGGGGGAAGGAGACGGATATAGAGCACAACCGCTAAATTCCGCAAGTGAGGCTGGCGGTGGGAAATTCAACGACGCTGAGGGGAGCAGCGTTATGAGCCGGTTACCGCACGCTCAAGAGCTGGCATCATCGTCTTCAAGAACACTACCGAGTATTCGATCCCCGACCGACTCGCTGCCTTTGCCGTCTTGGAGTCCCTTCCCGTTGCTGTCGTCCTTCGACGGTGACGTCTCGATACCCGCCCCGCATCCTAATCCACCCGCCGCCACCGCCAATCAATCCGGAGAATTTGAGATCGGTCGCACACCGGACATGTGGGTCCCTTCGGACAAAGCTACAGGCCAGACTGCGAGCTCTGGACACGAACCAATGATCATCGCCGGACTGGCATCTTTAAACGGCATGTCTGTCACTGATGGCGAGGGACCGCGCTCGTCGGATTCCAAGTCATACCGACATGATCACCACGAGTTAGCCTCGCAGATCCCGACCTACGAGCGCATATCAATATCTTCTCACATGACCATCGACGACGTTGCACCTTGGGTCACCATCGGCAACATCTTGACAATATTCCTTCGATACATGCACGCGCTATTCCCACTTGTTCACAAACCGACCTTTACTCTTCAGCTCGCGACACGTGCAGATAGGCAGGATCGTAATCTTGCGGCGATGATCCTTGGGATTGGTGAGAATACTGCGCCTCTTCTGATCGGAACCGGTCGAAGATGATCATCTGCTGACGACCGCTCTTCATGCGCTCTCCGCAGTGTCCTACACCATTGGGCAATGCCCATTGGGCCGCTTGACACCGATTTACAGCCGGCACGAGTTGCAATGGCTTCAGAAACGTTGTCACCTCGCGAGCTTGGCATTGCTTGACCGGCAGTATCGCACAATCACGGTTTCGCACATAGGGACCTTGATGGCGTGAGTGAAAGATGCGTGCTGCACATGAATCGTGTGCTGCCGCTGGTATTGACGATACAAGAGCTACAGGGGCTATTTCTACTGCCAATCGGTCGGACTGAAGAATCCTGCAGCCGCGCTCCTCGCCGAAGCGTGTCAGATGGTCCACACACTTTGCATGAACGGCACGGACGATGGAGTGGACTGGGTGGAAAGGGAACTCAGAAGGAGAACATTCTGGCACGTGTATGCGGTTGATGCGTAAGTGGAGCCTGGACTGCCTATGCGTGAGCGCTTTTCGAGTACTGATCTTGACTGACGGCTTGGTATTCGCAGCACGGAAGCTTGCGCCGGTCACATCATCCATCTGCACGCCTTTGAAGGCTTCACTCCATTCCCCCTTGCGACTGACGACGAATTCATCACTACACAAGGTGTTTTCCCCCAACCGACGAGCACTTTGTCGTACTTTGCCGGCTTCGTGGCATGCGTTCGCGTGTTCCCGTTGATAGCCGACTGTGTAAGGCGACAGCGACAACTCAAGTGGAGAAATCGAGAGAACAGACCGTGTACCGTCGAAGAGGTACAGGCCGAACGGAACTGGATAGCAGACGTCAAAAAAGAGATCACCGAACAGATGATGTCGCTGCCCGCTCCACTGTACCGAGCCGTGCCGAGCCCTGACGTGGACGACTCTGACCCAGCGATGAGAGCGATCATTGGCATGCAACGGGCCAACATGATTATCACAGAGGTGCTGCTTCGAATTGTGCTGGTGAGTGAGCCGCTCTGGATGCCGTGAGCATGGTTGTGCCCACTAAACGAACGTGTCGGTCTTGGATCTTTCAGCACGAATACCAAGCAGAGCTCGAGCCGGAATCGCAAGGTCTGGACGAAGAAGTCCACACCATCGACCGCGCTTTCAAGACACTTTCCGCACTGGACCTCGATGACCTTGCTGCCAATGGCGAAAGCATGGTGAGTGGGACTAGGACCTCATTCGTCGGCGGCGATTCAATCGCTGACACATCGTCCATGGACCTACACACGACTGCTCCACGCTCCCATCGTCTAGCTTTGCAAGATCAACCAGATCTTCCTTCATCTTCTGCTGCGCGCTGAGAACATGACGACTTCTTGGGCTGAAGAGTTGCAGAGGTGGTGGATGCTGGTGAGTAGCTTGAGTTAGACGTTGCCTTGGATTAGTGCTGACGACTTATGGGGTCCTTCCAGTACTCCTCGGTTCAATCCGCTCAGCTCATCCACACTATGGTCGACTCTCATTTCCCTAGCCGGCGACACTCTCCTGCGTTGGCATAGATGGGTAGCCGGAATGAAACCGGTTCTCTAGCATTGTTCTTGTTGTACACATTTTGCCCGTTTCCATGGATCTTCCTCTTCCGTTACTTCAACTAGGTCACGACCACCTGTCGCCTGTCAGTTACAGGTCATGCGATATCAAACGTATTGTTGCTCAACGTGTGACCGCCATCCGCTCGAACGCATGCGAGATTGCAGTGACCTCAAGAATGGTTGGCGTGCAAGCACTGATCCCAGCCGGACTTGCAAGTTCTTGCAATTGAGAGAGATCTCGACGGAAATGGGCCGCTTCACTTTGCTCAGTTGACAAAGCATTTGTGTCATTCGTCCGGCTCGTTGGTCTATGCCTACTTGCCTCAACCTCAATTAATCGGCTACGCATTTCCCATTACGCTCGACCCCGGTGTAGGCGGGTCCGCTCTTGCTTCTACGGTCACGACCACTCCGCACTCCATCCACCCTCGATTTCCACTCACATTCGACCTACAACACGCCACTCTCCCTCGGTATTAGTAGATCAATAACATTCTACCGATTCCTTCGGCTCCTAAGCAGCCAACAACGATCACCTGACGAGTGAAAGACTGACTGGCCAAGTCTCTACCGCGGCGCCACTCTCCCCTCCCGTGTGCGGAACACCTAGCCAATGTGGACGATATCGTCCGTCTTCGAGTTGTGAGTCCCTCCGAGCTGATGGCCGTTCAAATCATCCGATCCGAGTTTGCCGCCAGTCTCGAGGTGATCTGCAAATCGTGTGAGCTCTGGCTTCTTCTTATCCAATCAAACTTACTCTCAATGTAATGCCTCTCTCGCGTATTCGCAGACAGCCTCTCCATCTTCGCCGCGGGCACAAACCAGTGGGTATCGGTGAACAGATGGTCCATTTCCTCGAGTGTTCGACCTTTAGTTTCAGGCAATATCGCCCAGAATGTCAACGCATTGGTGAATCCGCCGATAGTGAAGACGAGGTAGTACTTCCAGCCTGTATTGAAGTCAGCACGAGAGTCACACATCGAAGTATCGAATCTACTTACCGATGTTGGCGATCGCGTGCGGGGTGATCTGCCCAATCATGAAATTCGCAATCCACGTCGACATCGTGGTGAGGGAGACCGCCTTTGCCCTGGTAGCTGTGTTCATGATCTCGACGGGGCTGTTGGCAAGCTAGATTAGCTCCCTAGTCGGGGCAAAAGAACACCGTTCAAGAAGCACGCACAGAAGCCACGACAGAGGTCCGATAGCGGCTGAGAAGGTGATGTTATACATGTACAACAGAGCAACAAAGGCGATACCCTGCGGTCGAGTGCCTGTCCCTTCTGTGAAACGCTTGGCAAGAGCGCTGGGGATATTGTTATCAGCGGCATGCTTCAAAGCGAGAGTTTACAAACATGATCACTCACGTCACAACAGCAAAGTATAGCCCGGTCAACGCGTTGCCGGAGATGAACGTCCATCGCCTGCCGAAGCGATCCAAAAACAGAATGCACAGAACCTCTCCAACCAGACCCATGATACCGTAGATACTGTTGATGAGTAGAGCATTGTTCTCGAAACCCGCCGAAGCGAAGATGGTTCTTTGTCGATAGAGTCAGCAAGAGCGTTCGCTAGGAGAGAGTAATAGATCACTACTTACGGAGCGTAATACTGGATCGCTGATACTCCTGTCATCTGGCCCGAGAACTGTATAATGATACCGTACATGGTCCGACGAAGATTGGTCTTATTGTAGAAGATCTGTGTGTATCCCGGCAGACACATCGTCAGCCCCTTGAACCCCAAGAGTAAAAGTGACTGGAATACAGAAACTGAACTCACCTGACCCCATGACTGATCCAGAGCAGCATCGGAATCAACCGACCCTTTCATGTCCTGGAACTCTCCCTGCACAAAGGGATCGTTGATATTGCCTCTCGAATGCAGCCTGGCGAGTGTCTGCAAAGCCTCTTCATGCCGTCCCTTGATCATCAACCATCTGCGAACATAGTCAACCCAGCGCTCCTCTGTCAACCGGGGTCACAAACTCACCTTGGCGACTCGGGAAGCAAAGATGTCAAGAGGACCAGAGGGACCGCCGGGGCCACCTGGAATCCTAACTGTTCGGGTCGAGTCTGCATGAGCGTGTGTAACCCGTATGCTAATGTGACGATACTCACCGGAAGTCGCCATGATAACGCCGTTCCTGGGGACCCGTGTGTTGCTCCGTATGCGATCCACCCAGCGGCAATGACACCAATACCGAGGAAGAACTGATTTCGACCATCAATCAGCATCTGCGAGTTCCCGTTGAACTCGTTTGCTTACCTGATAAGTCGCTCCCAGTCGGCCACGAGCAGACGGAGGGGCTAGGTGACGCTCTGCCTCAGCATTCATTCAGACGCTCGACGGCAACCAGAGCCGTATCCACTTACCGATCTCGCTTTGGTACACTGCACAAGAACGATTACGCAATTAGCCAAGCGACCGTTATCAAATGGTCAAGAAGACAAAACACGTACTGGGACACAAGACTCCCTGACATATCATACCGGGGGGGCAACATGATCAGCTCGCATCTTCGGTCCATCCGGGCCGTTTGCTCACCAGCTGTCCGATTCCCAGACCGGAAAAAAAACGTCCGGCCAGCATTGTTTCTCTGTTTTGACACGCGGTCTGCATAATACCTCCGACAATGAATATCGCACCAGCGACCGAGACTGCCCTGCTGTCAGCTTCTCTCCTTCGTAGTCGAGAAGTACACTCACTGGCTGTCCTTCTGCTGAAAGCATCCGCGATCAAGGAAGCCGGAATACTCCCAACAAAGGCGCTGTCGACGGGACGATTAGACACATTCTGCAGAGCGGCGTACGTGCTGAGAGGTTCCTCTTACCCAAGCAACATCGAAGAGACGATGAACCCAATGTAGTTGTCGTTGTAGGTCTCGGGAGTGTCCATGCCAATGACTCGCAGAAAGTCGTCGGTCACGATGGTGTAGGAGATGACACCAAGGTCGTAGCCCAGCGGCATCGCGCCGAGGCTGCAAATGGCATCAGCGAGTCGTACTCTACTGGTGTCAAAGCAGATGATCACGACTTACGCGGCATAGCAGGCGCAAAGAAAGCTGTATAACTTGGGTGAGATCGCCATGTCGGTCGAGAAATCCTTGTTCGAAGGGGCGTATGACAGACGATCGTCCACATGCTCTGGCCTGTACGATATATGTATGCTTGATTCAGCCTTAATTGAACCGGTCGCAACATCGAGTTGATACAATACCGACGGACCCGATGGCGTATTGAGAGCGGGGATTTCGGATACCGATGCCGTCGGATGATTCTGAGTCATCAGCGAGGACGAGCATCTCCACGGAGGACATCATGCGGTCCGAACGCCTTCTCTTGCGTCCTGCTCGTTGGCAGCGTCTTGGCACTTCTTGGCGAGAGGTTCTCCGGGATTAACAACTCACGCCCCTATCCAAACAATATTGCGATGGATACCCGCCAAGGTAGTGCGATCCAGTTGAGCTTTACGCAGGATCCGTCGAAATGCTCCGCCATCGGAACGGTCCCTCGCCTGTGTGTTGATATCTACGACCCGCTGAGGCTGCGCTGGGTATTAAGTGTCGGACCATGGATCGCTCGCTGTAAGGTAAAGAGTGTCATCGCCGTTAACGGAAGCGCGAAGCTCAAGCCGTCCGTTCTCCAAAGCGATTGCCATAGCTTCGGATGCGGCTGCGTCACGACAACACCCGGTCGACGGTCAACGTCAGTCCCGAAGTCAAACACGCAAGCGACGATGCGATGAGACTTTGCGTTAGGGTTCATTACAACATAAGCCCAGTTCAAGGGTGATGTGCGGAAGTCAAGGAGGCGAGAGGTTGCGAAGTATCGGTGGATGACGATACCGTGATAGTCTATTCTTGCTTACTAACGCAGGCAGTCACAAGACTGTTAATCTGACTCGCAAAAATATTGAAGCGCTGGGGAACGCCGCTTGCGTTTACAGGTAGGCAAATCTTGGTAATCGATACCAACCGGACGTCAAGAGAGTCGGTTGATCTTCTGATCGGTCCTAACTATCTGGGGGGTTAGGGGGTTAGGGGGTTAGGGGGTTACATCCCCGTGCCCGGGGGGTCCCGTACGGTGAGTGACATTGATTCTTTTCCCGCATGCATCTGACACGCTCTCCTGGGGCAATGAAGGCCGCTGAATCCGAATCTGCCATCAGGATTGAGTTAGCATGGATGTGGAACAAGTTATGTCGGATTTTCAGATGGCCCGACGGCTGACCCCCAAGCCCGGAATCAAATCTGACAGAGTGAAGATCGGGCCGTGAGAGTTCAGATTGACATGCATGCATGCAACAAGCGGGGATCTGGTAGAGAACGACAAGGTGAGCCAGGATCCATGCATGAGATGGTGACAGGAATGATGTGTGAGGAATGTAAAATGATTTTCACTCACACGGCACGCTGACCCCCAAGCCCGGGATCAAATCTGACAGAGTGAAGATCGGGCCGTGAGAGTTCAGATTGACATGCATGCATGCAACAAGCGGGGATCTGGTAGAGACAGACACAGTGAGCCAGGATCCATGCATGAGACGGTGACAGGAATGATGTGTGAGGAATGTAAAATGATTTTCACTCACACGGCACGCTGACCCCCAAGCCCGGGATCAAATCTGACAGAGTGAAGATCGGGCCGTGAGAGTTCAGATTGACATGCATGCATGCAACAAGCGGGGATCTGGTAGAGACAGACACAGTGAGCCAGGATCCATGCATGAGACGGTGACAGGAATGATGTGTGAGGAATGTAAAATGATTTTCACTCACACGGCACGCTGACCCCCAAGCCCGGGATCAAATCTGACAGAGTGAAGATCGGGCCGTGAGAGTTCAGATTGACATGCATGCATGCAACAAGCGGGGATCTGGTAGAGAACGACAAGGTGAGCCAGGATCCATGCATGAGATGGTGACAGGAATGATGTGTGAGGAATGTAAAATGATTTTCACTCACACGGCACGCTGACCCCCAAGCCCGGGATCAAATCTGGCAGAATGAAGATCGGGCCGTGAGAGTTCAGATTGACATGCATGCACGCAACAAGCGGGGATCTGGTAGAGACAGGCACGGTGAGCCAGGATATATAACTCTCTTTGTTGTATCTTGGATGCATGATGAATGAGAAAATGATTTGGACTCACGGGACTCTGACCCCTAAGCCAACCCCCAAGCCGGGATCAAATTCTGGCAGAGTGAAGATCCGACCCGGGTGACTTGTTTCTGCGTGTATACACTTGACAAGCAGCTATCTGGTAGAGAGAGACACGGGGAGTCAGGATCTATGCTTTGCCAAGCGGTAGCATCGATGTGTGGAGGATGTAAAATGATTTTCACTCACGGCATGGCTGACCCCTAAACCGACCCCTAAAGACTGCACTGTCTGTCGATCACTCCTCCTCCTGCCCCGGCAATCCGAGTTCATGCGCCTGAATGAACCCGGCTGTCACAAGCTCTGCTATCCAATGGATGATAGCAGCCCGGGTGAGCTTGTGATAGCACCCGCCACACAACACCTTATCCGGAACGGGAGGCCGAGTTCTTCTGGTACCGGTGACGGGGACCTTTGGGGTCCTTCTTGCAAGGGAGGCCGTTGC
Organism: Kwoniella sp. CBS 9459; assembly: GCA_036428585.1. NCBI lineage: Eukaryota > Fungi > Basidiomycota > Tremellomycetes > Tremellales > Cryptococcaceae > Kwoniella > Kwoniella sp. CBS 9459. The sequence goes on along the minus strand of CP144066.1, from coordinate 2,134 downwards.
CCAGACAGTTGGTGGCTCGAGCCAGGTCAAACAACCTGCTGATGTCCTCATCACTCTGATACATCTCGGACAGAGCACTGAAGCAGGTCCGGCCTGTCTCTGCAAGACCGTTCCACCAGGCTGTCGATGCCAGAGACTTGGTCGGGTTGCGGAAGCCGGCATTCCAGCCGAGAGCGTTGAGGATGTCTGTCAATGCTTGGATCTGCTGCTTGCTTGGAGCATCGCTGTCCCTGCCTCGGAAGACTTGGGTGACATCAGCTTGCTGATAGACCCAGTTGGCATTCTCCAGGAAGGACTCCCGTGTGACCAGCTTGGCACTAAGAGGGTGTCGGTAGTGTGGGCCTTGACCATGGTGCAGCCAGTAGGAAGGATCCAAGAAGCCGGTAGCCTCGACCACCCGAGTGGCCTCCTCAAGCTGGGCGCCTTCACCGTGACCTCGATCCTGAATCCTCTGAGAGCCATGTCATCCTTGCCTGTCAGACTGTGAATCATCCGTAAGGCTGAGCCGACTTGATAGCGGACTCCCCGGAGAGTCTTGGGAATCCCTCCCTGCAAATGACTGTTGAACGACTTGATGACATGGACAATCCTCGGATACATCTTGACAGAGAAGTTGCGGAGGTGATGAGTCGCCTTGAGGTTGACAGTGCCGTAGTCAAGAGATCCCGGGACCATCATGGGGTAGTGCCGGATGCCGTTGTGTCTGCCGGTGGCTGAAGCAAACAGCCAGATGAACGGGGAGTCAAAGCTTGTCCCAATGTCCCACTCGTTATGCTCCGCCCACTTGTGATCTATCTGAGCAGGCTCGGTGCTGAGGAAGCAGTCAATCATCGGCATCTTCTGGCCATAAGCCTTGAGCCGGATGGTGTCACAGCCGGCAGAGATAAGACAGTGGACAAAGACAGCCGTGGGGAGATGGACATTACCGAGACTGGCTTGGAGGAAGTTTTCCCGGCTGAGCGACTTGATACTCTTTGAGCTCGCGGAAGAAGGGTTCCTTGTACTGGAGTCCGACCCAGAGCTGATGGGTGGCTTGAGCGAGCAGCAGGTATCGGTCAAACGCCGGTCCTCGGTGATAGGTTGTGTGCATCTTCCTCACAGGAGCTCTGCTGATGAGTTGGACGTCGGCGAGAGAGTTCCCGAAGCGGCTGAGGTACTCCTCCGGTGAAAGAACGAGCTCCCACCTGTCCACATCCATTGGCTTCTTCCCCAGGTCTTCCAGAGCATCCTCTCCTTCTTCCCGGAGATCATCCAACATCCTGAACCCATCCATGAACGGCTTTTCCCTCACATCTACCTCTGGTTCAGCCGGTCTTGGCGCAGGGGGACTCCATCCCTTGAGAAGGTCGGCTACCTCTGCTAGATCTCGGAGCGGGGTGGGTGACAGCGGTGTCCGAGGAGGGGAGCTACTGGGCGGTGTCCCAGAAGAGGGAGAGCTGCTGTTGAGTAGCGTGGGTGACAAAGACGGGGGCCACGGTGTCGGTGGATAGGACAAGTCAGGTGCTGCATAGGGAGAGCGTGTCGGGGTACAGGGAACGGGTGGGAGGGACGGTGTTGCAGGAGTGAGTGATGAGCTCGGCAAGGGATTAATCAGTGATGGAGTCTGCGCCGGGATCAGCTGATGTTTCAACCAGCGGTGAATGGTACAGACCTCTTTTTGTCACGCGATTGCTGCCGTCACCCTCCTAGGGGTCTCACCGTATGTGTATGATGCACCGGCCAAGGAGTGAAACGCTAGGAGGGTGCAAATATGAGATGACCCGTTGGATGGAACGGTCTGAGGGTTGGCATGATTGTGGGTTAGGGGTTAGGGGTTAGGGGTTAGGGGGTTAGGGGGTTAGGGGTTAGGGGTTAGGGGTTAGGGGGTTAGGGGTTAGGGGTTAGGGGTTAGGGGTTAGGGGTTAGGGGTTGGGGTTAGGGGTTAGGGGTTAGGGGTTAGGGGTTAGGGGTTAGGGGGTTAGGGGTTGGGGGTTGGGGGTTAGGGGTTAGGGGTTGGGGGTTAGGGGTTAGGGGGTTAGGGGTTAGGGGGTTAGGGGTTAGGGGTTAGGGGTTAGGGGTTAGGGGGTTAGGGGGTTAGGGGTTAGGGGTTGGGGGTTAGGGGGTTAGGGGGTTAGGGGGTTGGGGGTTAGGGGTT